>OY998176.1:210513511-211763511 GCA_963921935.1 Galeruca laticollis
CGATTGTACAGTTAACCTACATCACGAATTTTATTATCAAAAAAGGAACATATCCCGATATGCTCAAAACAGCCAACGTCATCCCCATTGTCAAAGCAAATAAACAACCAAGTTATATAGATAGCTATAGACCTATATCCCTCCTAAACAATATAGCGAATGTGATAGATAAAATAATCCTTTTTAGACTGAATCAATTTGTTGACAAACAGAATATAATCCCCTCTGAGCAATATGGTTTTCGAAGTGGCCGAAGTACAGTAGCTCAAATAATTCGAGTAATTAATTATATTGGAGAAGGTTTCCTAAACAAAAATATATCTGTTATGGTGACCCTAGACATCCAAAAGGCATTCGATTCTGTATGGCACGAGGGTTTGATTTACAAATTAATAAAATTAGAAATACCGGAATACTTAACAAAAATTTTATACTCTTATTTAACAAAAAGGACTTTTTATCCAAAAATAAATAATCATATAGCTGGACCTTTCACAATTCATGCAGGAGTACCGCAGGGGTCGGTGTTATCACCTTTGCTATACTCCCTATTCATTCAAGACCTACCAACATCCCCTCAATTACTAACCGCAATGTATGCCGACGACACTTGTTTTGTTGCCTCTGCAAAGAATCCCGATCAGGCACTAGAAATAACACAAACACACATTAATTCAAACATAATACCTTACTTTCACAAACAAAAACTAGTCATCAACGAATCCAAAACTGAGTACATCCTACTCAAAAGGATAACCACAAAAAACACATCATTGCAATCTCAGCTTTGCGTAAATGGACACAATATTAAGCTTAGTAATACCCTAAAATACTTAGGGTATACTATACAAGGAAATACAAATGCCAACGCTCATATTGTGCAACAGGTGCGCAAGGCCAAGATTGCAATGAGCAATCTTTACCCACTTATTTGTACTCACAGCAAATTATCAACACAAAACAAAATTCTTACTTATACTTATATAATTCGTCCAATTCTTACATATGCAGCTCCCGTTTATTACAACGGCACAAAACATAACTTCAACTCCCTGCAAGTGGTACAAAACAAGTGTCTCCGGATGGCGATCAAACATAATTGCTGTTACCCCAAACTACCTGGTTACATGAGAAAGCTGATTTACCCACTATCAAAGACTTTAGAACCAAAATTTCAACGAACTTTTATAATCATTGTCTGCCAAAGGATCTTCGTAAATATCTCATTGACGCAAATCGCGCAGAAGACATCCGAGATAGTGGGTGTAGACTTCTGCATGGCACGTTAATTACATAACTAGGTTGTTTAACTCCAAACCCTTATTAACACAAGCATGTAAATAAATTCCTTATAAATTAAATTCCACCAAACCAACATCAGCCAAGTTGCCGCCCCCAAGTCTAGAAACCCCATGTCATTTTTGAAAACCTGTTTTTAGCTACTTTTCAGGTATAGCCTAGCCGAAATATTCTGGGAGTCACAAACTATTCGAGGGACAAAGTTGTTGCAGAAAGTGAAAACAAATGGATAATGCCACAGAGTAAGGAGCCATATTTACCTGTCAGACACTCACATTATAGAGGAAATTGGCCAGAACATCGGCACTATGTATTAATTTCCACTACATTGTATAAGGGAATTATAATTTGTGTAATAAAGACCATTTAATTATTATATTACCCGCGATTGAGGAAATTTGTGCGTTTTTCCATAAGAAAGCATGTAAAAAAAATGACGTATTTTAAGCTAATTGAGCAATTCTGACACTTTTTAACCGTAATATTTGAGGAAGATATGATATATTCAAGTAATGATTCCAATTAACAAACAGTGATTGGAACAAGAAGTTTATGATCTGTATCTGTAGGCTACGATTTAGCTAGACTACAAATTCCATTCCGGCAACCTTCAGGACCATTGATTATGAGAAAAAATTACCATTCGAGGAATTGTAAAAGAATAATAAATTACTTATAAATTGAAAACTTTTCGCCTATTATGATATTTTTACTTGAGGAGGATATGATATATTCTAGTAATGATTCCAATTAACAAACAGTGAAATAAGAAGTTAATGATCTGTATCTGCAGACTACGATTAAGCTAGACCACAAATTATATTCCGACACCCTCCAGGACCATTGATTACGAGAAAAAAATCACCATTCGACGTATTTTTTAAAAGAATAATAAATTATTTATAAATTGAAATCCTGAATTTGTCGATCACGAATTGTTTATTATTTTTTCTATATTGTCTATTTACCCATAGTTAAACATATACTATTATTTATTATCTATTTTTTATATGTGAGGTCGAAGGAGATTCTTTAATAGCCTTTAGGCAACAATTTTCCCTGATATGTGATGAAACATACAGAAAATACTATACGCACTCGAACTAATAGATAACCGCATGTTTTGTAGGCATGTCTTACAGATATCCTAGTTAAGTACTTATCCCACAATGTGGTAACTGCCTTATTTCTGTGCGGAAAAAAGTCGATCCCCGTTTTATATCCGAAGAGACCTCAAAAAATACTTATATGGTTAAGAGAAATCGATATACGAGACCCACTACTTTTTTTCCGACCAAAAATTCAATTACAATTTGAACTACAATACATCTCAAAAATCTATATAAAATTTACATATGAGGTTATAGGAAAAGTCAGTACCCTTTTTATACCCGAAGGAACCTCATTGTATGCTATCAAAATTATATATCACAACTAAAACAATAAATATTTTTGTAGGTAAATACTCAACAGATACTTACTCGTTTGCCTATTTTCTTCTGCAGCAATCTTCACCCCAGGCGCGAGCTGTTGTGTACCACACGTCATCGCGATTTTAGAAGAGCCCATCTAATTCGGACGTCAGACTAGAAATAAAAATTTATTAGTTTAATATTTTACTAACCAAAATTTTTAACAATTGACAATCAATTAAACTTTTTTGCATAAATCTATCTACATCCCTTCACTTTTTATAACAAACAATGATGATCTTACCACAAAAACTATTACATCGTCGCAGACTAGTGAAATTGCTAGTAAAAACAATTATATATGGGTGTATATTTCCATATTAATTAATTTTTTTTATGCAACTCTAAATAAAAAGGTTCAAAATATTCATAAAAAAAGATCTCCTCAGATGTCTATTCTACATAAGAATCAATGCATATTTATACTTTCATCTGAGTCGATGACGTCATAGATTCTCGTTACTAATAACATACCTTATCAACGAAAACCGACAAGTCCAAACAAGTTCATATTAAAACGGATACATGATTTCAAAAAAACTTGGGTTATGATGAAAAATTATATGATTGTAACAGTGATTTTTCATTATGTCCAAAACATAATATTCCACCTAGTTCAAAATATAAAAAGTTATTGTCTACCCATTATCCTAAAAACAATTATAAAATTCACTACCGGACACTAAACGATTGACATTGAAAAAGATACATAGGTTTCTAAAATTCGAGCGGAATTCTTGGTTGAAGACATATTGATTTAAACAACCATTTGAGAAATTTAGCAAACAATGATTCTGAATCATCATAAACTTATTAATAAAACAATGGAAAATTCTCGAAAGTACCGTTATGTTAAATTACTTAAATCTTGGAACGGCCGCTACAGCATAAAACATTTCATTGCAATTCCTTTGTTACATTATAGTACAATTTTTAATGAAAATCTAGTAGCTATTAAATTAAAAAGGGCTGAAATAGTTTTCGGTAAACCTCTTTATATAGGTGTGACTATTTTTTGATTTTATGATACCGAAATTGGATCTTAAAGACGTAAATTACTAAAAAACAATATGTACGGCCTTATCTCCCTACATCAACTGATATTTTTTGGTTCAAAGACATATTTTTAACCCCAAACTCACGTATACGTTAGAAGCGTAATTAAATTATAATCTACCCCCATCCATCGTTCGTATAAACTTTTTTAATGAAATTTTTACTAAAAAACAATATATATGGCCTTATCTTCCTACATTAACTAATATTTTTTGAAAAAACATCTAAAGAAATGTGTCATATTTCAACAAAAAAATATTTATTACTCACGCTTTAAGGGAACAACTTATCACTTGCACACCTGATTTAACACTGAAAATATCAATTTTTAATACACACGTCTTTGTCCATTCATGAAGCCGGTGACGTCGGCGGCCGTATAGATTACCAAGATTTTAATAATTTTGTCTCTACTTAATATAAAATTAATATTGGATTACTTTATTGGAGAAAAAATATTTTCGTATTATCAGTAATCAACCGCAATATCTCACAATGAATAAAATACTGAATCGAATCGTAGAAAACAAAATGAATTTAGGAAACTTATCACTAATCAAAAAATAACTACAAAGTATGATGAATGTGGTTTTAACAATAAACCATTATGATACATTGTTGCAATGAATGGTGTGTTGTTCCAGCCAGACGCTGATAGTGCAGAATATGCAGCGTAAGTATTCTAGATATTTGACCCTGGTAAAGCAGCCGCCGACGTCACCGGCTTAATGAATGGACAAAGACGTGTGTATTAAAAATTGATATTTTCAGTGTTAAATAAGGTGTGCAAGTGATAAGTTGTTCCCTTAAAGCGTGAGTAATAAATATTTTTTTGTTGAAATATGACACATTTCTTTAGATGTTTTTTTAAAAAATATCAGTTAATGTAGGAAGATAAGGCCGTATATATTGTTTTTTAGTAAAAATTTCATTAAAAAAGTTTATACGAACGATGGATGGGGGTAGATTATAATTTAATTACGCTTCTAACGTATACGTGAGTTTGGGGTTAAAAATATGTCTTTGAACCAAAAAATATCAGTTGATGTAGGGAGATAAGGCCGTACATATTGTTTTTTAGTAATTTACGTCTTTAAGATCCAATTTCGGTATCATAAAATCAAAAAATAGTCACACCTATATAAAGATGTGCATCTACAAATGATTCTTCAAAATCACTTTCGATATCAACTTCATCATTCTCGCTATCTCCGTCTTCGGCCAAATTAATAATAATATTATCTACAACAGTATCTAAAAGTGGTTCATTGTTCATAAATTCATCTTCAATCTTTATAACATGGTCACATTTAACTTTCCGATCATTTGCAGAAAATGTGTCAAAAAATTCATTACAGAATTATTTAACCTTGTTAAATTGAAGGTAACATTTCGTTTGGCCACATATTCTTTAAGTGCCGCCCCAACACTCTCGATCGGATTTAAGTACGGGTGATAAGGGGGTAGCCTTAAAACTTGCAATCCATGTCGAATAAACAATTCATCAATTTTATAAGTTTTATATTGCGGTTTGTACATTTTTGCAACGTTATAAAGATCCGGTTTTACCATTTGTTCACTGTAATATATGTTTCTTTTAGAAAGCCAGTTTTTTTATTGTTGTTTAGTCCAAGCAGTCGTGGGTAATTTTTCATTTAGAACATTGTGATATGGGGCGTTATCAATTACCACAACTGCGTTTTTTGGCAGGTTTAGAATGGGGTTCGGACCTGGTGGACTCTTCCTTCTGGGAATTGGACCTGGTGGAACCCTCCTCCTGGGAATGGGATCTGGTAAACCCCTCCTACTGGGGTTCGGGCCTGGTGGACCTCTACTCCTGGTGGACCCTTCCTCTTGGGAATGGGACCTGGTGGACCCCTTCTACTGGGGTTCGGACCTGGTGGACTTCTCCTCCTGGTGTTTGGACCTGGTGGACCCTTCCTCCAGCTAGCTCAGCGGCGTGGTAGTGTTCACCTCCTCCTTCAGGGCTCAGGCTGTCATGACTATTCACGTCCGACATTTTCATAAATAAATATTATATTTTTATATGTATCTATAATATAAAAATGAATCGCAAAATGTGTTGGTAAGCGCATAACTCAACAACGCCTCGACCAATTTGGCCAAATCTTTTTTTTAAATGTTCGTTGAAGTTCAAGGATGGTTTTTACGGCGAGAAAAATTAGAATTATTGCTGGAAAAACCCTAAAAATAGCCCTTTTCTTTTTCCCATACAAATGATTTGTAACTAAAACGTAGTCAATTTGAGCTTCATTGCTATGGTATAAAGTTCATATTAAATTACAAGCACTCACTGTTGTCTAAGCAATGTAGGTGTGTTCCTAACGTCACAGATCATATCTATCAAAACAATGTGCGTGTGTGCGTTGGAGCACAGAATACATAGTTAGAGGAGTTTAATTGTCAACTGATACACGAAACAAATTCGTATATCGTGTTTTGTGCAGAGTGTTTACTTAGTTAGTGTTTGTTTAGTTCGTGATTAGTGAAAAAATAATTTATATTTGATATGCCTCCTATAAGACGAAGCAATTTAGGTAGAAGAACCAGAAATGCTACAAACCAAGCTATTTACCGATCCAATCGTACTGCACAAGAACGTGACGACGAAAATGAACGTGAAAGAATTCGGATATCACAAACGCGTGAAGCGAGAGGGCGACATTCAACTAATAATCGCGCAAGTTTGAATCGAGCTGCTTTCAGTTACGATGTGTCAATTGACTACAGTAACTACCAATGTGTTGTTATTGGTTCTATGAACTCGGTTTGCTCACACTGTAAGGCATTAAAATACAAAAACGAAGCCAATGGATTGTGTTGCGCAAATGGTAAAGTAAAATTGATACCATTGGATCCACCACCAGAACCATTGTACTCATTGGTTTCAGGAATAGGAACAGATTCTATACACTTTTTGACACATATCCAACAATATAACAATTGCTTTCAAATGACTTCATTTGGGGCAACAAATGTAGTTCGGGAAAATTTTATGCCAACTTTCAAGGTATGTATTATAGCAGTTACTCATAATTATTTTAGCGAACAAAATTTTCTGTCAGCAAAGTTAAGATGTGTCACTAATCTTCAATTTCTTAATCACTAATATATCACTTAGTCATCATATTATATGGTGATTCAGTTTCAGTGACACTTTTATTATATTTTATATTTGATAGATATTAGTTAAAACTAAATATATACTTTTTAAGATCAAATATTATTTAAGTTTGATCACTGACAATCCATTAATTTATACCACACCATAATATTTTTTTTTATTTACAGATACAAGGGCAAATATATCACAAAGCAGGTTCACTGTTACCAGTGTCAGATAGCGACAACAAATTCCTGCAAATTTATTTTATGGGCAATTCACCACAAGAAATTGATCTGCGTTGTGCACATAACAATTTAGTAAAGAGGTCTATTGTAGAACAATTACAAACTTTATTTCATCAACACAATCAATTGATTATATTGTTTAAAACTGCCCTGGATCTGATGCCATCCGATAATCACAAAATTGTAATCAGAGCTGATAAAACACCTGCAGGTCAACATACAAGACGTTTTAATGCACCAACTATTGATGAAGTTGCTATCGTTGTAGTTGGAGAAAACTTGGAATCCCGTGATATTGTTTTACATCGTCGGAATGATCAATTACAACGTATAAAGGAAACACACCGCTCATATGATGCACTGCAATATCCCATTATATTTTGGCAAGGTGAAGATGGCTACAATTTCTCAATAAAAATGATAAATCCCATGACAGGTAACTAAAATATTAGTTTAGCTATGGCGATAATATCTCAGTCATTATATTATGTATTTTAATTTTATATTTGAATGTTATTAAAACAAAATATATTTACAGGTTCTGAAACCAACAAAAAAGTCAGTTCAATGAACTATTATTCATACCGCCTAATGATTCGGGAAAATGAAGAAAATCACATATTGAAATGTCGGCGATTATATCACAAATATGTTGTAGACATGTATGTTAAAATTGAAACGGAGAGATTAACATTCATCAGGTTGAATCAAACCAAACTCCGATCTGAAGAGTATATTCACCTTCGAGATGCGATTAATACTGATGGAAATGCACAGAATGTCGGTCGGATGACTATTCTTCCAGCAACATACATCGGAAGCCCTCGGCATATGCACGAATATGCTCAAGATGCCATGTCGTATGTTCGTCATTATGGTACAGCAGATTTGTTCATCACATTTACATGCAATCCGCAATGGATAGAAATCAAGCAGGAGTTATTCCCTGGGCAATCACCCATTGATCGTCATGATATTACAGCCAGAGTCTTTAGACGAAAGTTGAAATCTATAATGGATTTCATCGTAAAACATAATGTGTTTGGTGAGACACGCTGCTGGATGTATTCTGTGGAGTGGCAGAAACGAGGATTGCCACATGCACACATTTTGATTTGGTTGGTTGAAAAGATAAGGCCAAATGAAGTTAATGCAGTGATATCAGCTGAAATCCCTAATGTACAAGTAGATCCTGGATTGCATGAGGTAGTTATCAAAAACATGATACATGGTCCCTGTGGAACTCTCAATCAAAATTCACCGTGTATGATGGATGGTAAATGTTCAAAACGATATCCACGGACATTAATATCGGAAACAATTACTGGTAATGATGGTTATCCATTGTATCGTCGCAGATCGACAGCAGACAATGGAAAATCAACAATTGTCAAATTAAATCAACAAGATATTGAAATAGATAATCGTTGGATTGTTCCATATTCACCCATTTTATCAAAGACATTCAAAGCACACATCAACGTTGAATCTTGCCATTCAGTGAAATCTATTAAATACATTTGCAAATATGTAACCAAAGGGCTGTGATTGGAATTGGTGCAGAGAATTCCAATGATGAAGTTACCCAATACCAAATGGGCCGCTATGTCAGTAGTAATGAAGCAGTTTGGCGAATATTTTCTTTTCCTATTCATGAGAGACACCCTTCTGTTGTTCACTTAGCTGTGCATTTAGAAAATGGACAAAGAGTGTATTTTACAGCACAGAACGCAGTACAAAGAGCTGCTCAGCCACCATCTACTACATTAACCAGTTTTTTTGAGACATGCCAAAGCGATGATTTCGCACAAACATTGCTATATTCTGAAATGCCAAAATATTATACCTGGAATCAATCCTCAAGGAGATTTATACGACGGAAACAAGGAAAACCAGTTCCAGGTTATACAGATGTATATTCCACCGATGCGATTGGCCGGATTTATTCAGTACATCCAAGCAATGATGAATGTTTTTATTTACGACTGCTATTAGTCAATGTACGTGGCCCAACATCATTCCAACAGTTACGAACTGTTGATGGTGAATTGTGTGGATCCTACAGAGAAGCCTGTCAACGTTTGCAATTGCTTGAAAATGACGCTCATTGGGATCAAACTCTCAATGATGCTGTAATATCATCACACGCTCATCAAATACGAACATTGTTTTCTATAATCATATCTACATGCTTCCCATCAAACCCAATTGATTTGTGGATCAAGTACAAAGATTATATGTGTGATGATATTTTGTATCAAATACGAAATAGAATGGGAAATCCAAATATACAAATCAGTGAAGAAATTTACAATGAAGCATTGATTTCAATTGAGGACATGTGCTTGATAATGTCAAACAAACTATTAATTCAATTAGGCCTGATCGCGCCCAATCGTCCAATGCATGACACTTTTAACCAAGAGTTGCATCGAGAAAAACTGTATGATCTCACCGCTTTGAAAGAATTAATTCAAACAAATCTTCCACTGTTAAATGAACAACAGAAGTATGTATTTGAAACTCTTATGAAAGTAACAAATGATGAAACTGGAGGGATTTACTTCTTAGATGCACCTGGTGGTACAGGAAAAACTTTTTTGATTTCATTGATATTAGCAACAATTCGCTCACAAAATAAAATTGCACTTGCACTCGCTTCGTCGGGAATCGCAGCAACTTTGCTTGGAGGTGGTCGAACAGCCCATTCAGCACTAAAATTGCCATTAAATATGCAAAGCAATGAAACTCCAACCTGCAACGTTTCGAAGAACTCTGCAATGGCAAAGGTTTTGCAGCAATGTAAATTGATTGTTTGGGATGAATGCACGATGGCACATACAAAATCTTTGGAGGCTTTAGACAGAACCTTAAAAGATCTACGGAGCAATAATAATCGATTTGGTGGTGCAATGATTTTATTAGCAGGAGATTTTCGTCAAACATTGCCAGTGATTCCACGATCAACGCCAGCTGATGAACTCAATGCATGTCTAAAGTCCTCAAATTTGTGGAAACATGTCAAAGTACTTCATTTAAGCAATAATATGCGTGTCGAGTTGCAAAATGACCAATCTGGAAACATATTCTCTAAACAACTCATTGACATTGGTAATGGCAAATTTCCTATAGACATGTTGACTGGCTGCATTAACTTTCCTGAAAGTTTTTGTCAGTTAACTCGATCAAAAGATGAACTTATTCAGAAGGTGTTTCCAGATGTTTCTCAAAATTACAGAAACCATGATTGGTTGAGCGAACGAGCTATACTGGCTGCCAAAAACATAGATGTAAATGAATTAAATTTGAAAATTCAAGAACAAATTACAGGCGAATTGAGGATATATAAATCAGTTGATTCGGCTACTAATCAAGATGATGTAGTCAACTATCCACCGGAATTTTTAAACTCGCTGGATTTGCCAGGATTGCCACCTCACAATCTCCAATTAAAGGTTGGATCGGTGGTTATAATGTTGCGAAATATCAACCAACCGCGTCTTTGCAACGGTACACGGTTAGCGATAAAAAAATTACTAAACAATGTGATAGAAGCAACTATACTCAAAGGAAAGTATAAAGGAGAAGATGTTCTCATACCGCGCATCCCAATGATTCCGACTGATGTGCCATTTGAGTTTAAACGACTACAGTTTCCAGTGCGGCTTGCTTTTGCTATGACTATAAACAAGTCCCAGGGGCAATCATTAAGTGTTTGTGGTATTAATTTAGAAAACCCATGTTTCTCACATGGTCAATTGTATGTTGCCTGTTCCCGTGTTGGAAAACCATCAGATTTGTTTATCTATGTGCCAGGTAATCAAACAAAAAACATCGTATACCACAAAGCACTACAATGATAATAATAATAATTATGATTCACATGATTAACAATAAAGCGATTACTTACTTTTAAATCCTTATATATGTTTTATTTAATTATTTTTTATTCACAACGCCCTATCACCAGGGTGACGGTTCTGTTCAGGAGAATTTTTTTTAAATACGTAGGCAAAAAAACTGCCACATTACAAATCTTTTTGACAGGACGAAGTCTGTCGGGTCAGCTAGTATTATATAAAAAATTCCGTATCTCACTATAAATCCCTTAGGACTCTCGTAATCCACTATCTCGCAGAGTAACTGGGAGCAAGTAAATGAAATGCCAATTCAAGATAATTCAACTTGCCCAGTTCGATCTATATCTCAACAGCGTAGCGGTACCAGAGCGTCTAAGCGAGCCGTTGCGTCTTCTTTAGAGGTCGAAGATGAACTGCCGATCCGTTGCTCCCCGCCGCCTATTTATACACATCCGCGCGTGGTTCGGTGCGCAGGCATGTGTTTTGATTGGCAGGGGCGGAGCCTATGAGTTCGACGCGCTTTGCTCTGGGGTCACCCCCCCGCTCCGAAGATCGAACTGGGAATGTTTGCTTTATTAAAATTAAAGTGTATAAAATTTGTATAAAATGTAAAAATAAAGTATGATGTAAATAAGGTTGAGATATGGACAGAGAAGCTTAAAATTAAGGGGAAAAAGGAGAAAATGTGGTATATACAATAGACTGTTTAGTTGTCCTCTGGTGGTGCTCTTGGTGGTGGTGATGGCCTTATATCGTCGACGTAGATCAGCTTGTGGCCGCCGTCCTTGAGCACATTGTAGGTGTTAGGGCCTAATTGTTCTAGTATTTCATGGGGTCCGGTCCATGTTTGGCCGAAGTTGGATTTGGCGAAGTTCCGGACGAGCACCTTTTCTCCGGGTGAGAATATTTTTGCCGGCGCTTGTGTGTCGGGAAACAGGCGCCTGGCGTAGATGGTGGCCTTCTGTTTGGCTTCTTCTTGTCGCTGGAGGCGTTTTTCGGGGGTGTTGAGTGGCCTTGGTCGCCTTGGGTCTTCTTCTGGGCGGCGGAGCTCGTAGCCCAGCAGTAAGTGGCATGGTGTCTGTTCAGTGGCTGCTGAGGCCCTTGTCCTGAGAGAGAACACTGTGTCCGCCAGGAGGTCTTCCCATCTATTTTCCTGTTTAACGACCAGTCTGGCTCGTAGTCCCTTTTTAATTTCTTGGACTCGCCTCTCCACGGGGTTTGCCCTTTGGTGGTAGATCGGGGAGTTTACTGGTTTTATGTGATTCCTGTCTAGAAATCTTTCAAACACCCCGCCACGGAATTGGCCTCCATTGTCCGTGATCACGCATTCCGGGTAGCCCCATCTTTGACAGACCTCCTCCTCTAAGAACTGGACCACTGCTTTGGCCTTGCCTGATGTGGTGCAACGGTATTCTATCCATTTGGAGAAGAGGTCTGTGGCCACCAGGATGAAGCGATTGCCTCTGGTTGACTTTGGGTATGGCCCTAGGACGTCGAAGGAGATGGTCTTCCACGGTCCTTGTGGTTCTCTGGCTTCCATTGATGCTGCTGGCTGTCTGGCTGCTGACTTGGTGGTGGCGCAGATGAGGCAAGACTTCACATGTTGCTTGGCATCCTTCTGTAGTGTTGGCCAGTAATATATTCGTTTGATGGCTCTAGTAGTTTCGTCTGTCCCGGGGTGGCCCGAGGCTTCGTGGTAGGTCTTGAGCACGTCTTCTCGATAGCGTTTGGGGACGACCAGCCGGTGTTGTTGCCCCGCCGTGTAGAAGCAAGTGCTCTGTTTTACTGAGAAGTCCTGTGTTAGGGTCTGTTCCACTTCGGTTTCTGGGCCTCTGGTGGTGATGGCTTCTAGGCGACGTCTCAGTCGCAGCATTCCAGGATGTGTCCTATGGGATTTCGCTATGCGTTCTTCCAGCGTGAGGTTGGCGTTGTCCTCTTGGGCTTCTTCCTCTTCTTCGTCCTCGAGGAGGCATAGGAGGGGGAAGTTGTCTGGTTCGTCGATTTCTATGGAGGGCCAGGACAGTCGTTCGATTTCATCGTCTTGGGATGAGTTGTTGGTGGTTGGTTCCTCGGTTTCCGGGAGCCTGGAGAGGTGGTCCGGAAGTTCATTTGCCTTCCCTGGGACGTGGTGGATGCTGAAATCGTATTCTTGTAACAGGAGTGCCCATCTTGTGAGTTTGGTCCTCTCTTCCCTGAATCTGTCCAGCCAGGTTAGGGCCCTGTTGTCGGTGTAGAGTGCTGGTCTTGGATGTAGTGCTTGAATCTCTTGATTCCCCATACTACGGCTAGACATTCGATCTCGTTGATATGGTACCTCCGTTCAGCGGGGCTTAGCTTGGCGCTGGCGTAACAGATTATCCTTCTGTTGTTGGGGTCCCCCTGGAAGAGAACTGCTCCCATACCGGTGGTAGAAGCGTCCGTCTGGAGGCTGAAGCCCTGGTTTGGGTCCGGTCTTGAAAGCTGGAGGGGTTGTGAGACTTCTCGTTTTATTCTCTGGAAGGAACTTTCCGCCTCTGGAGTCCATTTGAATTTACTCTTGGCGGCCGTGAGGTCTGAGAGGGGGGACGTTTTCTCGGCGTAGTTCTTTACGAAGTCTCTGAGCCAGCCTGCTGCTCCTAGGAAGCTTCGTAGTTGCTTCCTGGTTGTGGGTCTGGGGTAGTCTTGAATCTTCAGGACGTGTTTTTCCAGAGGTAGGTTCGCTTCCGCTGTTATAGTGTGCCCTAGGTATTCTAGTTGGTCAGAGGCGAATTGGCACTTTTTGAGGGATGCCCAGAGTCCATGGGTTCGGAGTCGTTCTAGAACTAACTGGATATGACGAATGTGTTCTGCCAAGGTGTTTCAGTATATGATAATGTCGTCCATATACACCTTGGCGAATATGTCTATATATCCAGCTAGGACTTGATTGGCCACTTTCTGGAACGTTGTGGGGGCGTTCTTCAGGCCGAACGGCATAACCAGGAACTCGTAGGCTGACCCGTCTGGTGTCGAGAAGGCTGTGAGGTGGATGGAGTCGTCTGCCATAGGGACTTGCCAGAATCCACTTTTGAGGTCGATGGAGCACCTTTGCTTGACCCAGGTCTCTGATTGTGTCATGGATGGGTGGGAGATTGGAAACTTCGGTTGCGGTGGCGTTGTTAAGTTTCCTGTAGTCAACGCAGAACCGCGGTTCTCCGTCTTTCTTTTGGACCACCACGATCGGGCTGTTATATTCAGAGTGGCTTGGTCGGATGACTCCGGCAGCTAGCATCTTGTCTACCTCGTCGTATATGATGCGTTTTTTCTCTGGTGAATATTTATATGGTTTCACCCTGATAGGTTTGGGGTCGTTGAGGCGGATCACGTGCTCTGGTGCCTTTGTGGTGGCCTGTTTGAGTTGATCTTCGAAGACCTCAGGGTACCGGTGCAGGACTTCCTCTACCTGAGCTTGGTAGGCTGCGGGTACCTGGCCTTCTTTCAAGGCGATGGCTTGGCTTGGTTTCCGGGACCTCTGTTGGCCGGACCAATAGGAGATGATCCTTTTTTCCTTCCCGAAATGGATGCAGCCTCTGGTGGTGTCGAGCAGGGCCTCCTGCTCTTGCATCCATTCCAGTCCCAGGATCATCTGGTGCTGGAGTTCTTTCAAAACAATGCATTTGATCTTAAATGGTTCCCCTTCTAAGGTTATGGTCTCTTCTGTTGTCCCCGCTGATTTGACCTCGTGGTTGTGGCAGGCGAGTGCGACGGAGGTTTTCGGGCTACTTGGTATTTCCTGCACCAGGCTCTGACTGACGAAATTCTTCGTGGCACCGGTGTCCAGCAGGACGGTGATGCTTTTGCCATGCAGGACTGCCTGGATTTGCGGGAGAGAGTGGCGGCCCGGACCTTTTCCGGTGATAGGGTTGAGTTCTGTGGTGGGGCGGAGCGCTTGTTGTCCGGTCGGTGATATGTTTGGGACATCGTTTATTGGTGTCCGCCCCCATTGGCGTTTCCCTGTTGCTGACGCCTGGATGTTGGTTGCTGCCTGGCCTGTGTCTGGGGTGGTGTTGGTCTGGCGTGGATCTGTGGTGGACGGGAGTATGACCTAGCTGCTTCCCGGATGTCCCTTTCTAAGGCAACTGCCGCTCTATGGAGATCTTCCATCGTTCTTGGTGGTTGGGCTCTTAGGCTTCTTCTGATCTCTGGGTTGAGTTGCTCGATCAGAAGGTGGACTAGCTGTTGCTCCGTCATGTGTGGAGCTACTCTTGAGGCTAGTGTTGTTTTCTCTTCTATGAAGATTGATGGATCTTCGTCCTCTTGCTGGTACTTGCCGTAGAACTTGGACGTCAGCTTGGCCAGGTCTGATGGATGATTAAATTTATCTAGGAACCGGTTGGTGAATGGATACCACTCCATTCTGGTTCTCGGGTACTGGTTTAACCATTTGCTGGCCATCCCTCTGAGGCATTGTTTGGTGGCATTGACCCATTCCTCTTGGGGTACTTGTTGGGCCTGTAGATGTCTCTGCATGGCTTGAAGAAATTGCGTGGGGTCCTCTTCTTCCCTACCGCTGAACGTCGGTGGCTCTGGCTTCCATCCTTAGTTGGTCAGTTTCTGCAAGGCCTGGAGTATTGCTTCAGCCTGGACCGCGGCTGAGGGACTGGGAAGCGGCTGGTGGTATGTGGTAGCCTGGGTTGTCCGTAGGCTTCCTTGCTGTTGGGTCTGGTAGTGGGTGCCTGCTGGTGTTGATGTTGTGGTTGGTCTGTTGGTCCTCTCTGCCCTGAGGATCTCCGATAGCGGCTTGGCTTCCCTTGGTCCCGGTTGGGGTTGGTAGGTACCTCTTCTATGGATTTGGACCTGGTGGACCTCTCCTTCTGGGGTTCGGACCTGGTGGACCTCTGCTCCTGGGGTTCGGACCTGGTGGACCTCTGCTCCTGGGGTTCGGACCTGGTGGACTCTTCCTTCTGGGAATTGGACCTGGTGGAACCCTCCTCCTGGGAATGGGATCTAGTAAACCCCTCCTACTGGGGTTCGGGCTTGGTGGACCTCTCCTCCTGGTGTTCGGAACTGGTGGACCCTTCCTCCTGGGAATGGGACCTGGTGGACCCCGTCTACTGGGGTTCGGACCTGGTGGACTTCTCCTCCTGGTGTTTGGACCTGGTGGACCCTTCCTCCAGCTAGCTCAGCGGCGTGGTAGTGTTCGCCTCCTCCTTCAGGGGTCGGTGTGTATCCCACTTGTTGGGCGCCATGTCGTCGGGTGGGCGTTGTCTGATTGCCAAAGCCCTGAAAAGGGCTCAGGCTGTCATGACTATTCACGTCCGACATTTTCATAAATAAATATTATATTTTTATATGTATATTATATAAAAAATTCCGTATCTCACTATAAATCCCTTAGGACTCTCGTAATCCACTATCTCGCAGAGGAACTGGGAGCAAGTAAATTAAATGCCAATTCAAGATAATTCAACTTGCCCAGTTCGATCTATATCTCAACAGCGTAGCGGTACCAGAGCGTCTAAGCGAGCCGTTGCGTCTTCTTTAGAGGTCGAAGATGAACTGCCGATTCGTTGCTCCCCGCCGCCTATTTATACACATCCGCGCGTGGTTCGGTGCGCAGGCATGTGTTTTGATTGGCAGGGGCGGAGCCTATGAGTTCGACGCGCTTTGCTCTGGGGTCACCCCCTCGCTCCGAAGATCGAACTGGGAATGTTTGCTTTATTAAAATTAAAGTGTATAAAATTTGTATAAAATGTAAAAATAGAGTATGATGTAAATAAGGTTGAGATATGGACAGAGAAGCTTAAAATTAAGGGAAAAAAGGAGAAAATGTGGTATATACAATAGACTGTTTAGTTGTCCTCTGGTGGTTCTCTTGGTGGTGGTGATGGCCTTATATCGTCGACGTAGATCAGCTTGTGGCCGCCGTCCTTGAGCACATTGTAGGTGTTAGGGCCTAATTGTTCTAGTATTTCATGGGGTCCGGTCCATGTTTGGCCGAAGTTGGATTTGGCGAAGTTCCGGACGAGCACTTTTTCTCCGGGTGAGAATATTTTTGCCGGCGCTTGTGTGTCGGGAAACAGGCGCCTGGCGTAGATGGTGGCCTTCTGTTTGGCCTCTTCTTGTCGCTGGAGGCGTTTTTCGGGGGTGTTGAGTGGCCTTGATCGCCTTGGGTCTTCTTCTGGGCGGCGGAGCTCGTAGCCCAGCAGTAAGTGGCATGGTGTCTGTTCAGTGGCTGCTGAGGCCCTTGTCCTGAGAGAGAACACTGTGTCCGCCAGGAGGTCTTCCCATCTATTTTCCTGTTTAACGACCAGTCTCGCTCGTAGTCCCTTTTTAATTACTTGGACTCGCCTCTCCACGGGGTTTGCCCTTTGGTGGTAGATCGGGGAGTTTACTGGTTTTATGTGATTCCTGTCTAGAAATCTTTCAAACACCCCGCCACGGAATTGGCCTCCATTGTCCGTGATCACGCATTCCGGGTAGCCCCATCTTTGACAGACCTCTTCCTCTAAGAACTGGACCACTGCTTTGGCCTTGCCTGATGTGGTGCAACGGTATTCTATCCATTTGGAGAAGAGGTCTGTGGCCACCAGGATGAAGCGATTACCTCTGGTTGACTTTGGGTATGGCCCTAGGACGTCGAAGGAGATGGTCTTCCACGGTCCTTGTGGTTCTCTGGCTTCCATTGATGCTGCTGGCTGTCTGGCTGCTGACTTGGTGGTGGCGCAGATGAGGCAAGACTTCACATGTTGCTTGGCATCCTTCTGTAGTGTTGGCCAGTAATATATTCGTTTGATGGCTCTAGTAGTTTCGTCTGTCCCGGGGTGGCCCGAGGCTTCGTGGTAGGTCTTGAGCACGTCTTCTCGATAGCGTTTGGGGACGACCAGCCGGTGTTGTTGCCCCGCCGTGTAGAAGCAAGTGCTCTGTTTTACTGAGAAGTCCTGTGTTAGGGTCTGTTCCACTTCGGTTTCTGGGCCTCTGGTGGTGATGGCTTCTAGGCGACGTCTCAGTCGCAGCATTCCAGGATGTGTCCTATGGGATTTCGCTATGCGTTCTTCCAGCGTGAGGTTGGCGTTGTCCTCTTGGGCTTCTTCCTCTTCTTCGTCCTCGAGGAGGCATAGGAGGGGTAAGTTGTCTGGTTCGTCGATTTCTATGGAGGGCCAGGACAGTCGTTCGATTTCATCGTCTTGGGATGAGTTGTTGGTGGTTGGTTCCTCGGTTTCCGGGAGCCTGGAGAGTTGGTCCGGAAGTTCATTTGCCTTCCCTGGGACGTGGTGGATGCTGAAATCGTATTCTTGTAACAGGAGTGCCCATCTTGTGAGTTTGGTCCTCTCTTTCCTGAATCTGTCTAGCCAGATTAGGGCCCTGTTGTCGGTATAGAGTGCTGGTCTTGGAGGTAGTGCTTGAATCTCTTGATTCCCCATACTACGGCGAGACATTCGATCTCGTTGATATGGTACCTTCGTTCAGCGGGGCTTAGCTTGGCGCTGGCGTAACAGATTATCCTTCTGTTGTTGGGGTCCCCCTGGAAGAGAACTGCTCCCATACCGGTGGTGGAAGCGTCCGTCTGGAGGCTGAAGCCCTGGTTTGGGTCCGGTCTTGACAGCTGGAGGGGTTGTGAGACTTCTCGTTTTATTCTCTGGAAGGAACTTTCCGCCTCTGGAGTCCATTTGAATTTCCTCTTGGCGGCCGTGAGGTCTGAGAGGGGGGACGTTTTCTCGGCGTAGTTCTTTACGAAGTCTCTGAGCCAGCCTGCTGTTCCTAGGAAGCTTCGTAGTTGCTTCCTGGTTGTGGGTCTGGGGTAGTCTTGAATCTTCAGGACGTGTTTTTCCAGAGGTAGGTTCGCTTCCGCTGTTATAGTGTGCCCTAGGTATTCTAGTTGGTCAGAGGCGAATTGGCACTTTTTGAGGGATGCCCAGAGTCCATGGGTTCGGAGTCGTTGCGTCTTCTTTAGAGGTCGAAGATGAACTGCCGATCCGTTGCTCCCCGCCGCCTATTTATACACATCCGCGCGTGGTTCGGTGCGCAAGCATGTGTTTTGACTGGCAGGGGCGAAGCCTATGAGTTCGACGCGGTTTGCTCTGGGGTCAGAGGGGTAACAAGTAAACTTCTAGTCGGACGGAAGACTGAACGATAACATTTTTCCCTAAAAAAGACCCGCGATTACTTAAAAAATGTACGAACAACACACAACACAAATTTAGTAACCACATCAGAAAAAACAAGCACCATTGGCACACTCAAAAACAAGACTGCACCGGGGGTGGATGGGATTACAAATGTATTACTAAAAAGTCTTCCTAAAAAAGCAATAGTGCAAATTACACATATTGTAAACTATATAATTAAAAATGGTATCTATCCCGATATGCTCAAGATTGCCAATGTTATACCGATTATCAAAGCCAACAAACAACCCTGTTATGTGGACAGTTATAGACCTATCTCCTTACTTAACAATATAGCAAAGGTGATAGACAAAGTTATTCTCACTAGAATTCAAAAATATGTTGATAAACATAATATTATACCCCAAGAGCAATACGGTTTCAGAGGCGGTCATAGTACAGTCGCGCAAATTATAAGAGTATTTAATCACATTAGAGAAGAGTTCCACAAAAAAAATAAATCAATAATGACCACTATTGACATTCAAAAAGCCTTTGATACCGTATGGCACGAGGGGCTAATATATAAACTTATTAAACTCAAATTTCCAGAATACCTAATTAAAATTATTAAATCTTATATTACTAATAGAAAATTTTATTCTTGTGTGAACGAAGGTGTAGCAGGGCCATACTCCATACCCGCCGGAGTTCCACAAGGGTCGGTACTTTCACCCTTGCTGTATTCCCTATTTACCCACAATTTACCCTCCTCACCGCAAATTCTAACCGCCATGTACGCAGACGACACATGTTTTGTATCATCTGCAACGACTCCAGACTTTGCACTACAAAACATTCAAACACACATAAATACACAAATACTGACATACATGAGGGACAACAAACTTACTATCAACCCCTCCAAAACAGAGTACTTGTTACTCAGGAGGATGGGGAGGAACAAGTGCTCATTGCAATCTCAGCTATGTGTAGATGGGCAAATTATATCACCCAGTAACACACTAAAATACTTGGGATATACAGTGCAGGGAAACACTAATGCCAATGCACACATTATGAAACAAGTACAAAAAGCGAAGATGGCAATGAGCAAATTGTACCCACTGATCTGTAAGAAAAGCTGTCTCTCACCACATAACAAATTGATCATATACAGGCAAGTTATTAGACCAATACTAACATACGCCGCTCCGGCCTACTACACAGCCACTAAACACAATTTTCATACACTGCAGGTGGTGCAAAACAAGTGCTTACGTATGGCAATACCACACAAAACAGTTTACCCTAAACTTCCAAAAAATACATGGTTACATGATCAAGCACACTTACCCACTATTAAGGACTTTATAACAAAAATATCCAAAAATTTTTATAAACATTGCTTACCCAAAAATCTTCGAGAAACTCTCAAAGCCGCCAGTCGCGCAGAAGACACCCGTGATAGTGGGTGTAGGCTTCTGCATGGTAACTTGTTCACATAACTAGTTGTTTTATTTCAACAACCAAAGACATCGAATCAAAGGTACTAGTTACCTCTGATCACCCTTAAAAATTTTCAAGCACACATATTCTATAATACACAATAATAACATCTGTCATGTTGCCTCTACTCATAACTTATTCTCTCATTCCGTTTTGAAACCCTGTTTTTCAGCTGCTTTTCAGGGATTTACTAGTCGAAATAGCCATGGAATCATATTTGTGAATACGGGACAAAGGAAGTTATAAAATCACAGTAAATGGATTATGCAGAAACGCAAGGCGCCATATACACAAACATCATGACGATCGATTGTACCAAGATTGCCAGAACATCGGCCTCACTATCTTGTATACAATTGTATATAATCAATGTAAAATTATTGTTAATAAAGACGTTTTAAAACAAACAAACAAACCCGCGATTGAGGGACTTCCATATTAACTTCCAAGTGCGTCTGTTGGATTTCTATTATAGGAAAATATTTACGTTATAAAATTCATAAATCGATAAAATAGAAAGAGTTTGTTCTTGAGAATTCTATAGAGTCACACTCATAGACTTCTCACCATTACCCTCACCCCAGTTACGGGTACCCCGTACCTAACCGAATACACCCGGAGACTTAGAAACAAAATCATTAAATTAAATAGTGTAAAACCGGACTTTTTCGCAAATGAAAACTTGAGTTGTGATAAAACAGTGACAGTCAAAATCAACCCCAAACATTTAGTTAAAGTGAAAACATCACCAAGAAAATCGATACAAAAAGGTACGTTTAAATTGAAAACTTTAAAAAGACACAAAAAGCCTAATACACTAAAAAACAATAACAATAAAACTGACAAAAAAAAACAAAAGTGAAAAGAAAAGTACTGAGAAGTCAAACTCGAAAGACGGAGACGACACTAGTACATCCTCAAAATCACTTAGCATTAATCACACTAAATACACAGAGGAAATACAAAGAATCAAATCAAAATCGCTAGAATTAAAATCTCGTAACCATAATTATCATCAAATTGCATTTCTAGATAACAAAGACACTGAGAGTGTCTACATTGACACAAACATAAATAATATAAGTATACCTAAAGTTTGTTTAGATACAGTAGATATCGTTACACTTAATAAATGTATTGAACTCACGAAAACCAAAGAAAAGTGTATAGGACATACCGACACTAAAAAGTGTCTAGGAAATCCAAACATTAAAAGGTGTCTAGAAAACGCACATAAAGAAAAGTGTCTAGAAAACACAAATGACAAAAAGTGTATAGGAAACACCACAAATATAAATAACGAAAATCAACCAGAAATAAACAAGGAAACAAGTCAGAAAACAAACAAGTGTCTAGAACACAATTTCCAAGAAAAGTGTCTAGAAATCTCTAACGATAAAAAGTGTCTAGAAAATACACTAAACAAAAAGTGTATAGAAAAAACCCAAAACGTAAAAATACCGAATAAGGGTATAACAGAAAACAATACTCTTGATCAATCATCCGAACTATCAATCCTTTTATACAGAGGGAGAATTTCAGGGAGAACATCTACCCCCGACAGATCTTCGGTTTTATTCAAAAAACAAAATAAAAGAAATATGGGAGAGGACACCATAGGCAATAATTCTAGCGCAACAGACGATGAATCAAACAATTCGAAAGAAAATCCACCAAGCTCTACGACAACTTCAGTGCAGGTACACAACCAAGCTAACAATTCATGGGCGAACGAAGTGGAAAATGAAATGCAAATTAACCCTGAAAAAGATAATTTCGTATCGCAATACGAAAGTATCACCAATAAAGCGATCGTGTCAAGAAATATGGTTATGACAGAAAAGAAAAAACAAATTGATGACATGAATGCTATATTAGCCATCCCCGACGATAGAATGGAAATCTCAAACCATGATGAGGAGTTCATAAAACCAAAAAAAGTAACGTCATTCAATAATATACTAAAACAAAGAAAAATACAAACAATAACAAAAACCAAAAACAGATATGAAACGCTATCAGAAGATTCTGAGAAGGAGGAGTCGACATCAAAACAACAAAAAAAAACGAAAAAAAACCAAATTCCGCAAATATGTTGCAACTGACGATATCTCAGATGAGATCAACGAAATACACACAATTAAACGACCAAAACAAAAAGAAGCCACAACAAAAACATCCAAAAAAACCATTTCTTCCTGTCCACCCATTGTTATCGATGGAAACGTTTCGGCGCACAAAGAAATGGTTAACAAACTCAAAGAATGTGTATCAGAAGTTTTTGAGATAAAATACACAACGAATTCAACGATTATATTTACGAAGGAGACGGCTGATTTTGACAAACTAAAACAAACTTTAAGAAGCGAGAAAGTTCCTTTCCACACATACACGAGGAAAGACGAAAAAACCCACGCGTTTGTACTGAGAGGGTTGGCCGAGGGCCTCTAAATTGATGAAATAAAGGACGAACTTATAAATACCTACAAAATTTCTATCAAGGATATATATAGGATGACCACCAAAGCTAGGCCGTTGTATCTAGTAATCACAGACCCAAAAATAACGTTGGACTATCTCAACAAAAACGTTAGAGTACTAGAACATACTAGAATTTTATGGGAATATCGGCGTCAGTCAAAGCCGATAATTCAATGTCACATTTGCCAGCTTTGGGGTCATGCTACTTCAAACTGCGGCAGGGCACCCAGATGCCTAAAATGTACTGCTCCCCACCTTACCCCTGAATGTCCTAAGGAAAGGTCCAAACCGGCCAAATGCGCAAATTGCAAAGGCGATCATCCGGCCAACGCTATGATTTGTCCAGAATTCATCAAACGAAGAGACTGGCTTGAAGCTAAAAGGACTAAAACTACAAATAATGCTACACCGAAATTTATTCCCGCCCCTCTCCCTAAGACAAACCCGTGGAATAATAAAACTGCCCTCTCCCAACAGGACTTTCCTAGCCTCCCCACCAAACAAACCATCCCCCCCCCAACAACAAAAAACTCGAGTTATCCCTCAAACAAATCCACCAATTACCACTCCTACAACAGACATTAACAAGTTTACGCAACTAAACGCTATGTTCCAAGAGTTGCAAAGCATTGTAAATCTCGACGAATTAACAAGGGCCGTTGCAGATCTCCTACACGAGATGAAAACAGCCAACAACAAACTGGAGAAGTTCACTATTTATAACAACTTTGTCGCTGGGATTGATAAATATGACATCTAGGCAGGTAGGTGGTAAAACAGGAATTCAAAAACGAAATCATCTTAAAATAATTTTTTGTAATGTAAACGGAGTAATTAATAAACTCCAGCTCATCAGACATTTTCTCGACATTCAAAAACCAGATATCTTCTTCTTAATTGGGACGCTCCTAAAACCTAACAAAACTGTTAATTTTAGAAACCCAGAATATAGTCTTCATAGACTAGACCGCCCCACAGGTGTCGGTGGGGGTGGTCTCGCAGTATTAATAAAAAAAGACATCTCTTTTCAGCTCTTGCAACCAAACAATTCATCAATTGAGCATATCTCGTTACTGATAGACAACAAAATAAAAATAGTAGGGGCATACAATTCACCAAACACAAAACTTTTTGAATCTGATTTTTTCAATATTATAAGAACTCATAACAAGGTTCTTATAGTGGGAGACTTAAATTGTAAGCATCCATTATGGGACTCCTATGCATCGCACCCTAACCCCAATGGAAGTACTCTCCAAAGGTTCTGTGATAATTCGGACTGTAATATTTTCAGTACGGACGATCCCACCCATTTTCCCTATTCCGGCAACACCCCAAGCACATTAGATATAGCAGTTGGTAGGAATATCAACACTATATCTAAAATGAAAACCATCCCTGACCTAAATTCAGATCATGACCCTATAATAATTGAATTAAAAATAACACATTACACACAATCACACACCCGCAAATTACACGATAGGGTATTATCGAAAATTTATAAAAGATTTTTCAAAATTAACTAAACCATTAACTATCAGATTGAAAAAAGATGCAATTATCAATGTAAATGATTCAGATTATGTCGAATGTTTTGAAATGTGTAAAAATCTGTTGATAAATGAACCAATACTTCAATATCCAGATTTTACAAAACCCTTTAACCTTACCACAGACGCCAGCAATTATGCTTTAGGTGCTGTTTTAAGCCAAGGCAAAATAGGCTCTGATTTACCTGTGGCTTACGCCAGCAGAACCTTAAATGATTCAGAATGCAACTATTCTGTAATCGAGAAAGAACTTATTGCCATAGTTTGGGCAGCGAAATACTTCCGCCCGTATCTTTTTGGCAGAAAATTTACAATAGTTACCGACCATAAACCACTTCAATGGTTATTCTCACTTAAAGATCCAAGTTCAAAGCTTGTCAGATGGCGCTTGAAACTTGAAGAATATGATTATGATATCGTATACAAAAAAGGTGCTTTAAATACCAATAGCGATTGTTTGTCCCGAATTCAAATAAATATTAATGAAACTGAATTACAAGAACCCCAATGTTCTAAAAATTTATTAGTTTATATGGACAAATTTGATAAAAAACTTTCATCATCTCCCGATGATAATAGATCTCTAATAGTTGAAACGGATAATGAAAGTAACAATAATGATGATGATGACGAAGACATCACAGTTCATACAAATGAAGAGAATCCTGTAATCGGTATACCAATTTCAGATTCAGCGATAAATATTGGTAAAAATCAATTAATATTTTCAGAAGTAAATTTCGAACCAGCCATACCCACTATTATAAAACTGTATGAAAATAAACAAAGAATCATTGTACAATTATCTAAAAATAATTTTGAGCAAGATGTGATTAATTTCGTGAAAGAATACATAGTACCTATAACTTAATATTTTATCTATTTCGAAGACCCAATTTATGAAAAATTCAGTGTCATTCTACAAAATCACTTTCAAGATTCTCAAATCGACTTTGTTAAATGTAATAAAAAATTAATAGATGTTCCTTTAAATGAAGTTAAAGAAGTTATTCAAAATTACCACGAGGGTAAGACTAATCATAGAGATCTAGATGAAACTGAAAATCAATTAAAAGCTTTGTATTATTGGCCTAATCAAAGAGCATCTATACAAACTTATATAAACGAATGCGAAGTTTGCCAGTTGAGCAAATATGATAGAAAACCAATAAAACCATTATTAAATGTTACTCCTACAGCGACTAAACCTTTCCAAATTTTGCATTTAGACACGATAACCTTAGAAAATAGTAAATTTATTACGATAATAGATTCATTTTCTAAATATGGTCAAATGTATGAATTAAAATCTAGACAAGGAACAGAAGTAGCTCATAGTCTAATTAAATATTTTACACACCATTGTATACCAGAACAAATAATTTCGGATAATGGAACTGAGTTGAAAAATTCTGTTGTAAGGGAATTATTAGAAACGCATAAAATAAAAATTCATTTTATAAGTTCTCAACATCCAGAATCGAATGGAATTGCCGAAAGATTCCACTCTACAATTATTGAACACATCACACTTTTGAATAATCAAAAAGATTTTAAAAATGAGACTATTGAAAATAAAATACTTTATGCATTATTAGCCTATAATAATAGTGTTCATTCTGCAACAAAATTGAAACCTAACGAAATAATTACCGGACACATAGATAGTAATACACCTTTCGATATAGAATTAGATCGACAAGTAGTTAATAATTATATACAAACTCATAAAGATAAAATGAAAATTTTGTACTCGAATTTAAATAAAAAATTACAGGAAAATAAATCAAAAGTAATATCTAAAGCCAATAAAAGCCGTGAAGAATTACCAGATACAATACCCACTAAAGTGTATGTACGTAATAAACAGGCACAAGGTAAAACCAAAAATAAATATAAAAGTGAAGAAATTAAAAGTAAAAATATCCGACTAAAAACAGCAAAAATCACTGCTAGACACAAAAATACTTCAGAAAATATTCATCTTTCAAACATAAAACGTCCAAAAAAGACTCCATATAAATTCATTTAAGGTTCGTCACCGTCGGAGACGCAACAATCAAAATAAAAGATGTTACCCATAACTTGGGAATACTTCCCATA
Organism: Galeruca laticollis; assembly: GCA_963921935.1. Lineage (NCBI taxonomy): Eukaryota > Metazoa > Arthropoda > Insecta > Coleoptera > Chrysomelidae > Galeruca > Galeruca laticollis. Next base: position 210,540,283 of record OY998176.1, read on the forward strand.
AATCTTGGATATGCCAAACTGCAGAAATCCAGCCATACTTTTGTTCATTTTTATAATTTAAGTCCACTACTAGTAGAATATAATAAGTTAAGTATACAATACAATCACGTTAAATATAATATGTCTAATAATACATTTTTTCTAACTGAAACAGAAAATATTGTGAATATAATAGAGTACACTAAGAATAGTATAGATGATAAATTTAATAACATTAATAGTCATTCATCCTTAGATAGACCAAAGAGAGGGTTAATTAACGGTCTTGGATCAATAGTAAAAACAATTACGGGAAATTTGGACTCTGAAGATGGAGAAAGAATTAATTCAATCATGGAACATTTAAAACAAAATCAAGAAAACTTGCAAACTCAAATTAAAATGCAATATTCTGTTAGTCACCAAATAATTGATAATTTTAATAAGACAATTCAGGGTAAAAGTCTAGTTTAGTGGTACAACGCGGATTTTGATGAAACATTTTTTTCTGGCTAATTCGAGGTCGCTGAACACGAAAATGAAAGAAAAAAATGGGGCTCTCTTACCAAAATCGAGTTATAAATTTTTGAAGATGTGTTCAGATGCTATAATGATCCGTAATAACTCCTCCACAATGTTAGTGATACACTATAGTTGCCTATTACGATATTACTCTCTTACGCACATTAAAAAAACACTGATATTGATATAAATCTCTTGTGAATTATTTTTTTAATTCCACAACTATTATATCTTTTGACGTTTCCGTTTAATACGACTGACATATAAGTTTCGTCTGTTTCCTCTTCGCAGTAAGACTTTTACCTACTAGCATATACAGCCATGATTAGTTACTTGAAAAAAAGTTGCTGAATATTTTCGATATGCACAGATCATAACACAGAAGATATAAACAAGATGTACATCATGAACATACACCGGCTCTTGTGCACTTTACGACCCATGAAATTAAACAATTTTCTATAGTAGTATCGAAAGTTCACTTCAATTGGAGACATTTAACACAAAAAAAATTGCGCACATCAGATTATTCTGGAAGGGAAAGGGCGAATCCAATGATTATATTCCCTTCCCCTTCTTGAGTAACTTGATATCTAATACTTTGTAACTCACATCAGGTTATTCAAGAAGGGAAAGGGTGCACAAGAGCCGGTGTATGTTCATGATATACATCTTGTTTATATCTTCTGTGCTATGATCTGTGCATATCGAAAATATTCAGCAACTTTTTTTCAAGTAACTAATGATGGCTGTATATGCTAGTAGGTAAAAGTCTTACAGCTAAGAGGAAACAGACGAAACTTATATGTCAGTCATATTAAACGGAAACGTCAAAAGATATAATAATTGTGGAATTAAAAAAATAATTTACAAGAGATTTATATCAATATCAGTGTTTTTTTTAATGTGCATTAGGGAGTAATATCGTAAAAGGCAACTATAGTCTATCACTAACATTGTGGAGCAGTTATTACGGATCATTATAGCAGTTATAATGTGACAATAAATCCAGTGCAGTACTCATCTGAACACATCTTCAAAAATTCATAACTCGATTTTGGTAAGAGAGCCCCATTTTTTTCTTTCATTTTCGTGTTCAGCGACCTCGAATTAGCCAGAAAAAAATTTTTCATCAAAATTCGCGTTGTACCACTAAAGTAGGTTTTTTCCCAATTCAGGACATCCAGTATAATGAAAAAATATTAAAAACGAAAATATTTGAGATAAGAGATATTTTAGATTTTCAAGCAAATGCAGAAAATATTATTTATTTAAAACAGCTATTCAACGAACTTCTTATCACATTCAATGTAATTTTAGACGTTTTAGAAACGGTAGAAAATTCATTAACCTTCTGTAAACTTAAAACATTACATCCAAGTATTATAAAATCTGACGACTTATTTGCAGAGTTGCAAAAAGTGCATTATTACTATCAAACGGAATTACCTTTCGAATTAAAACATGAAAACATTTTAGAATTTGAAGCCGTCATAGACGTAGTTTGTAAAGTAGAAAATAATCAAATACAATATTTTTTATCGATACCTATTAATGATGATGTTTTATTTAATCTTTTTTATATGTTACCTATACCTACAGAAATTGAATCAGAATACGTAACATTAATACCTAATTCAAAATTTTTACTAAAATCAAATAATGTCATTGAACCTCTAAATGACATTTGCACTCGCGGCAATATTTTTCAATGTCCTAACCATATGCAAGACAATAATAATTATGGGTGCGAAGAAAACATATTGCTAGCAGGAAATTCTACATTTTGTCAATATACAAAAATTGAAATAATTAAGAATCATATTGAAATTATTCCGGAGATAAATCAATTTTTGGCAATATTTCCAGTAGAAGAAAAATTAATCATAAAATGTAAGCAAGAAACTGAAGTGAAAACTCTTAAAGGCATTTATTTAATTGAAAATTCAGCATGTAAAATTATATTTAGAAATCAAGAGTTAATATTTCAACAAAAAACTTTTGGACAACCTTTTGTAATGAATGAATTAAAATTGAAATTAAATCAATTACACGTTTCTCCGATGAAGATTGATTTAAAAAGTTTAAAAATAAAGGATATTCCAAATCAACTGGTAACGCCAATATTCACAGAAAACCATAACTTTCACATTCCCAGTATTTGGACTATTCTTCTTTATACAGCATTGATAGTGGCCTTCCTGTGGATCATGTACAAGAGGAAACATTCAGGAAGGACGAGTAAGAGTCAGCAGGAGTCAACGGAAGATGGGATCCAGCTTCCAGGAGAAGCTTCCTTCTAAAGGGGGAGGTGTCACCTACGCCATTGCCCTTAGGTGGACAGTATATTGTGCTGATTAAGTATTTATATCATTGTAGAATTGCTTAGTTTGTGTTTGTTATGAGGTTATTTAAATTCATGTTTATAATAAAAATATCAGTCTTGTATTTGAAATTATTGTATTAGTTTGTCTTAGAAATAAAGTTAGTTTTTAAAAACACGTTTTCAGTAAATTAAAAGATGAGTTATATAAAGTATAACTGTATAACTGTATTACTGTATAACTGTATTTCTGTATAACTGTATAACTGTATAACTGTATAACTGTATAACTGTATAACTGTATAACTGTATAACTGTATAACTGTATAACTGTATAACTGTATAACTGTATAACTGTATAACTGTATAACTGTATAACTGTATAACTGTATAACTGTATAACTGTATAACTGTATAACTGTATAACTGTATAACTGTATAACTGTATAACTGTATAACTGTATAACTGTATAACTGTATAACTGTATAACTGTATAACTGTATAACTGTATAACTGTATAACTGTATAACTGTATAACTGTATAACTGTATAACTGTATAACTGTATAACTGTATAACTGTATAACTGTATAACTGTATAACTGTATAACTGTATAACTGTATAACTGTATAACTGTATAACTGTATAACTGTATAACTGTATAACTGTATAACTGTATAACTGTATAACTGTATAACTGTATAACTGTATAACTGTATAACTGTATAACTGTATAACTGTATAACTGTATAACTGTATAACTGTATAACTGTATAACTGTATAACTGTATAACTGTATAACTGTATAACTGTATAACTGTATAACTGTATAACTGTATAACTGTATAACTAACTGTATAACTGTATAACTGTATAACTGTATAACTGTATAACTGTATAACTGTATAACTGTATAACTGTATAACTGTATAACTGTATAACTGTATAACTGTATAACTGTATAACTGTATAACTGTATAACTGTATAACTGTATAACTGTATAACTGTATAACTGTATAACTGTATAACTGTATAACTGTATAACTGTATAACTGTATAACTGTATAACTGTATAACTGTATAACTGTATAACTGTATAACTGTATAACTGTATAACTGTATAACTGTATAACTGTATAACTGTATAACTGTATAACTGTATAACTGTATAACTGTATAACTGTATAACTGTATAACTGTATAACTGTATAACTGTATAACTGTATAACTGTATAACTGTATAACTGTATAACTGTATAACTGTATAACTGTATAACTGTATAACTGTATAACTGTATAACTGTATAACTGTATAACTGTATAACTGTATAACTGTATAACTGTATAACTGTATAACTGTATAACTGTATAACTGTATAACTGTATAACTGTATAACTGTATAACTGTATAACTGTATAACTGTATAACTGTATAACTGTATAACTGTATAACTGTATAACTGTATAACTGTATAACTGTATAACTGTATAACTGTATAACTGTATAACTGTATAACTGTATAACTGTATAACTGTATAACTGTATAACTGTATAACTGTATAACTGTATAACTGTATAACTGTATAACTGTATAACTGTATAACTGTATAACTGTATAACTGTATAACTGTATAACTGTATAACTGTATAACTGTATAACTGTATAACTGTATAACTGTATAACTGTATAACTGTATAACTGTATAACTGTATAACTGTATAACTGTATAACTGTATAACTGTATAACTGTATAACTGTATAACTGTATAACTGTATAACTGTATAACTGTATAACTGTATAACTGTATAACTGTATAACTGTATAACTGTATAACTGTATAACTGTATAACTGTATAACTGTATAACTGTATAACTGTATAACTGTATAACTGTATAACTGTATAACTGTATAACTGTATAACTGTATAACTGTATAACTGTATAACTGTATAACTGTATAACTGTATAACTGTATAACTGTATAACTGTATAACTGTATAACTGTATAACTGTATAACTGTATAACTGTATAACTGTATAACTGTATAACTGTATAACTGTATAACTGTATAACTGTATAACTGTATAACTGTATAACTGTATAACTGTATAACTGTATAACTGTATAACTGTATAACTGTATAACTGTATAACTGTATAACTGTATAACTGTATAACTGTATAACTGTATAACTGTATAACTGTATAACTGTATAACTGTATAACTGTATAACTGTATAACTGTATAACTGTATAACTGTATAACTGTATAACTGTATAACTGTATAACTGTATAACTGTATAACTGTATAACTGTATAACTGTATAACTGTATAACTGTATAACTGTATAACTGTATAACTGTATAACTGTATAACTGTATAACTGTATAACTGTATAACTGTATAACTGTATAACTGTATAACTGTATAACTGTATAACTGTATAACTGTATAACTGTATAACTGTATAACTGTATAACTGTATAACTGTATAACTGTATAACTGTATAACTGTATAACTGTATAACTGTATAACTGTATAACTGTATAACTGTATAACTGTATAACTGTATAACTGTATAACTGTATAACTGTATAACTGTATAACTGTATAACTGTATAACTGTATAACTGTATAACTGTATAACTGTATAACTGTATAACTGTATAACTGTATAACTGTATAACTGTATAACTGTATAACTGTATAACTGTATAACTGTATAACTGTATAACTGTATAACTGTATAACTGTATAACTGTATAACTGTATAACTGTATAACTGTATAACTGTATAACTGTATAACTGTATAACTGTATAACTGTATAACTGTATAACTGTATAACTGTATAACTGTATAACTGTATAACTGTATAACTGTATAACTGTATAACTGTATAACTGTATAACTGTATAACTGTATAACTGTATAACTGTATAACTGTATAACTGTATAACTGTATAACTGTATAACTGTATAACTGTATAACTGTATAACTGTATAACTGTATAACTGTATAACTGTATAACTGTATAACTGTATAACTGTATAACTGTATAACTGTATAACTGTATAACTGTATAACTGTATAACTGTATAACTGTATAACTGTATAACTGTATAACTGTATAACTGTATAACTGTATAACTGTATAACTGTATAACTGTATAACTGTATAACTGTATAACTGTATAACTGTATAACTGTATAACTGTATAACTATATAACTGTATAACTATATAACTGTATAACTGTATAACTGTATAACTGTATAACTGTATAACTGTATAACTGTATAACTGTATAACTGTATAACTGTATAACTGTATAACTGTATAACTGTATAACTGTATAACTGTATAACTGTATAACTGTATAACTGTATAACTGTATAACTGTATAACTGTATAACTGTATAACTGTATAACTGTATAACTGTATAACTGTATAACTGTATAACTGTATAACTGTATAACTGTATAACTGTATAACTGTATAACTGTATAACTGTATAACTGTATAACTGTATAACTGTATAACTGTATAACTGTATAACTGTATAACTGTATAACTGTATAACTGTATAACTGTATAACTGTATAACTGTATAACTGTATAACTGTATAACTGTATAACTGTATAACTGTATAACTGTATAACTGTATAACTGTATAACTGTATAACTGTGAAACTGTATAACTGTATAACTGTATAACTGTATAACTGTATAACTGTATAACTGTATAACTGTATAACTTGTGACGCGTTTTCCTCCCCAAGAGGCGATAACTGCGCGCTGCACTGCGCGTGGAACGCCTCGGAAACGTCACTCCTGACACCTTTGAAACCTTACACTTTCTCGGGCGCCAGATTTTTAACGTGGTTGTCTCCACGGCCCCTCGACTTCCCTCGTCGAGAGTTCCAGGTAGCCTCAGATGGAGGTACGGTAAATTCCAGGGGTCTATCGTCGTCAAAATTCGGGATGTTGCTAAATATATAAAACAAATGTTCTCGCTAGTCCTGAAATAAATGTTATTATCCTGATCCACACTACGGAGAAGCTAAAATTCGTGCTGCCAAACAACTACGCTACCATAAGGAAATACTAGTCTATAATAGGTCAATAAAACACAACACAGGCTTATTTCAGTTTTATTACATTAATACCTTCTAAGTTGTTATATACATTCAAAATAAACAATACTCAAAAGCACATATGTATTATTAGCGACGAAGCAGGCAGGACATAAGCAAGAGTGGTTTGTAATTATAGAATAGCGTTCATGCAAATAAAAGAAGCGGTAAAAAAGAGGCAAGCAAAACTATGTTAAGCTTGGTGGTCTTTTCATTCATGTATTTGATAGACCCTTATGTAACGAACGGGTCCGGTGCTACTAAAAAAAAACTATCCAATCGGGAAAACAATACTATAGATCGGGAACTCTATATCTACTCGTCAGACATCTCCCTCAGCTTTGAACAAAATCAAGAAGGGTATCAAAAGGGCGGAACTAATATCACGAAATCCCACTAAAAGAAAATTCGGGGAAGGTAATGAAAACGGAAGGCAATTCTAGAGTCAACCAGATTTAAATATAAACCAAATTTGTGTTAAAGAACGGGCGACTATCAACCAAATTCAAAGAAATGAAACTCGGAAAAGTATTGCAATTGGGAACTCAAGATTTGAAATATCCGGGAGCCCTAGCTTGTGTATGCCTGGCGCAGACGGATATTTCAATCAGGAATTTTCCTTGCAAAATAGAAGAATAATATATTCGAAACGGGACTAATACAATCCCAATTCGTATTAAAGCACGCGGCGGATATCAACTAAATTCACAAAAGGAGACTCGGAAAAAGTATTGCAATTAGGAACTCAAGATTTAGAATATCCGGGAGCCCTAGCTTGTGTATGCCTGGCGCAGACGGATATTTCAATCAGGAATTTTCCTGGCAAAATAGAAGAATAATATATTCGAAACGGGACTAATACAATCCCAATTCGTATTAAAGCACGCGGCGGATATCAACTAAATTCACAAAAGGAGACTCGGAAAAAGTATTGCAATTAGGAACTCAAGATTTAGAATATCCGGGAGCCCTAGCTTGTGTATGCCTGGCGCAGACGGATATTTCAATCAGGAATTTTCCTTGCCAAATAGAAGAATAATATATTCGAAACGGGACTAATATAAGCCAAATTCGTGTCAAAACACGGGGCGAATATCAACTACATTCACACAAAGGAGACTCGGAAAAAGTATTGCAATTGGGAACTCAAGATTTAAAATATCCGGGAGCCCTAGCTTGTGTATGCCTGGCGCAGACGGATATTTCAATCAGGAATTTTCCTTGCAAAATAGAAGAATAATATATTCGAAACGGAACTAATATAAGCCAAATTCGTGTCAAAACACGGGGCGAATATCAACTAAATTCACAAAAAGGAGACTCGGAAAAAGTATTGCAATTGGGAACTCAAGATTTAAAATATCCGGGAGCCCTAGCTTGTGTATGCCTGGCGCAGACTGATATTTCAATCAGGAATTTTCCTTGCAAAATAGAAGAATAATATATTCGAAACGGAACTAATATAAGCCAAATTCGTGTCAAAACACGGGGCGAATATCAACTGAATTCACAAAAAGGAGACTCGGAAAAAGTATTGCAATTGGGAACTCAAGATTTAAAATATCCGGGAGCCCTAGCTTGTGTATGCCTGGCGCAGACGGATATTTCAATCAGGAATTTTCCTTGCAAAATAGGAGAATAATATATTCGAAACGGAACTAATATAAGCCAAATTCGTGTTAAAACACGGGGCGGATATCAACTAAATTCACAAAAGGAGACTCGGAAAAAGTATTGCAATTGGGAACTCAAGATTTAAAATATCCGGGAGCCCTAGCTTGTGTATACCTGGCGCAGACGGATATTTCAATCAGGAATTTTCCTTGCAAAATAGAAGAATAATATATTCGAAACGGGACAAATAAGTAAAGGAGCTAGGCGGGTTCTGGCTCATTCCTTATGCAAATTAACATGGGAAATCGCCAAGGTCCATCGTGGTAATTTTTGACTCAATTCGATCTGCGCATGCGGCGGCCGTCAGCAATTTTTGGTGTAAGAAGCGAAGGGGTTTGGGTAGCACGGGGGATGGGGGTTTCGGTTGGGGTAGCGGCTACGGGGGATGGGGGGGCCCGGGCCGCCAAAGAAGAAGCGAAGAGGGTTTTAAGGGTAGCGTCTGTGGGTATTACACAAGTAAGGGTGTAAGAAGAAGCGAAGAGGGTTTTAAGGGTAGCGTCTACGGGGATTACGAAGGGTGTACGGGAGTTATGCAAAATTTAACCTACATTGGTGTCGCTTGCCATCATTACCATAACGGCGCTAACAACTATTTGTCACCAGAGTGCCAAAACGGCCGTGGGTAGCTGGGGTAGCGAAGCTACTTTTCCCGTATACTGCGCATGTTTTCCGTTACATGTAGGTCTAAAAAGACACATTTCGACGATCTGCGCAAGTGTTAAGGCCTTTCTTCATATCTCTGTTATTATTTGTCGGATTGGAGTGTAATAAACGCCAATATGATTGTTCGAATATTATCGTATACAGGATGTACAAAGATGCCATTAGAGCACTAGCACATATCTCTGCTATTGGTTAGATTGAAGTCAAATAAACGATATTATATTTGTTAGAATATTATCGTATACAGGATGTGCAAAGATGCTAATACTAGCACTTGCTGCGTCTAGGGGGGATGGGGGGCCCGGTTGGGGTCGCGGCTACGGCCCGGGGAAATTTTTGGGGGTCGCTCTTTGCGGGGGTTATGCAATGATTTAGAAGAAGAGAATAGGGAAGGGTAGCACGGGGGAGGGTAGCGTCTACGGGGATTACACAAGGGTGTACGGGGGTTATGCGAGAAGTGTGTATGTTGTTATGTGTATAAGGTGGAGGGTGGTTTAGAAGCGAAGGGGTTTGGGTAGCGTCTACGGGGATTACGCAGGGGTGTACGGGGGTTATGCGAAAAGTGTGTATGTTGTTATGTGTATAAGGTAGAGGGTGGTTTAGAAGAAGCGAAGGGGTTTGGGTAGCGTCTACGGGGATTACGAAGGGTGTACGGAGGTTATACAAAAAGTGTGTATGTTTTTACGTGTATAAGGTTTGGTGGGATTGAAGTGGAATAAAATACGAAGAAGACAAGAGGTAAACATGTAAAGCCATAAGGGCACCATGCTGATGACGTCACCCATGCTCAGTCGATAATGGGGGGGGATCAAAATAAAGAACAATTGAATAAACATTTTATTGTACAATATAAAATTGAAAAGTATAATAAATGAAAATAATAACAATACTTTTTATATAAATCTTTAAGGAATAATGGTGTCAACATCCATGTAGGCATCAATGGAATAGTGGCCCCATGGTAAGGTTTCATCGGAACCAGGAAGAATAAATCGCTTATCATCCTCAGGACTCAACGCTACTTCATCTTGAACAATTGAATGGACTAGATGTTTGTCGGCATGAATTAGATTTTGGGAAACGGTTTTCTGTGTGAAGGTGTCAAGGCAATTTTCATAGTCTTCAAACGTGATTACGGTCTTCACAACTGACGATTTCACCCCTTTAGCTTTCTTAGTTATTCCAACGTTTCGAATTAGACAGTCTATTTCTTCTTTCTCAAAACCATCATTCGCAAGACGTTTTCGTTTTTCTGCTAGATCATCTTCAGAGGTAAGTAACCGTGTTGCATACAATTTAGACCGTAACCCAACATAATCAGTCATTATGATACCATTGTTCTCATCCTTCATCATCCCAAGAACCTTCTTATTAACTTGAGGAATTCCATAAACGTTATCAAGAGGATAGTATGAGGTGTCGAAATATTTATAACAATCAATCTTCATTACTTCATATGGATCTTGATCTCGAATCTCATATATAAGACTATCGGTATCGGTGTACAGCACAGTACAGTTCTCACTAAAACGGTTCATCATGTACTCATAGTGAGAATCATAGATCGTAGTTTTAGCCAGATCTAAAATTGCCATTCCTACATATATCGGTTTATTTAACCATATTTGCAGCTTCCGTAATTCGATGGCAATTAGGTTTTCGCTGAAAATCGTACTATTTTTAAACTCGGGCTTAGCTATGTACGATTCAGCACCATATCGACCACTCCAATGAGAAATTAGCTTTACATCAACACGTTTGCGCACGTTCTCCATGGTTTTACCTGCAACAATTAGAAAAAAGTGATTAGTATAGAAATATTTATATAAAACTAGCAATACTCACCAAACACGGCATTGTTCATCAGTTTGAATAGGTTCTTCTCAAACTCATTCTTCGCAGCCTTACGTAACTCAGTGTTTAAGTCAATGTAGGGCTTTAACCATGAACTCTGCTTGAATTTCAATACTCGATGTATTTTTGTTAATAGAAGCCCATTCTGTAACGCTTGCTTCAATGCTCGGTAATGTATAACGTATTTTGTTTTATTAGTTAGGGTAGCCATCAACTTAGTCTCCTCATTTAATCTTGTAGCAGGCATCATGGTCTTAGGATTTAGGTGTTCAGGACAAAATGGAATATCCTCATGCAAATCATGTAAATGAGAAGGATACTCCAAATCAACCTCGAGCATGTATCCCTCAGAAGCATCATCAGTAATTTCTGTAACGTCTATATTAGAGCCACACCATTCAAATCCTCCATAAGGGAGATATTGTGACATAGCCCATCCATATTGATTATTCACATCATTGTACATTAAATATTTCGGTGGATTTGAAGGATTATAAGTGGGCATATACTTATTGTTAGCTCGAGCACGACGTTTTCCGCAAACTTGACTAAGTCCACCGCGTATACCACGTTCAACAAACAAAAACATGTCTACATCGGTGAGAAGTTCCAATTCTTGTCCAGTATGTTTCAGCATAGCATCGAATGTAAATCCTGGTAATGTATAATAATGCGCGGGATCGATGTTATACGTAGCAATACAACTGGAACGAAACTGCTCAAAAACGTCAGCAAGAAGAAGGATATCAGTCTTCATATACAACTCTACATATTCACCTAAGGTTTGACATTGGAACGTATTCCAGACGCATTGTGCTCTACTATAAAGTTTACGTGAGCAGGGTTTATCTTCGAGATTATTATAGAAAGATTCGATAGGAGGTAACCTTGTTTCTTCAAAGCGGTCGAAAGAATTGAAATAGTCATAAGGCATCACCCCCTTCTTAGTTAACATTGTGAATTCTTCGTCGGGAACACCAGAAAACTGTGATCTCAAATTAGGAAATTTGGTTAAATATGAGGCGAGTTTATCGAGAGATGACGCCATGAATCGGAAACTATCGATAAATCTGAATTGGATTCGTGCATCTTCAACATGTTTTGTAAAGGAAATATATTTTTCTTTTGTAATAGGAAGCAAATCAATAGAGCCAGTCATGCGGGTAGCAATGTCTTCGATGATGAAATTTGCATCATAACCAGATAAGTTGTGGAACACTACATTAACAGTAGGCGAATCCTGATAGTTAATATTGCACCCCTCATGCGCTGCACCTCTATAATTGTTTTCGGGAATGAGATGATCATGATCTCGGACTTTCTTATCAGTAGCGGAAAATGGTGTTTCACAAATATGACATTCGGTAGCAGCTTGAAACTGGCGTTCTTGATTAGGAGTCATATGAATTCCATAAGGACAAAGGAACACCGTACTGATATCTTGAGCAAGCAGATTCAGCTCATCAGCAAACCAGCGCATACAATCTTCACCCAAATAACTATTATAAAAGGAAAGCAAATCATCATATGAACACTTTAAGTAATACCCAACGGCTGCAGGAATATGCTGTTGTGGCTTCTTAGAATCCCCAGTCTGCTTCAAAACACTCTCGAGATCTGCATATACTATAAAAGGTGCCTTTACCTTATTCTTATAGTTTTTGAATTTAAGAACGTTTTTCCCAATTTCTGGCATCTTAACAGCACAATCATTCATTTTCATACAATCTACGACGTGAGCATCCAACTGTTCCGCTGTAGTAAATGGCTGTAAACATCTTTCACATAAAAAGTCCATTCGACCCTTGCAACATTTAAGATGGACATCTAGTTTTTCATGGGATCTGAAATAGCGTAGGCAACGATCACAGAAGTATTTCTTACAATTATGTTTACTGAGTTGAGTGGACAGAAGTCTTGATAGATTCTTTATCCAAACAAAGTGATATTTCGTTGGCGCTTCATCATATTTATCTTGCACCATCAACAAATTTACATGTTTATTCATCTTATTTCTTGTAAGGTAAGTTGGTAGAGTGATGAAGGTCTTTTTATCTTTTTGTAGAATGTAAACATTTACGGATATATTATTTTGCTTCTCAAAATTGGGGATCTGCTTCATAGTCATAGGAAACTGAATTCCCTTTAGTTTTAATATGGTCGAATAGTGGGGGTATGATGAAATTCTAGCCGCATTTTTCATGGCAGGAAACAGTGCCGACGTCACCGCCCAAGCAAAGCAAGAATCACCTTCATTATTGACCTTAATACATGCCTTCCTCTTTTTTATTTCTGCTGGTAAATCAATATACGAGGATCCCAGTTGTGGAGTATATTTATTGATGTTAACGCCTAAGTTCACCACCTTCTTCAATGCCCAACCACTATCACGTTCTTGAAACTCCTCCAGGTCTTTAAGGATAGGTGCAACGACTTTAGTATCAAACCAGTCATCAATGTTTGTATCTTTGTAAATTGGTGAATTGTTCGTTGTAAAATATTTAAACTCATTGAGAATCTGATCTCCTTTAACAATTTCAAATTCACCTCCGAAAGCCACATTCACCTTAACAGCTACCTCCTTTTTTAATATATTATGTATACGTCGTTTAAAGAGAGCCCTACAATCTTTGAGAAATGCAATGGGATCCTTATGCTTCAGGTTTGAGATGCTACCAGTTCTGATGCGACCGTTAAATGCTGCATCCAGATCATCCCATTTTACACGATGTTTTGCAGTTTCAATATGAGATGATAGGTCTCCACCATGTTTTTGAATATATTTAAATTGGTTACGAAATGATTTGATTTGAGTTATACTAGTTAAGATATGCTTCTTTTCTCCAGTATTCTTGGCACTCCGTAACGCATTATTTAGTTTTCTTATAGCTTTTCTACACTCCATAAGCCTCTAGTCACTTGGTGTTCATTATAATTAGATGTTATAAGCCCCAACAAAGTAGCAACATGTTTTACTAGATTCACAAAGAGACTCATAATAAGGATGAAAATTTTTTTCGTAAGCACTTTGAACAAAGAACTGTAATCGAATGAGCATTATCAGGATATGAGGGGTAACAAGTAAACTTCTAGTCGGACGGAAGACTGAACGATAACATTTTTCCCTAAAAAAGACCCGCGATTGACAGTTCGATGCTAATCCCCCCTAGTACCATTGACATCGCCATCGGCAGAAATATCAAAAAAATTTCAAAAATCAAAACTCTCACCGATTTAAACTCAGATCATGATCCCGTCCTCATTATCCTAGAACTTCCCCATCAACTCCACTACCCTCCCAAGTTAATTCACGATTATAAATCCACCAACTGGACATTATTAAAAAATACTTAAACGAAAACATTCATATCGCTGACAATATTGAAAATCCTGAACATTTAACACAAACGATAAGTTCCCTTCAAGAGGTTATTATAGCTGCAAGAAACAGGTCAACTCCGCAAAAATCCTTTGATCCTTATCCAACTTCGCTACCAGAGTATATTGTTAAAATGATTAACGATAAAAATAAATTAAGGAAAAGATGGCAACGTACAAGAAAAGAAGAGGATAAAATCATATTGAAACAATACCAAAATGACATCAATGTGTTAATCAAAGACTTTAAAAACAACAAATGGGCGGAATATCTCCATACGCTTAGGCCCGAAGACAATTCCCTATGGAAAATCTCCCGTTATTTCAGAAAGAGACGCAGAGAAATTAACAACATTGAAATTAATGGAAATCCATATACCGACACCAAAGAAATCGCAGAAATCTTCGGAGAGTATTTTCAAGAAAATTTCATAAATAATTGTTTAAATACATCAACCCACAATAGTATTTCAATCAAAGTTCAACAATATCTTCCGAATATTCATAACATCAATAGTAAAAATCTAGTCACTTTCTTAGAGATTGTTAATACAATTATGCAATTAAAAAATAAAACCGCTCCGGGTCATGACGGTATCCCTAATATTTTAATCAAAAATTTGCCAAAAAAGGCCTTAGTGCAAATGGTATATATTTCTAATTTTATAATCAAATCGGGCCATTACCCTGATATGCTCAAAGTTGCCAACATCATCCCAATTTTAAAAGCAAACAAACAACCTCGTTATGTAGACAGCTACAGACCTATTTCTTTATTGAACAACATAGCAAAGGTGATAGACAAAATCATATTAAAACTATTACAAAATTTAGTAGATACTAATAATATTATTCCTGAGGAGCAATATGGCTTCCGAAGTGGTCATAGCACAATTGCTCAAACTATTCGGGTGATTAATCACATTAGAGAGGGTTTTCATAATCAAAAGAAGGCCGTCATGGTCGCGATTGACATTAAGAAAGCCTTTGATACTGTATGGCATGATGGTTTATTACTCAAATTAATTAATTTGAACACTCCCGATTATTTAATTAAAATTTTATATTCTTATTTAATAAATAGAAAATTTTATACTAAAATAAATGATAGTACTGCAGGGCCCTACCTTACACAGGCCGGAGTCCCTCAAGGTTCAGTTCTTTCACCTTTGCTGTATTCAATATTTATCCATGACATCCCTACTTCTCCCAATATTCTAACAGCCATGTACGCTGATGACACTTGTTTTGTGGCATTGGCAAAGAATCCGGATCACGCACTCCTAAAAGTACAAACACATATCAACTCGAAAATCATTCCCTATTTCACTAATCAAAAATTATCCCTAAATGCCTCCAAAACAGAGTATTTATTACTCAGGAGGCGCATCCTTAAAAACAGTAATTTACAATCTCAGCTTTGCATAAACGGACATCATATTTCCCCTAGCACAACTTTAAACTATTTAGGATACACGATTCAAGGTAATACAAATGCAAATGCGCACATTAGTAATCAAGTTCGTAAAGCCAAGATTGTAATGAGTCAGTTATACCCCCTCATATGCAAACAGAGTAAACTATCTACAGTAAACAAATTAACACTTTACAAACAAATCATTCGCCCCATCCTTACATATTCATCTCCGGTTTATTACACAGGTACAAAACAAAACTTTTATTCTTTGCAAATGATACAAAATAAGTGTCTTAGAATGGCGATTAAAAATAATATACCTTATTCTCACCTCCCCAAAACCTCATGGCTTCATGACAAAGCTGAGCTACCCACTATCAAAGACTTCGTTTCTTTAGTTTCAAAAAATTTTTACGATAAATGTCTGCCAAACAAACTTCGAAATGCTCTCAAAGCCGCTAATCGCGCAGAAGTATCCCGCGATAGCGGGGGTAGGCTTCTGCATTGTATGTTGACTATATAACCTGGTTGTTTACTCCAAAAAACTATCAAAGTAAGAATTAATCCAGGACAGCCCTATACACTGTTCTGAATTACTCTTAGCTAAAACTAATTTCAATCATAACTACGTCTGTCACGCTGCTTCCACAAACTAAAAACCCCCTACAATTATTGAGACCCTGTTTTTCAGCTGCTTTTCAGGGAGTACCCAGCCGAAAGTTTTTAGGAGCGAGAATTATATACCGGGGACAAAGTTATTTGAACAAGCATAAGATATGGAGAATGTGATGTTTCACAAGGAGCCGTATGTACCATCACTGCAAGCAACGATTTCAAGAATCGCCAGACCATCGGCATTCAATTGTTTCAATTGTATATTCTTGTAATTGTTGTATTTTGGGAATGTTAAACGATTGCTAATAAAGATATTTTAAACCTAAAAAACCCAGACTGACTGTTTGGTTTTGGTTTATTAACGATAATAAAGTGTTTAAAATATTTTTATAATTCATTAATATATACTGTGTTTGGTATTAAATATCAATTAAGCTAGTGCTTATTGATACAATAGATCTCCCATCACCGCCATCGGCGGGAACCATCCCGTATGAAACAGAATATACGCGAAGGTTGAGAGCCAAAATTCATTCCTTAAACGTAATAAAACCGGACATTTTTACTAGTGAAAACTTAATAAATGATTCAAATGTGAGAGTTCGTAAAACAATAGTGACTGTTAAAACATCGCCTAAATCAACCAGACTTTCTAAAGGTACGTCCAAACATAAAATTAATAAAAAAAAGACCGGCATTAGGTCAAAACTTTCCGTTCATAAAAACATTATAGTTAAAAAAAGTGACGCGAAAAGTGAACAACAGACAATAATGAGCCTTCAGCCCTAACTAGTGAAAATAATCATTCATCTAAATATAGTGAAGAAATAGAAAGAATCAAAAATAAAACTCGGCAACTCAAAAATAAAAATTATCTCAAGCTAGTCTATATTGATGACGAAGCAGTGAACAATATTACAGACAATAACGAAACTTCAACGTTTACTATTCCTCAAAACTGCTTAGACAATATCGATATTAATATAATTAAGGAAACATTGAAATCGGTCAATGATAACAAAAAGTGTCGCGATAACACTGAAAAGTGTCTAGAAACGGACACACAGAAAAGGTGCATAGGAAACTTAGAAACAATAGAAAAGTGTATAGGTAATGAGAATAATAAAAAGTGTACAGTAACAATAGAAAAGTGTATAGGAAAATCTATAAACATTAAAAATAAGAATAATTCCTTTAATATCGAATCATCCCCGGTTATATGTCGTGGTAACGATTCTAATAAATCGTCCACCCCCATCCACCCCAATTTGGGCAATATTGAAAACACTATAATGGGAGACGGCACCACAGAATTAAAATCCAATTCTATCACGTCGGAGGAAGAGGAAGATAGCCAAAAATCACAGCTAAACCCTGTGAAAACAACTACAGTTGAGGCTTTGGTTCACAAACCCGCGAATCAATCCTGGGCAGATGAAGTGGAAAATGCTGAAAAGGGCGACAACGACGAATTTACATCTCAATACATGGAAATGAATAAGAAATCCAAACAAATCAACGCTAGACAACTATACCCGCAAAATCAAAAGGAGTTACAAGACTTAAATGCAATTACCGCAATACCAATGGAGACGGGGGATAGCAACCCAACAGATTTTATCTATCCAAAAAAAGTAGCTAAGTTTCGTAATATATTAAGGCAAGGGACAAACAGACAAGACTCGATAACTGTTCAGAATAGTTACGACTCGTTATCAGAAATATCGGATGATAACGAAAAAAAAATAATAATATAAAAAAAACAACAACAATACAAAAAAAGCGTAAAAAAACTCGATTCCGAAAAATCTTAGTTTCCGATGCTTCATCAGATGAGGAAGACAATGCAACTCATCAAAACAACAAAAAACCTAAAACTACACCCGCTAGCAAAAAAAATCAACAAACTGCCCTCCCATTGTGATTGATGGGAATGTTTCCCATCACCGCGATATGGTCAATACAATTAAGGACGTAATTAAACAAAATTTTGAGATAAAATACACCAACAATTCTACAATTGTGTTTACGACAGATGTTGAAGACATCGAAAAATTGAAAAACATTATGAAAAACGAAAAAATACAATTTCATACCTATGCTAAACGTGAGGACAAAACACATGCATTTGTTCTCAGAGGGCTGACAGAGGGTCTGCAACTAATTGACATACGCGAAGAACTGGAAAAAATATATAAAGTCCAAGTCAAAGACATATTTCGTATGACTACAAAAGGACGACCGCTCTACCTCATCGTAACAGATGCGAAGGTAACTTTAGATTACCTAAACAAAAACGTCAGGGTGATTGAACACACAAGAGTTATCTGGGAATTTAGAAGAAGTAATAAACCAATTATTCAATGTCATCGATGCCAATTGTGGGGGCACGCCACCTCGAATTGTGGAAGAAGTCCCAGATGCTTGAAGTGTGCCGGTGATCATCTTACCCCCGAGTGTACTAAAAATAGAGCAACCCCAGCCAGATGTGCTAATTGCCGAGGTGATCACCCGGCAAACGCCGAAATCTGCGCTGACTATGTGAAAAGGAAGATTTGGCTCGACGAAAAAAAAGCAATGATTCAAAAAATCAAACCCTCTTCTCAAAAATTTATCCCTGCTCCCCCCCCAAGAATCAACCCTTGGACTCAAAACAAGAACGACGCCCTATATCCCAGTCTGCCACCAAAGTCTCACTCTTCAATAACCCCTCAAAACTCTCACCCTCAACCCCAGTCAAACAGACCATCCTCCCTATCCACCAATAATACAAATAATTATGAAATTAATAAATTTGTAGAACTCAACGATATGTTCAAAGAGCTCCATGAGCTGGTTAACATGGACGAATTAGCCAGGGCTGTTGGCGATTTGCTGAGACAGATGAAAAAAGCCACATCCAAAATCGACAAGTTCAACATCTATAACAACTTTGTAGCTGGAATAGACAACTATGACATATAGGCAGGTATGTGGAAAAACAGATTTTCAAAAACGATATAACATCAAATTAATATTCTGCAATGTACGTGGAGTACAAAATAAATTACCCATAATCAGACATTTTCTCGAAATTCATCAACCAGATATTTTCTTTTTAATGGAGACATTTCTAAAATCTCACAAAACTGTTAATTTCAGAAACCCAAAATATCGTCTAATTAGACAAGACCGCGCTGATGATACCGGCGGTGGCGGTGTCGCTCTATTAATCAAAAAAGGTATAAATTTCAAAATACTGCAACAAAATAATACATCAATTGAACATATCGCGATCCTTTTTGATAATTGGGTTAAGATAGTGGGAGCTTACAACTCGCCTGACAACAAAATTACACACACAGACTTACATAACATTTTTAACACACACAACAAAGTTTTGGTGGTTGGCGATCTCAACTGCAAACACCCGCAGTGGGATCGATTCGCCAGCTACCCAAACGCTAATGGAAATACGCTCATGAAGTTCTGCGATAATTCGGAATGTGAAGTATTTCATACCGACGAACCGACGTACTTCCCTTACGCGGTAAATCACACACCAAGCATTTTAGATATAGCTATAGGTAAAAATATAAGTAATATTACAAAAATAAAAACGCTTACTGACCTAAACTCTGATCATGATCCCGTCCTCATCCATCTCAAAATCTCCCATAACACCCAAAACGCCAACTATCCCACAACATTTAATTATAAAAAAACAAATTGGCTTAATTACAGAAAATACATAAACAACAACCTAACAATAAACGATAAAATTGAAAATTCACAACAATTAAGTAATACAATAATAAATCTGCAAAACATAATAATCCAAGCTAGAGACCAAACTACGGAAATCATTCAAATAAGACAAACACGCAATAAGTTACCAAACAATATAATACTATCCATTAAAGAAAAAAAGAGACTAAGAAAAATATGGCAGAGAACAAGGGATTTAAACGATCACAAATTATTACAGAACCAGCAAATCATTATTAACAAATTAGTAAAAGAATTCAAAAATAACGAGTGGGTTGAATTTTTAAGTACATTAAAACCAGACGACAATTCTTTATGGAAAATCGCTCGGTACTTTAGAAACAAAATTAACGAAATCAATAAAATAATTTATAATGACCAAACATATACACACTCCTCCGATATCGCAGAAAAGTTCGGAGAGTATTTCCAAAGCAAATTTGTGAATCACTCTCAACACACTCAATATCACCAAGACATCACACACACAGTACAGCATTACATAAATTCACTTAACATCTTAAATACAAAATCTTAACAACATGCTCCGAAATATACAACACAATACAACAACTCAAAAACAAAACATCCCCCGGCTCTGACACCATACATAACATCTTACTTAAAATTCTACCAAAAAAAGCGATTGTACAGTTAACCTACATCACGAATTTTATTATCAAAAAAGGAACATATCCCGATATGCTCAAAACAGCCAAGGTCATCCCCATTGTCAAAGCAAATAAACAACCAAGTTATATAGATAGCTATAGACCTATATCCCTCCTAAACAATATAGCGAAGGTGATAGATAAAATAATCCTTTTTAGACTGAATCAATTTGTTGACAAACAAAATATAATCCCCTCTGAGCAATATGGTTTTCGAAGTGGCCGAAGTACAGTAGCTCAAATAATTCGAGTAATTAATTATATTAGAGAAGGTTTCCTAAACAAAAATATATCGGTTATGGTGACCCTAGACATCCAAAAGGCATTCGATTCTGTATGGCACGAGGGTTTGATTTACAAATTAATAAAATTAGAAATACCGGAATACTTAACAAAAATTTTATACTCTTATTTAACAAAAAGGACTTTTTATTCAAAAATAAATAATCATATAGCTGGACCTTTCACAATTCATGCAGGAGTACCGCAGGGGTCGGTGTTATCACCTTTGCTATACTCCCTATTCATTCAAGACCTACCAACATCCCCTCAATTACTAACCGCAATGTATGCCGACGACACTTGTTTTGTTGCCTCTGCAAAGAATCCCGATCAGGCACTAGAAATAACACAAACACACATTAATTCAAACATAATACCTTACTTTCACAAACAAAAACTAGTCATCAACGAATCCAAAACTGAGTACATACTACTCAAAAGGAAAACCACAAAAAACACATCATTGCAATCTCAGCTTTGCGTAAATGGACAAAATATTAGGCTTAGTAATACCCTAAAATACTTAGGGTATACTATACAAGGAAATACAAATGCCAACACAAAACAAAATTCTTACTTACACTTATATAATTCGCCCAATTCTTACTTATGCAGCTCCCGTTTATTACAACGGCACAAAACATAACTTCAACTCCCTGCAAGTGGTACAAAACAAGTGTCTCCGGATGGCGATCAAACATAATTGCTGTTACCCCAAACTACCTAGAAACACATGGTTACATGAGAAAGCTGATTTACCCACTATCAAAGACTTTATAACCAAAATTTCAACGAACTTTTATAATCATTGTCTGCCAAAGGATCTTCGTAAGAATCTCATAGACGCAAATCGCGCAGAAGACATCCGAGATAGTGGGTGTAGACTTCTGCATGGCACGTTAATTACATAACTAGGTTGTTTAACTCCAAACCTTTATCAACACAAGCATGTAAATAAATTCCTTATAAATTAAATTTTACCAAACCAACATCAGCCAAGTTGCCGCCCCCAAGTCTAGAAACCCCATGTCATTTTTGAAAACCTGTTTTTTAGCTACTTTTCAGGTATAGCCTAGCCAAAATATTCTGGGAGTCACAAACTATTCGAGGGACAAAGTTGTTGCAGAAAGTGAAAACAAATGGATAATGCCACAGAGTAAGGAGCCATATTTACCTGTCAGACACTCACATTATAGAGGAAATTGGCCAGAACATCGGCACTATGTATTAATTTCCACTACATTGTATAAGGGAATTATAATTTGTATAATAAAGACCATTTAATTATTATTATTACCCGCGATTGAGGAAATTTGTGCCTGTTTTTCCATAAGAAAGCATGTAAAAAAATGACGTATTTTAAGCTAATTGAGCAATTCTGACACTTTTTAACCGTAATATTTGAGGAAGATATGATATATTCAAGTAATGATTCCAATTAACAAACAGTGATTGGAAGAAGTTTATGATCTGTATCTGTAGGCTACGATTTAGCTAGACTACAAATTCCATTCCGGCAACCTTCAGAACCATTGATTATGAGAAAAAATTACCATTCGAGGAATTGTAAAAGAATAATAAATTACTTATAAATTGAAAACTTTCCGCCTATTATGATATTTTTACTTGAGGAGGATATGATATATTCTAGTATTGATTCCAATTAACAAACAGTGAAATAAGAAGTTAATGATCTGTATCTGCAGACTACGATTTAGCTAGACCACAAACTATATTCCGACAACCTTCAGGACCATTGATTACGAGAAAAAAATCACCATTCGACGTATTTTTTAAAAGAATAATAAATTATTTATAAATTGAAATCCTGAATTTGTCGATCACGAATTGTTTATTATTTTTTCTATATTGTCTATTTACCCATAGTTAAACATATACTATTATTTATTATCTATTTTTTTATATGTGAGGTCGAAGGAGATTCTTTAATAGCCTTTAGGCAACAATTTTCCCTGATATGTGATGAAAACATACAGAAAATACTATACGCTTTAAGCTAATTGAGCAATTCTGACACTTTTTAACCGTAATATTTGAGGAAGATATGATATATTCAAGTAATGATTCCAATTAACAAACAGTGATTGGAACAAGAAGTTTATGATCTGTATCTGTAGGCTACGATTTAGCTAGACTACAAATTCCATTCCGGCAACCTTCAGGACCATTGATTATGAGAAAAAATTACCATTCGAGGAATTGTAAAAGAATAATAAATTACTTATAAATTGAACACTTTTCGCCTATTATGATATTTTTACTTGAGGAGGATATGATATATTCTAGTAATGATTCCAATTAACAAACAGTGAAATAAGAAGTTAATGATCTGTATCTGCAGACTACGATTTAGCTAGACCACAAATTATATTCCGACAACCTTCAGGACCATTGATTACGAGAAAAAAATCACCATTCGACGTATTTTTTAAAAGAATAATAAATTATTTATAAATTGAAATCCTGAATTTGTCGATCACGAATTGTTTATTATTTTTTCTATATTGTCTATTTACCCATAGTTAAACATATACTATTATTTATTATCTATTTTTTATATGTGAGGTCGAAGGAGATTCTTTAATAGCCTTTAGGCAACAATTTTCCCTGATATGTGATGAAAACATACAGAAAATACTATACGCACTTGAACTAATAGATAACCGCATGTTTTGTAGGCATGTCTTACAGATATCCTAGTTAAGTACTTATCCCACAATGTGGTAACTGCCGTATTTCTGTGCGGAAAAAAGTCGATCCCCCGTTTTATATCCGAAGAGACCTCAAAAAATACTTATATGGTTAAGAGAAATCGATATACGAGACCCACTACTTTTTTTCCGACCAAAAATTCAATTACAATTTAAACTACAATACATCTCAAAAATCTATATAAAATTTACATATGAGGTTATAGGCACTCTTCAATAGCCTTTAGGCGACTCTACCCCATAACAGAAGGATACTATTCGTACATAACTCAAAAAGTGACTGCTCGGGTTGTAATCGAGTCTAACCGACACCCTAAGTTTTTTGTACTCCTCCCACTGTGTGGTACCTGTCATATCTCTGTGTAGGAAAAGTCGGTACCCTTTTTATACCCGAAGGAACCTCATTGTATGCTATCAAAATTATATATCACAACTAAAACAATAAATATTTTTGTAGGTAAATACTCAAAAGATACTTACTCGTTTGCCTATTTCCTTCTGCAGCAATCTTCACCCCAGGCGCGAGCTGTTGTGTACCACACGTCATCGCGATTTTAGAAGAGCCCATCTAATTCGGACGTCAGACTAGAAATAAAAATTTATCAGTCTAATATTTTACTAACCAAAATTTTTAACAATTGACAATCAATTACACTTTTTTGCATAAATCTATCTACATCCCTTCACTTTTTATAACAAACAATGATGATCTTACCACAAAAACTATTACATCGTTGCAGACTAGTGAAATTACTAGTAAAAACAATTATATATGGGTGTATATTTCCATATTAATTAATTTTTTTTATGCAACTCTAAATAAAAAGGTTCAAAATATTCCTAAAAAAAGATCTCCTCAGATGTCTATTCTACATAAGAATCAATGCATATTTATACTTTCATCTGAGTCGATGACGTCATAGATTCTCGTTACTAATAACATACCTTATCAACGAAAACCGACAAGTCCAAACAAGTTCATATTAAAACGGATACATGATTTCAAAAAAACTTGGGTTATGATGAAAAATTATATGATTGTAACAGTGATTTTTCATTATGTCCAAAACATAATATTCCACCTAGTTCAAAATATAAAAAGTTATTGTCTACCCATTATCCTAAAAATAATTATAAAATTCACTACCGGACACTAAACGATTAACATTGAAAAAGATACATAGGTTTCTAAAATTCGAGCGGAATTCTTGGTTGAAGACATATTGATTTAAACAACCATTTGAGAAATTTAGCAAACAATGATTCTGAATCATCATAAACTTATTAATAAAACAATGGAAAATTCTCGAAAGTACCGTTATGTTAAATTACTTAAATCTTGAAACGGCCGCTACAGCATAAAACATTTCATTGCAATTCCTTTGTTACATTATAGTACAATTTTTAATGAAAATCTAGTAGCTATTAAATTAAAAAGGGCTGAAATAGTTTTCGGTAAACCTCTTTATATAGGTGTGACTATTTTTTGATTTTATGATACCGAAATTGGATCTTAAAGACGTAAATTACTAAAAAACAATATGTACGGCCTTATCTCCCTACATCAACTGATATTTTTTGGTTCAAAGACATATTTTTAACCCCAAACTCACGTATACGTTAGAAGCGTAATTAAATTATAATCTACCCCCATCCATCGTTCGTATAAACTTTTTTAATGAAATTTTTACTAAAAAACAATATATACGGCCTTATCTTCCTACATTAACTAATATTTTTTGAAAAAACATCTAAAGAAATGTGTCATATTTCAACAAAAAAATATTTATTACTCACGCTTTAAGGGAACAACTTATCACTTGCACATCTTATTTAACACTGAAAATATCAATTTTTAATACACACGTCTTTGTCCATTCATTAAGCCGGTGACGTCGGCGGCCGTATAGATTACTAAGATTTTAATAATTTTGTCTCTACTTAATATAAAATTAATATTGGATTACTTTATTGGAGAAAAAATATTTTCGTATTATCAGTAATCAACCGCAATATCTCACAATGAATAAAATACTGAATCGAATCGTAGAAAACAAAATGAATTGAGGAAACTTATCACTAATCAAAAAATAACTACAAAGTATGATGAATGTGGTTTTAACAATAAACCATTATGATACATTGTTGCAATGAATGGTGTGTTGTTTCAGCCAGACGCTGATAGTGCAGAATATGCAGCGTAAGTATTCTAGATATTTGACCCTGGTAAAGCAGCCGCCGACGTCACCGGCTTAATGAATGGACAAAGACGTGTGTATTAAAAATTGATATTTTCAGTGTTAAATAAGGTGTGCAAGTGATAAGTTGTTCCCTTAAAGCGTGAGTAATAAATATTTTTTTGTTGAAATATGACACATTTCTTTAGATGTTTTTTCAAAAAATATCAGTTAATGTAGGAAGATAAGGCCGTATATATTGTTTTTTAGTAAAAATTTCATTAAAAAAGTTTATACGAACGATGGATGGGGGTAGATTATAATTTAATTACGCTTCTAACGTATACGTGAGTTTGGGGTTAAAAATATGTCTTTGAACCAAAAAATATCAGTTGATGTAGGGAGATAAGGCCGTACATATTGTTTTTTAGTAATTTACGTCTTTAAGATCCAATTTCGGTATCATAAAATCAAAAAATAGTCACACCTATATAAAGATGTGCATCTACAAATGATTCTTCAAAATCACTTTCGATATCAACTTCATCATTCTCGCTAACTCCGTCTTCGGCCAAATTAATAATAATATTATCTACAACAGTATCTAAAAGTGTTTCATTGTTCATATATTCATCTTCAATCTTTTTAACATGGTCACATTTAACTTTCCGATCATTTGCAGAAAATGTGTCAAAAAATTCATTACAGAATTATTTAACCTTGTTAAATTGAAGGTAACATTTCGTTTGGCCACATATTCTTTAAGTGCCGCCCCAACACTCTCGATCGGATTTAAGTACGGGTGATAAGGGGGTAGCCTTAAAACTTGCAATCCATGTCGAATAAACAATTCATCAATTTTATAAGTTTTATATTGCGGTTTGTACATTTTTGCAACGTTATAAAGATCCGGTTTTAACATTTGTTCACTGTAATATATGTTTCTTTTAGAAAGCCAGTTTTTTTATTGTTGTTTAGTCCAAGCAGTCGTAGGTAATTTTTCATTTAGAACATTGTGATATGGGGCGTTATCAATTACCACAACTGCGTTTTTTGGCAGGTTTAGAATACGTTTTACTTGTACTCACTTCTCATAATTTTCGTACGCTATTTCATTATGATAATCTCCTGTTTTTGACTGGGAGTTCCACATAATACCAGCATTAGGTACAAAACCATTTTCACTTCCTGCATGGACAATGATGAGCCTATTACCTTTTGAAACGGGTTTTCTTAATCCTTCGTCACTCTTGTCGCTCCATCCTTTAAGGTTCGTGTGACATGAATGAATGTATGTTTCATCCATATAAATGATAGGTTTGTTCTGTTCTCTGCACTTTTTTATGTTTCTTAAATATAGTAGGCGTAAATGTCTGATTTCGTGACGTTCCATTAACAAACTTGTGTTGTTTTTCATGTTGGTCCAACGAAAACCCAAAGAATGTATTTGTTTCCGCATCGAATCGTGACTTCCTGCGAAGCCATAACTATTTACAAAGGTTTGGTGTACATTTATTAACGTGGGTACTTTTTTCTCGAATATGTGAAAATTTATTATGCACCTTCTAAGCACAGTTTTGTCGAATTGATCCATACGGATACTTGACATTCTTTGTTTTTTAGTAGGCACATCAGTGTCAGCATTACTTCCTGCCAGAGCTTTTTTTTAATACGGGAAAGCGTTCTTTGATTAACTTTCATAGCTGCAGAAACTCGTTCAATGACCTGATAATAAAATAAGTTGATATGAATGGTGTGTTAAAAGTTTTACTCATGTGTATTTTTATACAAATAAAATGAGGAAGTAGTTAAATTTGTAATCAGTGACCGTTCTATGAAATAAAAAATTTTGTCGTGGTTTACAGCCATTTAAAAGGAGTATTAAATTCAAAAATACAATATTACGTTTCAGTTCATTAGTTGTTTTAAACGATCTTTAGATTTTAGCTCAAGCATATTTTGATATGACCAAACCGCAGTTGTAACTGAAATTGGAAGATGGTTCAAAACAAATAATAAAACCGAAACGTAACAGAGATAGTTATGAAATGAGTATAATAATTATAATTTTAAGCTAAAAAGCCTGTTACATTTAAATAGGTATCTTACACAAAATAAACATGTGCCCTTTTATATACTACTGTAGACAGAAACAGAATAGTTATTTATGCAACAAATGCATAAAGTGGTGCTTTCTTTCACGAATGAAAAAATTGACGCAGGCATGCAAAAACCAAAAAATGTCTCATTTAGGTTGCTCTAAATGGACTAAAAATGGCGTAGACTTGTTTGTAATGATGGCATAACGGTGCATAAAATTGACACATGAGTGCATAATAGTTTTTTATGTAAAAAGTGTGTAAACTAACCTTTTTTCGACGAATGCGACAATCACATGAGTCGAAAAAAGGCATTTACACACGAATTGCATACAATATTTTTTCTACTACCGAAAATTTTATCAAAATACAGAAGTTTAATAGTAATTTTCTTTGCGCACTAAACTAGGTTCAATTTTTCTTCAGAAGAAGCTATAACGCTTTTATTGATTCCCAATAA
Organism: Galeruca laticollis; assembly: GCA_963921935.1. Lineage (NCBI taxonomy): Eukaryota > Metazoa > Arthropoda > Insecta > Coleoptera > Chrysomelidae > Galeruca > Galeruca laticollis. The sequence goes on from OY998176.1 coordinate 210,569,021, forward strand.
AAGATATTATATATTAGTTAATATTTTGAACATTTTAATCAAAATCAGAGCAAACTAACAAAACAACAGACGAATTCAATTATTAACAATACTAATATTAAAGGTGCAATTTGTGCACTGGGACACTTTCGGAATATTTTGTATTCTACACCATTCTTTAAACAAATTATATTTTGTTTCGTAAATATTCACAGATTTTTGGGGCAATTATTCATTAGAAGCATTCTGTGCTACGTGTAATATGTTTGGTGGTGTATTTTCGAAATAATCTTCTGAGAGATCGTCAGAGGAATCCATCTTTATAATTATATGTACCTACCTATTCCGTTATCTAAAAAAGAATCTCATAGTTTCCTAAAAATGTTCAATACTTAAATATAAATACTTTTGCTTACCCTAGGTATAGTCGGAAGATCTCAATTTCAATTTTAAATGTCAGATTCAATGCACAAAGAAATGTCAGTCACTCACAGCCAACTTAGAGGTACCTACCTATGCACCCTATTCTATTATTTTCCAGTACCCAATAATTATTACGTATGTACTTTACTGAATTCTATATGTTTCAATCTCTGATTTAAGAAAAAACTCAGATTTAATATCCGTTTATTATACCTACCTATATTTTTATAAGACTAACTGTATAACTGTGTAACTGTATAACTGTATAACTGTATAACTGTATAACTGTATAACTGTATAACTGTATAACTGTATAACTGTATAACTGTATAACTGTATAACTGTATAACTGTATAACTGTATAACTGTATAACTGTATAACTGTATAACTGTATAACTGTATAACTGTATAACTGTATAACTGTATAACTGTATAACTGTATAACTGTATAACTGTATAACTGTATAACTGTATAACTGTATAACTGTATAACTATATAACTGTATAACTGTATAACTGTATAACTGTATAACTGTATAACTGTATAACTGTATGACTGTATAACTGTATAACTGTATAACTGTATAACTGTATAACTGTATAACTGTATAACTGTATAACTGTATAACTGTATAACTGTATAACTGTATAACTGTATAACTGTATAACTGTATAACTGTATAACTGTATAACTGTATAACTGTATGACTGTATAACTGTATAACTGTATAACTGTATAACTGTATAACTGTATAACTGTATAACTGTATAACTGTATAACTGTATAACTGTATAACTGTATAACTGTATAACTGTATAACTGTATAACTGTATAACTGTATAACTGTATAACTGTATAACTGTATAACTGTATAACTGTATAACTGTATAACTGTATAACTGTATAACTGTATAACTGTATAACTGTATAACTGTATAACTGTATAACTGTATAACTGTATAACTGTATAACTGTATAACTGTATAACTGTATAACTGTATAACTGTATAACTGTATAACTGTATAACTGTATAACTGTATAACTGTATAACTGTATAACTGTATAACTGTATAACTGTATAACTGTATAACTGTATAACTGTATAACTGTATAACTGTATAACTGTATAACTGTATAACTGTATAACTGTATAACTGTATAACTGTATAACTGTATAACTGTATAACTGTATAACTGTATAACTGTATAACTGTATAACTGTATAACTGTATAACTGTATAACTGTATAACTGTATAACTGTATAACTGTATAACTGTATAACTGTATAACTGTATAACTGTATAACTGTATAACTGTATAACTGTATAACTGTATAACTGTATAACTGTATAACTGTATAACTGTATAACTGTATAACTGTATAACTGTATAACTGTATAACTGTATAACTGTATAACTGTATAACTGTATAACTGTATAACTGTATAACTGTATAACTGTATAACTGTATAACTGTATAACTGTATAACTGTATAACTGTATAACTGTATAACTGTATAACTGTATAACTGTATAACTGTATAACTGTATAACTGTATAACTGTATAACTGTATAACTGTATAACTGTATAACTGTATAACTGTATAACTGTATAACTGTATAACTGTATAACTGTATAACTGTATAACTGTATAACTGTATAACTGTATAACTGTATAACTGTATAACTGTATAACTGTATAACTGTATAACTGTATAACTGTATAACTGTATAACTGTATAACTGTATAACTGTATAACTGTATAACTGTATAACTGTATAACTGTATAACTGTATAACTGTATAACTGTATAACTGTATAACTGTATAACTGTATAACTGTATAACTGTATAACTGTATAACTGTATAACTGCATAACTGTATAACTGTATAACTGTATAACTGTATAACTGTATAACTGTATAACTGTATAACTGTATAACTGTATAACTGTATAACTGTATACCTGTATAACTGTATAACTGTATAACTGTATAACTGTATAACTGTATAACTGTATAACTGTATAACTGTATAACTGTATACCTGTATAACTGTATAACTGTATAACTGTATAACTGTATAACTGTATAACTGTATAACTGTATAACTGTATAACTGTATAACTGTATAACTGTATAACTGTATAACTGTATAACTGTATAACTGTATAACTGTATAACTGTATAACTGTATAACTGTATAACTGTATAACTGTATAACTGTATAACTGTATAACTGTATAACTGTATAACTGTATAACTGTATAACTGTATAACTGTATAACTGTATAACTGTATAACTGTATAACTGTATAACTGTATAACTGTATAACTGTATAACTGTATAACTGTATAACTGTATAACTGTATAACTGTACAACTGTATAACTGTATACCTGTATAACTGTATAACTGTATAACTGTATAACTGTATAACTGTATAACTGTATAACTGTATAACTGTATAACTGTATAACTGTATAACTGTATAACAGTATAACTGTATAACTGTATAACTGTATAACTGTATAACTGTATAACTGTATAACTGTATAACTGTATAACTGTATAACTGTATAACTGTATAACTGTATAACTGTATAACTGTATAACTGTATAACTGTATAACTGTATAACTGTATAACTGTATAACTGTATATCTGTATAACTGTATAACTGTATAACTGTATATCTGTATAACTGTATAACTGTATAACTGTATAACTGTATAACTGTATAACTGTATAACTGTATAACTGTATAACTGTATAACTGTATAACTGTATAACTGTATAACTGTATAACAGTATAACAGTATAACAGTATAACAGTATAACAGTATAACAGTATAACAGTATAACAGTATAACTGTATAACTGTATAACTGTATAACTGTATAACTGTATAACTGTATAACTGTATAACAGTATAACAGTATAACTGTATAACTGTATAACTGTATAACTGTATAACTGTATAACTGTATAACTGTATAACTGTATAACTGTATAACTGTATAACTGTATAACTGTATAACTGTATAACTGTATAACTGTATAACTGTATAACTGTATAACTGTATAACTGTATAACTGTATAACTGTATAACTGTATAACTGTATAACTGTATAACTGTATAACTGTATAACTGTATAACTGTATAACTGTATAACTGTATAACTGTATAACTGTATAACTGTATAACTGTATAAATGTATAACTGTATAACTGTATAACTGTATAACTGTATAACTGTATAACTGTATAACTGTATAACTGTATAACTGTATAACTGTATAACTGTATAACTGTATAACTGTATAACTGTATAACTGTATAACTGTATAACTGTATAACTGTATAACTGTATAACTGTATAACTGTATAACTGTATAACTGTATAACTGTATAACTGTATAACTGTATAACTGTATAACTGTATAACTGTATAACTGTATAACTGTATAACTGTATAACTGTATAACTGTATAACTGTATAACTGTATAACTGTATAACTGTATAACTGTATAACTGTATAACTGTATAACTGTATAACTGTATAACTGTATAACTGTATAACTGTATAACTGTATAACTGTATAACTGTATAACTGTATAACTGTATAACTGTATAACTGTATAACTGTATAACTGTATAACTGTATAACTTGTATAACTTGTATAACTGTATAACTGTATAACTGTATAACTGTATAACTGTATAACTAACTGTATAACTGTATAACTGTATAACTGTATAACTGTATAACTGTATAACTGTATAACTGTATAACTGTATAACTGTATAACTGTATAACTGTATAACTGTATAACTGTATAACTGTATAACTGTATAACTGTATAACTGTATAACTGTATAACTGTATAACTGTATAACTGTATAACTGTATAACTGTATAACTGTATAACTGTATAACTGTATAACTGTATAACTGTATAACTGTATAACTGTATAACTGTATAACTGTATAACTGTATAACTGTATAACTGTATAACTGTATAACTGTATAACTGTATAACTGTATAACTGTATAACTGTATAACTGTATAACTTTAAAACTGTATAACTGTATAACTGTATAACTGTATAACTGTATAACTGTATAACTGTATAACTGTATAACTGTATAACTGTATAACTGTATAACTGTATAACTGTATAACTGTATAACTGTATAACTGTATAACTGTATAACTGTATAACTGTATAACTGTATAACTGTATAACTGTATAACTGTATAACTGTATAACTGTATAACTGTATAACTGTATAACTGTATAACTGTATAACTGTATAACTGTATAACTGTATAACTGTATAACTGTATAACTGTATAACTGTATAACTGTATAACTGTATAACTGTATAACTGTATAACTGTATAACTGTATAACTGTATAACTGTATAACTGTATAACTGTATAACTGTATAACTGTATAACTGTATAACTGTATAACTGTATAACTGTATAACTGTATAACTGTATAACTGTATAACTGTATAACTGTATAACTGTATAACTGTATAACTGTATAACTGTATAACTGTATAACTGTATAACTGTATAACTGTATAACTGTATAACTGTATAACTGTATAACTGTATAACTGTATAACTGTATAACTGTATAACTGTATAACTGTATAACTGTATAACTGTATAACTGTATAACTGTATAACTGTATAACTGTATAACTGTATAACTGTATAACTGTATAACTGTATAACTGTATAACTGTATAACTGTATAACTGTATAACTGTATAACTGTATAACTGTATAACTGTATAACTGTATAACTGTATAACTGTATAACTGTATAACTGTATAACTGTATAACTGTATAACTGTATAACTGTATAACTGTATAACTGTATAACTGTATAACTGTATAACTGTATAACTGTATAACTGTATAACTGTATAACTGTATAACTGTATAACTGTATAACTGTATAACTGTATAACTGTATAACTGTATAACTGTATAACTGTATAACTGTATAACTGTATAACTGTATAACTGTATAACTGTATAACTGTATAACTGTATAACTGTATAACTGTATAACTGTATAACTGTATAACTGTATAACTGTATAACTGTATAACTGTATAACTGTATAACTGTATAACTGTATAACTGTATAACTGTATAACTGTATAACTGTATAACTGTATAACTGTATAACTGTATAACTGTATAACTGTATAACTGTATAACTGTATAACTGTATAACTGTATAACTGTATAACTGTATAACTGTATAACTGTATAACTGTATAACTGTATAACTGTATAACTGTATAACTGTATAACTGTATAACTGTATAACTGTATATCTGTATATCTGTATTAACTGTATAACTGTATAACTGTATAACTGTATAACTGTATAACTGTATATCTGTATAACTGTATAACTGTATAACTGTATAACTGTATAACTGTATAACTGTATAACTGTATAACTGTATAACTGTATAACTGTATAACTGTATAACTGTATAACTGTATAACTGTATAACTGTATAACTGTATAACTGTATAACTGTATAACTGTATAACTGTATAACTGTATAACTGTATAACTGTATAACTGTATAACTGTATAACTGTATAACTGTATAACTGTATAACTGTATAACTGTATAACTGTATAACTGTATAACTGTATAACTGTATAACTGTATAACTGTATAACTGTATAACTGTATAACTGTATAACTGTATAACTGTATAACTGTATAACTGTATAACTGTATAACTGTATAACTGTATAACTGTATAACTGTATAACTGTATAACTGTATAACTGTATAACTGTATAACTGTATAACTGTATAACTGTATAAACTGTATAACTGTATAACTGTATAACTGTATAACTGTATAACTGTATAACTGTATAACTGTATAACTGTATAACTGTATAACTGTATAACTGTATAACTGTATAACTGTATAACTGTATAACTGTATAACTGTATAACTGTATAACTGTATAACTGTATAACTGTATAACTGTATAACTGTATAACTGTATAACTGTATAACTGTATAACTGTATAACTGTATAACTGTATAACTGTATAACTGTATAACTGTATAACTGTATAACTGTATAACTGTATAACTGTATAACTGTATAACTGTATAACTGTATAACTGTATAACTGTATAACTGTATAACTGTATAACTGTATAACTGTATAACTGTATAACTGTATAACTGTATAACTGTATAACTGTATAACTGTATAACTGTATAACTGTATAACTGTATAACTGTATAACTGTATAACTGTATAACTGTATAACTGTATAACTGTATAACTGTATAACTGTATAACTGTATAACTGTATAACTGTATAACTGTATAACTGTATAACTGTATAACTGTATAACTGTATAACTGTATAACTGTATAACTGTATAACTGTATAACTGTATAACTGTATAACTGTATAACTGTATAACTGTATAACTGTATAACTGTATAACTGTATAACTGTATAACTGTATAACTGTATAACTGTATAACTGTATAACTGTATAACTGTATAACTGTATAACTGTATAACTGTATAACTGTATAACTGTATAACTGTATAACTGTATAACTGTATAACTGTATAACTGTATAACTGTATAACTGTATAACTGTATAACTGTATAACTGTATAACTGTATAACTGTATAACTGTATAACTGTATAACTGTATAACTTTATAACTGTATAACTGTATAACTGTATAACTGTATAACTGTATAACTGTATAACTGTATAACTGTATAACTGTATACCTGTATAACTGTATAACTGTATAACTGTATAACTGTATAACTGTATAACTGTATAACTGTATAACTGTATAACTGTATAACTGTATAACTGTATAACTGTATAACTGTATAACTGTATAACTGTATAACTGTATAACTGTATAACTGTATAACTGTATAACTGTATAACTGTATAACTGTATAACTGTATAACTGTATAACTGTATAACTGTATAACTGTATAACTGTATAACTGTATAACTGTATAACTGTATAACTGTATAACTGTATAACTGTATAACTGTATAACTGTATAACTGTATAACTGTATAACTGTATAACTGTATAACTGTATAACTGTATAACTGTATAACTGTATAACTGTATAACTGTATAACTGTATAACTGTATAACTGTATATCTGTATATCTGTATAACTGTATAACTGTATAACTGTATAACTGTATAACTGTATAACTGTATAACTGTATAACTGTATAACTGTATAACTGTATAACTGTATAACTGTATAACTGTATAACTGTATAACTGTATAACTGTATAACTGTATAACTGTATAACTGTATAACTGTATAACTGTATAACTGTATAACTGTATAACTGTATAACTGTATAACTGTATAACTGTATAACTGTATAACTGTATAACTGTATAACTGTATAACTGTATAACTGTATAACTGTATAACTGTATAACTGTATAACTGTATAACTGTATAACTGTATAACTGTATAACTGTATAACTGTATAACTGTATAACGCGTCATTGTGACGCGTTTTCCTCCCCAAGAGACGATGACTGCGCGCTGCACTGCGCGTGGAACGCCTCGGAAACATCACTCCTGACACCTTTGAAACCTTACACTTTCTCGGGCGCCAGATTTTTAACGTGGTTGTCTCCACGGCCCCTCGACTTCCCTCGTCGAGAGTTCCAGGTAGCCTCAGATGGAGGTACGGTAAATTCCAGGCGTCTATTGTCGTCAAAATTCGGGATGTTGCTAAATATATAAAACAAATGTTCTCGCTAGTCCTGAAATAAATGTTATTATCCTGATCCACACTACGGAGAAGCTAAAATTCGTGCTGCCAAACAACTACGCTACCATAAGGAAATACTAGTCTATAATAGGTCAATAAAACACAACACAGGTTTATTTCAGTTTTATTACATTAATACCTTCTAAGTTGTTATATACATACAAAATAAACAATACTCAAAAGCACATATGTATTATTAGCGACGAAGCAGGCAGGACATAAGCGAGAGTGGTTTGTAATTATAAAATAGCGTTCGTGCAAATAAAAGAAGCGGTAAAAAAAAGGCAAGCAAAACTATGTTAAGCTTGGTGGTCTTTTCATTCATGTATTTGATAGACCCTTATGTAACGAACGGGTCCGGTGCTACTAAAAAAAAAAACGATCCAATCGGGAAAACAATACTATAGATCGGGAACTCCATATCTACTCGTCAGACATCTCCCTAAGCTTTGAACAAAATCAAGAAGGGTATCAAAAGGGCGAAACTAATATCACGAAATCCCACTAAAAGAAAATTCGGGGGAGGTAATGAAAACGGAAGGCAATTCTAGAGTTAACCAGATTTGAATATAAACCAAATTTGTGTTAAAGAACGGGCGACTATCAACCAAATTCAAAGAAATGAAACTCGGAAAAGTATTGCAATTACTAACTCAAGATTTAAAATATCCGGGAGCCCTAGCTTGTGTATGCCTGGCGCAGACGGATATTTCAATCAGGAATTTTCCTTGCAAAATAGAAGAATAATATATTCGAAACGGGACTAATACAATCCCAATTCGTATCAAAGCACGCGGCGGATATCAACTAAATTCACAAAAGGAGACTCGGGAAAAGTATTGCAATTGGGAACTCAAGATTTAAAATATCCGGGAGCCCTAGCTTGTGTATGCCTGGCGCAGACGGATATTTCAATCAGGAATTTTCCTTGCCAAATAGAAGAATACAATATTCGAAACGGGACTAATATAAGCCAAATTCGGGTCAAAACACGGGGCGAATATCAACTAAATTCACACAAAGGAGACTCGGAAAAAGTATTGCAATTGGGAACTCAAGATTTAAAATATCCGGGAGCCCTAGCTTGTGTATGCCTGGCGCAGACGGATATTTCAATCAGGAATTTTCCTTGCAAAATAGAAGAATAATATATTCGAATAGGAACTAATATAAGCCAAATTCGTGTCAAAACACGGGGCGAATATCAACTAAATTCACAAAAAGGAGACTCGGAAAAAGTATTGCAATTGGGAACTCAAGATTTAAAATATCCGGGAGCCCTAGCTTGGGTATGCCTGGCGCAGACGGATATTTCAATCAGGAATTTTCCTTGCAAAATAGAAGAATGAAATATTCGAAACGGAACTAATATAAGCCAAATTCGTGTCAAAACACGGGGCGAATATCAACTAAATTCACCAAAAAGGAGACTCGGAAAAAGTATTGCAATTGGGAACTCAAGATTTAAAATATCCGGGAGCCCTAGCTTGTGTATGCCTGGCGCAGACGGATATTTCAATCAGGAATTTTCCTTGCAAAATAGAAGAATAATATATTCGAGACGGAACTAATATAAGCCAAATTCGTGTCAAAACACGGGGCGAATATCAACTAAATTCACAAAAAGGAGACTCGGAAAAAGTATTGCAATTGGGAACTCAAGATTTAAAATATCCGGGAGCCCTAGCTTGTGTATGCCTGGCGCAGACGGATATTTCAATCAGGAATTTTCCTTGCAAAATAGAAGAATAATATATTCGAAACGGAACTAATATAAGCCAAATTCGTGTTAAAACACGGGGCGGATATCAACTAAATTCACAAAAGGAGACTCGGAAAAAGTATTGCAATTGGGAACTCAAGATTTAAAATATTCGGGAGCCCTAGCTTGTGTATGCCTGGCGCAGACGGATATTTCAATCAGGAATTTTCCTTGCAAAATAGAAGAATAATATATTCGAAACGGGACTAATAAGTAAAGGAGCTAGGCGGGTTCTGGCTCATTCCTTATGCAAATTAACATGGGAAATCGCCAAGGTCCATCGTGGTAATTTTTGACTCAATTCGATCTGCGCATGCGGCGGCCGTCAGCAATTTTTGGTGTAAGAAGCGAAGGGGTTTGGGTAGCACGGGGGATGGGGGTTTCGGTTGAGGTAGCGGCTACGGGGGATGGGGGGCCCGGGCCGCCAAAGAAGAAGCGAAGAGGATTTAATGGTAGCGTCTGCGGGTATTACACAAGTAAGGGTGTAAGAAGAAGCGAAGAGGGTTTTAAGGGTAGCGTCTACGGGGATTACGAAGGGTGTACGGGAGTTATGCAAAATTTAACCTACATTGGTGTCGCTTGCCATCATTACCATAACGGCGCTAACAACTATTTGTCACCAGAGTGCCAAAACGGCCGTGGGTAGCTGGGGTAGCGAAGCTACTTTTCCCGTATACTGCGCATGTTTTCCGTTACATGTAGGTCTAAAAAGTCACATTTCGACGATCTGCGCAAGTGTTAAGGCCTTTCTTCATATCTCTGTTATTATTTGTCGGATTGGAGTCTAATAAACGCCAATATGATTGTTCGAATATTATCGTATACAGGATGTACAAAGATGCCATTAGAGCACTAGCACATATCTCTGCTATTGGTTAGATTGAAGTCAAATAAACGATATTATATTTGTCAGAATATTATCGTATACAGGATGTGCAAAGATGCTAATACTAGCACTTGCTGCGTCTACGGGGGATGGGGGGCCCGGTTGGGGTCGCGGCTACGGCCCGGGAAAATTTTTGGGGGTCGCTCTTTGCGGGGGTTATGCAATGATTTAGAAGAAGCGAATAGGGAAGGGTAGCACGGGGGAGGGTAGCGTCTACGGGGATTACGCAAGGGTGTACGGGGGTTATGCGAGAAGTGTGTATGTTGTTATGTGTATAAGGTGGAGGGTGGTTTAGAAGCGAAGGGGTTTGGGTAGCGTCTACGGGGATTACGCAAGGGTGTACGGGGGTTATGCGAAAAGTGTGTATGTTGTTATGTGTATAAGGTAGAGGGTGGTTTAGAAGAAGCGAAGGGGTTTGGGTAGCGTCTACGGGGATTACGAAGGGTGTACGGGGGTTATACAAAAAGTGTGTATGTTTTTACGTGTATAAGGTTTGGTGGGATTGAAGTGGAATAAAATACGAAGAAGACAAGAGGTAAACATGTAAAGCCATAAGGGCACCATGCTGATGACGTCACCCATGCTCAGTCGATAATGGGGGGGGGATCAAAATAAAGAACAATTGAATAAACATTTTATTGTACAATATAAAATTGAACAGTATAATAAATGAAAATAATAACAATACTTTTTATATAAATCTTTAAGGAATAATGGTGTCAACATCCATGTAGGCATCAATGGAATAGTGGCCCCATGGTAAGGTTTCATCGGAACCAGGAAGAATAAATCGCTTATCATCCTCAGGACTCAACGCTACTTTATCTTGAACAATTGAATGAACTAGATGTTTGTCGGCATGAATTAGATTTTGGGAAACGGTTTTCTGTGTGAAGGTGTCAAGGCAATTTTCATAGTCTTCAAACGTGATTACGGTCTTCACAACTGACGATTTTACCCCTTTAGCTTTCTTAGTTATTCCAACGTTTCGAATTAGACAGTCTATTTCTTCTTTCTCAAAACCATCATTCGCAAGACGTTTTCGTTTTTCTGCTAGATCATCTTCAGAGGTAAGTAACCGTGTTGCATACAATTTAGACCGTAACCCAACATAATCAGTCATCATGATACCATTGTTCTCACCCTTCATCATTCCAAGAACCTTCTTATTAACTTGAGGAATTCCATAAACGTTATCAAGAGGATAGTCTGAGGTGTCGAAATATTTATAACAATCAATCTTCATTACTTCATATGGATCTTGATCTCGAATCTCATATATAAGACTATCGGTATCGGTGTACAGCACAGTACAGTTCTCACTAAAACGGTTCATCATGTACTCATAGTGAAAATCATAGATCGTAGTTTTAGCCAGATCTAAAATTGCCATTCCTACATATATCGGTTTATTTAACCATATTTGCAGCTTCCGTAATTCGATGGCAATTAGGTTTTCGCTGAAAATCGTACTATTTTTAAACTCGGGCTTAGCTATGTACGATTCAGCACCATATCGACCACTCCAATGAGAAATTAGCTTTACATCAACACGTTTGCGCACGTTCTCCATGGTTTTACCTGCAACAATTAGAAAAAAGTGATTAGTATAGAAATATTTATATAAAACTAGCAATACTCACCAAACACGGCATTGTTCATCAGTTTGAATAGGTTCTTCTCAAACTCATTCTTCGCAGCCTTACGTAACTCAGTGTTTAAGTCAATGTAGGGCTTTAACCATGAACTCTGCTTGAATTTCAATACTCGATGTATTTTTGTTAATAGAAGCCCATTCTGTAACGCTTGCTTCAATGCTCGGTAATGTATAACGTATTTTGTTTTATTAGTTAGGGTAGCCATCAACTTAGTCTCCTCATTTAATCTTGTAGCAGGCATCATGGTCTTAGGATTTAGGTGTTCAGGACAAAATGGAATATTCTTATGCAAATCATGTAAATGAGAAGGATACTCCAAATCAACCTCGAGCATGTATCCCTCAGAAGCATCATCAGCAATTTCTGTAACGTCTATATTAGAGCCACACCATTCAAATCCTCCATAAGGGAGATATTGTGACATAGCCCATCCATATTGATTATTCACATCATTGTACATTAAATATTTCGGTGGATTTGAAGGATTATAAGTGGGCATATACTTATTGTTAGCTCGAGCACGACGTTTTCCGCAAACTTGACTAAGTCCACCGCGTATACCACGTTCAACAAACAAAAACATGTCTACATCGGTGAGAAGTTCCAATTCCTGTCCAGTATGTTTCAGCATAGCATCGAATGTAAATCCTGGTAATGTATAATAATGCGCGGGATCGATGTTATACGTAGCAATACAACTGGAACGAAACTGCTCAAAAACGTCAGCAAGAAGAAGGATATCAGTCTTCATATACAACTCTACATATTCACCTAAGGTTTGACATTGAAACGTATTCCAGACGCATTGTGCTCTACTATAAAGTTTACGTGAGCAGGGTTTATCTTCGAGATTATTATAGAGAGATTCGATAGGAGGTAACCTTGTTTCTTCAAAGCGGTCGAAAGAATTGAAATAGTCATAAGGCATCACCCCCTTCTTAGTTAACATTGTGAATTCTTCGTCGGGAACACCAGAAAACTGTGATCTCAAATTAGGAAATTCGGTTAAATATGAGGCGAGTTTATCGAGAGATGACGCCATGAATCGGAAACTATCGATAAATCTGAATTGGATTCGTGCATATTCAACATGTTTTGTAAAGGAAATATATTTTTCTTTTGTAATAGGAAGCAAATCAATAGAGCCAGTCATGCGGGTAGCAATGTCTTCGATGATGAAATTTGCATCATAACCAGATAAGTTGTGGAACACTACATTAACAGTAGGCGAATCCTGATAGTTAATATTGCACCCCTCATGCGCTGCACCTCTATAATTGTTTTCGGGAATGAGATGATCATGATCTCGGACTTTCTTATCAGTAGCGGAAAATGGTGTTTCACAAATATGACATTCGGTAGCAGCTTGAAACTGGCGTTCTTGATTAGGAGTCATATGAATTCCATAAGGACAAAGGAACACCGTACTGATATCTTGAGCAAGCAGATTCAGCTCATCAGGAAACCAGCGCATACAATCTTCACCCAAATAACTCTTATAAAAGGAAAGCAAATCATCATATGAACACTTGAAGTAATACCCAACGGCTGCAGGAATATGCTGTTGTGGCTTCTTAGAATCCCCAGTCTGCTTCAAAACACTCTCGAGATCTGCATATACTATAAAAGGTGCCTTTACCTTATTCTTATAATTTTTGAATTTAAGAACGTTTTTCCCCATTTCTGGCATCTTAACTGCACAATCATTCATTTTCATACAATCTACGACGTGAGCATCCAACTGTTCCGCTGTAGTAAATGGCTGTAAACATCTTTCACATAAAAAGTCCATTCGACCCTTGCAACATTTAAGATGAACATCTAGTTTTTCATGGGATCTGAAATAGCGTAGGCAACGATCACAGAAGTATTTCTTACAATTATGTTCACTGAGTTGAGTGGACAGAAGTCTTGATAGATTCTTTATCCAAACAAAGTGATATTTCGTTGGCGCTTCATCATATTTATCTTGCACCATCAACAAATTTACATGTTTATTCATCTTATTTCTTGTAAGGTAAGTTGGTAGAGTAATGAAGGTCTTTTTATCTTTTTGTAGAATGTAAACATTTACGGATATATTATTTTGCTTCTCAAAATTGGGGATCTGCTTCATAGTCATAGGAAACTGAATTCCCTTTAGTTTTAATATGGTCGAATAGTGGGGGTATGATGAAATTCTAGCCGCATTTCTCATGGCAGGAAACAGTGCCGACGTCACCGCCCAAGCAAAGCAAGAATCATCTTCATTATTGACGTTAATACATGCCTTCCTCTTTTTTATTTCTGCTGGTAAATCAATATACGAGGATCCCAGTTGTGGAGTATATTTATTGATGTTAACGCCTAAGTTCACCACCTTCTTCAATGCCCAACCACTATCACGTTCTTGAAACTCCTCCAGGTCTTTAAGGATAGGTGCAACGACTTTAGTATCAAACCAGTCATCAATATTTGTATCTTTGTAAATTGGTGAATTGTTCGTTGTAAAATATTTAAACTCATTGAGAATCTGATCTCCTTTAACAATTTAAAATTCACCTCCGAAAGCCACATTCACCTTAACAGCTACCTCCTTTTTTAATATATTATGTATACGTCGTTTAAAGAGAGCCCTACAATCTTTGAGAAATGCAATGGGATCCTTATGCTTCAGGTTTGAGATGCTACCAGTTCTGATGCGACCGTTAAATGCTGCATCCAGATCATCCCATTTTACACGATGTTTTGCAGTTTCAATATGAGATGATAGGTCTCCACCATGTTTTTGAATATATTTAAATTGGTTACGAAATGATTTGATTTGAGTTATACTAGTTAAGATATGCTTCTTTTCTCCAATATTCTTGGCACTCCGTAACGCATTATTTAGTTTTCTTATAGCTTTTCTACACTCCATAAGCCCTCTAGTCACTTGGTGTTCATTATAATTAGATGTTATAAGCCCCAACAAAGTGGCAACATGTTTTACTAGATTCACAAAGAGACTCATAATAAGGATGAAAATTTTTTTTCGTAAGCACTTTGAACAAAGAACTGTAATCGAATGAGCATTATCATGATATGAGGGGTAACAAGTAAACTTCTAGTCGGACGGAAGACTGAACGATAACATTTTTCCCTAAAAAAGACCCGCGATTGAGTACACACAGTAGCTTAACAAGTCAAAACAAAATTCTTACATATAAATACATTATACGCCCTATACTGACTTACGCAGCTCCTGTTTATTTTAACGGGACTAAACATAATTTCCACTCCCTGCAAGTGGTTCAAAACAAGTGTTTACGGATGGCAATAAAACATAACTGCTACCCCAAACTACCCAAAAATTCTTGGTTACATGACAAAGCCGATACGCCTACTATCAAAGACTTTATAAAAAAAATTTCATCGAATTTTTATAATTACTGTCTGCCAGATGATCTTCAAAAGAATCTCATAGACGCAAGTCGCGCAGAAGGCATCCGAGATAGTGGGTGTAGACTTCTGCATGGAACACTAATTACATAACAAGGTTGATTAACTCCAAGCCTATTTCACACATAAGTGTAAATCAATCCAAGTAAATAATTATTATCATGCAAAATCAACGTCAGTCATGTTGCCTTCTCGAAAACTAAACCCCTTATCGTTTTGAGACCCTGTTTTTTAGCTACTTTTCAGGGAATACACAGCCGAAATATGCTAGGAGCCATAATTATATTGCGGGACAAAGTTATTGTAGAAAATGATTACCTATGGATAGTGCTACGGCAAGGAGCCATAGATCACAGAAGACACGACACACAGAAATGATGGAAAAAGGCCAGAACATCGGCAGACATTTGACATGTAATTTCCACCCTTTCTGTATAAGGGAAGCAAAATTGTAAAAATAAAGCACCTTTTTAAAAAAAAAACCCGCGATTGAGGAAATTTGTGCCTGTTTTTCTATAAGAAAGCATGTAAAAAAATGACGTATTTTAAGCTAATTGAGCAATTCTGACACTTTTTAACCGTAATATTTGAGGAAGATATGATATATTCAAGTAATGATTCCAATTAACGAACAGTGATTGGAAGAAGTTTATGATCTGTATCTGTAGGCTACGATTTAGCTAGACTACAAATTCCATTCCGGCAACCTTCAGGACCATTGATTATGAGAAAAAATTACCATTCGAGGAATTGTAAAAGAATAATAAATTACTTATAAATTGAAAACTTTTCGCCTATTATGATATTTTTACTTGAGGAGGATATGATATATTCTAGTAATGATTCCAATTAACAAACAGTGAAATAAGAAGTTAATGATCTGTATCTGCAGACTACGATTTAGCTAGACCACAAACTATATTCCGACAACCTTCAGGACCATTGATTACGAGAAAAAATCACCATTCGACGTATTTTTTAAAAGAATAATGAATTATTTATAAATTGAAATCCTGAATTTGTCGATCACGAATTGTTTATTATTTTTTCTATATTGTCTATTTACCCATAGTTAAACATATACAATTATTTATCATCTATTTTTTTATATGTGAGGTCGAAGGAGATTCTTTAATAGCCTTTAGGCAACAATTTTCCCTGATATGTGATGAAAACATACAGAAAATACTATACGCTTTAAGCTAATTGAGCAATTCTGACACTTTTTAACCGTAATATTTGAGGAAGATATGATATATTCAAGTAATGATTCCAATTAACAAACAGTGATTGGAACAAGAAGTTTATGATCTGTATCTGTAGGCTACGATTTAGCTAGACTACAAATTCCATTCCGGCAACCTTCAGGACCATTGATTATGAGAAAAAATTACCATTCGAGGAATTGTAAAAGAATAATAAATTACTTATAAATTGAAAACTTTTCGCCTTTTATGATATTTTTACTTGAGGAGGATATGATATATTCTAGTAATGATTCCAATTAACAAACAGTGAAATAAGAAGTTAATGATCTGTATCTGCAGACTACGATTTAGCTAGACCACAAATTATATTCCGACAACCTTCAGGACCATTGATTACGAGAAAAAAATCACCATTCGACGTATTTTTTAAAAGAATAATAAATTATTTATAAATTGAAATCCTGAATTTGTCGATCACGAATTGTTTATTATTTTTTCTATATTGTCTATTTACCCATAGTTAAACATATACTATTATTTATTATCTATTTTTTATATGTGAGGTCGAAGGAGATTCTTTAATAGCCTTTAGGCAACAATTTTCCCTGATATGTGATGAAAACATACAGAAAATACTATACGCACTTGAACTAATAGATAACCGCATGTTTTGTAGGCATGTCTTACAGATATCCTAGTTAAGTACTTATCCCACAATGTGGTAACTGCCGTATTTCTGTGCGGAAAAAAGTCGATCCCCCGTTTTATATCCGAAGAGACCTCAAAAAATACTTATATGGTTAAGAGAAATCGATATACGAGACCCACTACTTTTTTTCCGACCAAAAATTCAATTACAATTTAAACTACAATACATCTCAAAAATCTATATAAAATTTACATATGAGGTTATAGGCACTCTTCAATAGCCTTTAGGCGACTCTACCCCATAACAGAAGGATACTATTCGTACATAACTCAAAAGGTGACTGCTCGGGTTGTAATCGAGTCTAACCGACACCCTAAGTTTTTTGTACTCCTCCCACTGTGTGGTACCTGTCATATCTCTGTGTAGGAAAAGTCGGTACCCTTTTTATACCCGAAGGAACCTCATTGTATGGTATCAAAATTATATATCACAACTAAAACAATAAATATTTTTGTAGGTAAATACTCAAAAGATACTTACTCGTTTGCCTATTTCCTCCTGCAGCAATCTTCACCCCAGGCGCGAGCTGTTGTGTACCACACGTCATCGCGATTTTAGAAGAGCCCATCTAATTCGGACGTCAGACTAGAAATAAAAATTTATTAGTCTAATATTTTACTAACCAAAATTTTTAACAATTGACAATCAATTAAACTTTTTTGCATAAATCTATCTACACCCCTTCACTTTTTATAACAAACAATGATGATCTTACCACAAAAACTATTACATCGTCGCAGACTAGTGAAATTACTAGTAAAAACAATTATATATGGGTGTATATTTCCATATTAATTAATTTTTTTTATGCAACTCTAAATAAAAAGGTTCAAAATATTCATAAAAAAAGATCTCCTCAGATGTCTATTCTACATAAGAATCAATGCATATTTATACTTTCATCTGAGTCGATGACGTCATAGATTCTCGTTACTAATAACATACCTTATCAACGAAAACCGACAAGTCCAAACAAGTTCATATTAAAACGGATACATGATTTCAAAAAAACTTGGGTTATGATGAAAAATTATATGATTGTAACAGTGATTTTTCATTATGTCCAAAACATAATATTCCACCTAGTTCAAAATATAAAAAGTTATTGTCTACCCATTATCCTAAAAATAATTATAAAATTCACTACCGGACACTAAACGATTGACATTGAAAAAGATACATAGGTTTCTAAAATTCGAGCGGAATTCTTGGTTGAAGACATATTGATTTAAACAACCATTTGAGAAATTTAGCAAACAATGATTCTGAATCATCATAAACTTATTAATAAAACAATGGAAAATTCTCGAAAGTACCGTTATGTTAAATTACTTAAATCTTGAAACGGCCGCTACAGCATAAAACATTTCATTGCAATTCCTTTGTTACATTATAGTACAATTTTTAATGAAAATCTAGTAGCTATTAAATTAAAAAGGGCTGAAATAGTTTTCGGTAAACCTCTTTATATAGGTGTGACTATTTTTTGATTTTATGATACCGAAATTGGATCTTAAAGACGTAACTTACTAAAAAACAATATGTACGGCCTTATCTCCCTACATCAACTGATATTTTTTGGTTCAAAGACATATTTTTAACCCCAAACTCACGTATACGTTAGAAGCGTAATTAAATTATAATCAACCCCCATCCATCGTTCGTATAAACTTTTTTAATGAAATTTTTACTAAAAAACAATATATACGGCCTTATCTTCCTACATTAACTAATATTTTTTGAAAAAACATCTAAAGAAATGTGTCATATTTCAACAAAAAAATATTTATTACTCACGCTTTAAGGGAACAACTTATCACTTGCACACCTTATTTAACACTGAAAATATCAATTTTCAATACACACGTCTTTGTCCATTCATTAAGCCGGTGACGTCGGCGGCCGTATAGATTACTAAGATTTTAATAATTTTGTCTCTACTTAATATAAAATTAATATTGGATTACTTTATTGGAGAAAAAATATTTTCGTATTATCAGTAATCAACCGCAATATCTCACAATGAATAAAATACTGAATCGAATCGTAGAAAACAAAATGAATTGAGGAAACTTATCACTAATCAAAAAATAACTACAAAGTATGATGAATGTGGTTTTAACAATAAACCATTATGATACATTGTTGCAATGAATGGTGTGTTGTTCCAGCCAGACGCTGATAGTGCAGAATATGCAGCGTAAGTATTCTAGATATTTGACCCTGGTAAAGCAGCCGCCGACGTCACCGGCTTAATGAATGGACAAAGACGTGTGTATTAAAAATTGATATTTTCAGTGTTAAATAAGGTGTGCAAGTGATAAGTTGTTCCCTTAAAGCGTGAGTAATAAATATTTTTTTGTTGAAATATGACACATTTCTTTAGATGTTTTTTTCAAAAAATATCAGTTAATGTAGGAAGATAAGGCCGTATATATTGTTTTTTAGTAAAAATTTCATTAAAAAAGTTTATACGAACGATGGATGGGGGTAGATTATAATTTAATTACGCTTCTAACGTATACGTGAGTTTGGGGTTAAAAATATGTCTTTGAACCAAAAAATATCAGTTGATGTAGGGAGATAAGGCCGTACATATTGTTTTTTAGTAATTTACGTCTTTAAGATCCAATTTCGGTATCATAAAATCAAAAAATAGTCACACCTATATAAAGATGTGCATCTACAAATGATTCTTCAAAATCACTTTCGATATCAACTTCATCATTCTCGCTATCTCCGTCTTCGGCCAAATTAATAATAATATTATCTACAACAGTATCTAAAAGTGGTTCATTGTTCATAAATTCATCTTCAATCTTTTTAACATGGTCACATTTAACTTTTCGATCATTTGCAGAAAATGTGTCAAAAAATTCATTACAGAATTATTTAACCTTGTTAAATTGAAGGTAACATTTCGTTTGGCCACATATTCTTTAAGTGCCGCCCCAACACTCTCGATCGGATTTAAGTACGGGTGATAAGGGGGTAGCCTTAAAACTTGCAATCCATGTCAAATAAACAATTCATCAATTTTATAAGTTTTATATTGCGGTTTGTACATTTTTGCAACGTTATAAAGATCCGGGTTTAACATTTGTTCACTGTAATATATGTTTCTTTTAGAAAGCCAGTTTTTTTATTGTTATTTAGTCCAAGCAGTCGTAGGTAATTTTTCATTTAGAACATTGTGATATGGGGCGTTATCAATTACCACAACTGCGTTTTTTGGCAGGTTTAGAATACGTTTTTCTTGTACTCACTTCTCATAATTTTCGTACGCTATTTCATTATGATAATCTCCTGTTTTTGACTGGGAGTTCCACATAATACCAGCATTAGGTACAAAACCATTTTCACTTCCTGCATGGACAATGATGAGCCTATTACCTTTTGAAACGGGTTTTCTTAATCCTTCGTCACTCTTGTCGCTCCATCCTTTAAGGTTCCTGTGACATGAATGAATGTATGTTTCATCCATATAAATGATAGGTTTGTTCTGTTCTCTGCACTTTTTTATGTTTCTTAAATATAGTAGGCGTAAATGTCTGATTTCGTGACGTTCCATTAACAAACTTGTGTTGTTTTTCATGTTGGTCCAACGAAAACCCAAAGAATGTATTTGTTTCCGCAGAGAATCGTGACTTCCTGCGAAGCCATAACTATTTACAAAGGTTTGTTGTACATTTATTAACGTGGGTACTATTTTCTCGAATATGTGAAAATTTATTATGCACCTTCTAAGCACAGTTTTGTCGAATTGATCCATACGGATACTTGACGTTCTTTGTTTTTTAGTAGGCACATCAGTGTCAGCATTACTTCCTGCCAGAGCTTTTTTTTTAATACGGGAAAGCGTTCTTTGATTAACTTTCATAGCTGCAGAAACTCGTTCAATGACCTGATAATAAAATAAGTTGATATGAATGGTGTGTTAAAAGTTTTACTCATGTGTATTTTTATACAAATAAAATGAGGAAGTAGTTAAATTTGTAATCAGTGACCGTTCTATGAAATAAAAAATTTTGTCGTGGTTTACGGCCATTTAAAAGGAGTATTAAATTCAAAAATACAATATTACGTTTCAGTTCATTAGTTATTTTAAACGATCTTTAGATTTTAGCTCAAGCATATTTTGATATGACCAAACCGCAGTTGTAACTGAAATTGGAAGATGGTTCAAAACAAATAATAAAACCGAAACGTAACAGAGATAGTTATGAAATGAGTATAATAATTATAATTTTAAGCTAAAAAGCCTGTTACATTTAAATAGGTATCTTACACAAAATAAACATGTGCCCTTTTATATACTACTGTAGACAGAAACAGAATAGTTATTTATGCAACAAATGCATAAAGTGGTGCTTTCTTTCATGAATGAAAAAATTGACGCAGGCATGCAAAAACCAAAAAAAGTCTCATTTAGGTTGCTCTAAATGGACTAAAAATGGCGTAGACTTGTTTGTAATGATGGCATAACGGTGCATAAAATTGACACATGAGTGCATAATAGTTTTTTATGTAAAAAGTGTCACCTTTTGTATTAGAGGAGAGGGGGAGCACCTTTCAACATGTTTGTGTTTGGAGTGGTGGTTTTTTGAATTAAAAAGCAATAAATCAGTAATCAATATACAGAGGCATCATTTTAAGTCTAATCAATGGTTTTTCACAAATAATAATGGCTTAATCTAGTATGATTCGATTTTACGAAATTTTCAAAAATGTTGTTGTAATTGTTGAAATGTGCCCCCTCATGGGGCACAGTTGAACGCAGGTGGGGCACATATGAACAGTATGAAAAGTACACAATTTTCAATAAACTTGTAGACTGTTTCAAATCAAAAGTTTATTCTTAAAAATCTCAAATGAAAATTATTCAATAATACATGAAATAACGCAAGTTTGATAAGTATAAACTACTACCTAGAGGAAATTGTACATTGATTGGTTGATATTGAAGGAAATTAGAGACTGCGTTCTCTCAGTACCTTTAATGTTTAAAGGAACTGTTAGTTTTCGAAGCACATCCCCAATTTCAACCGTTGAAATATCTCAATAACAGGAAAATAAAATTTGAAACCTTTTCGTCTTAATTATTTAACCTGCTATTCTTTATATTTTTTTTTTCCATTATCTATCCAAGAAAGTGCTCAACTGTTTTTTTTTGTACAAAACTTTACAACAATGAAGTCGCCAACCGACAAATCTTCATTTTGAGAATTTGGCACTCTCCTTCTAAAGAAACTCGGACAATGGTCCGTCCGAATCATCGTGAACAGAAAATGAATCGCTGTCGCTGGATGTTTCTTTGGTGTTGAAAACATTCTTTGTTACCTTGGCTTTTTTGTTTTTGTCAATCATTTGTTGTTCTAATGCATTTTTTCAGGCGTTTCCGTGAGAATCTTTGATTTTCTCCTTTTACGGCCACGAGAGTTTTCGGCTCTTGGAGGTACTTTAGGAAACGGGCGTATGGATTCGACAGATACATTGACTAAGTTGTCAGATGGTAGCGATAAGTTGTGTGCAGTTTGAGGAAAGGTGCTGCATGATGGAATTTCTTCAGTTGGCAGACTTATTGGATCTGACTCTTGAGGTACTGGAGCTGATACATTGGGCCTGTCAGTGACATTTGAAGCATCGAAATCTTCATCGCTAAACGCATTTCGGACAAAAGAATATATTCCTGGTTTTTGAAAACCAGCAATTATGTTTTTCAAAGTGAAAGAGTTTTCAAATGCCTTGCCAGCTGGATGAGCAACATTGTCGATAGTTATAGTTTTGCCTGGATGTGAAAGCATCCAGTCATTTTGAGCCACTTTATATTTTGCCTTAAACGCTCCCATGACCGATACATCTAAGGTCTGCAGCCGGTGTGTGCAATGAGGTGGGAAGATTACCATTACGATTCCATTTTCCTTTGCATAGATTACAGCCTCCAATGAACAATGGCTTTCATGGTTATCCATGAGAAGTAAGATGGGATCTTGCATAGAACATCTCGTATGAGTGACTAGATGCTCTAGAGTTTTCAAAAAGAGTGATGCGTTCATCCACCCACTACTTGGACTGTTCACCAGACCTAAGCTGCCTGGTGGAGCACCTATCATAAAGGTTTAATGAAATCTGGCACGCGGAAAAATAAAAACTGGCGGTACAGCATTTCCAGATGCACTCAATATTCCCACCATAGTGACAAGACTTCCACGCTTCCCAGAAACAGCCTGTTCCACCTGCTTCACTCCTTTCGCTGCAATAACATTTGGCGCTTGCTCAACCGTCGTCACGCCTGTTTCGTCGAGATTAAATATTCTGTCGGGTTTGAAAGAATGTTTCTCCGAAGCGCGGCGGTGAAACATCATTACAATCGTCATGTTGAATCTTGTACTTCTTGAGAGACTGGTGTTTTCTGGTTTACGTGGTGAAAGGTTTTGATATCTTTTCATGAATCCTTTTACCCAGTCTATACCTGCTGATTTCTTTTCATTCCACTTATCTGGAAATTGTCGTTGAAGCCTGGAAGCATATTCGTAAGCCAGAGTTTGCAGGATTTTATAGGTTAGTCCGTAGTTCATATAAGAACACTTTAAAATACATGAAACCAAAAGTTCTTGCTCGTTCGTAAAAACCTGTCTAAAGCTATGCTTAGACGAGAAATGTTCGCGAGTCCCTTGTGGTTCTACACAGTTTACATTTTTTTTCAGGCGGTAGAAAAGTGCAGTGCGGGTGACACTATAAACTTCGGCAGCTCTTCTTATGGATAGTTCTTTTTTCTTGTAAGCTTCTATAGCCCTTTGCATATCGTTTTCACTGAACTCTGGTATGGACCTTTTTTTACATAAGTCCTTACCATTGTAGAAGTCTGAAAAAAAGTAACAACAAAATTTATTAGCTCTTTTACTACAAACAGTTAAAACGGGGCACCTTTGAATATTGTTAAAATGTGCCTTGTTCAATTGTGCTCCACCTAGCAGCAAATCAAAATACAAAACATTTTAATATTCTAAGTGTAGGGGAAGGTGGGGATCCTTGGGCAGGTGGGAGGTCTGGGCATTTGTGAATAAAATCAAGCGCAAACGTTTAGGCACGCCGCTGTCGTGGTAACCGAAAAGCAGTTGATTTGTTACTTCTAACGAACGCGATAGTGCAGCTGTATCAGTATTGTCGACACGACAAAATCCAGTTTTATGTTTCTATCCTTGAAAACAAACAATTTTATTGGTGATTATTTTTCTTCTACTGTTCTAAAATCACTGTAAGTACGCTTTCTTTTTATTAATTCGTACATATTGGTTCATTGTGCATGGAATATCGTATTAATTAATGGTTAAAATTATTTGTTTAGGGTAGTATTTTGCAATTGAATTTTAATGGCGCCGGGCGGGATGCATGAACACCCAACGGTGCGGGAACATTGGGCATGCCCATCTCTCCCTACCTCACGGTTTTTTTTATTTTTAGGAGAATATGCCGTTTTGCTACAAGAAAAAAACAAACCGCATTGAAATACCACGCGATATAATCGAAAGAGCTATCGACGAAGTCCGTGCGGGAACAAAAATTCAACCAACTGCGAAGAAGTATGAGATTCCCAGATCTTCTCTTCAACGATACTTAAAGTTAGAGTGCCCTTTGAAAACCACAGAAAACAAATATATAACCAGACAGATATTCACTACTGATGAAGAAAAGGCACTCGGTGAATATTTAATTATATGTTCCCAACTACATTACGGCTTGACTAAACTTAATTGTAGAAAGTTTGCATACGAATATGCAGTTGCTAATGGAAAAGTTATTCCAGAAAATTGGAAGAAACGTAAATATGCATCAAAAGACTGGATCAGAGGGTTTAGGATTCGAAACAAAAATTTGTCTTTGCGCTCCTGAGGCGACTAGTTTATCACGCGTCACCAGTTTCAATCGGAAAAATGTAACGGAATTTTTCGACAATTACAGAAGCGTTTTGGATCGCTATAAATTTGGACCAGAAGCAATTTACAATACAGACGAAACTGGATTAACAACCGTGCAGTCTACGCAGAAAGTTTTAGCAGTGAAGGGTTGCAAACAAGTAGGACAAATGACCTCTGCCGAAAGGGGCACTTTGATTACCCTTTGTTGCACGATTAATGCTATCGGAAAATCTATACCGCCATTTTACGTATTCCCTCGAGTGAATTTCAGACCGCATATGCTGAATGGTGCCCCGATTGGATCCGATGGTGCCGCTTACACGTCTGGGTGGATGACTGCACAAAATTTCGTTTTATACCTGAAACATTTCATTAAATATGTTAAGCCTTCAAAGACTTCACCTGTAGCCATTCTACTTGATAATCATGAAAGTCACATATCAATAGAAGCTTTAGACTTGTGCAAAGCAAACGGCATAGTGATGCTAACCTTCCCGCCCCACTGTAGCCACAAGCTACAGCCTTTAGATTTAACAGTATTTGGACCGCTCAAGAGGTATTATAATGTTGCGTTAACAGATTGGCTCTCTACGAATCCATCAAAAACTTGCACTATTTATGAAATAGCGAAATTATCAGCACTGGCCATACCTCAGGCTTTTACTCCCAAAAATATTCAACACGGATTCGAGAAAAGTGGTATTTGGCCCTTCAATTCTGAAGTTTTTACAGACGTGGATTTTTTAAGTTCCTATGTCACAGACAGACCTATGTTAATAGAACAAGAGAAAGACCTTGTCGCGAATTCAATCCAAGAACAACCAGCGACTAGTCCTACTGATTAGTATTTTCACGTAACCGGTAGTGAAGTAAATAGGCCGTCTACTTCTGCATCTGCCTTATTACAGCCAGCTCAGGAGCGGCAAACGAATACACCAACGCATGAGCTCTTTTAGACTCTCGAAACTGTGAGACCTTATTCTAAAGCACAGCCAAGAAAAAATATTAAGACTAAAAGGAATAAAGCGAAATCTAGTATCATGACAGACACACCAGAAAAACTTTTAATAGAGCAGCTAGCAGCTGAGAAAAAACGTAAATTACCAGTGAAAAAAATTCCAAAATTGTCAAATGAATTGCAGACCCCTAAGAAAAAAAGAAATTTTAAGAAGCGAAAGGAAAGTATATCGAGCGAAAGTTTAAAGGACGAAAGTTTCTCGTCGGGCTCCTCACCAGAACGGAATGAATTTGAAGAAGAAAGTGACAAGGAAGTAGATGTAGATGATGTCATATGTCCTGATCGTAGTTTCCAGATAGGGGACTACGTCTTAGTTAAGTTTCAGATGAAGAAAACCTGTGCCCATTATGTAGGAAAAATCGAGGAAATAGAATACAACGATTTTACAATAAATTTCATGAGACTCACAAAATTAAAAAAACACTTTCTGCCACCCTGATATAAAAGATGTATCATCAGTAACCCGAAATGACATAATCACAAAGTTATCCGCCCCCACTTTTTTGACAAGAAGAGGAAGCCATAAGTATATATTTGATAAACCACTATGGGTTATTGAAAATTTTAAATAGGCAACTCTCACGAAAATATCAAAGTTAGTTGGTTTTCTTATATATGTGTGCCGATTAGTATCAATAAATATAGTTTGTAAAATTATTTATTAATGTTGGTTATTTCATGCCCAAGGCTCCCGACTACAGTGCCCACAGATCCCTTTGGTAGGGATGCTTGGGCATTATTGCAAGATTTTGAAAAAGTTAAATTTCACAAAAAAATTTGAACAATAGAATTTATAACATAATGCCTAAAGCTTAAGATAAGTCAACTATAACTGGCAGTGAAAACAAATTAGGGCTAGATTGGGCTGAATTTACTGTACAGGCAATATACTGAAAAAGTGCCCAAGGATCCCCACCATCCCCTACCTACCTATATATTAGTAATACAATAAATCTTGACAATCGAATATGTAATGGAAGAAAAAAATTGAAGAGCCACACAATCTCTAGATTAAAATAACAAAAACTTGCCACGTGATATCTTATAAATAAGGGGCGTAAAAAAAACAATGTGGCGCGTTCCGGCGCAAATAACTAACTGATCACGACATTTAATTCTAGAGGTTTGCAAGAATATGGACAGTGTTGCCAAATGGTATTTACTAAAAACTCGGCATGCTTGAAAAATTACAGGGCCTGTTCAAAAGTGCCCCAGTTCAAAGGTGCATCCTTTTCCCCTACGTTTCTCGTGTACATCTTTATAAACATGTTGTAATTTTGATTGATGATTGTTCACATAATCGTTATAGAAAGTTTGGGGCATGACAATTTCATTGGGATTTCTAGAATCTGTGTGACCAAAAGTAAGTTCAAAAGGGATAAAACTTGTAGTGGCATTGGATGTACCAAATTTAATATTAGCATATAAGAATAAAGGTCAGATAGATCATAAGGAATGTCCCAAGAGAATTTTTTTACGGAAATATCAGTTTAGCAACGTCCGATGCGCCGTAGCAAAGATGCTAGCTGAAATCGTAAGCTTCGTTTCGACAGTAAAGTTCAGAGAAAAGTGTGATTACCGGGGTTGTGCAATATTAACTTGTTATGGCGACTCCAGAAAGTAAAGTTGTTGATAAAAAGTTGAGTGAGCAGTGTCGTGAAATAATTATGAACGGTTTAAATTTCATGATCGAAGAGGCAAACAATGGCAAGTCAACAATTCCATTAACAAAGGTAAGTTTTTATTATTGCAATAAAATTTTTAAACGAAAGTGATTATTTAACAAATTTACACTCGATTGTAAATTTTTTAAATCGATTTTCGTACATAAAATATTTATTTGCTAAACGATTTAAAAAAGTGAAATTATGGTGAGACAATAGTTATGTAAAACAAGTGTCACAAATCCGTTTTGTAGTACGAGTAAAGTTTTGCAAATCACGAGTATTACAGAAAGTCATTGTGGCACAAGTTTTACACAATATTTTTTATGATTTGCATTTATTCAATTGTTTAAATAAAATAGAATTACATATAATCCCTGTTTTTAAACTAGGAGGAGTGATTTGAGTTTAAGTTGGCAATTATGTAGATTTCTGATAGGTCAGATGACAGATGGTTTTATTGAGCACCTCTGACTTTTGACATATGACCGAATAATTGTGTAAATTGTTAACAAACTTTCATTTAAGCAAACAGAGGATGATTATTTGTTTAAAAAAGAGCTTCTTAGTATATGCTCTTGCGATCTATTTACATTATATCATGAACAGGATTATTTCTGTAATACATCTTCATATAGATATCTGGTAATTTATCCCAAAAACCGAACATTATGTATACCTATATATTGATCCTATACAATATAAAAATAAGCAATTGACAAATCATTGATAAATAAACGTTAGCGTACTTTATTCATTAATATTTTTAATATATAAATCATTTCAATTTACCTATAAGAACATTTAACATAATAATTTGCTAGCTAGAACAAAGCTAGACCATTTTATTTATAATTTGTGTCAGGGTTAAAGTCAAATGTCAAATAAAAATATAACTAAATACAATAAGCAACTGTACACTAAAAATTACTAGAACAGTGTTCAAGGAGCTTCATTGTGACACTGTAAACAATGTTATAATGAAGTCTGTTTTATACGCGAATTATAAAAAGTATTTTATGCACTCATGTGTCAATTTTATGCACCGTTATGTCATCATGACAAACAAATCGACGCCATTTTTTGTCCATTTAGAGCAACCTAAATGAGACATTTTTTGATTTTTGCATGCCTGCGGCTCATGCGTCAATTTTTTCATTCGTGAAAAAAGCACCACTTTATGCACTTGTTACATAAATAACTATTCTGTTTCTGTCTACAGGAGTATATAAAAGGGCACATGTTTATTTTGTGTAAGATACCTATTTAAATGTATTAGTCTTTTTAGTTTATAATTATAATTATTATACTCATTTCATACCTATCTCTATTACGTTTCGGTTTTATGATTTGTTTTGATCCATCTTCCGATTTCAGTTACAATTGTGGTTTGGTCATATTAAAATATGTTTGAACTAAAATCTAAAGATCGTTTAAAACAACTAATGAACTGAAACGTAATATAGTATTATTCAATTTATTACTTCTTTTATATGGCCGAAAACCACTTCAAAATTTTTTATTTCAATGAACGGTCACTGAAAACAAATTTAACGACTTCCTCATTTTATTTGTATAAAAATACACATGAGTAAAACTTTTAATACAACATTTATGTCGACTTATTTTATTGTCAGGTCATTGAACGAGTTTCTGCTGCTACAAAAATTAGCCAAAGAACGCTTTTCTGTATTAAAAAAGAAGCTCTGGCAGGAAGTAATGCTGACACTGATGTGCCTACTAGAAAACAAAGAACGTCCAGTATCCGTATGGATCAATTCGACAAAACTGTGCTTAGAAGGTGCATAATAAATTATCACATACCCGAGAAAAAAGTACCCACGTTAAGAAATGTACACCAAACCTTTGCAGATAGTTATGGCTTCGCAGGAAGTCGCGAATCTCTGCGGAAACAAATACATTCTTTGGGTTTTCGTTGGACCAACATGGAAAACAGCAGAAGTTTGTTAATGGAACGTTACGAAATCAGACATTTACGCCTACTATATTTGAGATACATAAAAAAGTGCAGAGAACAGAACAAACTTATCATTTATATGGATGAAACATTCATTCATGTCACACGCACCTTAAAGGATGGAGCGACAAGAGTAACGAATGATTAAGAAAACCCTTTGTGAAAATGGTTCTGTACATAATGCTGGTATTATGTAGAACTTCCAGTCAAAAACAGGAGATTATCATAATGAAATGGCGTACGAAAATTATGAGAATTGGGTACAAGAAAAACTTATTCGAAGAAACGCAGTTGTGGTAATTGACAACGCCCCATAACACAATGTTCTAAATGAAAAATTACCTACGACTGCTTGGACTTAACAACAATTAAAAAACTGGCTTTCTGGAAGAAGCATATATTTCAGTGAACAACTGTTGAAACCGGATCTTTATAACGTTGCAAAAATGTACAAACCGCAATATAAAAATTGATGAATTGTTTATTCGACATGGATTGCAAGTTTTAAGGCTACCCCTTTATTACCCGGACTTAAATCCGATCGAAAGTGTTTGGGCGGCACTTAAAGAGTATGGGGCCAAACGAAATGTTGCCTTCAATTTTACAAAGGTAAAATAATTCCGTGATGAATTTTTTGACACAATTTCTGCAAATGATTGGAAAGTTAGATATGTTAGATGTTAAAAAGATTGAAGATGAATTTATGAACAATGAACCACTTTTAGATACTGTTGTAGATATTATTATTAATTTGGCAGAAGGCGGAGATAGCGAGGATGATGAAGTTGATATAGAAAGTGATTTTCAAGAATCATTTGTAGATGCACATCATTCTTTTACTGTTGATGATCCCTGTACATCTAAAACATGTTTTTCATTATAGTGTTTGTTTGTAGGTGGTATGACTGAATACATTAAACGCAAAAAATGTAAATTGGTGTTATAAAATTGTAGATATTAGGGACGAATTGCACTAGAGTAATATAATATTTGGTGCACATCTGTACATAGTTCTAAATAAACAATAATTGACGGCACCCAGAACCAAGATTTTTTTGTTTTGCCAGTCCTAACTCTGTAAAAAGTGTGAAGGGATGTTCTAATTTCATAGTAAATATTTGCAAAAAACCCAAAAATTTACATATGGAAGTAGAAATATCTACAACAAAAAAGATTTAATATTTTATTTATATTATTAGTATACTTATTAGACCATCTCTAAAGGCGATTTCCCCAATTTGTTTTTCAAATTTGATGTATAAACTCGAATTTTTACTTTATTATTTGATACTTATTATTAAGAATAACAATTTTAGAAACCTTAACATATAGGAAAAATTGTTGGCCATTGTTAAATTTAGAAAGTCGTTTAACAATTCTTATTATATTGTACGCTTTATCTACAAAATCTACCTGACTTCCAATTTATATACAAATCAACCTTAATGACGAATACTATGAAGGGATCACTTGAAAGACATTAATTTGGAGTGAATGTGAAAGTTTATGTATCTTGGGATCTACTTATAATTTATTATTTACATCACATAATAGTATATTAAGTACCAAGTATCAGGAAGTGTACTTTAGTCACGAGTTTTACTAAGCACGAGTGGAGCGAAGCGGAACGAGTGCCTTGTGAAACGAGTGACGGACGATGGCTGATGGCTGACTGACAAATCAAATGACACAGAACAACAAAACTATCACGGAACATGAAATTTAACATACAAACGATACACTTGATTTGACGTTTAAAAAACAAAAGATAAACGAGATGTGACTTTCCGCATTTTAAACACTAGTGTTTAAAGAGTCGTTTTGTGCATGTCAAACCCGTGTTGAAAATGCGGTTTTAGTAGCGGAAGTAGAAAAAATAATAAAGGGTAATCATAGAATTCCCCGTATGGTTTTTGAAGCAATAAATAATTATTATGTCTTTACAAAAAAACCCCAATTTTCGTAGAAAAATCTAATGGTTTTTATTTCCTTATTCATTTAATCAATAATAAAGAACACATTAATGTTATCTTGTTTTGTAAACTCGATTTTATATAGCGTTAAGCATGTGCCACAATTTATTATTTTTAAATCCAAATTCAAAATATTGTGTTACCCTCGTACGTATTAGCAGCCTCACAACTTTTAAAATTTTGCATGCGGAATGTATGTCGCCTGCTCTTCTCGGTAACTGCGTTTACAACGTTATCAAGTTGTATGGCTTTCTCGCACATTGTCAACTGTCAAAATTAATTTGCCAACCTGTATCATATTATAGGAATAGTAAATGTGCATCGTTACATTTAGTGGCGTAAGATATCGCATTATTGTATACATTTTATTGTATGCGGGACTCCGTGGAAATTATGAATGAAAATTGGGCCGCGAATACTGAAAGGTTGAGAAACACTGTGATAAAGTATTTTGACATCTTTTAACATAACTGTTGTGAGACGACAAGCTGTATATATATCACGATGACAAATCAATCGTAATAAATTTCACTTTACTGTGAATTCTAGGACAAGTTCGAATGTCTATTGTAACGTCAAACCCTTATTATTCACTTTAATGGTCTTAAACGCCCATTAGTAAAATAATGTTTAGCTTTAAGTACCTGCTTAACAAACGATTTTTTTATAAAAAAGAGATTATGGTACTTTCTAAAACTAATAAAATGTTACTACAAATAACTTCAATTAGCACCGCGAACAATATTTCAAACCCTTTCACAAATGAATAGGGAATCAAGTATCCGAAATGAATGTTTTATGGATTGACATAAATTAACTAACAGGACACTATTTATCGCTTCACGGTAAAGTGGGTAAAAAACTTTATGTCAAAAAATATCACCATTCAACTAACAGTCTAAAGAGAAAGTCCTACCCCCAAAAAACGTATATCTACAGAAATTAACCAATTTAAAAAGAGTCAGTTTCTCAATCTCAAACAGTACAGAACTAAAAACCACTCACGAACGGTCGACATAAAAAAGTATTCGAAAACATACAGTGAGCGTTAAAACTATATCTAGATCAACGAATCATATCAATTTTAAACTTAAAAACGGGAAAAGTTACGATTTATTTGAAGTATCAAGGTGGGTACAGACATAGAACAAAACTTCGTATCGTAACTCCGTCGCGCAACAATTGTTTGTTACACATCGAAGATACGGCGTGTCAACAAATATAGCGTATCAATACATCGTCGCGTATCTTATAAACGGGACATTTTGCCGTTCCGTCTTTACTAAAACAGAACAATTAAATTAGTCTTTTTCTTGTGTGCAATAGAGGTTGTTGCAGCAGCTTATATATACATGCATTACTTAGTTAAAAAAAATAAAAAAAGACGCCCAGAAAGACGCTGGTGGCAGACCCGGTTGTATACTAATAGAAGTTTGTACAGCGGAAATCATTTACTGTTGGATTCAAAATTTCAGGCAACTTGTGGCCTTTACAAAAATTTTACTGGAATGTCTCCAACAGACTTCGATTACATGATTAATTTAATTGGACCCAAAATAGCACGAAAAGATACTAGATGGAGAACGGCAATTTCTGTTCAAGAAAGGTTGGCAGTAACAATTCGGTTTCTGGTGACTGGTGACACTTTCACCAGTCTACAATACCTTTTTAAAATTTCTGAACAATCGATAAGTGCTATAGTTCCTGAAGTGTGCGAAGCCATGATAGAAGGATTAAAAGAAAATATACAGGGAAGAAACTGTTTTATTAAAGAAGTATATAAAACACACATTAAACAAAACAAATGTTTATCTCAAATTCTCTAATTCAATATCGGGCATATCCAATAGTTGGCGTGGTAAAGAATTGACTGGAGTACTGCGACTTGAATGATCCGAAATACTAGAATTAGCATAATTATATGCTGGAGATGGTACCTGTGATTACTGTTGAGTAAAACTGGAAGCTTGGCTATCCTGATACTGTTCAAATTGAGAATGTTGTGGCACAGAATTTGCAAAGAATTACTAAAGAGTATGAGTACGGTATGATTGCGAATGATAAAAATTGGTTGCACTTTGTTCGAGATGGGTCTTGTCTGCTTTAAACCAAATTAACATAATATCTTGTTATACAGTACTTTGTAATTCAAGAGAATATTTGGCCAGTTTTTTAGCCACAATATTTCCAAATATTTGACATTCGTTTTGCTCCTGTTGGTTTCTAGCGTTTGCTGATGCTTCTGACAGTATTTTAAAAGCTTTATCTAATTTCTCAGAATCTTCATTCCTCTTTTGGCGTTTCCTACTAGGTGTTGCTTCATCGCTTTTCTTTTCGGTACTAGGTGTTGCTTTTCTTCTCGGTACATTTTCTATACCTTCCCGATTCTCTTGCACAGCAGAATTTTTATCGTTATCTGCTAATGTTCCTTCATCACCCGATATTTCCTTTTCATCATTATCTTCTTCTTCGTGTACAATCTAAAATTAAAAATAATTTAAAATAAGTATTTAATAAACAAACTTATTTTGAAAATAAAAATATGTCCTATTTTTGGCGCACTGTATAATTTGTTTTAACGAAATTTATTTTAATTTTTACAGATACCTTCAACACCAGAAATATGGTTAGAAGTGGCAAAACAGTTTGAGGACACCTGGAACTTTCCACATTGTCAGGGTGCTTTAGATGGGAAGCATGTTGTTCTACAAGCTCCAATTAACACCGGAAGCGAAATCTTTAATTGCAAATCAACATTTAGTGTAGTTTCTTGCCCTAGTGGATGCTAATTATAACTTTTTCTATGTTGATGCTGGAGGCCAAGGAAGAATTTCAGATGGTGGTATCTTTAAAAACTGCTCGCTTTACAAAAAATTAGAGCGAAATGACTTAAATTTACCTGAGCCAGAAGCTTTACATGGCAGGCAACAGAAAATTCCCTATTTTTACTTTTCCGCCCCATCTTTCTATATGCGAGAAAAGTATTGGTTTACCCCAAAAAAAGTTGGAATTTTGAAATTTTTTTTACTTTTCCGCCAACCTATCTAATATGCGAGAAAAGTATTGGTTTACCCACAAAAAAGTTGGAAATTTGAAATTTTTTTTGAGTTATTTTTACGTTATCCATCAACAACAACACACACAACAAAAAAACGGTTTTTAGAAAAAAAATCCTGTGTGTATGTCGTCGTCGTCGTTGTCGTCGGCCACTTTTCCTTGCAAGTCTTGTTAGCACGATACAGCCTCCGGAGTGCAATAAGTCACCAATTTTATGATGGAATATTGTTAAGGACATTTCACAGATGAACCTTATTGATTTTCAGCTCACCAGAGCCAGTACAACGGGTGCTATGGTACTTGAAGTACGACATTTTATCGTTTTCGAAAAATTTCAGTTTGTTAGCACGATACAGCCTCCGGAGTTCAACAAGTCACCAATTTTATGATTGAATATTATTCAGGGCATCTCACTGATGAACCCTATTGATTTTCAGCTCACCAGAGCCAATATAACCGGTGCTACAGTACTTTAAGTACGATATTTTTGTCATTTTTGGAGAAGTTTCAGTTTGTTAGCACGATACAGCCTCCGGAGTATTATATACAAGTGATGAATTTTATGATTGGATATTATTCAGAGCGTCTTAAAGATGAACCCTATTGATATTGAGCTCACTAAAGCCAGTACAACGGGTGCTGTGGTACTTGAAGTACCAAATTTTTGTCATTTTTGGAGAATTTTCAGTTTGTTAGCACGATACAGCCTCCAGAGAGTATACGATTGATCAATTTTATGATTGAATATTGTTCAAGGAGTCTTACAGATGTACCCTATTGATTTTCAGTTGACTAAAGCGAGTACAGCGGGTCCTATAAATCCAGATATACTACATTTTTGGTTATTTTTGGAGAAATTTCGGTTTGTTAGTACGATACATACCCCGAAGTGTATACAAGTAACAATTTTATGATAGAATATTGTTCAGGGCCACAGATGCGGAAAAGTTAGTTCTAATCTTTAAAACCGTTTATTTTGAGTTATTTTTACGTTTTCCATCAACAACAACCGAAAAATCGGTTTTTAGAAAAAAAAATCCTGTGTGTATGTCGTCGTCGTCGTTGTCGTCGGCCACTTTTCCTTATATGTCTTGTTATTACGATACAGCCTCCGGAGTTCAACAAGTCACCAATTTTATGATTGAATATTATTCAGGGCATCTCACTGATGAACCCTATTGATTTTCAGCTCACCGGAGCCAATACAACAAGTGCTACAGTACTTTAAGTACGATATTTTTGTCATTTTTGGAGAAGTTTCAGTTTGTTAACACGATACAGCCTCCGGAGTATATACAAGTGACCAATTTTATGATTGGATATTATTCAGAGCGTCTCAAAGATGAACCCTGTCAATATTCAACTCAGTAAAGCCAGTACAACGGGTGATATGGTACTTGAAGTACCAAACTTTCGTCATGTTTGGAGCCTTCAAAAAGTGTGCGATTGATCAATTTTATGATTGAATAGCGTTCAAGGTGTCTCACGAATGTACCCTATTGATTTTCAGTTGACTAGAGCGAGTACAGGGGGTCCTATAAATCCAGATATACTGAATTTTTGGAGAAATTCCGGTTTGTTAGCACGATACATCCCCCGAAGTGTATACAAGTAACAATTTTATGATAGAATATTGTTCAGGGCCACAGATGCGGACAAGTTAGTTTTAATCCTTAAAACCGTTTATTTTATTAGAGACGAGGCATTTGCCTTAACTGAGTCGTTAATAAAACCGTTTTCGGCAATACATCCTAAAGGATCATTGCAAAGAGTGTTTAACTACAGATTATCTCGCGCACGAAGAACTATAGAAAATGTATATGGCATCGCCTCAGTCGTTTTTAGAGTACTTCGTAAACCGATGTTACTTGAACCCAGAAAAGCTGAATTAGTTACAATGGCAGTAGCTCATCTACATAATTTTTTAAGAGAAAGTTCCACATCTTGTGCTTTGTATACGCCACATGGAACCTTCGATACAGAAATTGATGAAAAGCTTGTAGAAGGAAAGTATAAAACTATAACTAATGAACCAATGTCTTCTTTATTTCCAATTAGAAATATTCCCAGAAGACCAACCGAAAATGCAACACGAATTAGAGACAAATTGTCATCGTACTTTCAAAACGAAAATCGACTTTTGTGGCAAGATAATTATACGTAATTCGTTTTATACTTACGGGGCTTTGTGTTTCCCGAACCTTGTTTTTGTCCCAAAGGAATAGCAAACTTTTAAAGGCAAACCAACTACTTTCATAGATATATGAAAGCCCTGTAATAAATAAAAATAAAATTTGTAATTGAAAAGTAAATAAACAAAATAGAAAAGAAATTAATTTTCAATTATTCACACTTACCTTTACCCGTACCGTGGCTCTTCTTAATTTTTGCTTTCTCTCGCCAAGTTCTGACAGAAGAACATTAATTTTTTTTGTACATTCATCTCCTGTTGTCCGAAACTCTACAGCAAGTTCTTCCCAAGCATCATGCTTCTTTATTTTATTATAGTATTTGGGATGTTTTGCATCCCACAAAATTTCTTTACTACGATAACTATTTATGAAATCCAGGGTAGATTCTTCTGTCCACTCCATGTTTTCAACTGAATAAACAAAACGAAAAATAAATCGCAACTGTGTACCGCAGACCTGTCCAGACATGCTAACAAGTGGTGCAACATCAGTGCGTATCATTTCTTTGATGCGGCGTCAAAAAACCGACAACAGATGGAACGCCGAGATGTT
The DNA here is from genome assembly GCA_963921935.1 of Galeruca laticollis. Classification (NCBI taxonomy): domain Eukaryota; kingdom Metazoa; phylum Arthropoda; class Insecta; order Coleoptera; family Chrysomelidae; genus Galeruca; species Galeruca laticollis. The sequence goes on from OY998176.1 coordinate 210,607,303, forward strand.
ACTATGTTCTGGTGTTACGGTGTTACGCAATGCCGTCTACACTTGTTACGCGATGGCGTTACGATACGAAGTTTTGTTATATGTCTGTACGCACCTTTAAAATATCTTTCGCGTTACGACGCAATATAAAAACGTGCATTTTTCTGTGACGTCGTTCGAGAATTATCGGAACAATATACATATTTACCTCACGAGCATTTAGTATATTTAAGAAAACAGTAACCAACTATCAATTCTCTGTGGATATTCTTGTTGCTCTATCTTGTTACTATTTTGTTGTAAAGTGATTCACTTTTTTATATTGTCGTATTTAAGTGTTTATTAAACGTTACTTAAAATTACGACTGGTCCTTCCTTCCGCAACCTTATCGAAGCTAACAAACAACACATCTACTTAGGTGCAGTAGTTAACGACAAACTCAACAGTCCACTCCACCAATTTAGTTCATTACAAACCCTAAGAATAACAGTGCTCGTAAATTAATCTTATTGCTGCAATTTTTCTTCATAATCAAATTTATTCAATGAACTCATAACTGAAAGATAGATCCTATACAATATTCAACGTTTCGACTTAAAATACTATAAATACAAGTAAACTGTCTAAAATTACAACAGAGAGCAAACAATAGATTTCCATTACTCTTTGTACTATTCATTTTGATACAAATTTGAGATCATCCAATTTTTAAAGTTTCTATGTTTTAAATACTTTTTACAAAATTAAGGGACAGTTCAAGAGACTAACTAATACTTTTTTTAAATGTATAACTGATTAATGCATGAAACTTCTAGTATCCACATGATCTAGTAATTTTTATTGTGTATAAAATATTTAATACAATGTGTTTGACTACTGCTTGGTCTTCAAACATAATACTTTCTATTCAGCAAAGATCTAATTTTATTATGAACAAATAGCATTACTCTTCAGTTTCTTATTTGTATTTTAATGCATCGTTGGGTTGAAGCAACAAACAATAAGTCAAACCATACTTTTGACTTCATATTTATTAGTCAAATGCAAAATAGAATTATGACTGTAGTAATGATGTACTCATATGCAAATTGTTTTTCCAGAAATAAGGATCAACTTTATAGCTGACTTTATATCAATTTCACTGTCTAAAGCATCATGGAATGCATTTAAACTGTAGGTAAAAAAAATAGGACAATGGTATCGACAAGACAATTGTAAAAGACATCGAGGACGAAGAAGTTTTGGCTGTATATGGAAAAGAAAATAAGTCTAGGGAACTGGAAAATGTGTAGCAACCGATAAAGTAGTATCGAGAAGAAAAGCCACTAAAGCTGATGGATTGTGGTAAAGACCATTATAAACGTATAGCAAACTTCTAGTAGATGGTAGTGAAGTATTTTAACTGCAATATCAGATTGAGGAGCACCTCAGACAAAAGGTTTCGTGCTTTGAGTTTTTTGCAAAAGGAAGTGGAATATCCAAGCATTAGTGAAGGAAAATGATGTAACCAAAGGAGTATTGCGTATCATTTTGAATATGAAATTATATTCAACATTACAATGATAAATAATATTTAGAATGAAATTGAAGAGTTCAGTGAAGTAGATATTAATTAACGTGATGTTTCAGCGAATGAAATTCCTGAAGAGAGTGATGAGAGTCTCGTTCAGATATTTGTGGAAGAATAATAGAATGGAGTCTGTCTTATCGCTAAAAGGAAGATATTTTGTAACGATTCTCAGGATACAGTGGAAAAAGAATATTTCTGGTTGATGTAACAAAAATATTCAAGACAAAATGTAGGATGACGAACACGTTCTAAGAAAAGGAGAATGTCGATTTTTTTTATTTTTGAACATAATAAAAAACATTTGCTTATTATATAAACTTATTATCTCCAGAAGCAATACATTCAACTATGTTCTTGAAGAAATGGAAATGCCTAACCGTTACATATTATGAGATGGGAGAATTGAAACATTCAGAAAGGTAAGAATGTCAACAGATTCAAAGTTGAACATTTTTGATATTATAAGCCGTTCTTACGTAATTAACTAAAAATATGCATTCAAAAAACGTTTTGAAAGAAGCTTCAATAATCATGTTGAAAGAAATACCTTCATTAATTCATGCTCTACTCATGAGAATGTACTGATCAAAAAAAGTATCTAAAATAATTTTTTTTTGGTCATGTATTAATTTCTGGAAACTATGGACAGTATTACTTATGCCATCCTTATATTTCTTACATCAAATATAATTAAATTATTATTATTGAAGTCAAGCTTAACTTTGAATAATATACATCAGAGTATTGTTTGGTAGAACCTGTCAAAAATTACATTCACAAGCCTTTTAAGTATGTCTTAGAATATCAAATTCATTTCAGGAGATCTGTATTCGAAACAATCTTGATAATAAAAATCTTTCAATCCAAACGTTACTTTGACTAAGTGCCTTGCTATCATGCGGTTCATACCAGTTGTTTCCTACAATATTACTAGAAGTTTCATTACATTACTAATACAATAGCTTTGATTCATGCTGATATCGAGAATACTATTTTCGATCTCTGCGTTGCTTATTCTCGCTCTTTAGGTTTCGCTAGTTCTAATATTCTTGCTGAAGCTTTATATTTTAATGCATTTTTGGAGATAGCCCACGGATCCCATTCCGAATCTTCGACTTCTTTTTCACTTCGTTTCTTAGGTACTGCCAATGCTTCCGTGCGAGGTGTAACTAGAAAAAAATATTTTTTATTTGAACATACCGTGAAATAGGGGAGATTGATAGTTTTGAAAGTAATTTTTTTTTAAATAACAAACGTTACCAACATTTTTAAATACAGACAACGTCAAAAGTGTTTAGTTTTGGTTCCCATTTCCCTTGTTGTTGTGATCCAAAATATTTCCGTTCCCTAAATGTGCGGCAGCCATGCGAACCCTCTAACGTATACGATGTGGCACACCTTCACCACCTGGTCAGACCTCAGTTGTCTGCACCCACATGTTGATGCCTGACGAATGTTTTGAGAGTTGACAATTGAAAGTAGACTTGGCTTTACTGCCCGGACCAAGAGGAGACAACCTCATTGAAAACCTAAAGCCAAGGTGGGAAACTAGGCCAAAGGATGCGTGGCTATATAGGAGAATAGTCCTTACTGGTTTCGACCTTGGAGTACCGGGGGGAACTCCATTGTATTAAACCCCTTACCTCTGCATGCGCGGCTCTGCAGCGGTGGACCGTAATGACCCTAGCTTCTCGTGGGACCGTTTATGGACAGAGAAAGTAAAACTTCCACAGGAAAGGTAGTGGAGAAAACCTCCACCTCTTCATCCGGGGACCTCACAGAGGGAAAAGAAGCCATACTGCACAAAGGCCGTATGCCGTTCGACCTCCTAAAACTGTGAGAACCGGGTGGCATAGACGACCTACTGAGAAAAGGCCTCAGTAGAGCAGAGGTGCGGAAATACCTGCGATTCCTCAATCAGGGAATATCCCCTGAAGGGGCCAGGAAGCAGGTTATTCAGCGCCCAATCCCCCCGAAGGAACCACCAACGGGAAAGGTAAGGCTGAAAAGAGGCCCAGAGCATATCACTGCTCCGCAGCGACCTCTTAGTAAAAACTCAAAAACAGTTGCAACGGTAACAGGGCAAGCCACTGGTTACGCAGCAGCTGTTAAAACAGAGAAGGCTTTCAGGGTGGGAATAATGCCCAAGGATTATCCTGGGGTCATTCTGAAAGCAGAGCAACTCTTCACCCTGGAAAACCCCGGAGAACACTCTAAGGTATCCATTTCCGTTGTGGAATGATATTGGTGGACTGTAGGTTCCAAGAATCGGCAGACTGGCTCATGAGGTCAGTGCCGAAATTAAACTCTTGTTAAGGATCCGAATTGGTGGTTCGAAGTGGAGACGAGATCCCAAAGCCGGTCACCATAACGTTGTTCTTCCCAAGAAGACACGACATGAAATTGGAGAAGATCCTCCAACTTGTCGAGGGTCAGAACTCCATCCTCACTACTGGGGTTTGGAAGATCCTAAACTCTAAAAAAGAGGGACAGGGAACTATCCCCACGATTGGGGAGGCTTTGAAGGCAGGAGGTTAAGCGCTAAACTTCCGTTTTGGGCGTATCCATGTCTCGGGGACGGGAAAAAAGAGAACCCCGCGGAGGATCCAAAGGCCATGGAGATACCCTCTACATCCAGAATCTCTGGCAAAAGAAAAAAGGCGAAAGCTTGACCTTGGGTCAGCCAGAGATCTCCTCCGGCTCTGCTGGGGTAACTAGGGATGCGGAGATCACCTCTGTATCACGGGAAACTGGGTGGACTACCAGCCTGGGGGTCGAGGGTATGACTCGAGATCAAGAAACCTACTTGTACTCCGAGGAAGATATTGACAGAGGGGTCGAGGGTCAGGGAGAGATAAAGGAGAGGCTGAGTAATTCGGCCTCTCTAATCCATAATAATTCACCTTCTCGTTCACGAATGTAGCTCAGATTAACCTGCATCACGCGAAGGGAGCTTCAGCCGTGATTGCAAGGCTGTTCGCTAAACTACAACTGGATATTGTACTGATCCAAGAACCATAGATCAACAAAGAAGGCCACATCAAAGGTTTGGCATGCAAGGATACTAAATTGATTTATGATTAAAGGCAATTATCTCCGCGTGCCTGTGTAATCATAAGAAATAACATAAAATATATATGTGTTTCACAAAGCGTGTCACGGGACATGGTTCCAATCATGTTTCACCTCAACATTGGGGGTATCGACCGAGACAACATAATTGCCTCTGCCTACTTCGCTGAAGATGGGCCGATGACACCGCCAGAAGAAGTACAAGAGCTAGTGAGACACTGCAATAGCATGCGGCTGCCAATCATAATTGGTTATGATGCCAACGCACACAATACCGTGTGGGGAAGCACTAACAACAACGCCAAAGGTGAGTGTTTATTAGAATATCTCTTAACAAATAACCTTGAGACCTAAAACGTGGGGACAACCCCCACTTTTGTTACGAGAGCAAGAGAAGAGGTCCTGGACGTAACAATTGTTAATATTGCTGCTAAGAAAAATGTAAAAGATTGGAGGGTGATGAGCGAGCCTTTTTTTTCAACCATAGGATCATCGAATTTAGGATTGAGGGAGATACTATCTCGATTCCTACAGTCCGAAATCCTAGAAATACTGATTTCTAGGATTTCGGATTGTAGGAATCGATGTTGTATTTCCCTCTAAACTAAACTCGATGATCCTATGGAGAAGAGGTCCTGGACGTAACAATTGTTAATGTTGCTGCTAAGAAAAGTGTAGAAGATTGGAGGGTGATGAACGAGCCATCACTTTCCGACCATAGGATCATCGAATTTAGGATAGAGGGAGATACTACTTCGATTCCTACAATCCGAAATCCTAGAAATACTGATTGGTCTCTCTATAAGACCAATCTGGAGGACAATTTGGAATGCGCCGAAGTAAATGGGGTAAATCACCCGCACTACGACCTGTTACAAAGAATCGAACAGATCAGTAAGGCAATAATGGAAGCTTTTCATTCCAGTTGCCCACTGTCAAAAGCTCGTTCAGAAAAGGATGCTCCTTGGTGGAATGAGAACCTGTCAAACCTCAGAAAAGAGGTCCGTCGGCTCTTTAATAGAGCCAAACGTGACGGTAACTGGCAGGGGTACACTGAGAAGCTTACTCAGTACCATAAAGAGATTAGGAAGGCCAAAAGACTTAATTTTTAAGCCTTTTGGGAAAAGATCTGTTCCACTCACACAGCGGCCAGACTTCAAAAGGTCATGGCAAATGGGGGAACTAACCTCACAATGTCACTGAAAAAGCCAGAGCGTGGATGGAATACTTCCAGCACTCCTGCAGCAAGGGATAGAGGAGATTCTTCCTCACCTGCTGAATATTACAAGAAGCATTCTAGCAGTGGGTCTAATACCTAGAAAGGGCAAGGTTAACCTTCATACCACAAATAGAAAAATAAATGGGACTGATCCTCGATCTTTTAGACTCATCTGCCTAGCATCGTTTCTACTCAAAACGATGGAGAAAGTAGTAGATAACAACATAAGAACAGAGAATCTATACCACTTCATAAATGTCAGCATGCCTGCAGGGCGGGTCAATCAACTGAGACGACTCTGTATCAGCTGATTGAAGTCATCCAGAGAACTCTGAACAACAAAGAAATCGCAATGTGCGCATTCCTGGATATATATGGGGCCTTTGACAACACAACTCATGTGTCTGTCAAAGAAGCACTAAAAAGGCGACGAGTGAATGAAACCATTGTAAAATTGATGTATGAATTGTTGACGACGAGGATAGCTGAAACGTTGGGAATCAAACCAACTCAGTTAAAGTCACTCGCGGGACACCTCAAGGGGGAGTGATATACCCCTTCTATGGAGCCTCGTCGTAGATGAGTTGCTCTACTGGCTAACAGAACTCGACTTCGAATGTATGAGCTATGCTGATGACATAGTTCTAATAGTCCGAGGAAAGTTCGAGAGCATCTTGTGTGATTTATTACAAAAGGGCCTTCGAATTATTGAGCAATGGGACTGAACATTAACCCAAACTTGACCATACTAATTCTATTTACCCGGAACAGAACACTTCCAGCCCCTTAAACGAGGAAATCATAGAATGGAAATCAGAAGTTGAATATCTAGGGATAACCCTAGACAGTAAGCTTCTGTGGAAGAAGCATGTTGAAATAACTGCTAGTAAAGCAATAAGAGCTTTGATGGCGTGCAGAAATCTAACTGGTAAGAGTTGGGGCTGTAACCCAAAAATACTGCGGTGGATGTACGTCATGATTGTGAGACCAGCAATTACGTATGGGGCAATAGTTTCGCATACAAAAGAAAGTCAGTACAGCACGAGGAAGCCTGTATGTGCATCACTTGAGCTATGAAAACGTGTCCAACTAGGGCACTTGAGATCATTACAGATCTCACACCTCTACATCTGGTGATAGAAAGATCTGCCCATGAGGCAACTCTTAGAATATCTAAGGAAAGTTCAGGTAATGATAGTATTAAAAATCAGGGAGCCTGGTTCTCTCTAAAAACATACTTCTCATCAGCGAATCTTCCCAGTGACGAAATGATCAAGAAAGTAAGTATCGAAAAGAATTTCACTACGATGCTAAATAAGAGGAGAGACTGGTAAAGGGAATACACCACTCAAACTCTCAAAGAAATCACCATTAGATGGTATACAGATGGTTCAAAAACCACCACCGGAGCAGGCGCTGCAGTATTTGAGTTTGGCACCAGATACTCATGATCCTTAGGTTCCTTCCCGAGCGTCTTTCAGGCAGAAATACTTGCGATCGAAAGATGCGTGGAAATGAGCCTAGAATGAAACTATCAGAAATGTGACATATCGATCCATTCTGATAGTCAAGCAGCTATCAAATCATTGAAAACAAATGTCAAGTCAGACTTCCAAAGTTAGAACTTAATATTTTCCGATGAGCTATCTCAATGACAATAATTTTTTGATGTTTTGAACGATACTGTGCATAGCCGTAAGGACATAAGTTCAGTACATAAATTCCAATAACTATTGTCTTCATTAACCGCTGATGCCTTCAAATTGATATCATCTATTCCTTTGTCAGATGCAAATTATCCTGTAGTATACACGACATTTTTGGCTGGGCGTTATTAGTGCCAATTCCAAATTCCGATCAGAAGGTTGAAACCCATTTTCAATCTCACGTGACGCCAACCCCAACAGGTCGTTTCGAGGTAAAATTACCCTTTGAAATAGATTGACCTAGCTTTGAGGAATCGTACTTAGTAGCACGTCGACGACTACTTTCTTTACAAAAACGTTGGAATACGGATTCTGGTCTGCGTCGATTATACCAAGATTTTATGAGCGATGCTGGACATATGTCTAAGTTACTTTTTGTCCCTCTGGATAACGACACGTATCTATAATATACCGTATTACCCAGATGTCAAAATTGATGGCAATAATTCTAAAATTAGAGTGGTCTTTGATGCCAGCGCCAAGGTTCACAACCAACTATCTCTAAACGACACCTTGTTTGTTGGACCTAAACTCCAAGCTGATATTATTGCCATACTTTTGCGTTTCTGATTGAAGACTTCCGTCTTCACGTGTGACATACGTCAGATGTATTGTCAGGTTCTTTAGTGTCCTTCACACGGTAAATATCAACTGATTCTATGGCGTTGTTCTTCTGGCGAACGAATTCGAATTTTCCAACTAAATACAGTTATCTATGCAGTATCTACTTTACCTTTTTTTAGCCATCAGAACCTTGCTATATCTAGCCGATTTAGAACAAGAGAGGTTGCAGCTGGCATATCAAATACTTGCCTATATGTTAATGACGTGATTGCCGAGGTTGATTCGTTGGAAGAAGCCCTACAGGTGCAAAACCAACTTATTGATTTAATGAAACTTTGGCAACTTTGAGTGGTCAGCTAATTCCTCCGTCTTATTAGATTCGATTCCTATCGATCACTGCCAATTACGAAATATTACTATTAACCATCCAGACAATACTTTGAAGATTTTGGGATTGTAATGGCGTGCCCATAACGATGTATTTGTCTTTACTATTAACGCTATACCTTCAATTTGTACCAAACTATCTATCTTTTTTCAAATCGCTAAAATTTATAATCCGTTCGGATTCTTGTGTCCTTTGTCCTTCTTTACCAAGATCCTCATCCAGCGTTTATGGATGGCAGGAGTTTGTACTGGAAATGCCTCTCTACATTCGATATACCTCAAATGTTATTAACTGCTAATGTGAGCTATATACCTTCTGCGATGCCTCAGACTTAGGATACGCGACCGTTATTTTTATCCGATTCACTGAAAAGGAGAAAATCGAAGGTAGTTCCTGTAAAATCCATATTCGTTCGACGCTTAGAAATGCGTGAAGCTTATCCAGTTTAGTCGAATTCATATTGCAAACCTTTCGGGATTTTATAACCGTCACTTTCGTATACGCCTGGAGCGATTCAAATGTAGTACTCAGCTGCATCCATGCATATCCTAATAGCTTTAAGTCGTTTGTCGCCAATATAATACTCACATTCAGACGCGAGTTTCCCCTGAACATTGGCGTCATGTTCTTGGTTTCATTAATCCTGTGAACATATTGCATCTCGCCGTTTTTTAACCAAGGATTTCCTGGAGTCGTCATGGTGGGTGCGCCCTCCGTGGCTCTTGTTACCTCATTCTCACTGTTCCGAACCAGTGCAGGTTAATCTTGAATCAACAAGTACCTCTAGCGGGGCAAATATATTCTCCATGGTTGCACAGGTGCCATGTCATATTTATAACCATTTCCTAGAACGATTCGCAAAACGTTTTTATTGAGATTTATCCACAATACGAGACATCCTCCTGCTAAACACACAGGTGTTTTAACCAAATCCGACCTACAAGACGCTTTTGTTTCTCTTGTAAAAGTTGATCAAGCACAACAATTTCCCTCAGAACTGTCATTGATCCATACAGGTCAGCGATGTCCCAAATGATTTAATTCCATCTATTAAATTTTTTCCAACTTCAAGATGTCTAAGTGCGTTCCAGATGTAGTGTCTTGGGACTGAGTCAAGTGCTTTTAAGAGATCTATAAAACATAGGTATATTTTTTATTGTGTGTTAGGAATTCTTCTGTTAGGTTCCTAATAGCGAAGACAAGATCTTTAGTACTGTACCCTGGTCTAAATCCGCTCTGTGTTTTATGTAGTTGTCTTTCTATTTTTTCTCTTAATATCGTCTCCGATATTCTTTCATACATTATACTTGTACTACAGGTAAGCGTTATTCCTCTGTAATTTCCACAATAAGTTCTATCACTTTTTTTGTATATGGGTATAGTTTACTTGTGCTGCCCACTTCTCTGGTACTTTTTTAGTTTTCCATGCTGTATCTATCATTTGGTGTAATATTTCAAGTCCTTTATCTTCCATGCACTTGTACATTTCTGCTTTTATGTTGTCAACTCCTGGGGCCTTTCCGTTCTTGTTTTGACTGCTTGTTCTACCACCTCTATCGAGATTCCGTCGTCTATGTCGTTGTTTGGGTCTACTGCTTGTGCTTCATCTTCTTTATCTGCCTCGTTTGTTGTTCCTAGTACTTGTTGGAAGTGTTACTTCCATCTTGCTAGTATGTCTTATAATGCTTTTCCCTTATCTGTTTTTAAGCTTTTGTGCCGATGCTGATTTTCCTTTGCCTCTCATATTTTCCAGAACTCTAAAATCGTTTTTGGTTATATTTCCTATTGCGATCCATCTTTTCTCAGAAATTCTTCCATCCTTTGGCTATACCTTATTTAATTTTTGTTTTGACTAGGTTTTTCATTACTCTGTATTTTTCATATTTTTCGCTTGTTTTCTTCTCGCAAGAAGTCTTTCCATGCAAGTTTTTTGTTCTTTACAATAATTTTGATTTCTTCACTCCTATTTAATAGATTTTAGATAATACAATCGGACTCCAAGAAATGAAATATTTGAAAGTTCCTAATACTTTCATTTACATTATTATCCCGCTACTGGTGTGACATTGTTCAATCGGTTTGATCCGTTTTAGTATCACATTTTCAACTTTCTAGCTCGTCCATTCGTCTTTCCTTGTCTAATGAATGAGCAAAAGAGAGACATGCGTGTTTCGAGTAACAATTCAGGCAGACCTTGCCATTATTTGAAGAAAGTTCTTAAACATGAGAAAAAGAAGTATTTACTTCATAAAAATAACCCTTTTCTATGTGACTCATAAATCGTATAAATACACAACTGAATTTTGAAAAATTCAAGAATACATATTAAAATTATTAGTTCAAGAGTATTTTAAAGTATTTCCGAATTGTTCACAAAGATAAAGAAATTTTGGAGTACGTTATGAGGTCATTGCACTATCCCAATTTTTTTGGTTTTAGTGTAGTTTAAATTCGTGATTCTGATACACTTTGACAATCCTCTGTGCGTGATTTGGGATGACCAATTTCATTTTTATTTTGCTTCACTACAGAAGATTATGAGGATGAACAAAGTTGGTATTCACGTTATTTCACATATTTTTTTATTTAAAATTCATAAACAACTGATTTAAATAGAGTGAAAATGAAGAGTATGTAAGCAGCAGGTCAATCTGCCGAATAGAACTTGTCATTACTTTGAATTTATGGTAATACTTACGTTTATATCGGAGTGCATTTCTATTCACTTTTCCCAGTTCCAGCGGTGGTAATATTTTATTAAACCTCTCGAAGTTCGTGGACAATTTCAACATATTTTCCGTCGGGGTATATGCTTTTGCTGCGTCACTTACAAACTACAATAATTATTATATTTATTAAATTGTTAGATGATGGACCACTGTGTGTTGTCGATATTGTTTGCAAAGGTCTTTTTAGACGGTCATATCAGTTCTCAGTTCACTCTAATTTCAGTTGTCAGTTATATGAATGAACTAAAACTGACAAGGGGCTGTGGCTCGATGGATTTGCCAAAAATTTACGTTCAGTTGTCAGTTAAAATCATAAGATCAAATAAACTTACCAAGTGATGTTCGACCTTGATTATATGAAGGCCTCGTCGAAATAAATAAATAATATGTAGTTCCTCCGCCTCTGGCTAATACATCCACAGCCTTGAAAGAAAATATCTACCCTATTCCATCCTTGCCCAAACTACGGTCATATAAAGCTGTTGTTGGAACTCAAAAGGATGCTGTAAAATTGGGTTGGGTGGGACCTTATTTATTTTGACGAGGCGTTCATATAATCAATATCGAACATCACTTGGTAAGTTCCTTTGATCTCATGATTATATTCGGCCTCGTCTCATAAATAAATAATATGTAGACGTTTAAAGAAGTTGCAACCACTAATTATTCATCATAGTATATTTTAATCACCTCAAAATGATTAGAAAAAACCAACAATGATTGAAGAAATTGTTTAAACGTAATAAACAAAAAAACCAAATGATAAATATTTCTCACTGCGACAATAAACGCAAGCAGACAAACTTTAATTGGTTTATATTTTATAATTATAAGTATAATAAGAGTGTATACAGTAATATGCAAATGGTTAACTAAGATTATGTAACGTAAACTGAACAGCAAAAAAAAACTAAAAATAAATGTTTAGATAAAGATGAACCTAAACATTTTACAAACTCAAAATAGTATTAGCAAACTTCTCATTACAAATTAAGGGCATATTACAAAAAGTGGCAAATGTTTTTGGGGTATTGGTCCATCCCGCCGTCCACCTTATGGAATCAAAACTAACTCCTCCCCTAACTGCCGCTGATGTGGAAGCGTGACGTGTGCTGTGTGCCTTAAATTGAGTTATATCCAGACCGCGTTTGCCTAAAACCTGCGTTATCCACCTCCCTATGGTTTGTGAAGTTGCTCCATGAAAGGGTTTATTATATGTTAGAAATAGAAATTTACAGGTACCCCCGTTTATCTAAGTATAACAATAGAGTCCTAGCAAGGCAAATGTTAGGTTCTGCTTCAAAGAAAGGTAATACAATAAATAGTTGACTTATATTAATGCCCGAAGCCTTTATTCTGCATGGTATTTTTATTTCTATTTTATTACGTTGAATAATTAAGATATCGATGCTAATTGAATGTAGAATTTGTATCCGTTGTCCCGTTGCCAGTGCCATTGAGGCTACTAATTTTTGAGTAAGAGTTTCCAAATTAATTTCTTCATTTTTGAACAATTTTAAATAATCAAGTACTATACCTGGGTCCTATGAATTTTCATATTTGGGCAAAGGTTGTCTTTTCCCAAAAACTTCTTTAAAAAATCTTTTAACTTGGAAGTCCTGTGCCTAGTTAGGACCGGCTATTTGCGCAATCGCGGATCGAATCTTCTATAGTATATCCAAACAATAGCCCTGAAATTGGTGTACTGACCAGGGTCTCTTTAAGCTCTTTATTTAAATGTATAGCAATGAGCTCCCTTCGAGATTTTGTCTCTGAAAAATGAACATTTGCCAATAACCTGCCGGCATTTAGTAATTCAATATATTCTCTATTCTTCTCCCCCTCCTCTTTATCGAGCATTGTCGTCGTCAACGCTAACCCTATAGCCGATAAACTTGATGCGATTTGCTGTTGTGCTTGCATCAATCGGGTATCTTTGCGGATGACGTTTTCTGAGATGACAATCTTTACTTCTGGATTTATAATTGGAGGGTTTATACCCTGGCAATTTTCAGGAGGAAGATACTTATTTATAAACACGTCTTTGGTTTCCTCATCCAATCCACGGGTCAAAATACTGTCCCAACGAGATGCTACATCTACTTGAATTGGTTTCGCAAATTTACTCAAAGGTAATACCAGGAGTGCTTCAAATTTTATCGATATTTTTTTCTTTTCCACTAAAACTTGTTTATTTGGCAAAAATATGGAAACAAACCGATTGATAAAATCAAGAGTCCGTTAGGACGAGTGATTTTATCTGAATTCGGTTTGTTTGAATGTTTTTGCCTCAAATAAACAAGTTTGAGTGATGAAAATAAAAAAAGTATGTGATAACATTTGAAGAAAGAGTTGTATTTGGGAAGATTATTTTTTTCAACAATTTAAAAGGATTTTGTTTTATTTTTTCATTTTATTATTTTATTGAATTCAAAGAATACATAAGCTAACTGGAAATATAATCAACTTTTTGAACAAGAGAAAATAGTTATTTGCTTAACTAGGCAGCAAAGTAGTAGATTGACTGCCGAGGCTGAATTCATAGCCGAGCGTAGCCAGGCTAGGAATTTAGCTAAGGCAGTCAATCTACTTTGCTGCCAAGTTGAACATATAATTTTTTCTCCGATTGTTCATAATGATATAGGAGGATGCAAATTATTACAATTCCCACAATCTCTCTATTTTTCCTGTAGTGTTCAATTAAAATAAAATTTGATAGCAATCGCAGTTGTTGGAATGGTTGGTTGCTATGGAAATGTCCATAATAATTAAAGTTTGACAATTCATGAAATTTCTGACAGTTGTGCGAAAAAATATCGGTATATTTAAATTATTATCTAATGGACAGTGATAGCGACCTGGAAGTACTTACTCCTCCAGAAATAAGGGAGGTGGCTAAAAATATAGAGTTGAATTTGTTGCCGGAGAAGTCTCGGATGAAATATGAAGGAAATTATGAACTGGTAATATAATTAATGTAGAGAGAACGGTATCTGAGGAAAGAAAAGGTGGCCTATTCGTTCAAAATTGTAGTAATTTTACCATCAATGTTAATAACAACTAAACATATGTTTTTAAATTCTTGTTAAAAATGTTTGCCTAGCAGAAAAGTAACCACTTTGTTGCCTAGGCAGAAAAGTACCCACTTTGCTGCCTAGGCAGGAAAAGTAATACTTTGCTGATTGATATATGTCAGCAAAATTAATATTTGCTGCCAATCGGAGAAAAAATTAATTATTTAAAAAATTACAGTTATTAAAAACACAGTTTTTGTAAATAGTTTGGCCAGCAGGAACAACTGTCTCTTCCAACTCATGTGTGGATATAATATTGGTTGATGTTGCCGCAGTTGTTGATGTATTCGTTAATGTTGCCGCAGTTTATGTATTGACAATAAATACCAATTTGTTCGTTCTAACTTTATCCATGATATTTTTAGGGTGTTCGGCATCAATATGTAAATATGGCTTCAACGATGCTGCTGTGGCGTGACCTGTTATTTTGATGGCTTCTTGTTCCTGTTTACCTTCCTTCATTAGATTAGTAACCAAAGTTGATCGGCTGAGTGATTAGTTATTCTTCTTTTCTTAGTGTCAAGTTCACATTTTTCAGCTGATTTGTTTAACCATTTGCCCATATCATTCTTACCCACTGGTACATTTTTATACCAAGTAGCATTTGCATTTTTCCAATAAGGATTTGGAGTAAGAAAAAATCGGTGGTGATATTTTTACCGCGTTAATCTATAAGCTTATTATACAATCTTATGGGGTACCGTTCAGGATTCTCTGAGTTAGGTGTCAACCATTTTGTGTCGGTGCATTTTTTATTCCCACCCTGGCAAGTTTTACTAAATATAGGATTATATTCTAATCGTCCTGTTTTTTTACCTGAATTATTTAATTCCTCCCTGATATAATGGATAACGCAATTAACACCGTCGCCTCCGCGCCATGCTTATTCATAGGAAATAATATGGAAGAACTTCATTTGGAGACCTGAAGGCGTATTTTCGTCACACGGACCGATCACACTCATATATTCTTCTTCTTCTAGTGCTGTTGCACTTTGCTTTCTTTTTTCTTTAGAACTTTGCAATTCTTTTCTTTTGGCATTTCGCACATCTCTCGCTCTTTTAAATTCCAAATCTTGAAACGGATTGAAGCTTGTATTGAATTCTAGGTAGTATTTTTCCTGTATCAACTTGGCGGTTACATTCCATATGGTTTTCAGAGTATATTCTTTGTAATCTTCGTCGTTACATTTTTTCATATTTGCTGCTCAGTCTTCTAGAATTTTTGCAGTTTCTTGAATACTCGTATTTTTTTGTAGTTGGTAGTTTCTGATTCTGCAAAATGCTTCAAACTGATTCCATATACATTTTTTGGATTTTATTGTGTTTTGTGGAGTGGAATTTTGTATTAAATGTTCAATATTCTCTTGGGTGATAGCACTGAATCGGTTTGTGTTCATTTTTCAATAAACTTCGAAGCACTTTTAGTTGTCAATAATGACAAATTCAAATTAAAATTTTTACGTTTCAATGTTAACAAGGTATTATCGATGAGGAAGTAGTTTTATCAGTATAAAACCGAATGATTGGCTAGAATAATGTATTGCTATTGGTTGAAACCACCAAAATGTCAGATTTTGACAAGTGAACAAAAATCTTAGTAGTACCTTCTTCTCCCAGAATTGACAAAATGTCTTTCCTTAAACTTGTAGGATTTTCTGGCACGTCTGTAAGAAATATTTGCCTATTTAGTAATTCAGGCATAAGGTATAACCGTTATCAAAAACAGATAAAACAATAATAATTACATGAAACGTTGTGAAACTCCATTTTCACAAATGGATAAGCTACCTGTTATCACAAACAAGCAATTGACATGTAAATCAATTTTCTAAAGTATAACCGTTATCACAAACGGATACAACAATAATAATAATATGAAACATTGTGAAATGTCAAAAGCACTATCCATTACCACAAATGGATAAGCTAACTAACAGGCAATTGAGATGTATAGTTTATTTACGATAAAAAGATGATGATGTCATTTTTAGTTACTTTCCTGCTTATCAGAATAAATATAAATTTACCAACCGTGAATACAATTTATTCTCAACAGCCACGGCAATTTACAGCCCACGGGTTGGCAAAACTTCAAGAAGTTGTCAAATCAACTGGTAAAATTCCCCAGTTTGTTTTGATGTTTATTGACAGTCGATCATCGTCTAATATTTACAAGTTTTTTTGGTGCTTTTAAATTCATTGCTTCTTTAAGATTAAAAAAACAGTTATTTTCATAACTAATTATTTAGGCAAATCTGCAGTGTGTGGTTAATAAAATGCCGAAGCAGCTGAACAGAAAATGTCAAGAGATGGTAACATCTTTGTTGAGCTATTTTGAACGAGAATCCCGAAATGGGGGCCCGCTTCTACCGTTTACTGCTGCAAGAGACGTAAGTAATAGTATTCGCTATTTGTATTCATCATTATTAATGTTATTGTTACATATTTAAATGTAAATGATTAAATGTTTTTAATGTTAGGTTAGGTTAATTAAACTTGATAATATATTATTCTTTCGTAAATTGAAGTAATTATATTGTAGAGAGTTGCAGAAGCTTTACAACTTAGCGTTACCACTGTTAACCGTATTGCTGCCAAGCATAATAGAGGTGAACAGTCTAAAAGCCCACTTAAAAAGAGACAACGCATAAAACCTACTGTTGAAATTGATAACTTTGATCAAAATGCTTTCCGAAATGTTATAAACAAAATGTATGGAAGCAGTCAGTATATTGAATTTACTGTTTTATTTTATTCACAATTAACTAACACAATCTTTTTTCAGAGGAACACATAACCTTGAAAACTTTAAGAGACAAACTTCAGGAGCGGGAACTCTTTAATGGTTGTTTAACATCACTCTGGAAGATAGTGAAAAATATTGGATTCAAATACCAAAAATATTATCCTCGTAGTGGTTTAATGGAGTTGCCACATATTGCATTAAAACGTGTACATTTTCTATATGAATATGTCAAGATAAAAAGGGAAGGTTTATATCAATTTGCGTTTTTGGATGAGACCTGGATATTTAAAGACTGTACTGTTGGACGTTCTTGGCAAAATTCTAATCATAGAAGCGTGAAAAAACTAAAATTGGTGGTCCAAGGTAATTGAATAATAAAATTTAGCAATTAATTTATGATGTACTAACACTCCTGCCATTTTAAGACCTTTTCAAATATTTACTAGTCACTCTATTTTATTTAAATGTATATAATTATTGATAGTTGTTTTGAGCTATGCAGTCTATCTAGGAAACCTAGTAGTAATTTGTTATTTCTTTATTGTAGGTATATAGTATTGCATGCTAGTTCCTCTTCTGGATTTATTCCTGGAGCAGGGCTGGTTTTTTCTTCCAAAAAACAAGATTGTGGTTACCACGGTGAAATGAGCCGAAAAATTTTTTGCATTGGTTTAAATACCAGCTTTTAGTGAACTTGGAAGAACCTGCCACGATTGTAATGGATAATGCAAGTTATCACAGTACAGTGATCAATAAAGTACCAACAACAGCTACCAAAAAGGCTGATATACAGAACTGGTTGATACAAAATGATTTTCCTTTTTAAAATACTTTCCTCAAAATCCAATTATTGAATTTAGTACAACGGTAAGTTGATATAAACATTTTTCAATATATTATGGTAATACTTAGATAACTTATTTTGTTTAAATATATGCATTTTTGTAGGAATAAACCACCAACAGTATATGAAGCTGACATATTATCTGAAAAATATGGTCACAAAGTGCTTCGACTTCCCCCTTACCAGTGTATGTTCAACCCAATTGAACATATTTGGGCCATAGTTAAAAAAATTTATGGAGATCATGTGGGAACTGATGGTTCTTCAACAGAACAAGCAATAGGTGTATGTAAAAAGTCTTTAGAAAAAGTGACTCCTGATATTTGGTCAAAGACAGTAGAACACACAGAAAAAATTATACAAGGTTGCTGGGATAGAGAAGTAGTATTTGATAGACAGGATGTACCTTCACTTGTTATCAATTTTGACAGTGACGATGAAGATAGTGATGATTTTGTACTGGAGTAGTGGAAATCTAGTGTTTTATTTTTTGTATATTTTTATCCAATTTGCTTTATTTCCACCTTTTCAAAATCACTAATAACTATTATTAAATTAATTAAGTACAGTTATATTATAATACACAAATTAAAACAACGACCACAGTTTCTCTACCTAAATAATACTGATAAGATGGGAGATTTTTTATTTTTATATCTTGAAACAAAATTTCATTTTGTGTATCTATATTTTTCTTTTCCATTCTATTTTTATTATAATAAATATAATAGATATTGTATAAAGAAACAATATTTAAATTTGCATGAAGATGATAACAGTTTGTATTGATTCCTTTTAGCGTAAACCCTTGCAGTGCTCTTGAAGATGGTTCTATAGAGCATAGAATAAGGTATAAGGACCTACAGTTCGTCATTTAATCCTCTTCTATGTAAAATAATTAAATGTTAATTCGAATATAGAATGATTGGTTACTGTTTCTTGTATCTTATCCATATTTTTCCATGAATAAATGTTTATATTAAATTAATCAAGCCTATCATACAAGCGCTTTATTTTTAAATACATATTTTTGACTTACGCCCTACGAGGTACGGAACAATGAAAAGGAAGAACTGTCAATCTAACATCAGATTGACTTTTCTAGTTTTCGTTAAGTAAAGGAAAAAACTACAGCTTGGCAACATCACAATATTTTGTTTTGCAACGTCATCGTCTTTTTATCGTAAATAAACTATAAATTCATTTTCTGCTAATACACTACGTCATCACAAACAAATAGGTCACCTGCTGGCACGAACAGGTATGAATGTTTCTCACATTGACCAGTGAAAAATAAAATTATTAATATACTTACTAGTCGTGTCTCTCTCTCCCTCTATGTCCTCACCTGACGAAAAACTGTCATCCCGCCTCTCTCTAGACGATGAACGAGAACGGGAACCTTCCATCTCACACTCACTATCACTTATTACACGAATTTTACGACGACGGCTTCCCTTTGTTTCTTCCAGATTAACAAGTCTTTTTTCCAGTCTTTTGAACATTTTATAAATATCAGATACTTCCCCTGACCGAGTCCTTTTTCTATTTCGCGAATGTTTGGACACAATTTTAAAAATTTCCTATAATTTTTACTACCGAAATCAGGTAACTCACTATGCGATGCGTATGTATTAGCACAAAACCAAAGACTGATTTATATGATCGTAGTTTGGGCAAGGATTGGATAGGATAGATATTTTCCTTCAAGGTTGTGGATGTATTGGCTAGAGGCGGAGGTACTACATATTATTTATTTATGAGACAATGCAGAATATAATAATAATAAACAAGCTTGTTCATCTACGTCTCATTATTCGCAGAAGATTTGTCGACAGAACTAATAAATATCGTTATGCCTAAACAAGAGTGTACGAGAAATGAAAACTGACATCTGAACTGAAAGTGAATTGAGAAACGATATCACCTTCTAAAAGGACCATGATGTTTACAAACAATTTCTTGATGCAGTCACGAAAGAAATGAAATTAAATGATTGACGATAAAATCGTTTTATAATGTAGTACCGTAAACCGGGGTGTGACTTTGAACATAAGGGGTGTCATTGATCAAAACTTTAAATGTCGAGATATGTGACTCTCTAACGTTTATTTCTTGGTCGACCTTCAATTTTTAGTGGGATCAAGTGGTAACACTGTCTGGAATCTTATCACGTCATTTCGCGAGCTAGATTCAGTTGTGCCCTTACATAGTACCTACGTGATTAGGTTCAATAAAGTGTGGTAGAAGATAGTCGTGTTATTATTACAGTCACAAAATGTAAGTACCGAGTCTTTATTTGTCAATTTATTGTATATACAAAGTGTCCAGAAACTCTCCTGCCAAACGGAAACTACAGTTACTAGAGGTGATTTTGAGTCGATTTAGCTCAAATTACCTTTATTCGAAAATGCATCCTAAGGGAGCTACAGTCCTTTGAAGAAGCCGTCTTCATATGAGTTTTCTTCAAATTATTCAAAAATACCGTTACTTAAAATATTCAAACTTGGTATAATCAATAAACAGTTACAAACCAGTCGTTTGCTGTAAATACATTTTTTCCAGATCCATCACAAGTGTGTCAGTTGGGGGTAGGGATGGCAAAAAATATAAATATATCGATATAATCATCATATGATATATCGAAACCTATATATCGATACAAGCGATGTATCTAAACAAAAATATCCATATATTTTTTTATTATATTCAAATCATTCAAATCTAAAGTTTTTGAAACGTAAAGTAGGTACTGAGAAAGTATTGAAAGGTAATACATTAAAAAAAGTGTATTTTTTGATTGAGTAAGTACAAGTTAAAACTGTTCTACAAAATTACATGTTTCTACAAAAAAAAAATGAAAATGTATTTTTTATTACAATTTAGTCAAGTTTACAATTAAATGTCTCACAGGAAGTAGACTGTTTGCCTGGATTTGTGAGTTTGTGGATTAGGTGAATACATCAGTTCCACAAATGCAAGTTATCAGGCAAACAGCTCAAAAATAATAATTTGGAAAGCCTACTTCCCGTGAGACGGTTACGACTTTTAGTAGCTGTTGCTCCGGCTTTTGAAAATAGCCTCTCGCTGGGGAACGACGTTGCTACAACACAAAAATATTTTGCCGCCACTTTATACAAGCTGGGATATACCGATTTCATTTCGCTTCAGGTGTCCAAGAGATCGTCTTTCAACTTTCTAACTGGCAAACTTAAATATTGATTGAGTTCACTATCTTTATGTGATTTTCCTTGCCCACTTTTTTTAGTGTGCGCTAATTTTTTATGGTGCGCCCATATATCAAATTCCAGTTCTTCAGTATCCGAATCAGAAGATTCTGATGAAGATGAAGTGCTTTGGAAAGTCGCGATCTCACTTTTGATGTGTCGCATCACAGTGCCCAGGGCTTGAGGATCCCTGAAGTTTATTTGTTTAAATCGAGAATCCAATATTGTGGAAACAGCTGGTATATAAGATTTCTCAATAGCACCAAACCTCTTTTCGATTTTTTTTAATAATGTTGTTTTCAAGTGTTCACCTACTTCATACTGGCGTGAATAATTGTTGTACTGGTTTATCAGACAAGCAATCATTGGTATTACTGTCATCCTTTCTAGTGGTTTTAAAAGTTTGCATATTTCTCGTAAATGCTCAACTTCGGCTGCAGTAATCATATTTGGAGCATTAACATCGGAAAACAAAATATTGCTGACCATATATGACATTAGTAGAAATCTCTCTATCATGTGGAGTTCCAGTGAGTTTTGACATCCAAAATCATTTTTTTGATGTTTCCTTCTATCGTTCCTGCATCGATTGGTATTTTTCTTAATTGATCACTAGCCTTAACGCTTCTTTTGAACCATACTATTAATGATCGTATCTTGTCAATAATAATACTAAAACCTTCTGTGTTTGTAAGTGAATTTTCACACACCAAATTGAGGGTATGTGCGAAGCATGGGATGTGTCGGTATTTTCCCAAATTTGTCATGCATAGCTTTGACCATATTGGCGGCATTGTCCGTCACTACAGCAACAACATCATTAGGATCAATTCCCCAAATTTGAAGAGCTTTGCCCAATTCTAAAGCAATATAATCTGCCGTGTGAGACTATGATAATTCAACAATACCTATTGTCGCTGATGTTAACTTCATGTCATGTAAAAAGTGGACAGTGATGCCCATAAAACTTTTGGTCTGCATATCGGCAGTCCATATATCCGTCATAATTGTGAAATACTTCGACTTTTTCAATATATTTTTAAATGCTGTTGAAATCACTCCGAACTTTCTATCAACATTATTTTTGATGGTGTTTCTGGTTGGTACTTTGTATGAAGGTGCTACTTGTTTCATCAAAGACAGAAAACCCTTACCTTCTACAATATTGAATGGCAAATTATCCTGAACAATAAATTTTATTAATGCTTCTGTTAGTTTCACATTTTTAGAGCCACCATCTAAAAATAAAAACAAATGATGCATTCATGCAAGTACTATAAACTTTAGCTTTACCTTTGAAAGATTAAATTGTTTTGAAGGTAGACACAATTGTAGCTTGCTTGTATAATGAGCTTGATTTTTCTGTACTTGTGCTTGGTTCAACATCATATTCAGAAACCGTCATTGTTGAAGTTGATGAATGATCATCATCATCAATTTCTTATGAAGCGATCAGTTTTTTCTATAAATATTAACAGATAAATTCATTAACAACTAGCTGACCCGACAGACTTCGTCCTGTCAAAAAGATTTGTAATGTGGCAGTTTTTTTGCCTACGTATTTAAAAAAATTCTCCTGAACAGAACCGTCACCCTGGTGATAGGGCGTTGTGAATAAAAAATAATTAAATAAAACATATATAAGGATTTAAAAGTAAGTAATCGCTTTATTGTTAATCATGTGAATCATAATTATTATTATTATCATTGTAGTGCTTTGTGGTATACGATGTTTTTTGTTTGATTACCTGGCGCATAGATAAACAAATCTGATGGTTTTCCAACACGGGAACAGGCAACATACAATTGACCATGTGAGAAACATGGGTTTTCTAAATTAATACCACAAACACTTAATGATTGCCCCTGGGACTTGTTTATAGTCATAGCAAAAGCAAGCCGCACTGGAAACTGTAGTCGTTTAAACTCAAATGGCACATCAGTCGGAATCATTGGGATGCGCGGTATGAGGACATCTTCTCCTTTATACTTTCCTTTGAGTATAGTTGCTTCTATCACATTGTTTAGTAATTTTTTTATCGCTAACCGTGTACCGTTGCAAAGTCGCGGTTGGTTGATATTTCGCAACATTATAACCACGGATCCAACCTTTAATTGGAGATTGTGAGGTGGCAATCCTGGCAAATCCAGCGAGTTTAAAAATTCCGGTGGATAGTTGACTACATCATCTTGATTAGTAGCCGAATCAACTGATTTATATATCCTCAATTCGCCTGTAATTTGTTCTTGAATTTTCAAATTTAATTCATTTACATCTATGTTTTTTGCAGCCAGTATAGCTCGTTCGCTCAACCAATCATGGTTTCTGTAATTTTGAGAAACATCTGGAAACACCTTCTCAATAAGTTCATCTTTTGATCGAGTTAACTGACAAAAACTTTGAGGAAAGTTAATGCAGCCAGTCAACATGTCTATAGGAAATTTGCCATTACCAATGTCAATGAGTTGTTTAGAGAATATGTTTCCAGATTGGTCATTTTGCAACTCGACACGCATATTCTTGCTTAAATGAAGTACTTTGACATGTTTCCACAAATTGGAGGACTTTAGACATGCATTGAGTTCATCAGCTGGCGTTGATCGTGGAATCACTGGCAATGTTTGACGAAAATCTCCTGCTAATAAAATCATTGCACCACCAAATCGATTATTATTGCTCCGTAGATCTTTTAAGGTTCTGTCTAAAGCCTCCAAAGATTTTTTATGTGCCATCGTGCATTCATCCCAAACAATCAATTTACATTGCTGCAAAACCTTTGCCATTGCAGAGTTCTTCGAAACGTTGCAGGTTGGAGTTTCATTGCTTTGCATATTTAATGGCAATTTTAGTGCTGAATGGGCTGTTCGACCACCTTCAAGCAAAGTTGCTGCGATTCCCGACGAAGCGAGTGCAAGTGCAATTTTATTTTGTGAGCGAATTGTTGCTAATATCAATGAAATCAAAAAAGTTTTTCCTGTACCACCAGGTGCATCTAAGAAGTAAATCCCTCCAGTTTCATCATTTGTTACTTTCATAAGAGTTTCAAATACATACTTCTGTTGTTCATTTAACAGTGGAAGATTTGTTTGAATTAATTCTTTCAAAGCGTTGAGATCATACAGTTTTTCTCGATGCAACTCTTGGTTAAAAGTGTCATGCATTGGACGATTGGGCGCGATCAGGCCTAATTGAATTAATAGTTTGTTTGACATTATCAAGCACATGTCCTCAATTGAAATCAATGCTTCATTGTAAATTTCTTCACTGATTTGTATATTTGGATTTCCCATTCTATCACGAACTAAACAAACACTAACTAAGTAAACACTCTGCACAAAACACGATATACGAATTTGTTTCGTGTATCAGTTGACAATTAAACTCCTCCAACTATGTATTCTGTGCTCCAACGCACACACGCACATTGTTTTGATAGATATGATCTTTGACGTTAGGAACACACCTACATTGCTTAGACAACAGTGAGTGCTTGTAATTTAATATGAACTTTATACCATAGCAATGAAGCTCAAATTGACTACGTTTTAGTTACAAATCATTTGTATGGGAAAAAGTAAAGGGCTATTTTTAGGGTTTTTCCAGCAATAATTCTAATTTTTCTCGCCGTAAAAACCATCCTTGAACTTCAACGAACATTTTAAAAAAAGATTTGGCCAAATTGGTCGAGGCGTTGTTGAGTTATGCGCTTACCAACACATTTTGCGATTCATTTTTATATTATAGATTACGGTTCTATTAGTGATACCTCATCTTGATGTAGTGAACTACTAGTCCCAGACGTTTCTATATCCATTCGACTTTCGGGTTGGGATGGACTTTTTTTCTTTTTTGGTTCATCAGTCTCCTTTTTCTTCTCAGTTAAATGTTGTAAGATGGAGGAGTGTTTTTGTTTTAAATGTGTTTTTAAATTTGTTGTATTGCCCGAAGTCTTCAGCACCTTGGCACACAAATTGCATTTAGCAGTATTTGGGGTAACTTTTTGAAAATGTTTCCAAATGTTACTTATCGGAGGAGCCATGTTTTCAGGACCAACAGTCACTTTAAATTTATGTAATGAATCAAGTTTATTTTAATTTCAACTTCACTAAACTTTTGAACAATCACTCTATCATTTATTCGCAGCAAACACTTTCAAAGTTCTTTGCAGATTGCAGAAAAAATATTTGTTGAGGTGTATTCATACACTTTGGACGGGTATTCCCTGGAAAAAATTTTCGGGGAAGAACTTAATTCCGTTCAAGTAATTCAAAGGAATCCCGATTATAGCCGATAATTCGGGTACCTATCGTATCAAATACAGGTACCTACTAAGTTATTTGCGCTTCTTGACGCTAGATGGTGCTAAGAAATTTAACGAATGTCGGTGATAAAACAAACTATATTATAGATTGAAATTTCGCCAAATTGTGGTGTGGGCAATTTGCAATTAATTAGTTTTTTGAAATAGGTATTTACACTAAAATATCGATATATTTTGCGATATATCGAAACTATTACATCGATATATTTGATATTGAATATATCGATGTATCGTTGCCATCCCTAGTTGAGGGACCAACATTAAAAAAATATTTTCAAGTTTTTTATGATCGGACACCGAATTTGGAAAATTCTAGATAATTATCATAAAAAATGTTTTCTTCTTTCAAATCGATATCATGAACCGTCTTCGAGAAAAATAAATTTAAACTTTTTGTGTTTCTTATATAAAATCATGTTGGATTATAATCTGTAATATCAAGTTGGCTTTGAAAAATCAACAAATTGTATAGATACTGGTAACATAAGTCGTAAGTATTAAGTTGCTTACATTGTTTTGGAAATTTTAAATTAATTTTATTTTGTGAGGGTATAAAACAACCATCAACATTAAAAAAAAAGTTAGAGATTAGTGTTTTTAAATGAAACTCAAGGTCTCTAGTTAATTCCACAATATAATACAAGTTATTGAAAATTCTAAAAAATTGACAATTGTTTCGATAAATCAATATCATCGTCAGAATGACAGAAGTTACATTTCATTTTATGCCTACCTGATGTTTAGTAGTTATATTTTTGGCTAGACCAAGAAGTAACCTAACTTGTGATCGGCTTAATATATGTTTATAGAAAAAGAAGAAGATGTGATATTACAAATATTGAAGCTTAGATATTATTAGCCCTATGGTGATATCCTGGATATCATTTTTCCAATTAAGATCAGTATAACTGTGCAATGATATAGAAAACCAGGAAAACTATATCTGCTGATCTTTACAATTATCACTTAAAAAGACAGTTTATTAGTGGAGAATTCCCTAGATTTAACTGTTCATTGACAACTTCATATTGTGGGTTTCTTAAATGTCTTCTAATTTCCAGTTCTTCAAGGAAATCCAGTTCTTGTTTCTTTTCACAAATATGCAGCACTTCTACTTCTGTGTTAGGCGTCAATGAATGATTGGTGTCAAGTAGATGTTTTGCGTAGTGGGATTTATCTGGTTGTTTTAATCTGTAAGCTCGTAAGTGCTCACTGTATCGTATTTCAAAATTCCTAAGGGTCTGACCCAAATAGACAGCATTACATTCTGGACATTCGAGTTTATATATACCTGATTTCTTTAATAGTGGTATTTTTGTTTTTACATTTAACAATTTTGTACTAACGTTACTTTCTGTTTTAAAAGAAATTGTTGCATTCGTTGCTGTCTATTTGGGTCAGACCCTTAGGAATTTTGAAATACGATACAGTGAGCACTTACGAGCTCACAGATTAAAACAACCAGATAAATCCCACTACGCAAAACATCTACTTGACACCAATCATTCATTGACACCTAACACAGAACTAGAAGTTCTGCATATTTGTGAAAAGAAACAAGAACTGGATTTCCTTGAAGAACTGGAAATTAGAAGACATTTAAGAAACCCACAATATGAAGTTGTCAATGAACAGTTAAATCTAGGGAATTCTCCACTAATAAACTGTCTTCTTAAGTGATAATTGTAAAGATCAGCAGATATAGTTTTCCTGGTTTTCTATATCATTGCACAGTTATACTGATCTTAATTGGAAAAATGATATCCAGGATATCACCATAGGGCTAATAATATCTAAGCTTCAATATTTGTAATATCACATCTTCTTTTTCTATAAACATATATTAAGCCAATCACAAGTTAGGTTACTTCTTGGTCTAGCCAAAAATATAACTACTAAACATCAGGTAGGCATAAAATGAAATGTAACTTCTGTCATTCTGACGATGATATTGATTTATCGAAACAATTGTCAATTTTTTAGAATTTTCAATAACTTGTATCATATTGTGGAATTAACTAGAGACCTTGAGTTTCATTTAAAAACACTAATATGAGCATATTCCACGAAGTAAGGGTCGAGACAGTCAAAGTTAGAGATAATTACCAACAGAAATAAGAGAACTAATTTTACAACAGATGCTCTACATGACGACCATTTGTCTCAATACACAAATTTATTCTTTTCTCTAAAGATTGTCTAGTTTTTGCAAAAATTCCTGCATTATTTCTAATTTCATTACAAGCGTTGTGAATTCTTTGCCACAGCTGATTACGGATTTTCATTGGAACAGCATAGACTAATGATTTTAAATAACCCCAAATACAAAAATCACAGGGGTTTAAATCTGGAGATCTTGGGGGCCAATTAACTGGACCACCTCTTCCAATCCATTTATCGTAATAGTTATTGTCGAGATATTGACGAACCTCTCTACTAAAATGAGCTCGGCAGCCGTCGTGCATGAACCATAAATTATTTTGAATCATCAGGGGAACCTCATCTATTAAATCAGTTAAAACATTTTGTAGGAAATTAAGATATTATTGTCCTGTGAAACGGCTAGGAAGCTCTACGGGTCCCAGAAGCTGATTACCGATTACACCTATCCAAACACTTATACTAAATCTTTGCTGGTGCTTTTTCTCTACTGTTGTATGAGGATTATCACCAATGTAGGCATAATGATGTGCATTATGTAAATTAAAAATTCCGTCTCTGGTAAACGTAGATTTATCGCAAAATAAAATATTGGAAAAGAAAATAGGATCCTGATTTTTTTTGTTCCGCAACCAGTTTGAAATATCTATGCGGGCAGGGAAATCACCATCTACCATGGCATGAACTTTTTGAAAATGGAAAGGAAGAAGGTTTTCTTTATGAATAGTATTCCATATGGAAGACTTGTATATTGTCTTCGTATTCCATTGTCACCAGTTTCAGTATTTTTAGGTACTACTGAGCCACTTTCTAATCTTTGGTGTACGGCTACAAATGTTGCGCGAGCAGGATGCCTTCTGTTTCGAAATTTTTCCGCATATCTTCGCTTGGCTGCACGAGCATTCTATTGTACTTCCCCATAAACTAAATGCATATCAGCATATTCTTCATTCGAAAAATAAACCATTTTAATCAAATTAACTATTATTTTTTACCTTTCACACACAATAACAATAATAACTATTTAGAATCAAAATAATTTGACACATTGTCAGATTTTGTTGATTTTTCAAAGCCAACTTGATATTACAAATTATAATCCAACATGATTTTATGTAAGAAACACAAAAATTTTAAATTTATTTTTCTCGAAAACGGTTCATAAAATCGATTTGAAAGAAGAGAACATTTTTTATGAAAATTATCTTGGATTTTAAAAATTCGGTGTCGGATACATAAATAACTTGAAAATAATTTTTTTTAATAAAAACACCTGTTGATCCCCCAACTGACACGCTTGTGATGGATCTGGAAAACGTTTATTTACAGCAAATGACTGGTTTGTAACTATTCATTGATTATACCAAGTTTGAATATTTTAAGTAACGGTATTTTGAGTACTTTGAAGAAAACTCATAGGAGGATGTCTTCTTCAAAGGGTTGTAGCTCCCTTAGGAAGCATTTTCGGATTAAGGTAATTTGAGCTAAATCGACTTAAAATCACCTCTAGTAACTGTAGTTTTCGTTTGGCAGGAACGTTTTTGGACACCCTATATACAGGGTGTTTCCAAAGTAATCTGAAAGATTACTGTGGGCGAGACACTATTTAATTTTATGACGAAAAGTTCTTGGAAACATGTGTGATGAGTCTTGTCGTTAATAAGTTGTGTTGAATTGTTTTTAATAAACAAACTTTTTTCAATACTCCAAAGACTATTTTCTTATTACATATGAAAAATTATGGTCTAAATAAGTTTCTCTCACAGTCAGAGCCCGTTTATTACAAAACATTTCAACGCCCTATAACTCATTAATGACAATACGTATCACACATGTAGCTACCTTAGGAAGCATTTTTGGATTAAGGTAATTTGAGCTAAATCGACTTAACCCATTACCTGCCACTGTTGCGTACACGCAACACCACAGTTTTTATTTTTTTTTTGTAAAAATAAACAATCTTATTTATAATATATTTATGTTTTTGTGAATAGCAACGTTAAATAAAACTGTAAAAAAATTAGACATTTTTTATAAATAAATAATTAAAATTTTGTTTACTTGAAAATGGGCAAATTTTCTCTTTTTTGAGCGAGATACTTTTCGAATTAATAATACGTTCTGAGTTATAACCAGCTGCTATTATTTTTGATAGACAGTTGAAAAAAGGTTGAAATAAAAGTTCTGTACAAAAAAATTGTTTACTTTATTTGTCATACTTTGCTTCTATTGCAGTAAAGTGCTGCGTTGCGCGAACGCAACGTTGGCATAATAAGTAAACTCAGGTTTTAGACACGTTCAGACCTGTTGAATTGCTATTTATCGTAAGACGTTCGGTTAGTCATTGTTAGGCTTCTATATAAAGCGGGTCGTTTTGAGCGTTTATCTGTAAACAATCATATAAAAAACTATTGTGGATTATTCTGGTAAAAAATGTCGAAAATACTAACACAAAAGGAATTGGAACTGGCATTAGAAGAGGTACTTATGGATATTGAACAAGAACGAGGTAAGCAGGTTGTTTATCACTGGTAAAATACATATTAGGTACATACATAATACATATCTTGATAAATCTTAGTACGGTCTGAATTATTTTAGATCGAATTGACGTTGTTTATATTCCACCCGATGTTGACGAGTTGACCGACGAAGAGTTGTTTTCCGAGGAGATGACAGAAAATGAACTACAAAAGGTGGATATAGCTGGTTCTTTCGAAATTCATACAAGGGAGGAATATTTAGAGGAAATTGAGGTAGAAACAGCGACTGACCAGGAGAATAACCAAGCAAAACGTAAGAGAGGTGCAAACAAAAAACAAGAACAGAAAGTAAACTGGAGAAAAGGTGAGTTTATGCACAACAATTTTCCGATATCTAAACAACATGAAATTAGAGAAGATTTGGTAAACAACCTCGCTGGAACATCTCCACTGGATATATTTTTTAAATTCTTTGATGATGAGGTTCAAGAGATGATAGTAAACTATTCTAACGCATATGCACAACAGAACAACCGACATGAATTTTCGGAACTACTAAATTTTATTGGGATATTAGTGCTATCTGGGTATCACGTTTTACCACAAACTGATATGTACTGGTCCACAGAAGAAGACAAAGGTGTTCAAGTAGTAAAACAGTGTATGAGTCGGAATAAATTTCGGAGTATAAAACAGAATTTACATTTCAATGATAACACACAGTTGGACAAAGATGACAAGTATTCTAAAATCAGGCCCCTTTTTGACATAATCAATAAGAAGTTTATGCAGTTTGATACCTTTTCAGAGAAGTTAGCAGTGGATGAGGAAATGGTGCCCTATTTCGGTAGATATTCCTGTAAGATGTTTATAAAGGGTAAACCAGTCAGATTTGGATTTAAATTATGGTGCCTATGTTCAAGCGATGGTTATATGTTTCAATTTATTCCTTATGCAGGAGCATCACCTAAAAAAGTAAAACATGCTCTGGGTTTAGGACCACAGGTTGTCTTAGAGTTATTGTCAGTTCTCAAAAATAAAAACAATCATGAAGTTTTCTTCGACAATTATTCAAACAATTAAAAACTGAAGGATTTTTTGCTACTGCAACAATTCGCGAATATAGAACTCAACATGCTCCGTTAGAGTCATCCAAAATAATGAAAAAAACCAGAAAACGAGGATCGTACGATAGTTGTTTTGACGAGGATACTTATATTTCCTTGGCTAGATGGTGTGATAATTCTGTCGTTACCTTGATAAGTACACATTATCATGTAGAGTCTATAAAAACAGCGAAAAGATACAACAGAATGGAAAAAAGGGTAATCAATGTAACACAACCTTTTGTAATATCCCAATACAATTCCTACATGGGTGGCGTCGATCTACACGATAATGGTGTAGCTAATTATAGGATTGGTATAAAAGGAAAAAAAAAGGTGGTGGCTTTTATTTACAAATACTATTGGTAATATCTTAGTAAACTCGTGGAAATTATATAACATCGTAAACAATACAAAGATGTCCCAAATAGATTTTAAATCAAATGTTGCATTGCGCCTGCTGAAAATGAATACCTTGAGAGCTTCAGCTTCACGTCCTGGTAACATACCAACTGATATTCGTCGGAACCAATCAAGTCATTTGATATTTAAACAACCTACAAGAAGAAGATGCAGATTTTGTCACAGTCAGACAGTTTATATGTGTAGAAGTTGTAATGTTCATTTACACCCCGATTGTTTTGAAGAATACCATTTAAGTTAAGTGTTTCGGCCAACGTTGCGCTTACGCAACAGTATTTTTTTTAATTTTTCTTCATTTTGTGAAAAAAATTGTATTATTTACTTTTATTTAATGTACTAATAAATTGTTTTAAACAAATATTTAATAATTTAACCTATTTTTTCAATGCTTGGCCAATAATGGGTTAAAATCACCTCTAGTAACTGTAGTTTCCGTTTGGCAGGAGCCTTTTTGGACACCCTATATACAGGGTGTTTCTAAAGTAATCTGGAAGATTGCTGTGGGCGAGTCACTATTTAATTTTATGACGAAAAGTTCTTGGTAACATGTGTGATGAGTGTTGTCGTTAATAAGTTGTGCTGAATTGTTTTTAATAAACAAACTTTTTTCAATACTCCAAAGACCATTTTCTTAATACATATGAAAAAGTATGGTCTAAATAAGTTTCACTTACAGTCAGAGCCCGTTTATTACAAAACATTTCAACGCCCTATAACTCATTACCGACAATACGTATCACACATGTTTATAAGAATTTTTCGTCTTAAAATTGAGTAGCGATTCGCTTACAGCAATTATTCAAATTACTTTGGAAACACCCTGTACAATAACTATTTTGTTAATTCATGTTTAAGAAAGAGATGTTTGTCAAAAATAATTTTTTTCCTTAATCACGTTTCTGTAGGCTAGAATTTTCTACTTCGGGGTGTCATTGATCAATGACACCCCTCTTTCCAAATCTGTTTTTGTTGTTTCTTTTAGATTTGAACTAAATGTAGTTCAGTAATAGTTATTTACATTACAAGCTGCGAAAGCTTACTTTTAGGTGCAAGGTGTATTTAAATAGCCGAGGCGAAGCGAAGCGTAGCCGAGGTTATTTGAATACCTCCGAGCACCTAAAAGGGCTTTGCAGCGTGTAATGTATTAAGCTTTTCATTCTTCCCCCGATTTTATTATTAAAACACACAATTTAAAGATGCAAAAAATTCTCTGTAGACTGCAATAAAATGGGTAGAAGGCGTGGGTTTAACGTTACTTTGGTAACGTTCGTGTCAACAAAAACTAATATTTTGACAGTACCTCAAATGTGACTAGTATTACAACAATGAAAAACTCAAAGTCAAAATGTCACAAATTAATTTTATCATACTGCGTTTTCCAGTAACCTAAATTGCATCCTTCCCTTCATCGGCGCTATGTGTGGACGTTTGTTGCCCCACTAATAATTATCATCAGTTAACATGAAGATGGCTATTGAGGGCCGAAACTAGTGACTCAGCACTTCAGTTGTCAAATATTTATTCTTCCATAAAGTCTACATCTTTCAAGTTTAATATTTGGCTAGAATCTAGTTAAAAATGAATTCCATTGAAGAAGCAGCGATTATTGCGTGCAGAAGTTTGTTACCGGAAAAATCTAAAGACCGTTACAATCAAGCCTATGAAAATTTCATCAAATGGTGTACAACGAAAGATGGGTTCATGGAGGATGCGGATGCTCAGCAAGAAATACAGTCGAACCGTTCTGATGAAGAAAACGAAACTGAAACAGAATTATTGGAAATATTTTTTTCTAAATAAAGCTCTTTGAAAAACTGTTTTTTTTTGAGTTTAAATATATTAAATTAAATATTTTATAGTTGTACTTGCACCAGATTATTGGTAGTCAAAGTCACCCCGACATACATTGTTTAAGTATACGTGGACCGATTTTCACCAGGGTGACTTTGGTCACATGTATTGAGTTCTAATAAAGATTTATGAAATTTCTAGCCCATGATCAAAGACGCCCTAGTCAATCAGGTGACATTGATCAGCACTTTTTATCAAATAAAAAAAACTCATTTTTTAAATGTTATAGTTTTGAAAATATCTGCGAAACTATTTTTAATTTGATCAAAGCCACCCCTCTACGGTGGTACAAAATCTTTTTAGAATATTCTGCTATGGAAGGTTGATTTGGCATTTTATAATTGCTTAAAGTCAAATAATCTCAATAATTCCAGAAGCGAAATTGTCATATTATAACATTCTTCCCATTTTCAACATAATTAATTGGGGAAACTTCAGCCAGCTTTTGTCATGCATTGCCGATAAAAAAAATCTGCATCTTATTCAGTATTTAGAGAAAAACTAACAGTAAGTTTTGTGAATGATGCAATGGCAATGCATGAGAAATACTGAAATGCTTTTGTATTACTCAAAAACCTAAGTTTGGAAGCCAATTCAAGGAATTGATTGAAATGAATAGAATTTTTTGAAATTTGATAATAATTACGATAGATAAATTTTGGATAATAATATATCAAAAAACTTACGCCTATGATGTTGGTTGGTAATTCTTTTCGCGGCTTTGGAGTTGCTAAAGTATCCAAATGTTCGGGACATTCAGGACATTCCTTCCAAGTTTTCTTCTTTTTCTTTGGCTGAAATAAAAATTCCATATAATGTCAACGAACATATAAGAATTTGCAATCTTCTTGCTCTTTAGCCTCAAAAGAATCATACGTTTTTAAATGATCCGGAAGTAGAACGCACATCACTTGGTCGTAACAAACACATATATACATCAATAGCGAAAATTAATTCGAGATATATAATAAAAATCAAATTTGAGCAACACACATTACTAAGCAGTGGAACTTATATCGTAGCCCACCTGAGAGACAAAAACTCAAATAAAAAATAAAACACTATCCATAGATGACGAACTTTCATCGAGCTATGGAATCGGATTCGATAAATCGGCTGCCCCATAATAAAACACAGTAACTAACATTTTGGTCAAAACGCAGGTTTATCAGGTTTTGTAGTTGATGTGTTTTGTTGAACATTTCGGTATTTTGCGAACTAAAATCGTACAATCAATAATGAAAATACGATGGTGTTTTTAAATGAAACTGAAGGTCTCTAGTTAATTCCACAATATAATACAAGTTATTGAAAATTCTAAAAAATTGACAATTATTTCGATAAATCAATATCATCGTCATACAATGCATTCAAAACACAGTAACTGCTCTCCTGAAACTTATTTTACCAGTACAAAACACAGTATTTATCAAATCCTATATCAAAACACAGTAACTGATGGGCAGTTACTGCGTTTTGTTCCGGTTTTTGTTGTTACTGTGTTTTGTAGTGGAAAATTTGTAGAATTCGATATCAAATGGGTATCCCCACCATTATAATTTAGAAGTTAACTGCACGTACAAGTCAGTCTGGACAAACCAAGCGTCGTGGAAAGATGTCGTCGCCAAGCAGTATTGTTGCATCGTGCAGTTCGCGAACTAAATGTTTGGTTAATTCTGCCCGTTTTCGCTTCAAGAAGGTAAATATATTGTTATGAAACAGCACACTGGTATAGTCCCTGAATCCGACTCTGTCTAAGCCATGTATGAAACTTAAAATTATGGCGGATGCGCAGGGATTTCTTAGAATTGCTTACGATTGTGACTATCTTATCAAGACATTGTTTTTGCGACCAGTCTTATCTAAAAAAGGCGAGAGCCAATTGTGAGCCAATTGTCTTTGTGTAAGCCGCAATCTAGAATTATCTATTAAAAAAGGCACTCATATATAAGGGACCGACCATGGAAAGTTAGTTTAGTTGATAAAATGATCTCGACAAATAAATAAGAATACACTGAAATAGCGAACAGTAAAGTGTTGATATAAATTAAATGTAAGTGAATAGTTAGAATAGTTAAGTACATATAAATTAAGTGTTAGTGAGTATTTTAGTGCAAATAAATTCGTAAGTAGCCACACCGTGTGTTTAAAGTTTATCGCACCAGTTTACTGTTTACTGAGAAAAACATTACATTGGTGTCAGGTGTGGGGTAATATAAATATCTACGTAAAAATGGCCAAGAGACTAAGGGACTTGAAAGTGACTGAGTTAAGAGCAGAATTGGAAGATCGTGAGTTGGAAACGTCCGGTAAGAAAAGTGAGTTAGTAGAAAGACTTAAAGTGGTACTGGAAAATATCGGCTTTGATCCAGAAACAGTTTTATTTAATGACGAGGCTTCCACCTTGATCTCGTCAATTTCTGCTAATATTTCTACTACGAAGAATGATATTTCGGCTAACATGGATGAGAAGATTTCTGCCGTGGAAGAGAAGATTTCAACGAATGTGAAAAACGATATTTCTGCTATGAAGAACGACATTTCTGCTGATATTGACGACAAAATTTCTACTTTGAAGAACGATATATCTGCCGATATCTTAATAATGAAAAACGACATTGCCGATTACGTTGAAAATGAAATTTCGTCTCTAAAATCTGAAATCGAAAATAAGATGTCAATGATGGACGAGAAAATCGAGAATAAAATGTCAACGATGGACGAGAAGATTGAGAATATGATGACAAAGATGGATGAGAAAATCAAGGAATTAGAAAAAAATATGTCAGATATAAGAACTCAAGACACGCCAGCGGAAGAAAAGAAGACCGAGCAAACAAAACCTTGCAAGACAGAAACACACCCTAAGTTAGAAGACATTGGCAGTTTTAGCCGAGTCAAGGCCCCAATGTTCGATGGAAAAATGTCGTGGACCAATTATGTGAAACAATTTGAAGCAGCCGCTAGAGTGAATAATTGGTCCGACAAGGAGAAAGCAGTGAACTTAACTATCGGGCTTCGGGGAGATGCCTCAGATGTACTTCAGACGATACCTCTGGAAGAAATGGATTATCTCGAGCAGCTGAAGAAGAGGTTGGACATGCGATACGGTCACGAACATTTGAAACATTTGTACAGATTCCAGCTGAAGAACCGAAGGCGGAAACGTAACGAAACCCTTCAAGAGTATGAAGTGGATATTGCCCGACTCGTTCGATTTGATTATCCGTCAGCACCAGAGAACATGATGGAATGTCTGGGTATCCAGGCCTTTATTGATGGCTTACGTGACCCCGATATGTAAAGGACGCTTCGTTTAGCCCATCCGAAAACATTGACAGCTGCTCTTGAATATGAAGCAGCAACGAAGGCTTCAGGATATAACAAGATTAGAATCATCCAAGAAGAAGGTGACGATGACAGACTTGACCAGATCGGCAACTTGTTGAAAGGTATAGTAGACAAGAAGCCGAAGAAAATCAGGTACTGTAATTGTGGCGAGCTAGAGCATGCACGCAGTTCGTGTAAGCGTCCAACGACTCCAGAAAATCAAGAACCTCTTAAATGCAAAGCAGCCATGAAGAACTCGCTCTACAACAAAGATAGAACCACGAAGGAAGAAGATGACGATGACAAACTTGACCGGATCGTCAACTTGTTGAAAGGTATGGCAGACAAGAAGCCGAAGAAGATCAAATGCTGGAAGTGTGGCGAGCTAGAGCACGTACGCAGTCCGTCTAAGCGCCCCAAGACTCCAGTCACAGGGGAAATCAGACAGGGGTGAACATCCAGCTGATGTGGATAATCGAAAAGCCAACTCTTTGCCTAGACGGCCATGCCCTGTAGACTATTCAC
Organism: Galeruca laticollis; assembly: GCA_963921935.1. NCBI lineage: Eukaryota > Metazoa > Arthropoda > Insecta > Coleoptera > Chrysomelidae > Galeruca > Galeruca laticollis. The sequence continues at coordinate 210,644,624 of OY998176.1, forward strand.
AATGTAACAAATCGAAATCTAAGGAAGTTGCAGTTTCAAGAATTTATTTATTTATTTATCGTATGGCACATTAACACATGACATAAATTAATTCAATAAAAAATACAAAATATAAACATAAATATATAGGTATATGACACACGTATCAAATTACAGACAAACATCTAATTTACAAATATAATCAATCGCTTCTTTGGTAGCTATCAGGAAGTCGTTGAAATTGCCGTTGTAGGCTCTTTTCTGGCACTCTGTAACGATGTGGTGAACTGTTTGATTAGCCGCACTGCAGTCACATGCTGGAGATGGTGTTTTTCCCCACTTGTAGAGTGAATCCCCGCACCTACCATGGCCAGTGCGTATTCGGTTAATGGAGGTCCATATTTTCCGTGGTTGCTCATAGGCAGGTGGCTTCTCTGTTATACAAGGAAGATCTCTGCAGTGGGCTGGACAGGCGTCTCTCCATTCTCGTTCCCAAAAGTGTGCAGAATTAAACTCTAAGGCATCCAGCTCTTTGGCGGTTCTCATGGGGGGTCTTCTGGAACGCAGTCTGTTCTTGTCCAAGTCGCTTACGTCGGCGTGTATAGGCTGTAACGGATTTTCTTGAATTTTTTGATACTCACGAAGGAGGGCAGTTTTACGTCGGAGGTCTGGTGGGGGTATGTGGCTTAGCACAGGAAGCCAGTGTATGGGAGTAGATTTCAAGGTGCCAGATACAATCCTCATGGTATTATTTAATTGGACATCAACTTTATGTGTGTGTGCACTGTTTATCCAAACAGGAGCACTGTGTTCTGCAGCCGAATAAACAAGTCCGATTGCTGAGGTGCGTAAGGTGTTAGCAGAAGAGTCCCATGTTGTGCCACAAAGTTTGTGAAGGATGTTATTTCGCGTTCGCAGTTTGGCAGCTGTGTTTTCTAAATGTTTTCTGTAGGACAGCGTTCTATCCAAAGTAACTCCTAGATATTTTGGGTGAGTGTTGTGGTGGAGGAGTCTTCCCTCGAAGTAAACTTGGAGTTTTCTGGCTGCGTCTTTGTTGCAGAGGTGGAAACAAGACGTCTCTGTCTTAGTAGGATTGGGCCTCAATCTCCACTTGCGAAAGTAAGTTCCTAGTGTTCTTAGGTCAACTGTTAACGTTTCTTCAGTTTCAAGAATTACAGCAGTCAATGAAGAATGGTCACCCACCAGGATCAGAGAAGATCAGGAGAATTATCCTTGCCTAAAGGAGATTCGGCAGTGGAAGGAAGAAAATCGGCGACCTACCTGGCAAGAAGTGTCAAGATTTTCACCGAAACTCAAGGCGTATTGGGCTCAGTGGGACTCCCTTGTCCTGGAAGAAGGGCTGTTGAAAAGAGTCCTTAAAAACGATGATGGTTCCGAGATGAGGAGGCAGCTAGTTATCCCTAGAACGAGAGTAGTTGAGGTACTGAAGAAGTTACACGACAGTTCATCGGGAGGTCATCTGGGAGTGAAGAAAACCATTCAACGAGTCCGTGAAAGGTTTTATTGGATGAACAGCTCCAACGATGTGAAGGACTGGTGTAAGAAATGTACGACTTGTGCTACGAGCAATGGACCTCATCGCAAGAGAAAGGCACCTATGAAACAGTATAATGTTGGAAGCCCTATCGAAAGGATTGTTCTAGACATCGCTGGACCATTTCCGACGACAGAAAATGGTGGTAAATACAACCTGGTTGTAATGGATTATTTCACAAAGTGGGTGGAAATTTACGCGATCCCGAATCAAGAGGCCACAACTGTCACGGATGTATTGGTGAAAGAATTTATCAGCCGATATGGAGTGCCCTTGGAAGACCACAGTGACCAGGGAAGAAATTTCGAAAGCCATCCACAGTCAGATGAAATGTTCGAGAGAATGAACAGGCCTATTGGAAAATACTTGTTCAAAGTAGTTTCAGCCATCAGAGAGATTGGGACCAGTATCTTTCCCTATTCGCATTGGCTTTTCGATCTGCCGTCAATGAGTCCACTGGTGAAACACCTGCGAAAATCCTATTTGGACGTGAAATGAGGCTTCCTTGTGACCTGGAATTTGGCTGTCGGCCTGGAGAAGATGTAGCAGGAGAGGACTACGTGATCCAATTGAGAAGAAGGCTGGACGATATTCATGAGAGAGAGAGAGAGAGAGAGAGAGATAAGCTTTATTGTCATGAAAATTTTTACAATTTTATGGACAAAGCGAAATAATTTAAAAATAGCTAAATATAAAAAAGTATATAAAAAATAATATAAAGATATAAAAAATACTGACAATACTAACGATACAAAACATAATATATAAAAATACAAATTTAAATTAATAATTATAATACAATGTTACCATCGTACATCATACCAAATATTGATCTACGCCGATGTAACTCAAAAGTCTAGGGTAGAATGCAGAATTCTGCCACTGAATAGTAAGGTCTCTCAAGAAGAAACGCCCTTGTCAATCTCCGGAACCTATTAAATGTATTTGCCACTTTCAATTCTAAAGGTAGCTGATTGAATAGTTTCTTGGCATTGAAGATGATGGAATTTTTTACGAGATCAAAGGTGGGTATTGTTAAGTAGATATCGAAATTTTTTCTTCTAGTAGGGTAACTATGAATTGGCCCTATGAATTGCGAATCAAACACACGGATTCCAAAATGAATAGAGCAGGAAGAGTTAAAATTTTGTATTTTTTAAAATAGAACTCGCAATGCGTCCTACGACTCAAACCATAAATATAACGAATAGCTCTTTTTTGTAGTTTGAAAATAGATGTGAAGTGGTATAAACTACAAGACCCCCAGAAAGGCAAACCATAGCGAAGGTGCGATTCGAACAAAGAGTAGTAAGTTGTTAAAGTAGTACAAGAATCAAGCTGTTTAGATACAGATTTAATGGCAAAACAAGCAGAGGATAACTTTTTCGCTAAAATGTCTACATGTACAGACCATTTAAGGGCACTGTCAATATGGAGACCAAGAAACTTAATCGAATTTGAAGATCTCATTACGTCATTGTTAAGTTTGAGAGGTTGCAAAACTCCTTTGTAAGATAAAACTAAAGTTTTCTCAGTGTTAAAACAAATCCCGTTCGAGTCAGACCAGAATTTAATAGTAATGAGATCTTTGCCTATGGTAGAATGTAGAGTTCGTATATCTGAACTGCTCCAGATTACACTAGTGTCATCGGCAAATAAAGTGAATTTACCATTAATTCGTAAGTCTGTGACATCGTTAATGAATACCAAGAAGAGAATTGGGCCCAAAACTGAGCCCTGGGGTACACCACTGCTAACTGGTAAATCATTCGAAACTTTTCCATTTGCTCGTACCAGTTGGTTTCTACATTCCAGGTAAGATTCAAACCATTTTAAAGGAATACCACGGATGTCATAATATTCCAGTTTGTCTATCAAAATGTCATGATCAACACAATCGAAGGCCTTTGCGAAGTCACAAAAAACCGAAGCCGTGAAAACTTTATTATTAAGAGAGGTATATATTTCATTAAGAACAGAAAACATTGCGTCATTAGTACATTTATTAGGTAGGAAACCGAATTGTTGGGATTTCAAGATTTTATATTTGAAAAGAAAAGGCAGTAGACGGTTTTTCATTAGTCTTTCGATTATCTTCGATAAGATTGGTAATAAGGCAATAGGACGATAGTTATTAGTATTCTGTTTTTCGCCACCATTGTGGAGGGGAACAATTATAACTGTTTTTACACAGTTAGGAAAGAGACCTTTTTCAAAGGATTCATTTATTAGAGAACATAAAACGTTAATCACCGCATCTGGAATATTCAAAAACATATTAGTCTTAATTTGAATACTGAGTATGGTTTGCACTAGCTCAAATTTATCTATTGGTCTAAGGAAGAAACTATCAGTGATTGTTCTAGAAGGAACGAGAAAAAAAAGAGCATCACGACTTGGAGATATTTTAGAGCTAATATTTTTACTGACGTTTATGAAATAATTGTTAAGTTCGTCTGGGTCGAGTTCAATAAAATTTGAGGAACGAGTTTTGTTCCTCAAATCATTGATAACAGACCAAGTTTCTCTCGTGGAATTTTTAGCTCTTGAGATGCGATTGTTATAATAGTTTTGTTTAATAGCTTTTATAGTTTTCCGGTACAATATTTTATAGTTATTGATATAATTGAGTACGTCAAGATTGTCTGTAAATTTTTTAATGTGCATGAGTGATCTCATATTCTTAGATGAAGTACGTGTTCCTTTCGTAGACCATGATTTATGATGTTTAGTTTTACGAGAGCGAAGAGGAAATGATATATTGAAGCACCTGATAATTTTATTAATAAAGTCCAAAAATTTAGAGTCAATATCTTCAGAAAGATCAATCCAATCAATTGCTAAACATAAATTATGAAATTTGGTGAAATTTTGTTGAGAGAAAATCTTCACGAACTGAGTATTTTTCTTTAAAGATTTACGAGGCAATACAAATTCGGCGAAAACTGCTTCATGGTCAGAGAGACCTGGGTTAATTACTAAGTGATTCACATCATGGGGTAGAAAGTCGGAAACTATGTAATCTAAAATTGACGAAGTTGTTTTAGTAATACGAGTTGGTGAATCCACGTGCATCTTTAGATCAAACGACTCAAAAATATTCACCAAAGACCTTTGAGTGGCACAATCATTAGTAAAGTCAACATTAAAGTCACCGCATAAAACTTTCTTGCTCTTAACAGGTAAAGCGTCAAGTAAATTTAGAAGGTTCTCAAAAAAAGAATTAACATTTGATCTAGGTGGTCTGTAAATACAAATAATATATAAATCCATATTTTTGTTGTATATTATGGAAAATTCAAAACTACTTTCTACTTGTAGAAAATCAAATTTTAATACAGCCGAGAAGTCCTCGCCAGAAGATGAAATTAGGGTTCCACCGTGAGCTGAATTACTCCTGTCATATCTGCTAATAATGCGATCTTTTTCAATGAAAACGGGTTTGTTTTCTTGAAGCCAGTGTTCAGTAATAGCGACTATCTGCGGGAACCCCAATTCCTCCAAAAACAAATACAACTCGTCCGTTTTATTGCGTATTGACTGAATATTAATTAGAACCATTCTTAATTTACTGTCCTTAAAACTAAAACTAAGTGAGGATTCTAGTTCCTCTGGACACGTCCTATCAACTAAAAATTTTTCTTGGAAGAATCGGCAGTACAGTATCGGCTATTACACTCTAATTTTTTGTTGGTGAATTCTCCGTTCCGAGGTGATGTAAGTTCTGTAGGTGTAGCTTATGCCATAAAAATCGTGAAAGTTATAATAAATTGCCCTTAAAGCTATGGGATCAACGGGCAACGATGAAGACGGTGCCCTGCTATTTCCATAAGATCGGAAAGTGTAGAAATGGGGCCAGTTGCCGATTCAAACATCCAGTCTCGTCTAAACGAAAGTTCCAGGAGGAACTGCCATTTAAGGAGAGGGTAATGTTACGAAACAGCACACTGGTATAGCCCTTAAATCCAACTCTGTCTAAACCATGTATAAAAGTTAAAATTATCCCAGATGCGCAGGGATTTCTTAGAATTGTTAGGATTGTGACTATTTTATCTAGACATTGTTTTTGTGACCAGTCTTATCTAGAAAATGCGAGAGCCAATTGTTTTTGTGTAAGCCGCAATCTAGTTTAGTTGATAAAGTGACCTCGACAAATAAACAAGAATATACTGAAATAGCGAACAGTAAAGTGTTGATATAAATTAATGATTAAGTTTGTGTGTATATAAATTAAATGTAAGTGGATAGTTAGAATAGTTAAGTGCACATAAATTAAGTGTTAGTGAGTAGTTTAGTGTAAATAAATTCGTAAGTAGCCATACCGTGTGTTTAAAGTTTATCCCACCTGTTTACTGTTTAAATAAATAAGAAAAACATTACAATATCAACACGAAATTGGCATGAAATATTATCCTTAATTTTTTTTCTTGTAGGATATCGAATCATCACTATTACTTTTTCCTGTAATTAAGAATGAATATTTTATCATAAAATTGTTACTTATGTACACTTCGGGGGATGTATCTTGCTAACAAACCGAAATTTCTCCAAAAAATAACCAAAAATTTAGTATATCTGGATTTATAGGACCCGCTGTACTCGCTCTAGTCAACTAAAAATCAATAGGGTACATCTGTGAGAAACCTTGAACAAGTTTCAATAATAAAATTGATCAAGTATGCTCTCTGGAGGCTGTATCGTGTTAACAAAATTAAAATTCTCCAAAAATGACAAAAATTTGGTACTTCAAGTACCATAGAACATGTTGTACTGGCTTTAGTGAGCTGAATATCAATAGGATTCATCTTTGAGATGCCCTGAATAATATCCAATCATAAAATTGGTCGCTTGTGTATACTCCGGAGGCTGTATCGTGCTAACAAACTGAAATTTCTCCAAAAATGACAAAAGTATCGTAGTTAAAGTACTATAGCACCTGTTGTACTGGCTGTGGTGAATTGAAAATCAATAGGGTTCATCTGTGAGATGTCCTGAATAATATTCAATCATAAAATTCGTGACTTGTTGAACTTCGGAAGATGTATCGTGCTAACAAACTGAAATTTCTCAAAAAATGACTAAAATGTCGTACTTCTAGTACCATAACACCCGTTGTGCTGGCTCTGGTGAGCTGAAAATCAATAGGGTTCATCTGTGACATGTCGTTGACAATATTCAACCATAAAATTGGTGACTTGTTTCACTCCGGAGGCTGTATTGTGCTAACAAGACATGTAACGAAAAGTGGCCGACGACAACGACGACGACGACATACCACACAGGGTTTTTTCTACTAAAAACCGTTTTTTTGGGTTGTTGTTGGAGTAAAACGTAAAAATGACTCAAAAAAAATTTCAAATTTCCAATTTTCTTTGGGGTAAACCAATACTTTTCTCGCATATTAGATGGGTTGGGCGGAAACGTAACAATGCTAATGTTTATTCTCAAATACCATTAAAATTTTAGAACAAGATCTTCATTTATTTTTTCTACTTCCGCTACTAAAACCGCACTTTGAACACGTATTTGACATGCACAAAACGACTCTTTAAACACTAGTGTTTAAAATGCGAAAAGTCACATCTCGTTTATCTTTTGTTTTTTAAACGTCAAATCAAGTGTATCTTTTGTATGTTAAATTTCATGCTCCTTGATAATTTTGTTATTCTGCGTCATTTGATTTATCAGTCAGCTGTCAGTCATCGTCCGTCATGTAATGAATATAATTCAAATATAATATAATGTTTGTTTTCCTTCCCGCGGGCGAAGAAAAAGTATAGTAAGCACCTCGTGTTAAAAACGTCTTTAGTCACTCGTTTCACAGGGAACTCGTTACGCTTCGCTTCACTCGTGACTAAGGTAACCGTTTTGACCCTTGGTACTTAATATACTATTCTGGGGCACAAATCTTATTATAAAAGTCGATTTTTCTCCGTTGTAATGTTAATGTAGTTACTGTGTTTTGCAATGGGACTGCCTAAATGCAATTGGAAGTTTGAAAAGAGAGGTAGTGAAGAATATAAGTGAAAGTAGATTTTTAATGAAAGTACAGGAACTAAAACAAAAAGTGTATTACCTTGAGAAAGGAAATCAAACATTGAAAAATAAAGCAGAGACTTTGGAAAGATATTCAACGAAGAACAATATTATAATATTTGGCCTAGACAACAAAGAGAACACAGCTAAATACTATAAGTGAAATACTCAATACACTATTAGAAGTTTTGATGTTAAAATAGGTGATTTCAATAATATATACCACCTTAAAAACAATGAAAAACCTCCTGTGAAAGTCGAATTCCTGTCGTATTTGAAGAAAGTCGAGGCACTGAAGTAGTGCAAAAAGTTTGTACGGGCGTTGCCATCTCACATGATCTTACACATGAAAATAGAATTTTGAGAACCTTCTTAAACAAACCAAGAGAAGATCCTACCGATAGATCTTATATACAAGGAAATAAAATCTACGTCAACGATAAAATCTACACAGTAAAATAATTAGAAGAAATAAATCACTCAGAGGAACGCAACGCTAACAATGCTCCTCCAATCCCGAATTTACGAAATCTTGGAAAAGACTTCGAGCCTCCAGAAAAAGCAGCCGTCCCCATAACAGGAATATTTCAAAGAAGCTGAAAACAAGAAACCTATTATTGATGCCAACACATCCAAAACCATCGAAGACAAGAAGAATATTAAACCGATAGCTGGTGGACCTGCATTGAAAGAGAGAACACGAAGACAACGCTGAAATAAGTAGATACAAATTAACACTTTATGATCCACTCTACGTCAACGATAAAATTTACACAGTAAAATAATTAGAAGAAATAAATCACTCAGAGGAACGCAACGCTAACAATGCTCCTTCAATCCCGAATTTACGAAATCTTGGAAAAGACTTCGAGCCTCCAGAAAAAGCAGCTGTCCCCATAACACAGGAATATTTCAAAGAAGCTGAAAACAAGAAACCTATTATTGATGCCAACACATCCAAAACCATCGAAGACAAGAAGAATATTAAACCGATAGCTGGTGGACCTGCCTTGAAAGAGAGAACACGAAGACAACGCTGAAATAAGTAGATACAAATTAACACTTGATGATCCACTCGTTTATGCATATTTTTTATTCCTATAAATTAGTATATAATCATTTCAACCACCTTGTTGACGCTGTTGCATTTATTGACCCTTACGTTGATGCTTTCAATGATACCTATTTTTTAATTTTTATTTTTGTTGCTTATTAATCTATTATACTCGTATTATAGATAAATCTGAGAGGTGAAAAAAACCCTTTGACATATAAAACATCAATAATCGCGGATGATAAAAGCACAGATTGTTGAGGGTTGGTAGTTACCGAATGACATACGGTTGAATTATTGATGACCGGAGCATTAGATGAGCTAGGTTGCGGGTTAGGAGCGGAATCATCTAAAAGAGGCGGTAAAACATAAGCGGTAGGATTAGCAGCAACAGCAGTGACGCCCGGCGTACTGCTTTTAAAACACAATAAAGTGTGGTGTGTACGAGATAAGCCTTTTTTACATGCAGAAGTAGATCGACATATATTGAGATTATGAGCCGAGCTCAGACAATTAAAACATAGATGCATATTTTTACACAAATTGTAACGCTCACTAGGCGTTTTACTTGTAAAAGATGCGCACGAGTAGATCGCTTTGCAAAGTGTGCTAGTCATCGAGGGAGATGATTTAGAAGTAAAGAATGAGGAAATGCGAGCTATGTGGGAAGCGAATGGTTTAGCGGGACTAAATTTCGAAGACGTCCCCCCACTCTCGCGAACAACCCCAACAATAACTTTTTCAATAGTATATATATATATATATATATATATATATAATAAGCAACGAATAGATTAGTGGGTATTGCACGCAAATAGAAGAAGGGGCTACTGAAAAGAGTGGTAACCGCAGACATGCATGTTTCTAGCTCATTAGCCGTCATCGGTACGGTACAACCAAGAAAAGATGTGAAACATGAGAGCAAAGGTGTTGAATGAAACATGAGAAAATATAATAGAATTGTACCGTACCGATGACGGCTAATGAGCTAGAAACATGCATGTCTGCGGTTACCACTCTTTTCAGTAGCCCCTTCTTCTATTTGCGTGCAATACCCACTAATCTATTCGTTGCTTATTGTTCATATGTCACGCACTATTCGTACATCTTGTTATTATATATATATGTATATATATATATATATATATATATATATATATATATATATATATATACAAATCAGTTTATAACGTTCTCCGCCGTCTTTTGATTTCCAGTCTCCATTGTTCTCGATCGGTCCAGAGATTCTCATCTACTCCTCTTTCTCTGATGTCTCTATCTATTCCTTCTCTCCAACCCAGTCTGGGTCTTCCTCTCTTTCTTCTTCCCTGTGGTATCCAATTTAGTATTTTCTTTGGGATTCTATCTTCCGCCATTCTTTGAACGTGTCCATATCATTTAAGTTGGTTAATTTGTTTGTCTTCCGTCGTTTTGTGTTTAACATCCATAATTTCTCGAATTCTCTCATTTCTCACTCTTTCCAGTTTTGATTTTCCGGCGGCGCGTCTCCAATAATCCATCTCGGTGGCTTCAAGAGACTTACGAGTTTTTTCCTTTAGAGGCCACACTTCACTACCATAGCTGATGACACTTTTCACTATGCTGTTGTAAATTTTATGCTTATTTTGTTTTGATACTGCCTTATCCCACAAAATACTGTTGAGTTGTCTGATTGCTTGTCTTCCTTGGTTATTTCTGTGTTTGATTTCTTCATCCAAACTATCGTCATTAGTGATGTGTATTCCAATATATTTGTATTTTTTACAGTGTTTTATCTGATGTTGTTCCAAGATAAGGTCCCGTTGTTCTCCACCAATGCACATATATTTCGTTTTCTGAAGATTTACCTCCAGCCCCCCCTTATCGTATTCTTCAATTATTTCACGGGTCATGTATAAGTCGTCGTAGTCTTGAGCTAGGACTATTTGATCATCAGCGAAGCAGAGAGTATATAGTATGTGATCGTTCAGTGGTATTCCCATCTGTTCGTACTTTCTTTTCCATGTTTTCAGAGCTTGTTCTAAATAGATTTTAAACAAAGTTGTTGACAAGCAACAACCCTGCTTAAGACCCTTGTTATTATTTGGCTTGTATTCTCTTTATAGAGTTCTCGAATAGCTTTTATCAATGTTATGCTGATGTTGGTTTTCTCGAGAGCCTCCCAGAGTTTTAGCTGGGGTACACTATCGTACGCTTTCTTCAGATCAACGTAAAGGAGGTGTATTTCTTGATTCCGTGCCGTCTTTTTCTCAATTATCTGTGTTATTGTGAATAAGTGATCTACAGTGCATCTACCAGCTCTAAATCCAGCTTGTTCTTCGTCCTCACTATCACAATATTCATCCTCAATTCTCTTTTTCACTAGCTTACCATAGACTCTCGAAATAGTACCAAGCACAGCGATTCCTGTATAATTATCACACACGTATCTACTTCCCTTCTTATGTATCGTTGTTATGTACGACGTTTTCCATTCTTCTGGCAAACTTTTTCCATTATTACATTTCTGGAACAGGCAGGCTAATTGTCGATATAGCTTTTCTTTATTGTGTTTAAGTAACTCCGGGGGGATATTACCGGGGCCAGGAGATTTTCAGTACTACCGACCACTATAACTAACTGCATGGGACTGATTATCGACTGCAGTCTAAAATGGGACCACCATATTAAAAAACTAACTGGAAAATTACGTAGTTTGTTTTATTTATTTAGGCACTACAAAATGATGGTAAATATTCACCAGTTGAAGGCAGTGTATCACGCTTTAGTTTAGTACCCGTAGCATAAGGAGGATGAATATAATCACCATATATCCCCAATTATAATCCTTTAAAAATGTATCTTAAACATCATTTATGGAAAACATTTACCACAGAAGATCTTTTTGACATAACGCAAGTCCTTGATATCAAAGAATTTTGCTTTCCGTGTGTAATATATAAAGAAAAATTTACCAAAGAATAACTACTTGACAAGATATCATTCTTTTGCTTTATACATTCCCAAAGTCAACAGAACTCTGACCTTGAGATGTCATGTATATCTCGGTCCAAGATTGTACAATACTTAGAAATTAGCGAGATAAACCCACCTTCGATGTTCAAAAAAAATTAAACAATGACTGCAAGCTAATAAAATTGTCTCGTAGTTCCTCTTATCATGTATGAAATTGAAATACCTTACCTTACTCTATATTTTTTAGCTCCCATCAAAATATGCGATAACAATAATTCAGCAAACCAAAAACTAGTAATTTTAAAATTCATTTTATTAAATTCTATACCACTTTTATTTGCTGTAATAGTTGTAAATAGAAAGAACTGTGTATGATTTTAATTGCTATTTTGCATGTCTAATTAGGCGTTATTGTTTTAATCTCCCTCCTTTTTTATTTTGCATGTTTACTGTACCTATTTGATGTTCAATATTAGTATATCTTTAACCCATAATAAAATAGACCAACAAAGCTTCTTGAGAATAAATAGCATTCACCCACGCACAAATCGAAAGACTTCAGTGGGTTTCTCCTACTTTATTTTTATTTCACTTCTACATGAATGATCTATATACCTACTTGTAAACTATTTTGAAATTGTAAACCATTTGTACTTTTAACTGTTTTTTGAGAATTATTATTATAAAACAAAATCAGGTTAGTTACACCATTTATAATTCAAGAAGGGCTGAACCGATTTTAATCATCTCCGATTTTTTGGATTCGTCATCCATACCATCACAATATTAACAATCCAGAGAACTTGGGACGGTCGGGCCAAGTTAGTTCTGCGTCAATATTGATCATACTTTGAATTTTCGATATCGCGATTAATACCTCATTTTGAAATTCAATTTTTTGTGAGATATAATAACAACAAAATAAAATAGTTACCTCTATTTTTGGCGGGAAGAAAACTTTTTTCGGTTGAGCTAATGATTCGATTCGCTTTATATCAAATGTCTTCTCTGCTTTTTTTGCTTTTGGATCCTTTTTCGCTGCTAAGGCTCTAAAAATATGTGAACAGATTGTAAATTACTTTTTGATTATACTTGTTCCATATATTATACAAGTACAGAAATGGAATGAAGAAAATTTGCGATTGAGTCCTTTTGTGTGACTATTCGGACTATCGGAGAGTATTATTTGAGTGACATTGTATCTTTTAGCATTGGGAATGGGTATCTTGAAGAGATCTGAGGGTTTCTCAAGAATGCAAATAATGATAAACGGACGTAGATGCAGAAACAATACTAACAATCGATGAAATAAAACAATTTAATTTGTTTAAAACTTCATTATATTTGAACTGTTTGGACACGAAGGGTGCGCAAATCAACGTGGACTGTATTTATATTTATACTATATTTATACTAAGTATAAATAATTCGTTAGAGACATAAAACGTACAAATACCGCAATTAAAACTTATTTTAAACATATTGTCAAACTCACACTACTATCATTCTATTTCATTACTAGGTTACTTCTCGGTCTTCTCACAGTATCTTTGTTCTGTCAAACATAATGGCACGTTCCGGTATTGTGACACACAAGGGTGCGCTCACACATTGTTCTGGTTATCAGAACATCCTGTCCCCCGGTTGAAAGTCCTACTTTTAACTAACACACAAAAAGTTAGATAAGCATACAAATTGAATATGTCTAAACCTAACAATTATTAAAAAATACAAAATTTAAAGTTTTCAAAATCAATCTTGATCGTTACAATAAGGCAATGGGCATACCTATGTTATCGATCGAGTCAACACACCATGCCTTGCTCCCTATCTTAACGACTCTAACTCTATCGTCTAGACCAGGAATAACTTCGATAACTCTTGCCAGAAGCTATTCTAATGGACGAGTTCCATATTCTTTTAATAAAACCATCATTTTTAAAAGGTTTGAACCATTTTTGTTTGGCTTGCAACATGTTCAAATACTCTTTGGACCATCATTTCCAGAATCCATACTACAAGGCATTACAGAAGTATGGGACATCATCAACGGAGGAGGAGAAACCCATCACGAGCCAGTCATCCTCACACTGGGAGAAGGCGAGAGAACAATTGGAAAAGAAGTAAAGAAGACAGACTGAAAGAAGTTCAAGCGCAGAGCCGGAAAGCCGATTGAACCGGTGCCGTTCGTCACCAATGCAGCTGAACTGGAAGATCAACTGAGAAAGATGGAAGAAGCCATCCAACAAGCGATGAAAAACAGCACGATAACGAGACGGGTAGAAAACTACAAAATATTCTCCAACATCAGCAACGAACAACGAGAGCTCATCGCGGTGAAAAACAGAGCGAGAAGAGAACCAACAGATCAAGAAACTCAGAAGACAGAAGATAAGCGAACAGACTCAACGAATGGGACCAAAACGCAGCTGAAGCCACACCGATCCAAGGACTGGCCGAACAGTTTAGAAAAACTGGACCTGGACTCACCAGGACTATGAAAGATCGTCAAAATCCTGAGACCAGATAAAAAAGAGACCCCAACAATACACGGAGTCAACGGACTAGACCTCACGGACGAGGAAAATGCAGAAGCTCTTAGAAGAGCCATGAAACGCTAGTTCACCCTAAATGAGCACCCTGACGAGGACATGGGCTTCTCAGAACGAGTCGAAGAAGAAGTCCGAAACCAACACGATGAAGACGACGATCACAGAAACCTGGGCTACACCACCCCCGAGGAAGTAGCCTACATTATCCGGACCAAACACAAAAGGAAGTCACCAGTGAAATATGGCATCTCCAATAACATTCTAAAGCATCTACCAAGAAGAGAAGTGGTATTCCTGACGGCCATCATCAACGGAATACTGAAGACCAAGCACTTCCCAGTTTTATGGAAAGAAGCCGGGACTATAATGCTAAGGCTGCCCCAGAACTACAGTATATCCATATCATCCCCACTATGAGCAAGAAAGCTGAAAGGGTCTTCTTGAGGAAACTTCAAGAGGAAACTGAAGCCATCGGGATCCCGCCCAAAGGAACAGTTCAGATTTAGGAAACAACTAAGAGCAGAATACTAACTCCTGAAGATTGTAGAATACGCCACCCAAGGATTCAACAGAAACCAATCAACAGAAGTCAATCAACGGGAGCCATCTTATTGGATGTCAGCAAAGTCTGGCACGTAGGGAGCAGTCCTCTCTCCAGTGCTCTACAGCATCTATACGTCGGATATATCCAAGACAGAAAACCCCATGACGGCCCTCTATGCAGACGACACTGCCATCGCTTCCAGAAGCAACCAGCCAGGGATTGTAACGAGAAGACTACAAGAAGCTGTGGACCTAATCGACGACTAGTGTACGACGTGGAATATCAGCCTCAACGCAGGGAAGACCGAAGCCGAGCTCGTCGGGAAGAACAGGAAGATACCAGAAGACAACGTGGACATAGCGGGAGAAGTCAGCTGGACCACCAAAGCGAAGTAACTGGGAATTATCCTAGATCAAGGACTAACGTTCAAGGACCAGGTCAACTACCTGGTTGACAAGACAAAAAAGGCAAGAGGACGAATGGGAGGATTCATCGGAAGAAAATCCAAGCTGGAACTGAAGATTCCGACTCATCTCATTTTTAAATTTATTGATTTAGATATTCATTAAATTGTCTTACCGAATTACGCTCTAGCTTTTTTTTGAGTCGAAGTAAACTTGAAATTTACAATTCGAATTTTGTTGGCATTAGGTAATTCAACTCAAAAAACTACCAGAAAAAATTACTCGTCCTACGGACTCCTATTATTTCAGAGGCGGGTTTTTTCGTTAAATTGCCAGGCAACAAAATTCTTATTGATACATGTCAAGTTTACTTCGACAAAAAAAGCTCTCGTGTAATTATAAGTGAAAAATATTAAGAAAACGTCTCATTGAGTGGGAAGCTGCCTCCGCTCCGCATTTTGTATCAAAACCTAGTTGGTGGGGACGAAACATATTGCTTAGTGAATCGGAAATTATATTTTGGCAGTTAGGCGGTGGAGGCACAGACCCATAGCAATGGGACGAATTCCACCATCATTTTTGTTGAAGGCACATACATTTGCTCCATAGAAAATTGGACGAATTTAATTAAGCACGAAGCCAGATAGAATATGAGTTATAAAAGTTGAGAAATATACTAATAATTTTGAAGAGAAAATACCCACAAGATCTTTTAAATGCTGCGGTCTGAGCGAGTCTACACCCCCTGAAGAGCCAGGTTTGAAAGAAAAAATTGTTATTTTTCATTTCATCGGTGGAAACCTGGTTAAATTCTGATTCATATTCATCTTGAAAATTTTCTGGTTCTGGATGTTTTGATTTTAAAATTTGTAGTACCTACTTCTTAATTTCTGTGTGCAAGTATGTCATTTGATGTTAAACTTGATGCAAAATGTCAGTATTTCATCTTTCTATTGTAAAATAAACGGTTTTAAAGATTAAAACTAACTTTTCCGCATCTGTGGCCCTGAACAATATTCTATCATAAAATAGTTACTTGTATACACTTCGGGGGATGTATCGTACTAACAAAATGAAATTTCTCCAAAAATATCCAAAAATTTTGTATATCTGGATTTATAGGTCCCGCTGTACTCGCTTTAGTCAACTGAAAATCAATAGGGTACATCTGTGAGACACTTTAAACAATATTCAATCATAAAATTGATCAATCGTATACTTTCTGGAGGCTGTATCGTGCTAACAAACTGAAATTTCTTCTAAAATGATACTATAGCACCCGTGGTACTGGTTTTAGTGAGCTGAATATCAATAGGGTTCATCTTTGAGATGCTCTGAATAATATCCAATCATAAAATTGGTCACTGGTATATACTACGGAGGCTGTACCATGCTAACAAAACTGAAACTTCTCCAAAAATGACAAAAATATCGTACTTAAAGTACTGTAGCACCTGTTGTATTGGCTCTGGTGAGCTAAAAATCAATAGAGTGTATCAGTCAGATGTCCTGAATAATATTCAATCATAAAATTGGTGACTTGTTGAACTCCGGAGGCTATATCGTGCTAACAAACTGAAATTTCTCAAAAAATGACAAAATGTCGTACTTCAAGTACCATAGCACCCGTTGTACTGGCTCTGGTGAGCTGGAAATCAATCGGGTTCATCTGTGACATATCTTTAACAATATTCCATCATAAAATTGGTAAGCTATTGCACTCCGGAGGATGTATCGTGCTAACAAGACATGTAAGGAAAAGTGGCAGACGACGAGGACGACGACGACGACAACATAGGTACACACAGGATTTTCTTTCTAAAAACTGTTTATTTCATGTTGTTGTTGATGGAAAACGTAAAAATAACTCAAACAAAAATTTCAAAATTCCAACTTTTTTTGGGGTAAACCATACTTTTCTCGCATATTAGATAGGTTGGGCGGAAAAGTAAAACTTTCCATTCGCTTTTAAGGTAACATCTGTAGTGATGTTGTCGATAGCATATTCTGATGTATCTATTTTATCGATATTAGTTTCCACATTACATTTTAGGAGACAGTTGTGTGCAAAGCAAATGAGACATACAAAACATGTGTTGCTGGTGCTCTCGGAACTTTCTTGTGTGGAACCAAAATTATTAAACTTTGTGGTAAGTAAGTATATATATTTGTCATACTTCAGCTAAAATTTCATTATTTTTAGAAAACGCTGCTTTATGTAATAATCAAAAAACTAAATTTTGTATGAACTGGGGTGACATTATACAATGCCTAGAACAAATTTTGTACACAATCATATCTGTTTGGTTTATATATCTATGATATCATCAGTTACAAACAGGTTTGATGTTGATAAACTTGCAAAAATTCGATATTAGTTGAGCAGAGAAACTATGCAGAGCCAAAGTACACGTCAAGTGGTCAATAAGACAAAAGGCTTTGGGAACATTGGGTTAGACAGAGGATTTACAATATTTAATTTGTTCTGACTACATTCGAATTACTTTGTCATAGAGTCAGCGCCATCAAATCAAAGTTGAGATTATTTGTGAGCAGCAAAAGCTGAAACTACAATATTTTAAAATGTATTACCTCCTCTTCTTGTCTCTGGCTTTCTTTTTGTAATAATTGTAAATGGAATTCCACGTCTTCTTGATGATATTGTCAAAATATCTTCTTCGTTTTTTGGCTATAAATGGTCTGAATAATTTCTTATTGATGACGACAGTCCTAAAATACGAAAGTCATTATTAGAATAGTATTTAAAACGAATACTCAGGTTGAATGCCGTCTTATATGGGATGGCACTTTGAGTATCAGAGAACTATATTGCTTTTAACTGTGAAGGGAAAAACATTTGATATTTTATCTTTGTTGATAGATATCAAAATCACTTTTTATGAAATTACTCAGAAGTATAATTATTAAATGTGCGTTGTATGAATGACATGTTCCTTAAACTATTCGGTACAACAGTCAAAGTTTCTTGTGTTGAAATTATATTTTTGTCTGCCATAGACGCAACTGCCGTTAATGTTGTAACGAAGTTACTTATTTTGTTATTAAAACAACTCCAGAAATAGTACTGTACTGCCAACCTCCAGTTAGGGTAATAAATACTTGATGTTATTCAAGACACATTTACCAAATGAGTGTGCATAAAACCAGTCCGAAAAATAACCGAAAATGTAATATCTCAACAATTTAAAGATAAAATAATAATGAAATTCAGCTATCCAAAGAAATTGATTACCAACGCAAAATCGTACGAAAATAAACGGTTTTAAAGATTAAAACTAACTTTTCCGCATCTGCGGCCCTAAACAATATTTTCTCATAAAATTGTTACTTGTATACACTTCGGGGGATTTAGTATATCTAGTTTTATAGGACCCGCTGTACTCGCTCTAGTCAACTGAAAATTAATAGGGTACATCTGTGAGACACCTTGAACAATACTTATTCATAAAGTTGATCAGTCGTATACTCTCTAGAGGCTGTATCGTGCTAACAAACTGAAAATTCTCCAAAAATGACAAAAATTTGGTACTTCAAGTACCACAGCACCCGTTGTACTGGCTTCAGTGAGCTCAATATCAATAGGGTTCATCTTTAAGACGCTCTGAATAATATCCAATCATAAAATTCATCACTTGTATATACTCCGGAGGCTGTATCGTGCTAACAAACTGAAACTTCTCCAAAAATGACAAAAATATCGTACTTAAAGTACTGTAGCACCGGTTGTATTGGCTCTGGTGAGCTGAAAATCAATAGGGTTCATCAGTGAGATGCCCTGAATAATATTCAATCATAAAATTGGTGACTTGTTGAACTCCGGAGGCTGTATCGTGCTAACAAACTGAAATTTCTCGAAAAACGACAAAATGTCGTACTTCAAGTACCATAGCACCCGTTGTACTGGCTCTGGTGACCTGAAAATCAATAGGGTTCATCTGTGAAATGTTCTTAATCATCCATCATAAAATTGGTGACTTATTGCACTCCGGAGGCTGTATCGTGCTAACAAGACTTGCAAGGAAAAGTGGCCGACGACAACGACGACGACGACGACGACATACACATAGAATTTTTTTTCTAAAAACCGTTTTTTCGTGTTGTTGATGGATAACGTAAAAATAACTCAAAAAAAAATTTTCAAATTTCCAACTTTTTTGTGGGTAAACCAATACTTTTCTCGCATATTAGATAGGTTGGCGGAAAAGTAATAAAAAGAATTACTAACGTATTTCAACATAGGGAAACAAGAAATACCACCATATTAACCGCAAAACTATCCCGTAAAAAACGCAAACACAGTGATATAAACCATGGTAGCTCAACTTTGCGATAATAATCACCCATATACCATAACTAATGTTCACCATAAATACCGCCAGGCACGACTCAACAGGTTTATTTCCAGCATTTATTAACTTCGGACACGAATTAAGACTCCCAAGTAAAATTGTAAATTATATAGATTCTACAATTCATTAAATTAAAAACGATGGCTATAAAAGGTGTTATAAGATACATATAAAAGATTTAAAACCAGCATGGCCCGACTCAACACCCACCACTCGTTAAACTCACTACAGTACACATTTTATTTAAATAAGCAGACGAACAAGAAGTATAATCAGTTCATTCTAATCTGCCAATATGGAAGATATCCTGGAATTACACGAGGCCAGCCCATTGCATTTTGGAGAGGAAGAGACAGGCGTACCACCGACTCCCGGTAAATCCGTCGAACATGACTGGGAAAAGCTCATAGAAATGAGAAAAAATGCGACCGACATGAGGGGGTGTGGCCGACAACATACTAAGAGGTATACAAAATGAGATGTGTTTAGTATACCTAGACGATATTATTATGTATTCAACCTCATTACAAAAGCATTTAGAGCGCCTAAAGACGGTTTTTCAGAGACTCAGAGAGCTTCAAAGTTCAGCTAGATAAATCTGAATTCTTAAGGAAATAAGTTAGTTATCTAGGTCACGTAGTGACATCTGACGTAGTTAAACCAAACCCCGAAAAAATGTATGCAATACTCAAATAGCCGATACCTAAAACACCCATGCAACTCAAATGATTCTTAGGATTGCTCGAATACTATAGACTTTGCAAGACTAACCAAACCTTTCACGAAATGTTTGAAAAGGGTGCAAAAATTGAACTTAATGACGAATACATAACATTTTCGTTTAAGCTTATTCCCGGTAATCGGCCAACATGGTTAAGAATAAAAATAAAAAGATTTTTTGTATTGTTTACATTCTCTTCTCATTCATTTTATTTTCTCCACTTTTTTCCCTACATTATAAATCTACTGTCGACTGTGGACATTGCGTTCTAAAGTATTTTAAAATCAAATAAAGTTACTCGAACCTGTCTGATTTATAAAATCATCAACAAAACGTACAAATAATATTCATAGGCGGGTAAGATTCAAAACACCTACAGCTACTCTATTAAATGGTTGTATATTTTTGGGAGATACCAGCATCCAAGTTAGATTATACACTTGAAAAATTTAACAACTTCGACCCTAGAATACAATTTACTTTTGAGAAAGATATCGAAAAACTAATAAACTTTTTGGATATAACAATTAAATATGATAATACCGGTAAAATTGAGACAAATTGGTTTACCAAACATGTATGGTCTGAAAGATATTTAAATTTTAATTCTAATGTACCAATCACATACAAAAGAAGTGTTGTTAATAACCTTACAGACAGGGCCCTAAAACTCTCACATCCTAATAACAGACATGATAATTTGAAGAAGATTAAAGAAGTTTTACAAAGTAACGAATAGAAAGTTTTTACAATCCTATAATAAAAAAACGAATAAATAAAATGTATAACAATAATAATGCAAGGGACACAAACAATAGGAGTAGTAATAATTCTAGTAATAATATCTCAACCATAACATATATCAGTTTACCATACGTACAAGGTGCATCAGAAAAAAATCAGGGGCTGTTGAGTAAAAATAATATAAATGTAGCGCACAAACCTAATAATTATACCAAGACTTTTTTCACAAAACTTAAACCGAAAACCGAAAAATTGAAACAAAGTAATGTAGTGTATAATGTCAAATGTAAAGATTGCCATGGTGAATACGTGGGACAAACATCTCAATACCTACATAACAGAATTTACAATCACCAATATAACATAAAAACCCACAATGAACATTCCACAGCCCTTTCAAAACACGCATTCGAAAACCACCATAGTTTTGATTTTGAAAACATAAAAATTTTAGACAAAGAAGAAAACAGATTCAAACGTGAAATCAAAGAAATGATTTGTGTCAAAAAGAACAATAATTCAATTAACTATAAGACGGACCTTCAAAGTCTCCCAAAAATATACAACCATTTAATAGAGTAGCTGTAGGTATTTTGCATCTTACCCGCCTATGAATATTATTTGTATGTTTTGTTGATGATTTTATAAATCAGACAGGTTCGAGTAACTTTATTTGATTTTAAAATACTTTAGAACGCAATGTCCACAGTCGACAGTAGATTTATAATGTAGGGAAAAAAGTGGAGAAAATAAAATGAATGAGAAGAGAATGTAAACAATACAAAAAATCTTTTTATTTTTATTCTTAACCATGTTGGCCGATTACCGGGAATAAGCTTAAACGAAAATTTAAATAATACGGCCAGGAAATACATACTGGAGAATACATAACATGTTTTGAAACTTGTAAAACTTTATTCACTAACTACCGTAAAACGGGGTTACTTCGACAGCGGGGGTAACTTCGACACGTATAATATCATGCATGTTTTTTGCATACAAATTGACTTTTTAGTGTTTTTTCGGTTATCCATTTATTGTTTATTGTTACGAGTATCACTATTATTATCATTATTACTATTTTTTTGTTTTTATTATTATTATTATTTCTAGTTTTGTTTTTCCTCGTTGTTTCAGGTAACACGTACCTAATTTTTTTGTAAGATGCCGCGCACCTACGTCAAAAAGCTGGGAGGTAGACCGTACCTCAACTATAATATGGAGAGCATGGAGAAAGCCATTGAAGCTGTGAAGAAAGGCATGTCCAAATCTAGAGCAAGTCTAAAGTTTAAGGTTCCAAGAACAACTTTGATCGATAAAATTAGTGGAACCCATCTTTTAAAACCGGGTCGTCCATGTATACTGACTGTCGAGGAAGAACAGATGATAGCAAAAACCCTTGGTGCAGTTAGCAACTGGGGCTTCCCCATGACGCACCAAGATATTCGCATAGTTGTGGCAAAGTTTGTAACGAAGCAAGGCAGGGATATTCCGGGATGGAAGAACAACGAACCAGGTTTGGATTTCATAAACAAATTTGCCGAAAGAAACAACCTGACAACCCGGTTGGCTTCAAATATCAAACGTCAGCGCTCTGCGGTGGGTAAACCGGAAATAAAAGAATTTTTCGACAACATTAAAGACAACTTGGAACATGCGTTACCGGAACATGTCTATAATTACGACGAAACTAACATCACTGATGATCCTGGTGCAAAAAAAGTATTGGTGCCCAGAGGAACTAAGAGAGTCGAGCGAGTTCAAGAGCACTCTAGGACATCGATCAGTATAATGATTTGCGGAACAGCTAAGGGCATCCTGCTTCCACCCATGGTGGTCTACAAAGCCCAACACTTATACGAAAATTGGACGACAGGAGGTCCTGCGGGCACAGTATATGAGGTCACGCCAAGTGGTTGGTTTGATATGACAACATATGAAAAATGGTTCTTCGATATTTTGATCCCTCACATAAACGCCAATAGCTCCCCAGAAGAAACAAAGGTTGTGATTGGAGATAACCTTGCGTCACATTTCTCTCCTCGTGTCGTCGAAGCAACAATAGCGAATAATATCTACATGACGCCTCTGCCACCAAATTCGACACATCTGACGCAACCCTCAGATGTGAGTTTTTTTGCGCCCATGAAGCGAAAATGGCGAGAAGTCTTATTTACGTGGAGGAAGGAGTGTCGTCGGAAAGGAAGCATTCCAAAAGAACAATTCCCCAACTTGCTGAATCGCTTGTGGTCTCATATAGCAGAAAACGCTTCCACAAACCTGCAATCTGGCTTTAGGGCAACAGGGCTAAGCCCATTTGATCCAGAAAGAGTTTTCGTCAAACTTCCTGGCAACGAATTGAGTTCCGAGAGGGTGCTAGATTCCAGTTTACTAGAATTTCTAAAGGAATCTAGAGGATATTCTAATGCGCAGGCAACGCCTCGCAAAAGACGAAAGAAAATAGCAACACGGCCAGGTTCACAAATGCAGATGCCAGTTGCAACAAGCACTCCATCCCGCTCGGAAGCAGCAATGAAACAAGTTGATTTACCAGAAATTGTTCATGTTGAAACAACTTCCATCACGCAAAACCCGAAGAAAAACTCAAAGGCAAGTCGCCCTAAACCACTGAAAATGAAAATCGTTGAACCTGATGCACCTGGACCATCGAGAAAGAGATCCACAAAAAAGTCACTGAATCTGATTCTCTTTGCTCTGTATGCAAATGTTCTTACGCACACTATACTGCAGACAAAGACTGGATTTGTTGCATTTCGTGTTTGAAGTGGGTGTGCGGTATTTGCAATCTTGGCTCCAATGACCCTCAATATGAATGTCCTGCCTGCAATTGCTGTTCCATTTGTCTAATAGAGTTTTCCGAATACACGAACCAAAAAGCTTGGATCAAGTGTGTGACTTGTGGAAAGTGGGTTTGTGGACACTGCAACGGGGGTTCCAACCAAGCGAGCTACGAATGTGCCTCATGTTTCGATGATGATTAAGCATTTGTCCCTGACTTGTTCCTATGTTCTTAGCATATTTAGATTTTTTTTTACTTGTGTTACCTACTTTATTTAAGAGTTTTTGTTTAGTTAAAAGGATGTTTTTTAGTTTAGATTTATATGCCAAATATGCCTTACCAAAGTTGCTAAATATATAAATGATTTTCTGCAAGTATTATTTTTAACAACCCATTTACTATTATTATTATTATTATTGTTATTACTATTATTATTATTATTATATATTTATTTTTACATTTTTCGGTGTCGAAGTTACCCTGGAGAAAGCTAACTTCGATTTTATGCATAATTCTGCATGGTGTCGAAGTTACCCCCAACCCGGGGTAACTTCGACACCAAAAAGAAATTTAAAAAAAAAGGTGAAGGGGGGGTGGGGCCACAATAATTTTTTTAGTGCATAGAACCAAGGCTTCAATTGTTACAATGGAATAGGAGCCAAGGTTGTCAAGCGTATAGTTTCCTTTACAGAGCAACAAACATGCCAAAAACCTGTCGAAGTAACCCCGTTTTACGGTAACCGATATTACAATATCCAGACTTCAATAAAACATTTAATCTTACCACCGACGCTTCTAATGTAGCACTAGGTGCTATCTTATCCCAAGGTCTTATTAGACAAGATCTCCCTGTAGCATATGCTTCGAGAACTACTCAGAGCAACATTACTCCACGATTGAGAAGAAGTTACTTGCTATAGTTTGAGCAACAAAATATTTTTGTCTATATATATATATATATATATATATATATATATGTGGCCGTCAGTTCAATATAATAACAGATCATAAACATCTCATGTGTTTAAACTCTTCAAAAGAACCAAATTCTAAATTACTACTTTGGCGAATTAAATTAGAAGAATTTGATTATAAAGTTTTTTATAGAAAAGGGAAATCTGATAATGTAGATTCTCTATCGCGAATAGAACTTCACACTAAAGATACAAATTCATTTTTGAACGATAAGTCATTTTGGAAACGTGTTGATGAAATTTTAGATGAAATATCAAATTACCATAATAATCCAAGTACGTCCGAACAAGCATATCAAAGTTTAAATACCCCTCCACCAACTGCTAATGAACTAATAAGCGACAATCCAACCAAAACCAACAATGACAATTTTTCAATGATAGTTAACATTGACGAAACATTTCAGATAACAACATTCAGCATCAAAATCAAGAGACACAAAATAATTCTAGCGATAGACTAAACGAAAACATTATTACATTATTACTATACACTCAAATGTCGATGAAAATCCAATTATAGGCATTGAATGTGCTGTAAATTATGGTAAAATCAAATATTCATTAAATCAGTATTACATTCACCTGCAAAATTAAAAAGAATCACTTAATTCAGCGATAAACAACGGTTTTTAGTTCAGCTCTCTAAAAATAATTTGGAGAACGATGTTATCAACCTTGTTAAAGAATATATAGTTCCAAATATTCAATACTATCTATATTTCGAAGATCCTGACCTGTACGAACCATCTCATTTTAAGTCGTCATCTATAAAATTCAAAAAATGCTCTACCAAATTATTAGATGTCATAAAAAACGATGCCGTCGTGAAAAAAATAAATTCAAACATTCATTAACGAATGCGAAATATGCCAACAGTGCAAATATGAGACGTCCAGTAAAGTTAAAAATGAATTAGACACCCACTGCAAATAAACCGTTTGAAATCATTCATATAGATTTATTTACTTTTGAAAATTCAAAATTTTTGACGATAGTTGATAGTTTTTGTAAATATTCCCAAGTATAGGTACCACTTAAATGCACTTTCTGGTACGGAAGTAGCGAACAATTTGATAACATACTTTTTTCATCACGGCATACCAAATCAAATTATTTGCGATAACGGCACCGAATTTAAAAATACGGTAATCACAGAACTATTAGGACTACATAAAATTAAAATTCATTTTT
The DNA here is from genome assembly GCA_963921935.1 of Galeruca laticollis. Lineage (NCBI taxonomy): Eukaryota > Metazoa > Arthropoda > Insecta > Coleoptera > Chrysomelidae > Galeruca > Galeruca laticollis. The sequence continues at coordinate 210,670,506 of OY998176.1, forward strand.
GCTCCCCTGATCATCCTGAATCAAACGGAATTGTAGAAAGATTTCATTCGACGATAATAGAACATCTAAGGCTATTAAACTCACAAGGATTCTCAGACACACCTGTAAAAACTAAAATGGCAAATGCTATTTTGGCATATAATAATACAATACATTCGGCTACTAAATTAAAGCCTATGAACATAATTAACGGACATATTACTAATAATGATCCATTTGATATCGTAATTGATAAACTTTTAATCATTGATTACGTTAATAAACATAAAGAACGTTCTAAATTATTGTATGCGAAAATCAATGATGACTTATCAAACCTAAAAGAGAATCTAATAGAAACAGTAAATGAAAACCGAGAAAGTCCTGAGATGTTTATACCAAATGAAAAGCTTTTAATAAAAAAGAAAAAGAGACAGAAAAACGCGAACAAATTTCACAAGCCCGTTAGTATTAAATCAGTAAATACCAAGCGCAAAGTAGTTACAACAGCAAAACACGGAAAAATTCATATGAGTAATATAAAACGCCCACTGAAAAGAATATATTCATTTGACACATAGTTATTATTTCAGGTTTCCAGGAATACTCAGATTCAAAGAAATAATTACACTTAGAAACCTCCAAGATATTCCAGGTCTACTTCCAGTGAAACTTGGCACTGCAAAAGTAACCGAATACTATCACTCGATATTTTATTATTATGATACAAATCCTACACACAATTTAAAAGATAAACAGATACATTTTTTTAACACAGCTATAAATAAAATTTGTCAGGAAGAAACGTTTCTAAAAATTTGCGGAAAGTAAAGTAGAAATAAAATTAAGAGAATTACTACCTCCCAAAAATAGAAACAAACGAGGGTTGTTCAATGGCCTCGGCTCAATTGTTAAAACTATTAGCGGAAGTTTAGACTCCAATGACGGAGAACGTTACGACAACCTTATTAGACAACTTCAACAAAATCAATTGTCTGATAAAATAAAAACACAAAATTCTGTATCAATATCTCTGATAGATAACTTTAATAAAAGGAAATAAACAAATAAATAACAATCAATTATTATTAGAACGTAAATTGGCAACAATCGATTCATATGTAGGGAATCAATCTCAATTTGAGACAAATACCTTAATAAGGGACGTGATTTGTACGAAATGCTTACTTCAATCTTACAAAATACAGAAAATTCAATATCATTTGCAAAAGCGGAAATTATGCATCCAAGCATAATAAAACCTAGTGAGTTGTTCAAACTTTTGGAAGAATTATACAGGAATATGAGTAAAGATCGAATGCCTGTAAAACTTAAAATAAACAATATTCCAATTTTGAAAAATTTAATAGAAGTCTCCTATTACATAGTAAATACTAAGATTGCATATATTTTACATGTACCTGAAACATATCCTTTTGATTTAGAACTGTATCATTTGTATCCAATACCTATTCAGAGTGAGAGTCAGTTAAAAGTAATCATCCCTCAAAATAGATTTGTTTTAAAATATGAATTGTACTTCAAATTATTGGATGAACCATGCATAAAATTAGCTAGACAAGATTATATTTGCCAAATAGTTTGCCTACAACAAGTTAATTTCAACAGCCCTGAAGTTCAACTCCTCAACCTCAAAACCACATCCGCCTGCAGTCAAATGCTCTTAAGCAACTCTAAAATATTAATCAAAAGACTTGAAGAATCCAATCAGTGGATCGTCGTTCTTCCCAAGAAAACAAACATCAGACTAATGTGTTACCAACAATAAGAAATCCTCAACTACATCGGCACTTACCTAGCCAACATTCTAGCATCCTGTCAAATTATTACACTCCAAAACAATAATAAATAATGGCCCGATAGAAGTTGAAAGTCAAATTTTCATACCAGGATTATACATATCAAATCATATGCATCTAGTTCATAAAAATATCAATGTCTTCCAGGAATAAATTTAGATGACTTCAGTGCCTTTCGAGAAAGAATTATCAGAAATACTCCTGTTCTCGAGACTTACGCACCTTCCTATGTTCCAAGCACTTGGACGATAATAATTTATTGCCTCGTAATTCTTCTATATCTGTGTTGAGCCCTCAAAAGAGTCCGATGCAAGAAACCAATCCAAGAAAATCAGTCTGAAGATGTCCACTTTCCTTAGCTGCAGCCCACGGAAGCTGAAACTTCAGGGGGAGGAATTCTGTCACTCCATGTAGAGAAGATTATATAAAGATGCTGACACACTATACAATTTTTTTTAAAAGTGTATAGAATATGATATATTGTTGAGATTTATGAAAAGTTGCGGTGACGTGCCATCGGTGGTTCGGGGACTGTTTAAGGTGGTCGGCGGTATAATAATAATTTTAAATCCAAAAATGCGGGTGCGTCGATCGTCGGTCCATTTGGCTAGTGAATAAATTCACATTTTGCGGTTTTCCTGTACACTCTGTGAATTTATTCACTAGCCAAATGGACCGACGATCGACGCACCCGCATTTTTGGATTTAAAATTATTATTATACCGCCGATCACCTTAAACAGTCCCCGAACCACCGATGGCACGTCACCGCAACTTTTCATAAATCTCAACATTATCATATTCTATACACTTTTAAAAAAAATGTTTCCTATACACTTTTCTTTCGAAAAATTCTCAAAACCAATAAAAATCTCAATTACCAATATTTCATTATATTCCTCCTTAATACCGGAGACATTTCAAATTCAGTTAAAACACCCTTTTACGTCAAATAACTTCAATAATTTCTGACACCTAGCCAGGTCAACACACAGCTAAGTATCGGCAACGATACATGGTTCGTCTTCAACACTTAAGCTCCAATTCCAGACACCTTTTGACACACCATCTCCGCTCGCTATTGAGCTTCGCTGCTTCCAAACATCATCCCCCTAAATACCCCAACACAAACAACCCTCCAGTTATTTTCTAGCGAAAAGCCCATTCAATTCCCTCAAAATTCTATACACCTTTAAAAACACATTTTCTAGACACTTCTTAAACAAATCTTACTAGACACCTTTTTTACCCCCAACTCAGTTTCTCGGTCAGCGCGCACAAAACCACCCAACACACCCCCCAACCAGCCCTGAAGAGGAAACAAATCCTATAACAGGGCACCACAAGAAAAGTTCAACTTCACCCAAAAACATTCCACTCAACAGAATCTCACACGAACTTTTCTCTCTCTATATATAATTTTGCTTATCATTTTTAGTTTACCTCATTTCAAAATTTATTCAGTAGTTAACTTTCAGGTAATATAAACGTAAAATTATTATCGGTAGCGTTCTAAGTGTAATAAGTAATAAATAAATATTTTTAAAAATAGACTTTTCAACTCCGGTGATTCGTTTGGCGCAATTGGACGTTCCGTACCTAGATAGCAGCGCTATCGGCGTGACACCAGCAGAGTGGCCAACGGTGATAACCCGGAGACATTTTGGGTGTATCTTGGAAGATCAGGCCCCACACCAGCAACCATAGAGAGTGAACCAGTAAAGCTAATTCAGTGTGTACTGAACCCGAAAGAAACTTTACAGATTCCGTTCCGGTGTGTTTTCAACCCGGAATAAACCTAACCGTCCAGATACCGTTCCAGTGTATATTTTATCTGGAATAGCCCTAACCATAAAGATGCCGTTCCAATGTGTATTAAACACGGAATAATACCAACCCTGTTTCGATATTGAATACCAAGAATAAATCTGAGTTCGATTCTTCAGTTCCGTCAATATTCAAAACTGTAATATTACCAGCACGTATTTCCTTCAACCAAATGCAGTTTGAAAATAAGCCGAGGAAACCAAAAATAATATACGAGAAAATTTTATTATATCGAGAGGCGACGATCGAATCGAAATCAAGAAGTATTGATTAACTACTTAACCAAGCTGGAGTATTGTTCGACAAGGGAACGGCTGGACAAGATTTGTAAATAGCTGTATATATAGGTAGATTTTGAATTTTTGATGAAGAAGATCCATTCAGTTTAATTTGTAAATACATTATTCTGTTCAATAAAATAGACCTAACCCTTTACGAGTATGTTCCACCCCTTGACTACCCACGGCGTCACACAGTGATATGATCAAAACCAAATATGAATATTGATTCATTTGATTTTTTATTGGCTTTGACACTCCGCATTCGGCCAGTCACAACAGGGACAAACTATTAATATATAAAAAAATATTAACCTCACTCACACCTATCCAATTCTAAGAGAAGACAGAAACACCTACCTAAAAAAATACAAAAAGGATATACAAGGTCACTCGCTTCTTGTCTAGGGGCCCATCAAGACATTATAATTTATCACAAACAAAACTAGATCACGGAAAGGTAGGAATAGCTACAAGTGGGATTCATTTGATAATTTGCATAAATTTGATTGTTTCATGTTTCTGGTACTACCTATTTGTTTGCTCCAAACTCAAAAATTTGTACAAAAAGTGTTTACAGATCTAAGTTAGATGAGACGCATTTCCATTCTCTTCTAAAACTTGGAACTCGTAGAATTAGTTCACAACTACAAAATATTGTCTGTGGAAAATCACAATTACATAAATCATTAGTATTTTCCACAAGTTTTACAATGATAGTCAGATTCATTTCAATTATTTGTCAGTTATTATGCTAGTTGAATTTTATGAGATCATACTTGGTATTAAGTAAACGAAACGGAGTTATTATTATTCTGAATTTTTTTATCAAACTCATCACATCAACAGTAACAACAAAAACAATAATTTATCCGTCGCTGGATGACACCATTATTTTGAGACTCATGTTTTTAATTCAAATTATGTAGAATGTTTGATAATCAGCTCATTCATTTTATCAAATATTCCAATATTGTAAAGTCCTAAACCTATCTATAAATAATTATTGCAGATAAATAGATAAATTGGAGAACAAGCTAAACCTGTTTATGATGAATATATCCCTTAATATCTATACCACTATTAATTACCGACCGGATTTATAGAATCTTATTTAATTGTTATTTCTTAGAAGGTGATGAAATAAAAAACGATATTTACATTTACGCTATACGACCAGCTTACGCTATATATACAGTGTGACAATTTAAAAACTTACAATGGGCTATATCTCACGAACGAAAGATGATATCAAAAAATGCTCAAAACCGTTTCTAGGATAGGAAGGGGGAACTAAAATGACATAAAAAAGAACTCGCCCCCATCAACCCTCTAGGCCCCACCTACCCCAAATGAAAAAGTTTAAATGGCAGACCCCTACTTGTGATACATCATTGAAAAGCCTACAAAAAATGCTATACAACGGTATGAATAATAATGGTATAGGGTGATTAAATATTACAAAACCTTGCCTTAAAAGGAAAATTTATAGAAGTTTTTGTTGAACTACAAATTTGTTAAAAATGTCAATGAAGTAATTGTTCAAAGTGAGTTCCGTTGTTTTATAAACAATAGTACAGCATATTTTCAAATTCTGCACAAACTTTGATAAATGTTGTTCAGTAATAGCGCGACATGCTTGAGTAATTTTTTCCCGCAAGTCCCCAAGTGACGCCGGTTGAGTTTTATACACAACTGACCTGAGGTAACTCCATAAAAAATCAGGTGGAGCTAAGTCTGGTGACCTCGGTGGCCACTCAATAGAACCTCTCCTTCCAATCCATTTGTTCGGATAATTAGTATCCAACCAGTGCCTAACTGCAGCTGCATAGTGAGGAGGTGCTTCATCTTGTTGTAGTGCAGCAAATCTTCTTCTAGAGCTAGATTGCCTTAGTCATCCCGTTGATTCTCTAATTCATGCACAATTAAAGGTTGGATGGTGTTTTCCAGCATATCCAGATAAATGTGGCCATTTAAATTGGCTGGTATAAACAAGGAGCCAATTAAAGCATCCCCTAATATCCCTGCCCAGACATTAAGTTTTTCAGGGTATTGAGTGTTACCTTCTCTAAATCGATGCGGGTTCGTATCACTCCAGTACCAGTTTTGTTTATTCACATTGCCATTCATCATAAAAGTACATTCATCACTGAAACAAATATTTTTCAATAGTCTAGGTTCAACGCGAATTCTTTCAATCATTAGTTCACAAAACTCAATTCGTCGGTCTGGGTCATCATCGCATAGTTCTTGAAGAATTTGCGTTTTGTACGGATGAAACTTATGTAATTTCAAAACCTTCTTGACCGACTCACGTGATAGTCCTGTCATTGTACCTGACGTGTTGATGCAGTAGGCTTTTTTTATTTTGCACTGATCCCGTTTCTTTAAATTTTTCAACTAAATCGCGGATGTACACGTGACTTACATGTTTGTCCGGATGCCTCTCATTAAATATTTGAGCTGTTCGTAAATAATACTGGTTCTGGGAGCCAAATATGAAAATGATCTCCACACGTTCAGGTATACTGTAAACCATCGTGATAACTACAGCGAATGATAGTACTGATCGTACACAATGATGACACTAATGACATTTAAATGTCTTAAATAAACAAAAAATTATTGACTGCGACAGAAACCAAAAAACAGATGTTTATAACTTGTTTTTGCAAAGACGGCAAATTAAAGTTTTTATTCAACAACAAAAAGTCCCCTCGGACACTTATCATTGAAAATAAGGTTTTGTTGGCCTTTAAAGATTTTTAACATTGTATCACAAGTAGGGTTCCTACGTTTGTTTTTAAAATTGTTAGATAATAATTTGGTAATTATTGATACACCCTGTACCATTATTATTCATACCGTCGGATAGAATTTTTTGTAGGCTTTTCAATGATGTATCACAAGTAGGGGTCTGCCATTTAAACTTTTTCAGTTGGGGTAGGTGGGGCCTAGGGGGTTGATGGGGGCGAGTTCTTTTGTATGTAATTTTAGTTCCCCCTTCCTATCCTAGAAACGGTTTTGAGCATTTTTTGGTATCATCTTTCGTTCGTGCGATATAGCCCATTGTAAGTTTTTAAATTGTCACACTGTATATTAGAAAGTACTCACACGATTTTAATAAAAAAATGGTAGCTATAGATGTATAACAGGTTACGACAAATTTATAGAAAATCTTTTGACAGACATGCTACTTCCGGTTATACCGGAAGTGAACAACAACTTCATTTTTATTTTAAATTTAACACCCTGTATATTATTAACTTTTCAGATTCTACATTAAATTTTAATGCCACCTTGTGTAGAATACCCTATATTTAAAATTTATATTTATCGAGATATTTATTTTGTTAATAAAAAATTGACAGGTGCATTCTGTGCGATCGGACGATCAAAGTAATTGGTGATATGTCGAAGACTTCTTTTTGTATACAGGGATGTTAAAAAAATGAAAAGTTCAAGTTCAAAAATGTCAAGTATCTTAATATTTTTAAACGAAACAACCATATTTTTATTCTTATACTTAATTCTAAGGCCGAAAATAAGGGCTGGGCATCACAGTATTTCTCTGACTCTGGTACGAGTAGGTTCGATTAAGTGTTGGTGCGATTAAATACGTGTGCAGTTTTTTACCTGAACGATAAGTACATTTTGTTAATTACTTTTCTAGTTATTAGTCATATTTCGTTATTAACCTTATTAAAATCTTTATAAATGTTAGAAGGAAAGGGCGATCCAGCGGGGTCGTCCAGGGTAGACCAACAACAGGAGGGTCAAGCTCCAACATATGACATAACAAATCGCTATAGATCATCCGATAAAGGGCCGTACTTTGTTTATTTAGAACATCTTGATAAGAACTTAGGTAGGCTTTTTCCGATCAAGATAGGATATTTTTTGCAGGAATCACCACAATTCAAAAAAGATATTTTAGATATAAAATCAATAGGTCTTAAAAGAGTAAAAGTGGAATTTCAGTCACACACTTTAGCGAATTCTCTTATAAAACATGAAATAATTAAGAAAAACAATTTTATTGCATTTATTCCCAAATTTTATACACAAAAAGGGCATTATTAGAGCAGTCGATACTTTTTGTGACGAAAAATTTATAAAAAGTGAAATTGATTCAAGCGTACCGGTCGTAGAAGTAAAACGTATGAAACGTCGGATAGTTAATTCAGAAACAAAAGGGATTTCATATGTAAACAGGCAAATGGTAATTATTACATTTTTAGGAAATAGAATTCCAGATACGGTAAAATTAAATCTTTGTAAATTTATCGTAGAACCCTATATATCACCTGTGGTGCAATGCTTTAATTGTTTGAGATATGGTTATACCGCTGCTCAATGCAAAGGTAAGCGTCGGTGTAAAAATTGTACTAAAGAACATGAACCCGATGTTAATTGTATAGAGCCAAGAATGTGTATCCACTGCAATAGTCTCGAACACATTTCTGTTTTAAAAGATTGTCCGATATATACCAAGCAACGCAATATCAAAAAAACTATGGCTTTTCATGACGCATCGTTTATAGAGGCAGAATTTTTAATAGATTATCCATCTTTAGCGAAAGTTGCGACAAATAATAGATTCGACATATTAAAAAATACAGATAATTTTCCTGAACTGCCATCACACAATTCAAATGGTACCTTCCTATTAAGTAAACCTAAAATAATTCAAAATCAACAACAAACTAATCATAGACAAATAAGAAAAAGAAAACATATTTCTCCACATGAAACACCAAAACCACCAGTTTATTCCAAAATTATTCCGTCGACTTCACAATTGTCCTTAAAGATTCAATCTCAACCACCATATCCGTTAGTGAAAAAACCACCAAATTCAGTTCCCTACCCTCCCCTTTCTCTGGAGATGATTTCATAGTCTACCAACATAAAATAATTTCTCAAATTTCTACTTTTATTTGTAACTTAATAAAACAACAGGATCCAGTTGATGAAAATAAAATTAAAGATCATCTCAACTCAATTTTTAGTAATAAAGACGAGACTAATAGAATGGAATTCATTGATTTTAGTTAAGATGAACTATACCAAGGGCAATTTAAAAGTATTTCAATGGAATGCGAAATCAATACAAAACAAAAAAGGTAGTATTCAAAATTTTTTGAGTGTTAATAAAATTGATATTATTATTTTATCTGAATTATGGTTAAAGCCAACAAATAATTTTACTTTAAAAGGATTTAGCTCTGTATAAAGATGCCGTGACGATGGTTATGGAGGTGTTGGTATTTTTGTAGCAAATTACTTGAATTTTAAGGAAATTATTGTCAATCAAAATTTCAATAGCAAATTAGAGGTTTGTGCTGTAGAAATATGCGATGCAAACTTAAATTTTGTTTCCTTTTACAAGCCACCTAATGTAATTACTAATCAACGGGATTGGGTGAATCTATTCTCGCAGTTTTCGTACTCAACAATTATTTGCGGTGACGCAAACGCTCACTTTAGTTTATGGAGTCCTCACCCTGACGATTATCCGAGGCAATAGATGACCGAGACATGGTTGTAATAAATGATGGATCTCCAACTAGAGTTACTCTCCCACACCAACATCCATCTGCAATAGATATATCTGTAACATCGTTGACTGAAATATGGAGCAAAGTGAAATCTATTAGTAATAAAAAATTTACTAGAAAGAAAACTGTTATCACTCCAGAAATTATTTGATGAATGTTTGGATCATCTAGCGCCACCCTTCGTTCCGAACATCTTTAGTTTCCCATCTTTCAATTTTCAGTCAAAATCCGATAACTTGTCGTTGCCTTTTAATATGGTAGAGTTGGAACTAGCTTTAAAAAGTACTATGAGCACTGCTCCGGGCACTGATCACTTCACGTACAGAATGTTATATAATATGCCTACCTCTTCCAAATTTATGTTTTTAGATATATTTAATGCTTGGTGGGTTAAACAAGAGTACTCAGAAAAATTAAAAGAAATAATATGTCTTATACTATAACCATTTAAGAAACCCGATTCGTATTCATCATTTCGCCATATTTCATTGATGTCCTGCTTAACAAAAACATTCGATGTATTTTTCAACCACATCAATAATTTACACCCAAACATTAAATTTACATTAGAAATTGAAGAAAATAGCTCAATCAATTTTCTTGATTTAAAAATTCAAAGAGTTGATAATGTACTTGAGTATTCAATTTACCGAAAACCAACACAGACTGATGTGACAATGCCATTCAATTCCAATCACCCTATGTCTTACAGACTAGCGGCATATAATTCAATGATACATAGAGCTTTTTCAGTTTCTATGAACAAATGTAATTTTGATAGAGAGATTAATACAATTAGACAAATAGGAACATCCAACAGTTATCCATTAGATATGATAAATAAGCTAATTAGTAAAAAAGAGGAAAAAGTGGCATTACAACTAATATTTCCTAAACAAGCTGATTAAATAAAAACTTATAAAACCATCACATATGCAGGAAATATTTCTAATAATATTTCAAAGATAATATCTTCAGCAACGAATACAACAATTTCTTTTAAAACAGAAAGTAACGTTAGTACAAAATTGTTAAATTTAAAAACAAAAATACCACTATTAAAGAAGTCAGGTATATATAAACTCAAATGTCCAGAATGTAATGCTGTCTATTTGGGTCAGACCCATAAGAATTTTGAAATCCGTTACAATGAACACGTACGAGCATACATATTAAAACAACCAGATAAATCCCACTACGCAAAACATCTACTTGATACCAATCATTCATTGACACCTAACACAAAACTAGAAGTGCTGCATATTTGTGAAAAGAAACAAGAACTGGATTTCCTTGAAGAATTGGGAATTAGAAGACATTTAAGAAACCCACAATATGAAGTTGTCAATGAACAGTTAAATCTAGGGAGTTCTCCACTAATAAACTGTCTTCTTAAGTGATAATTGTAAAGATCAGCAGATATAGTTTTCCTGGTTTTCTATATCATTGCACAGTTATACTGATCTTAATTGGAAAAATGATATCCAGGATATCACCATAGGGCTAATAATATCTAAGCTTCAATATTTGTAATATCACATCTTCTTCTTTTTTCTATAAACATATATTAAGTCAATCACAAGTTGACCTAACTTGTGATTGACTTAATATAATACTTCTTGGTCTAGCCAAAAATAACTACTAAACATCAGGTAGGCATCAAATGAAATGTAACTTCTGTCATTCTGACGATGATATTGATTTATCGAAACAATTGTCAATTTTTTAGAATTTTCAATAACTTTTATTATATTGTGGAATTAACTAGAAACCGTGAGTTTCATTTAAAACACTAATATGAGCAGATTCCACGAAGTAAGGGTCGAGACAGTTAATTTCATTCGAAAGAATAGTCAAATTAAGACTGGAACATTACGTAGAAATCAAGCGCTTTTATTGATACAAATAAAATAGTGAAAATCAAAACTAGTCCAAATTATCCTATCTATATGTGTCAATATGAAGCTATTATTATCAAACCTTGCATCATTTATCCCTGATATACCGACTATCCTACCCTCAATAACACAATCTTGAAATCCATACTACAGAATCATAACAAAGATACGATTATTTATACGGACGGTTCTAAGGATGAATACGGAACAGGTTCCGCGTTTTTTGTCGCTAGTAATAATATAGTCAAACATTTCCGGAACAAAAACGTTTGCTCAGTATTCACTGCAACAGCCGGCGTTATAGGCCTCCTACCCTCAATAACACAATCTTGAAATCCATACTACAGAATCATAACAAATATACGATTATTTATACGGACGGTTCTAAGGATGAATACGGAACAGGTTCCGCGTTTTTTGTCGCTAGTAATAATATAGTCAAACATTTCCGGAACAAAAACGTTTGCTCAGTATTCACTGCAACAGCCGGCGTTATAGGCCTCCTACCCTCAATAACACAATCTTGAAATCCATACTACAGAATCATAACAAATATACGATTATTTATACGGACGGTTCTAAGGATGAATACGGAACAGGTTCCGCGTTTTTTGTCGCTAGTAATAATATAGTCAAACATTTCCGGAACAAAAACGTTTGCTCAGTATTCACTGCAACAGCCGGCGTTATAGGCCTCCTACCCTCAATAACACAATCTTGAAATCCATACTACAGAATCATAACAAATATACGATTATTTATACGGACGGTTCTAAGGATGAATACGGAACAGGTTCCGCGTTTTTTGTCGCTAGTAATAATATAGTCAAACATTTCCGGAACAAAAACGTTTGCTCAGTATTCACTGCAACAGCCGGCGTTATAGGCCTCCTACCCTCAATAACACAATCTTGAAATCCATACTACAGAATCATAACAAATATACGATTATTTATACGGACGGTTCTAAGGATGAATACGGAACAGGTTCCGCGTTTTTTGTCGCTAGTAATAATATAGTCAAACATTTCCGGAACAAAAACGTTTGCTCAGTATTCACTGCAACAGCCGGCGTTATAGGCCTCCTACCCTCAATAACACAATCTTGAAATCCATACTACAGAATCATAACAAATATACGATTATTTATACGGACGGTTCTAAGGATGAATACGGAACAGGTTCCGCGTTTTTTGTCGCTAGTAATAATATAGTCAAACATTTCCGGAACAAAAACGTTTGCTCAGTATTCACTGCAACAGCCGGCGTTATAGGCCTCCTACCCTCAATAACACAATCTTGAAATCCATACTACAGAATCATAACAAATATACGATTATTTATACGGACGGTTCTAAGGATGAATACGGAACAGGTTCCGCGTTTTTTGTCGCTAGTAATAATATAGTCAAACATTTCCGGAACAAAAACGTTTGCTCAGTATTCACTGCAACAGCCGGCGTTATAGGCCTCCTACCCTCAATAACACAATCTTGAAATCCATACTACAGAATCATAACAAATATACGATTATTTATACGGACGGTTCTAAGGATGAATACGGAACAGGTTCCGCGTTTTTTGTCGCTAGTAATAATATAGTCAAACATTTCCGGAACAAAAACGTTTGCTCAGTATTCACTGCAACAGCCGGCGTTATAGGCAAGGGTAGATAACGAAACTAAAAAAGCTTGCAGAATTGACAATAATAATTTACCTTTAGTACCATTCCACGATGTTACTAACGAATGTAAGAAACTCCTTCGGAATTAATGGGAAACGGTCTATACGAAAGCGGCATCAAAATCTAACAATCATTACTTTAAAATCCATCAGTCGTTACCTAATAATATATCAGATTACTCTTTCCCTTATGTCAGCAAAGCTTACACTTGCATTATGTCTCGATTAAAATTGAACCATGGCCGATTCCCGACTCATCTTTATAAAATTGGTGTGGTGAGATCACCATATTGCAGTTATTGTGATAGCAGATACAAATCATTTACTTTTTGGTGGTAAAAGTAACAAACAGGCATCAGACCTTTTCTTACGAGATTTACATCAATAAAATATACAACTACCAACTTGTATCATATCTCTGTAGGATACAGTAAATAAGAATATATTCGATATAATTGTGAAATTTCTCAAAACAACTAATATTGATATATAATTAATGTATTTATCCGTATTAGAAAGTATGTGGCAAATATCGAGAGCTGATGCCATTGCTACCAACACAAATATGGGCTGGGCATTATATCTAACCACCATCCAGAGGACAAGCTCTTCTCGGTATTACCGGGGCAATGAACAACATGGGGACGTCATCAATGGAAGCCCTTATAGACCTTCCTCCTCTGAAACTTTTTGTTAGTGCAGAGGCAATGATGGCGATCCTCAGATTGAAATCAGGAGGCATGTAAACCCCGAACAATGTTTGTGGAGGACAAACCGATACAACTAGGACAATTCTAGATGAACCGAACTTTCAAACGGATCTGGATAGTATGATACCAGAGAATATATTCATTGAGCGAGTGAATATCATTATTTCATCTAGGTACTCGGGAAATCCTGGAAACATTATTTGGTTCACTGATGGACCTAAAACGAACCACGGTACTCCGGCTGGTATAAATGGATTTAAGAAGGAAATGTTCTTCAGCCTTGGTAGATATACGTCTGTATTTCAGGCAGAAACAATTGCTACAATAGCCTGTATTGATGAAAACATCAAGAGAGGTTATACCGGACCAAGAATAAAAATATATACTGACAGCCAAACACTACTGAAAGCTATCAGTAATGCAATCACGAAATCTAGACTGGTTAAAATCTATAAAGAGTCCCTTAACAAGCTGGCAAGAGACAACACAGTGTCTCTAGTGTGGGTGCCGGAACATGAAGAGATTGCAGGTAATGAACTGGCGGACCAGCTAGCTAAACAAGGCTCAAAAGGACACTTCATAGGTCCGGGACCATTCTGTGGAATCACAAAGGATTACATAAGAGGGGAAATCTGGAACTGGCTAGATAGGGAACATCAAATCAAATGGAGTTCTACAGAAGGTCATCTTCACACAAAAAGCTTACTGGGAAATGTAAACAAAGAACTCTCAATCAGTTTATTGAAACTGAGCAAGAGACACCTGGAGACAGTTACCGATTTGGTTACTGGATACTGTATCCTGAGGAAAAATTTATAGAAAATGGGAAAAGTCAGTAAACTTATCTGTAGGAAATGCGAATTACGAGATAAAATACCTATTCATATACTCTGCTTATGTAAGAGCTTACAAGGACTCAGGCAGAAGAATTTTGGAAAGGAAAGAATACAACCATCAGAACTACTCAAAATCTCCCGAAATAATCTAGTGGCCTATATCGAGGACACTAAAGTTTTGGAGTGGAAGTAGACAATATTGGGAACGGTACAAGGACTTATGTCAAGTGCCAGGGCTGTTGAGTACAACCCAAACGAACGAACGAATGAATGAATTATGCTCACTTCTCTATACCCAATCTTAGGCGTTATTGAGATATTAACATCTATTTAAAAATATTAATTATTTCAGCCTTATTAATGGGTATTAATTGTTATTATTTGGAGTCAATAGCATCGTATAGTGATAGAAATGGCTCGTTTGGAATTAAACAATGACGGTTATCTAAATTTACTTTTAATACATGGTGAATGTGACTAAGCTGTTACTAGAACGTGTTGTTTAATTGCTACAAGATATCCAGATTGATAACGACGCACTCGTGGACAGTGAAGAGAGTATTAAACAAATTTGCACAACTTGCTTGTTTTCGAGCTAAAGTTGAGAGAGTGAAGCCTGTCATTGATAATGTCAAGAGGATAATGCATATCTGAAGAATATTATAGGGTGCGATGAATCAAAATTTACTAAAAACGGAATGTTTAATAGGCACAATTTGCATGACTGCGGCGGAGAAAATCAACTCTTAACAAGAGTACGTGGTTTTCAAGTGCAACGGGAGTTTAATGTCGTTTGTGCGATCAGAGACAACCAGGTTCTTCAATTGTATGATGGAAACTTAAATAGTCAGAAATTGTGGTAGCATTATTTGACGTGATATGCCGTTTCGGATGCAGTAAGAATGCGAAACATTGAGGTGGGCTTACCTTGGCGGCGAGAGATGATACGCCAGGATCTGGTGGCGGGGAAGTTTTCTTCGATGATGATTTTTTGTGAGGGATGTGTCTTCATTTCTGCAGACCAGAGACAAGATGGGTTTGCGTGACTTGGAGCGTGGCCGGTCTTGACAAATGGGGTTGAGTTGGATAATGGTGACTTGATCGTCACCAAGGTTGTTGCGAAGCCTTTTTGCCAAAGCTTCGCGGGGAATACCGGTGGGTATCTTGAGAAGGGCGGTCCTGTTGGAGTTCGCCTTCAAGAAGGCAATATTCCCCCTCAACAGCTCGTTTGTGTTGAGGAGATCGATTAACTCCTTCTGGGAAACGAATTTGGGGGGCAGGTTGCGGATGTTGAGAGTTTGTAGTGATGGTTGGGATTGTCGGGGTTTTCTGGATTGTTGCGGAGGCTGAGTTTGTTGTTGTTGGGTTCGTGATTATTGTGTTGGCTGTTGTTGGGTGGTTGATGGAGGTGGTGTTGGGATTCTTCGATCTCTTTCAGGCAAAGTGCCCAAGCGAGTGAAGTTTCCCTGTTGACCGTTGCGGCTGGTGGAAACAACTAAATGGTGCTACCGTTGTGAGTCGTGGGATTTCGCCGAGAAAGTAGGGGATGTGCTTCGGGATTGCTGGGGTGGATTTTGTTGGTTTTGAAGTTTGTGAATGTAATAAGCACGAAATATGGCAAGGATACTTAGGGACACCCTATATAGATATAATTTTCTTTAAATCAAATAAGTCGAATTCAATTAATATAAAAATAAAAAACGACCTAGAGCAGAAAAAATGATACAAGCAATTTACACAATCCACAAGGTCGACAACAATAATTGAATCAAAAACACGCCGATGTTTTGATTATCAAAAAAATACAGACAAATATTGCAAGAAAAATTAATTGAAATTAACCTTCAATTACGAAAATAATAAAATATGAAGCAAGGGCAAGTGAGCGTAATTAAATAAACACAGCTACAGTCGATGTTTCGAATAACAAACCTCGTCCCAAATCTTTATAAATAAATAGAAGAAAATTTGGATGAGAAGAAAGAAAAAACTTAGGGAGTTAACGGGCAACGTGTGACCTGGAACTCCTCTTTTATGACGGCCCGCCTGTACACAGTGATTTGTTTTTTGTGATTGTGATATTTCAAACCGTAAGTTTTTGAACCCGTCATTTTCTTTTTTTTTTAACCAAAAAGCACATTGATATTGATTTAATTTTGATGCCTGACGATCCATCCTGATCATATTCGTGCACTACTGAAACTTGATCCCCATACTACCAGATTTAGTAGAGAGCACGATTTATAACTTGTTTATTTTTTTGTGAACATAAGATTTTATTCAAGGGAACTATCGGGGTTGTTTTCTAGTATATTATATAGAGATATTTATTTGTGAAAACCGTCTATTTTATGTCATAATCAGGGAAAACTATTTTCATAACATGAAATACGTTTTATTCTAAACCTGTTATTTTCTAATCTATTATACAGAAATATTTATTTGAGAAAACCGTCTATTTATGTCATAATCATGGTTAAGTTATTGTATTGTTTAGTTAGTTGGATTGTAATATATATATATATATATATATATATATATATATATATATCCACCCAGGCTGCTTTCCTTTACCAACAAACCCCTCCCCTCGAACTAGCTGGATTGAACTGGTCGACACGACCTGCCTTCGGACTCAGGCTTGGCACATCGTATAAGCACAAGAGGCCCCACGAAATACCCTTCCGCTCGTGCCAGGTAACCACCTCACCCTTGGTTACCCTATGGCACTGGTGACAGCACGCTGCAAATCAAAACAATACGGAACAATATTGTTACACTGGTGACAGGTCTCATTCGTTACATGAATGAGGTTGAGGGCTTTCTGTAGTTGAAAAGATAGGTTGGATATTTGTTCGATAAGTTCTTCTTTGGTTACGTCGGTGGTGGTTTGTTTGATCGGGGTTTTGATCAATTCGGGGAATTCTTTTTTAGAAGAAATTGATGTGGGAGGAGTTTTCATGCTCCTAGTTCGGATGGAGCGATTAGAGGAAGACATAGCTTCTACTTGCTGGTAACCTTCCTCGATGACTGTGATCACTACACAGTGAGTGTTATGGAGCGATCCTCACTTTTATAATCCTTACCTCGATCTCGAACATTCTCAAAAAGACTCGAGTCGGCGCCTTTAATAAATAAGAAGCTGAAATAAAAATAGAAATACAAAAAATGCGGTGTAAACAATTTCCACTTTATGTTTAGAAGTTAGACCCGACGGTCGCTTGTTTACAATTGTAGTGTCTTATTTCAGACGCGGCTTTTATCAAAGGGACTACGGGCTCAGAACGTCTTTGATAAATAGAAAGCAGAACTAAAAATAGAAATACAAAAAAATGCGTTGTAAACAATTTCGACTTTGTGAGCGCGCACAAGTACATATCAGCGATGGCGGCATAGTAAAATTGTACTGTTGTGGGTGGCTGCACCTCGTGATACGCCCGCGTCAAAACGTTCGACCAGAAACAGGTGTTTTGATTTTTTTCTGAATTATTACGGAACCCCTACGGGGGTTCCGCGGAAGACACTTAGAGAAAAGAGAGTTTTTAAGCCCTTTATTTTGTTACCTAGGTATGGTTATCATTATTCTGAGCATGCGCAGTATGAAAACTTGGAGACCTTAACTTTAATAACAATAACGGACTTCGTTATTTACGGAGAAATACCGTAAGATAGTTTTTATGCTTATGGTTATTTTTCCAATTACAACGTTGTCAAAATTGATATATTTTGGTACACGCAATTGTTAAAACCTACTTAATTTCTCCAAGATGAAGGAAACTACAATATTTTTATGGGAAGACTTTTAGAAGACAATAGTTTATAAAACAATATTTTTTTTGATCAACAAAGCTGTTACATTTTTCCTCTGAGAAAATCTGACAACATCAAGAATTTATTATATCAAACATAAAACCTAACCTTAATTATTATTATCCAATCTGTTAGGATCTCTTCTAACAATAACATTTTCTAAAACTTCTTCCGTAGTTAAATTTATAAAATATTGATGCATTTACTGCATCCATAACATGGGGTTATATTTCCAATTCGTCGTGTCATTATAATTTGATCTGTGACAGAATACGTTATTTTTAGATGTCTTAAAATCCCTTCTTTTCTTGTTCAATGTAATCGTTATTGTTGATAAAGTTAACCATAACTACATCTAAAATCTACGTTATATTAGTAGGCTTAAAAACTCTCTAATGGCTGCCCTAGAGAGTTATGGGTATGGTTATGTTATGTTGTTGCTATGGTAATAATTTGGAAATAAAAATATTCGTGAGAATTAAAGATTTTAATATTGAATATTTACTTACTTTTGCTTTTGTTTGCTTACCTCAAAGGTGGTCTGGATAAATGGTCGGCAAAAAACTCTATCTCTGGTATAAATATTGGAACTTTTGGACGTGGAGGCTTTGGAATACCAGTGTACTTCGATCTTTGTTTCCGTGGGACCTACACACATAAATTCTACATAAAGATTCCTATGCTGGTAGCCGACGAGTAAACATCGCTTATCGGTAATTATACCTCATTAAATTCAAATCAAAATACGAGTTCTTTTCTGTGTATTGTTGAAAGTAGTAAATAATTAACAATCATCATGTGATTTTTTCAATACTTGTGATCGATGCTATGAACAATTGAACATAATTATTTCCAAAAGTTTTAAGTCAGGTAACTGTTATTTCCTACAAAATATTTTCAGGGATCCATTAGGGACCCCTGTCTTTCCTTTTCATTTGTATTGGCTTTGGTATCCAGGGCCACTTACAAAATGAATAATTCACCTAATGCTACAAAGTCGTATATTACTGCGGCACAAACAAAACCTCCCCCACCAACCTTCCCTAAAAGAGAAAAAGCAATCTTCATGCACGCCATAACCAATACCACTCTCTTTGAGTATATAAAAGCCGTAGGAGAAATTGTAACCCCCAAAAATTTGCCTCTAGAATCTCAAACAACCGCATATGCATCTATTTAAGCTCTATTGCTGTTGTCGATAGACTTCTTAATGAACACGATAGTATATATATTAAATCTAACAATATACCTATTCGAAGGCTTATCACACCTGCCAAACGAATTCTGATTTCCAACGTTTCTCCCACTATTCCTCACTCTCTTATAGAAAGAGCTCTAAAAGACATCGGCCTACAGCTAGCCTCTCCTATTTCATTCGTGAAATGGGCGTACCGGATGATAAATATTCTCATATCATGAGTTTTCGCAGAATAACATATATTATACCAGAAAACGACAACTTCACTCTCCAAACATCCCTTTTAATTACTTTCAAAAATACTCCTTACAGAATTTTTGTGTCAACGGATAAACTGGAAATGTTTCTTATGTAAACTCCCTGGACACACCGCCGATTCTTGCACCAATCCACCTAACACTGGAATTCAAAACCCACCACCCCCATCTCCTATAGTGCAAACAACTTCTACACACTCTGACAATCTTCCTGTATCTAACACCCAGAGTATACCTGTCGAAGATGATCAACCCAATCTGACACTTATCGAGCAAGTAAATTTACCTGTAACTCAAGGACAAAAGAGAGGTCTATCTACGGATTGCAACCTCGAAACTCCCTCTCAGCTCTCACCGATAGATACTCCGACCGACAACCAGATGTTCCCCCCTTTATACACAATACCTCAAAACTCAATCAAACAGCATAAGAAAAAACCCAAAACGACCGGAAAAGAGGACTTTAAACTCACACCCACTACTTACGCTACTATACAAGAGCTATGCAAAAACAATTCTACTCACCTAACACTGACTGAAACACAACTCACCGCCTTCCTAGAAAACTCATTTGGCTTGTCAGACCCATTGAACGAAGCTCTCTCTTTCACAGCAAATATACAAGGTCTACTAAATGACTTATGTACAATATAACCAAAGAACGGTCTCTCAAAAATCGGTTGATTAGATTACAGAAGAAAATAAAGCATCAACTAAATCCTGAAGATTCGTCTGACGATAAGAGCTTCACATCAGAAACCCAAACCCAAAGAGTCAAATAATCCCACCTCTTAATTAGCACAGAACTCGTTAGAACCATCAGCCCATATTAACAATATCACTATATACAATAATCATCTTCAAGCTAATCCAATGGAATTGTGATGGATTTTTTCCCCGCCTGGAAAGAATCCAGCAGCTCATATCCAATGAAATCACTCAAATCCTGTGTCTCCAAGAAACAAATGCCACAATCTCGAAACTCCCCCACCTAAAAAACTTTGAAGGCTACCATTACATACGCAATAATTGTAATAGAGTCAGTGGCGGTACTTCGATTTTCGTTTCTAATGACATATTTTCATCCCTTCTTCCCCTTAATACCGACCTTGAAGCTGTTGCTGTAACTATATGGCTCCCGAATAAATTAAATGTGTGCAGTATATACATTCCCCCAAACCATTGTCTAAAAGAAGAAGAACTAGCAAACCTCATTTTTCAACTACCTCATCCCTACATTCTAGTAGGAGATTTCAATGCGCATAATAATTTATGGGGATCCAACTCAACATATGGTAAGGGTAAAATAGTGGAAAATGTAATAAACTGTACAAATGCCTGCCTACTAAATACAGGATCCAATACACATCTTAACTTCTCCTCTGGTTCTTTCTCCGCCATAGATCTCAGTCTATGCGATCCTAAATTAGCTCCCACATTAACTTGGCGTACTGTTGATGATTTACATGATAGTAATCATTTCCCTATCATTATATCTTCCATTGCCTCTCAAAACCCAAAAATCTCAACCAGGACTTTCTGGCGACTAAACAATGCTGACTGGAAAAGTTTTACATCACAAACAGAAGTTTTCCGAAAACGTTGATGATAATATCGCAACATTCTCAAATTCTATTTGGTCAGCTGCTGAATTACATGTAGGTAAAACTAATATATCCCATCCTAAGAAAAGTGTTCCTTGGTGGAATTCCTCTAGCAAAGACGCTGTACAACAACAAAACATATCATTAAAACTGTTCCGACAAAACAATACCCCTGAAAACCTCATTAATCTCAAAAAAGACAGAGCAAAATCTAAATTCATTATCAAACAAAGCAAAAAATCCTCCTGGAAAAACTATGTTACGTCAATAAGCGAAAACACAAATCCCAGTCAAGTATGGAAAAAGATCAGAGGTATACAGGAAAACAAAACCAATAATGGAATTACCCATCTTGTTTCAAATGATACGGTAATAAATAATGACCATGAAAGAGCCAAGATCATTGCTGAAAATTTCGAAGCAAAATTCCGAAGTGGGCTACACCCAAACATTGCAAATACTTATACTAATAACCCTTTATCATGCCCAATTCCATCAAATCAAGATATAGACTCACTCAACCTACCTTTCTCCCACCAGGAACTTATTACTGCGTTAAAATCGTGCAAAAATTCCGCTGCTGGTCCTGATGACCTGCCATATATTTTCCTTAAAAAACTTGATTTCTTAGGTCAACTCAAACTCTTAGAACTGTTCAACTTAATTTGGACCTCTAAAATGTTTCCAAGCCTCTGGCGACTATCCATTATAATTCCCTTCGAAAAACCTGATCAGCCGACAACCTCCCCCAAGTCCTATAGGCCCTTTTCATTAACCTGTACAATGTGCAAAGTCATGGAAAAAATGATCAATAAAAGATTGATATGGTATTAAGATAAATACAACATTTTATCAGAAGACCAATCTGGATTTTGGCGGCACGGGTCAACAAAGGACAATTTCATAACGTTGCAAACTCATATCTCCACCGCTCTAAACAAAAAACAACAAACTATACTTGCTACATTTGATATAGAAGGTGCATTCGATACAATACACAGAAATGTCATACTCGACAAATTATCCCATCACAATATCAATGGAAATATATTCTTTTTTATCAAAAACTTTTTATCGCTTAGATCCTTCAAAGTATCTGTTAATGGTATCCTTTCCTCAACATTCAATCAAACCGACGGATTACCCCAAGGCTCTGTACTCAGTCCCACACTCTTCAACCTCGTAACAAATGATCTATGTTCTAATTTGTCTGCTCCTATTAGATGCACGATGTATGCCGATGACTTAGTATTATATTGCCACGGTCAGTCAGTGTCCACTACCTCCTCTATAATTCAATCCGCGGTAAATTCCCTGTCCAACAAGATAAAATTATTGGGACTCTCTCTATCCAAAGTCATCAATTTTAGTAAGTCTTCAATAAACTCTACCCCTAATATTATAATCAACAACGTCCCCCTTCAGGTTGTAAATCACTGCAAAATATTGGGTATGATATTTGACTCCCGTCTCAATTGGAAAAAACATATTTTAGATACAAAGAGCGAAGGATACAGACGACTAAACATCATAAAAACCCTTTCTCACTTCCATTGGGGCGCTGACGAAACTTCTCTCTTAAAAATATACAGATCCCTTATTCGATCTAAATTAGACTATGGCTGCTTCGTATATATATCTGCATCTAAATCACATATCAATGTCTTGAACTCGATACACAATAGAGCTCATCGCCTGTGTCTAAGGGCGTTTAGGTCTAGCCCGGTAGAAAGTCTCTACTGCGAGGCAAATGAACCTCCTCTATGGATAAGACGTCAACATGTATTACTTAACTATATTATCTCGGTATCTTCCAATCCCCTTAACCCAGTATACAGCTTGTTTGCCAATGAGAGCTTACAGAATATCTCAACATCCTCAACAATAAGACTCTTACCTTCACTACTAAAAACAATGCCAATCAAAATTGATATTTCTCAAACATTTCCTCTACCTCTTCCCTTAATGCCCCCATGGACGAAAAACGTTCCTCATATCAACACATCTCTAACAACTCTGAATAAAAATGAAACACCAAACGAACTAATTGAAAAATCTTTTCTGGATATAATATACCGAAATGAATACGATTTAGTACTATATACTGATGCCTCGAAAAATGAAACAGGAGTCGGTTGTGCCGTAACAACATTAGATTCTCCTATCTTCTCTTCCACAATATCATCAACTTGTTACTGTACATACCGGCGAACTCTATAGTATACTTCAGGCCTTCAAACATATTTCCGCTCCTAATAAAAATGTCTGCATATGTACAGACTCACTTGCCTCTATACACTCCATTAAAGATATATACAGTCATCATCCTCTAGTACAGAATATCCATGACTCCTACCAACTCTCCTTTTCCCAAAATATAACAGTTGCCATTCTATGGACACCATCTCACATTGGTATAATGGGAAACGAACTAGCTGATCAACTAGCTAAAAGGGCCACAACTTCAAACTATTATGCAGATAACATCCAAATTGTATCCGATCTCAAGCAAGTCATCAAGCATAAGATCAAATCTCTATGGCAAAATCATTGGAACTCCATCCCGACAAAATTGCAAAAAATTCAACCCTCATTAAGCCGTCCTTACTATATTGGAGCTTCAAATCTCTCAAGACAAGACCTAGCGGTGCTGAGAAGACTAAGAATCGGTCACGGTAGATTCACTTATGGCTACCTTATGTCATCCAACATTCGGCCATTCTGTTCAACCTGTAACTGCATCTACACTGTTGAACACATTATTCTAGAATGCCAACAGTACACAACTAGAAGACAACAGCTCAACCTCAAAGGAAGTCTCCAAGATATACTCGGAAATCCAGATAATGTCCCCTCCGTTCTCCAGTTCCTGAAAGATGTACAGCTATACCACAAAACATAATATATTGATTGTATACTTTTACTGTACTTATGCGAGTGTCCTTTGTAGCCGAGCACGTTAATTGCAATAAAAAAAAATTCTACATAAAAACTGTATAATACATTGAGTGACTAAGTCTTTTAATTAGTAAATATTGTTTGAAACCAAATACACTGATGCATTAATTACACAGGTGGAGGGTACTTTCAGCGTAAATTGTTAAACAACCGACACTACAGTACAAAAATCTGTACAAGTGAGCGTATGAGAAAAATGGATAATAAGGCACGAAAACGAGAATTGGAAATTAAACAAGTGAATACAATCAAACCAGTAAATAACCCGAAGAGGACAATACAATAGAAATAAGACCTTGACAAAAATTTGAATTACTTCAATGGAACGATTGGAATGATGGAATATAGAGACATTACTGTTGTAAATTATTATTTTAGTTGATTAGTTGAGGCTTTTACTTGAAGATCAATACTGAACGATGAGATAAAACAATTTAAATTGTTTGAAACTCCATTGTATTTGAAATAATGTTCAATTTAAACGTAATATGTCCTATGAATATCCGTTGAATGTTAGATATTAGGAACATTCCAAGTGGATAAATCCTAGCCACATGTCAGTATGGATGTATGTCGTGTTATCAGGTAATACGCATAAATCATATATATTACAGATATCCAGCAACCGCTGTCTCTTGTTGACATAACTATTATTATTATAAATACTCAAGATAAATCAAATCGAAAATCTATAATTCCGTATATGTGAGAATCACAATCGGAAACTCCACGATTGAAGGAGTTTCAGCAAATCCTCTAGATTTTTCATTATTAGTTTTCATTCCCGTAGAGAGACAAATAGTATTGCAATGTCAATAAAACGAATCCGCTCAAGTTTGAGACCATTCAAGATATCTCTTGTCTAATTTATTTATCTACAGTATTCAAATAAATACTCACATCAGTTGGGAAATTCAAATCATCAAACTTCTCCACTTCATTGCATACTTTCTATCGATGGCAGAATGGGAACTCTTGTTTTATATCAGTTATTAATATATTCGAATAATTATATAAAAACAGTGGAAATCCATTTTTATTTTCTGCTCGGAAATGTAGCACACCAAGCTACGTACATGGCTAGTTTTTTTTCAATAATCTCTGTATATTGTTCATTTTGGTATCAACATTCTAATTTGGATATTGTTGCCTACCAGGAAAAGTCTCACTCAGATATACGAAATGGTAGTGGGAACTCCCAGGTCATGGATTTACTGTCTGGACCAAGAGGAAGCAACCTCCTTAAAAACCTAAAGTCAAGGTGGGAACCAGGCCGAAGAATGCGTGTCTATATCGGATAATAGCCCTTACTGGTTTCGACCTTGGAGCACCGGGGGGAACTCCATTGTATTAAACCCCATACCTCTGCATGCGGGGCTATGCAGCGGTGGACTGTAATGATCCTAGCTTCTCGTGGAACCATTTATAGACATAGAAAGCAAAACTTCCACCGGAAAAGTAGTGGAGAAAACCTCCGCCTCTTCATCCGGGCACCTCACAGAGAGAAAAAAGGTCGTATGCTGTTCGACCTCCGAAAACTGGGAGAATTGGGCGGCATAGACGACCCACTGAAAAAAGACATGAGTGGAGCAGGGGTGCGGAAATACCTGCGACTCCTCAATCAAGGAATACCCCCGAAGAGGCCAGAAACCAGGTCATTCAGCACCCAACCCCCCCGAAGGAACCACCAACGGGGAAGGTAAAGCTGAAAAGAGCCCCGGAGCATATCACTCCTCCGCAGCGACCTCTTAGCAAAAAACGAAAAACAGCTGCAACAGTAACCGAGCAAGCCACTGGTTACGCAGCATCTATTAAAGCAGAGAAGGCTTTCAGGGTGGGAATAATGTCCAAGGATTATTCTGGGGTCATCCTAGAAGCAGAGCCACTCCACCCTGGAAGACACTCTGGTGGAAGAGATGTGCCAGAGCAATGAGAAGGGGATCCACTTCTCAGGTATCCATTTCCATTGTGGAATGATAGTGGTGGACTGTGGGTCCCAAAACTCGGAAGACTGGCTCATGAGATCAGCGCCGAAATTAAACTCTTGGGAAGGACGCGAATTCGTGGCTCGAAGTGGAGACGACATCCCAAAGCTGGTCAACATAACGGTGCTATTCCCAAGAATCCACGACATGAAGTTGGAGAATATCCTGCCGAGGTTCAGAACTCCAACCTCCCTACTGGGGCTTGGAAGATCGTGAGCTCTAAAAAAGAGGGACAGGGAACTATCCTCATGATTGGGATCGATCACCAATCTGGGGACGCTCTGAAGGCAGGAGGTTACGTGCTATACTTCCGTTTTATGCGTAAGCCTGTCTCGGGGCTGGAAAAAAAGAACCCCGCGGGGGATCCTAAGGACATGGAGATACCCTCCACATCCGGAACCTTTGGAAAAGGGGAAAAGGGCGAAAGAATGACTTTTAGTCTGCCCGAGATCTCCTCCGGCTCTGCTGGGGTAACTAGGGATGCGGAGACCGCCTCTGCATCCCGGGAAACTGGGCGGAGCAGCCCGGGGTTCGAGGGTCCAACTCGAGATCAAGAAACCTGCTCGAACTCCGAGGAAGATATTGCCATGGTGGTCGAGGAGGGTCGGGGAGATATAAAGGAGGGGGGTGAATAGAGGCTGAGTAACTCGGCCTTTCTCATCCATAATAATTCATCTTCACGTTCACGAATGTAGCTCAAATTAACCTGCATCACGCGAAGGGAGCTTCAGCCGTGATTGCAAGGTTGTTCACTGAACTACAACTGGATATTGTACTGATCCAAGAACCATGGATCAACAAAGAAGGCCAAATCAAAGGTTTGGCATGCAAGGATTCTAAATTAATGAAATTAACTGTCTCGACCCTTACTTCGTGGAATCTGCTCATATTAGTGTTTTAAATGAAACTCACGGTTTCTAGTTATCTCCGCAATATAATAAAAGTTATTGAAAATTTTAAAAAAGTGACAATTGTTTCGATATTGATTTATCGAAACAATTGTAAATTTTTTAGAATTTTCAATAACTTTTATTATATTGTGGAATTAACTAGAAACCGTGAGTTTCATTTAAAACACTAATAATTCTAAATTAATTTATGATCAAAGGCATGTAAAGCCGCGTGCCTGTGTTATCATAGGAAATAACATAGAATATGTATGTGTTTCAGAATACGTGTCACGGGACCTTGTTCCAATCATGGTTCACCTCAACATGGGAGGTACCGATCGAGACATCGTCATTGCCTCTGCCTACTTCGCTGGAGACGGGCCGATGACACCACCAGAAGAAGTACAAGAACTAGTGAGATAGTGCAATAGCAGACGGCTGCCAATCATAATTGGTTGTGATGCCAACGCACATAATACCGTGCGGTGAAGTACCAACAACAACGCCAAATGTGAGTGTTTATTAGAATATCTCTTACCAAATAATCTTGAGACTTTAAACGCGGCGACAACCCCCACTTTTGTCACGAGAGCAACAGAAGAGGTCCTGGACGTAACAACTGTTAATGTTGCTGCTAGGAAAAATGTAAAAGATTGGAGGCTGATGAGCGAGCCATCACTTTCTGATCATAGGATCATCGAATTTAGGATAGAGGGAAATACTACCTCGATTCCTATAATCCCAAATCCTAGAAATACTGATTGGATTCTTGACAAGACAAATCTGAAGGACAATTTGGAACACGTCGAAGTGAATGGGGCAAATCACCCGCACTACGACCTGGAACAAAGAGTCGAACATATCAATGAGGCAATAATGGAAGCTTTTCATTCCAGTAGCCCACTGTCAAAAGCTCATTCAGAAAAGAATGCTCCTTGGTGGAAAGAGAACCTGTCAAACCTAAGAAAAGAGGTCCGTCGACTCTTTAAGAGAGCCAAACGTGACGGTAATTGGCAGAGACACACTGAGAAGCTTTTTGTGAATATATAACTTCCACACACACAGCCGCCAGACTTCAAAAGGTCATGGCAAATGGGGTAACTAACCCCACAATGTCGCTGAAAAAGCCAGATGGATCATACATGGAAGGTGAAGAGGAACGATCCATTATTCTTCTTCGAACCCACTTTCCAGGTAGTGAACCAGCAACAAGCACTGAAATAGCAATGAATCACACCAAAAAATTCCGTAAGGAAGATTACATTGCTAAGAAACTATTCACCAGACAACGGTTAGAATGGGCAATAAATATCTTTCAACCATATATATCCCCAGGGTTGGATGGAATATTTCCAGCACTCCTTCAGCAAGGGATAGGGGAGATTCATTCTTCCTCACCTGCTCAAGAATACAAGAAGCAGTCTAGCAGTTGGTTTAATATATAGAAAATGGAGAAGGGAAAGGGTAACCTTCATACCAAAAATAGGGAAAAAGATGGGACTGATCCCCGATCTTTTAGGCGCATCTGCCTAACATTGTTTCTACTCAAAACGATGGAGAAAACAGTGGATAACTACATCAGAACAGAGAACCTGCAGAATATATCACTTCATAAATGTCAGCAGGCCTACAACAAAGAAACCGCAATATGCGCATTCCAGGAAATATATGGGGCCTTTGACAACACAACTCATGTGTCTGTCAAAGAAGTACTAGAAAGGCGAGGAGTAAATGAAACCATTGTAAAATGGATGTATGAGTTGGTAATGACGAGGATAGCTGAGACACAGGAGGGTAACGGAGCTCGACTTCGAATGTATGAGGTATGCTGATGACATAGTTCTAATAGTCAGAGGCAAGTTCGAGAGCATCTTGTGTGATTTATTACAAAAGGGCCTCAGAATTATTGAACAATGGTGCTTGTTAGTGGGGCTGAACATTAACCCAAACAAGACCATATTAATTCCATTTACCCGGGAAAGAACACTTCCAGCCATGAAACCCCTATCTTTAAACGGGGAAATCATAGAATGGAAATCAGAAGTTAAATATCTAGGGATAACCCTAGACAGTAAGCTTCTGTGGAATAAGCATGTTGAAATAACTGCTAGTAAAGCAATAAGAGCTTTGATGGCGTGCAGAAATCTAGCTGGTAAGAGTTGGGGCTGTAACCCAAAAATACTGCGATGGATGTACGTAGACCAGCAATTACGTATGGGGCAATAGTTTGGCATACAAAAGCAAGTCAGTACAGCACGAGGAAGGCCCTCGACAAAGTTCAAAGGCTTGCCTGTGTGTGCATCACTGGAGCTATGAGAACGTGTCCAACTAGGGCCCTTGAGATCATTACAGATCACACACATCCTTAGAAAGATCTGCCCAAGAGGCAATTCTTAGAATATCTAAGGAAGGATCAGGCAATGAAAGTATTAAAAATCAGGGAGCCTGGTCCTCTCTAACAAAATACATATCATCAGCAAATCTTCCCATTGACGAAATGATCATGAGAGTAAGTATCGAAAAGAATTTTACTACGATGCTAAATAAGAGGAGAGACTGGGAAAGGGAATACATCACCAAAACTCTCAAAGAAAACATTATTAGACGGTATACAGATGGTTATAGAACCACCACTGGAGTAGACGCTGGAGTATTTGGGCCTGGCACCAGATACTCATTATCGTTAGGCTCGGGAGCGTCTTTCAAGCAGAAATACTTGCGATCGAAAGATGCGTGGAAATAAATCTAGAAAGGAACTATAATAAATGTGACATATCGATCCATTCTGATAGTCAAGCAGCTATCAAAGCATTGAGCTCCCATGTCATTGACTCAAAGTGGACATGGGAGTGCCGAAGAAAACTTGTTGGATTAGGCAAGAATAACAGGGTCTCTTTAGTCTGGGTTCCTGGAAACTCGGGAATCACGGGAAATGAAGAGGCCAATACATTTGCCAGGAAAGGAGCACAAATGCCCTTTATTGGCCCATGGCCTTTCTGTGGTGTAGGAAAATGCTCCTATAAGAAAGAGTTTCGGAAGAAAGAGGAAACCGAAAGAGAAGCATTCCGGCCGTGCCTTCCCGAGCTGGAATATTCCAATAAAATATTTGGATCTCAGTAAAAATAAGCTACTTCTCTTCACGTGCTTTCTTACAGGACACTGCCTTAGGAAGCACCTAATGAGAATAGGTCTAGCAGAAATTGACGACTGTAGATTTTGTGGGGAGGAGAATGAAACTCCGTGTCACCTAGTTCAAGAATGCCTCGCCATTGCAAGCAGAAGAAATGCTTCGGAAAAGAAACTTGTGAGAGTGAGGATCTAACCTCGTTCAAGCCGTCCCAAATACTAGAGTTCATTGGAACCCTGGAACTGGAAGGCGAGAACAGCTCTGATAGGGGGGAGGCACAATAAACCTTAGGTTTCGGTGCATTGTAACCCTGTTAAAATCTAATCTAATCTAATGATTGTATGAAATAAATCTGGACAGACAAAAAACATGCACAATTAGTAGAATGAGAATAGGACATTGCTGTACACAACATCTAACCAAAATTGTAGTTAGTGAATGTTGAAAAATTGGTAATCTCCAAGACATACAATTAGAGTACAATATAAACAGACCTCTGCGAGATAAATTCTACTTTGAAATGCTTCAATGCTTAAAACCTTCTCAATCGGTACTAAACTTAGAGTGCATGTTTAGTAACCTTAGTGTAAGTAGTGCTTCAATAATCTGTAGCTTCCTTAAAGGACTAGGATATAAAATGTAGTTAAAATAACAATTCTAATTTTAAATTTCAAGGCTGGGTGGAGTTATGGTTGAGGACCAGACAAGCGAAAGCGTAACCCTTTACAGCTAATTGGAAAAAAGAAGAGTGTTATCTGCACAAATAATCCATAAGGATTGAACTCAAAAAAAGTGAAAGAAGAAGAAGCAATTCAAAATCTAGTATAAAGAAATGGCGTAGCAGCGACCTTTACCACTGCAACCCGATCGGATTTATATAGAATAGATATAGTGAAACAGATTGAATCGATATTCTAGTCGAGAAGTTGAAAATGGTACAAAATAGAGATACTGCTCTTGAAATTATGTGCGATAGCTCATTGGATTCGGAATGACGCCTAGAAAAATGTGCTAGAAGCGTGTATTAGCACATAAAAAATTGCAAGATTTATAAACAATTAAAGATGAAAAAACTGGCATTTCGTTTTTTGCCAATATTTCATAAACTATTAATACTTAAGAAATTTCAAAAAAAGATTCTGAAAGAGGGGGAAATTTCCAATAAAAAACTCCTAACAACCGGAACTCTATCTCCATTATTTATAATTTCAATTTAACGCTGAAAATAGTTCCGCGCGCGACATTTTTAGATTGCGTCAAAAGCGAGTACGGCACATTAATTAATATATTTAAGGTATTGAATATTCTTTTTCTAATTTGAAAAAATTTTGGTGTATTCTGAACACTATAAATAATTTATTCCCGTTAGAAATTTCACTTAAAGTTAATTTTTCAACAAGTTAAACAATTGTTAACTAACAAAATTTTCTTGCACTTCAGTCTTAATTGTAAGTGAAAAAAAATGTTTACATAATAGTTGTAAAAAACTTTCGTTTCGTAGAGCCTTTCTTACCCACATACTTATCAAGATCGTGTCATGAAAGTAAAAAAAATATTTATACTTTGTTTATAATAATTTTTTTTTATTTGAATAAAAACTGAAAAATCCAAGTAATGTCGCGCACAGACCTATTTTCAGCGTTAAATTAAAATTATGAATAATGGAGATAGAGTTCCGGGAGTCAGGAGTTTTTTATTGGAAATTCCCTCCTCTTTCAGAATCTTTTATTGAAATTTTTTAAATATTAATAGTTTATGAAATATTGGCAAATAACGAAATGCCATTTTTTTCATCTTTAATTGTTTATAATTTTTGCAATTTTTTATGTGCTAATACACGCTATTAGCACATTTTTCTAGGCGTCAGTCCGAATCCAATGAGCTATTGCACATAATTTTAAGAGCAGTATCTCTATTTTGTACCATTTTCAACTTGTCGACTAGACTACGAAAATAATTGTATGATAATAGAATCAATTGCAAATAATTTGTTTAAGTTATAAACGTAATTTCAATGCATGTGTCTCCTTATTTCAAAAATTGAATATTCATCACGTGTAGTTGAGGATTTACCTGTTTTGATAGCTGGTCCAATCGCCAATTGTCTGGGTATTTCTCTAAAATTTTCAGTAAATGCGGTGGAATGCCCGGTTTTGGTGGTGGAGGTGGTGGTGGCGGCAAGGGAAATGCGTGAATATCTATATTAACATGTTCAGTTGGTTCTTCATACTTTACAACTGTTGCTGGGTCGCACATTGTCTAAAATGATGAAATGACCTGGAATTATATTTTGTTGGTTTATTTCTTTTGTAGTTACTGTGAAATTTAGTGATGACTATGAGATGAATGACTAGGAATTTTGACGTTTCATTGAATTTTGACTATTTGATCATGAAATGACAGACAAAGCACCCGTCATGGAAGGGAAAGCATATCGATTTTTATAGACCAAATGTTATTTATTGAGTCAGGTATCAATGTCATTTTGGGGACTTAAATATTATTATCTTCAGGTATACGTTGTGACTTATTGTATTGCTTTGGTTTTATTTATTTATTAATAATCTTACTGTTTATTAAAAGATGATTATAGATAACGTAACTTTATTTTTAATGACGTTTCTTATTTTTATACATCCGTTTGATGATATCCGACATGGCAGTTGCCCGCGATTCCTACTAAGGCCTGGCCTACATGTCACACTTATGATAACTAGATTGTGATAAAATACTTTCCATCGCACAATTATATGTTCTTAACTAAAATGCCAGAATCGGACAAAACCAACAAACCAACAAAAAAAAACAGGAACGAAATTAAAAACTTCGTTGAAGCAACCGAGACTCGACATTTATTGAAAATCGAGTTAAGACTACAGCAACCGAGCTAGAAAAAGAAAAAGTCAAACTAAAAGAAGAAACTTTTTCTTCTTCTTCTTCCTGCTTCCTTAATAGGCTCGCGCCTCCTCACTATATATCCAGATTATCACTTGGCCTTCCAATACTCCTCGGCCTTTTGGGGATCTGTCTCGTGCAATATTTACCAGTCTTCTTTCTCCCATTCTACTTATATGGCTATACCATTCTTTTTTCCTTTTCAGTGTCCATTCATTTAGGTTCTCTATATCACAGTTTTGCCTGAGGTCTGTGCTACGTTGTCTATCCCATAGTCTTTTCCTGTGATATGACGGACTATTTTTATTTCACATGTTTCCATCAGTCTTTTTGTCCTTGTTGTATCAAGTCTTGTTTCCGCAGTGTAGGTCATAATTGGCCTCACTACTCTCTTATAAATCCTGGCCTTTGTTTATGTCCGTAAATGTTTGTTTCGCCAGATAGTGTGTTCAAGATATCCTGCTATTCTGTTGGTTTTGTTTATTTGTTGGGCAACTTCCGCTTCTGTATCTCCATAACTGTGAATTAGTATTCCCAGGTACTTGATGCTTTTTTCTTGCTGCATTATCTTTCTGTCCACTTTCAGCTTGCACCTCATTGGATCTTCAGATATCACCATACTCTTTGTTTTATTCGGTGATATTATCATGCTAAACTTTTTTGCTTTTATATTAAATTGATGTAGAAGTCTCTGAAGATCTTCTTCACTCTCCGCAATCAGTACGGCATCATCTGCATAGCATACTATAGAGATAGATTCTTCACCCATTCTGTACCCTCTATTCAGATTTTTGACTTTATGGATAATTTCATCCATGATGAGGTTAAAGAGCATCGGGCTCAATGAGTCTCCTTGACGTATTCCTCTTTCCACTGGTATCGGCTGAGTTAGTTTGTTATTAATTCTGGCCAGTATGTTATTTTTGTTGTATATATATTCGATAGTCTTGATGGTATCTGATGGAATGTTTCGTTTATATAACAGATGAATTTCGTCGTTTAGCTCTACCCAATCGAATGCCTTCTGTAGGTCTATAATGCAGCAAAAGGCCGGGACGTTGTATTCCAGTGATTTTTCCATGACTTGCCTGACGACAAAAACTACATCGTTACAGGATCGTCCGGATCTGAAGCCTTGTTCTTCATCTGCTAGATCTATTTCGTTGGTGATTTTGGTGATTATGACTTTTGTGATCAGTTTCAGAGCGGCACTGAGCAGGTTCATTCCTCTGTAGTTCTCGGGTACAGTTCTGTCACTCTTTTTAAACATCAAGATCGTTGTGCTAGTGCGCCAGCTATTTGGTACTGTATGTCCCGAGATACATTTCTGTACAAAGTATCCTTAGTTGTTCACTTAGTGTGTTTCCAACGTATTTCAGCATTTCGCTTGGAATTATGTCCGGTCCTGGAGATTTACGGGTGTTTAGTTTTTCTAAGGCTTTACTAATTTCCTGCGTTGTGACGATTACGTTTTCGGTTGTTATATCTGGAGTTTCTGGTAGGGTCTGGTCTTCGCTTGTCTTAAACAGTTGGGTGAGATAGGAGGTCAAGCTATCGACATCTATTTTATTGGTTTCTGTTAATTCGCTTATTTCTTTTCTCTGCGTTCTAATAAATCTCCATATTTGCCCTTGCAGTCCGTAGTAGTCGGCTTCCATTCTTGATGAGAAAACCCGCCAGTATTCGTTTTTTGGTTTCTTTACTAATGTTTTAGTTTCGTTTCTTATTCTTTTGTAGTTGTTGTAAGCTTCTGGTGTTTGTTGTGATCTGTACTTAAGAGGGCTTCTCTTTTTTCTTTACACTTTGTTTTGATTTCTTGTCGGAACCAGGGCGTTTTGTTAGGCTTCTTGAGGCTTAAATTTACTGTTCTTGTTCCTGCTATCTCTATGTTATCTTCCTCTAAGATTTTATTTGCTTCTATTTAGGAAGTTAATCATTTCTGATATAGATATTTGATTGATGATTGCCATATACTTTCGATGTTTATTCTTTGTGTTTTCTCGACTGTTTGCGATCTTCTTGTTTTCCGTCGGACTTCCAACCTTATTTTGCAGATAAGCAGACTATGGTCACTTCCCACGCTCACAGAATTCAAGGTTGTCACATCTAATATTTGAGAACAGTGTATGTTCTTATTTGTTTTTATGTAATCTTTGGTTGATTTCTGACCCCTCGTATTGTGAAATGTATATTTATGTTTTGTCTTGGGTGGGAAGTAGCTGTTATTGATGCGTAGTTCATTGTATGTGCAGGAATTGATCACTGACTCCCCATTATCATTTAGCATGTCTTTATTATATCTCTGTTTAATGCCTGGTATTATGTTCTTCCCGATTCGAGCATTAAAATCTCCCATCAATAAGAGAGTATCGTTTTTTAGGATATTATCTAGGGTTCTTCGCATTTCCTCATGAAAGGCCTCTTTTTCTGCCTTTGGCTTACAGTCTTCGGGACTGTATACACATACTATATGTAGTTCTTTATGTTCTGCTGTTAGTTTCACGTGTTCTGAGACGTAATGGAAATCCTCTATGCTGTCTTTGATTTTTTGATGGATGAGTATACCCACTCCTGCTTTAGCTCTTTCTTCTCTATTAACACCACTATATATTAAAGTGTAATCATTGTATTGTTCCTGTCTTTTTCCCTTCTTCTTTGTTTCCTGGAGTACACATATGTCGATATTTCCGTGCCGTAGTTCTTCAACGATCTCTAGTTCTCTATTTTTCACTGATTTTTTATTCCATGTTGCGACTCTGATCATATTTTTCTTCTTCCAACTCATATACCCTCTCCTTGCATGGTTCATCATAAAAAGAAACTGAATACCTAAAAAGAGATCAAATAAAAAAAATTGGATAATATTTGGCTTGAACAAAACGAGAGAAGAAATAACACCAAAAAACCTGAGTACGGAATTTAATGAATTACTAGATGTGGAATTGAAAGAAGATGATTTCAGTGATTGTTATCCTCTGGGATAACAAAATAGAATTCCATTTGAATCTCAAGAAAAATTAGGTTCTTAAGAACTGTAACAAAGGGAAAAATATCTCCATTGCCCATGACCTGTCAAATAAACAGAACCGATTATAGAACGCTCAGAAAACATGTACACCTTGCTAAGGCGGAAAAATATGAGGACTACTACATAGAAGGAGATTATTTGTAAACGGTAAAATATACGGGGTAAAAGATTTGACAGAAAAAGAATTTCAAGAAACCAATAAATTGGAAAAACAAAGCGACCCCAACTTCGAATGCAAAAACAAACCTCTTTCTATAGTAACGGACAAACTTTCAAACATCTTGAAGGAAACTACAAATGAAAAACAGTTGAAACCAGCATCAAACACACCAAATAAGGAACCAAACCGAAGATACGATCTATAAGATAGACCCTAAGTAGCAGAACGAAGATTAAGTACGTAACGACATGAACAGAACACTTCGATAGCTAAGAACATTATTTAGACTTTTTAATTTATTCTTATTTTGACCGTAAAGATATTAGAGCAATAAGCTACTTTATCCATTAACATTCTACTGTGTTTTTCTGTGTTCCTACTCTCACAGGCAAAACAGACCATAAATCAAGATCACGATAAATCCGTACATTAGAGATTTTGAAATTGAAAAAATAGAGACTTTTAATCTATCAACATCAGATGAGGCTAAAACAATATTAGCGATCAATAATATTTCAAAATCATTCACAATAATATATGTAACATAGGATGTAATCTGTATGAATTCATTGTATTTATCTTAGAAACGACATTCGATTGTTTGATCCTCACCGAGACAAGAACTATTCCTGACATTATTGTATACAAGATTGGTGGATATAAGAATCTATACAATAATGGTTGTTTCAACCAAAAAGACGGGGTGGTTGTATTTGTTAGGTCCGAGGTGTATGCATCGCACAAGACCTTCCCTTTGAATGGTAGTTCAGATCTCAGAATAAAATCGATGTTTGAGGATGAAATATAAATAATAAACACGTTCTGTAGATCACGAGTTAGTGATAATAACACTTTTATAGAACAGAACACAAAATGAACCATATGATTATAATTTGTTTGTGGGGGATATTAATATAGACTGGTTGAGGGACACTGAAGAATATTTAGCGTATGTAAACACCCTTAGTGAATACGGTTTTCTATCAGCAATCAATACACCAACTAGGATTACAAAAAACACGTTTTGAAGTGGATGCATATGTGAAATACCTCTCCCTCCTTCAGAGCGGGGGAGAGTGATTCTTTCAATGCTAGCGTTCTTGTGGTGCATGTTATGTTTGGTGAGTTTCGTCCTGGTGGTCCTATTTATGTAGTCTAGGTCTGTGTGTGTCCATTTTAAAACTCCAAATGAGTATGTCAGTAATGAAATTGCATACGCGTTTATAGCTTTTGTGAGATTTTTTGAGCTGAGTTTGCTTTTAAGTAGTTGGGTGAGTCTTGAAGTGAATTTCTGGGTGAGTTTTTGTTTGAGCTCGGTGTGGTTTAGGTGTCTGGTCGAATCCTAGATATTTGTATGAGTTTACTTCGGCTATGTGCTCTATTTTGCCAGTTGTTGTGACTGTTCCATTAGTGTTTGTCCATTTAACGCGTTCTATACTATTGGTTTTGCACTTGTCAAGTCCGAATTTCATTTGTATATCTGTCGATATTGATTCTGTGATTTTGATAAGGGAGTCTATTTGATTTTTAGTAGATGTGTATAGTTTTATATTGTCCATGTAAAACAGATGGTTGACTTTATAATTATTGTTCTGGTTGTATTTGAGTTGGAAACAGTAGCTTTTATAGAGATCATGTGGGAACTGATGGTTTTTCAACAGAACAAGCAATAGGTGTATGGAAAAAGTCTTTAGAAAAAGTGACTCCTGATATTTGGTCAAAGACAGTAGAGCACACTGAAAAAATTATACAAGATGGGTGGGATAGAGAAGTAGTATTTGATAGACAGGATGTGCCTCCACTTATTATTAATTTTGACAGTGACGATGAAGATAGTGATGATTTTGTAGTGAAGTAGTGGAAATCTTGTGTTTTATTTTTTGTATATTTTTATCCAATTTGCTTTATTTCCACCTTTTCAAAATCACTAATAACTATTATTAAATTCATTAGGTACAGTTATTTTATAATACACAAATTAAAACAACGACCACAGTATCTCTACATAAATAATACTGATAAAATGGGAGATTTTTTATTTTTATATCTTGTAACAAAATTTTATTTTGTGTATCTATATTTTCCTTTTCCATTCTATTTTTATTATAATAAATATAATAGATATTGTATAAACAATATTTAAATTTGCATGAAGATGATTACAGCTTGTATTGATTCCTTTTAGCGTAAACCCGTGCAGTGCTCTTGAAGATGGTTCTGTAGAGCATAGAATAAGGTATAATGACCTACAGTTCGTCATTTAACCCTCTTCTATGTAAAATAATTAAATGTTAATTCGAATATAGAATGATTGGTTACTGTTTGTTGTATCTTATCCATAGTTTTAATGAATAAACATTTATATTAAATTAATCAAGCCTATCATACAAGCCTTCTATTTTCAAATAAATATTTTTGACTTACGCCCGACGAGGCACGAAACAATGAAAAAGAAGAACTGTCAATCTAACATCAGATTGACTTTTCTAGTTTTAGTTAAGTGAAGGAAAAAACTACAGCTTGGCAACATCACAATATTTTGTTTTGCATCTTCATCGTCTTTTTATCGTAAATAAACTATAATATAATAATTTCAACATTAACAAACTTCCCGAAAATGAATTTTTAGAAAAAATTATACATAGAAGTAATTTTATATCAATTTTCTGTGGTTTAGACAACGTCGTGGAGCTACGATGAAAAAAATATTGAAGTAATACAACTAAAATTGTGTTAGAATTGATGTTTGATAGATGGAATGAATGTATTTGAAGCCACAAAATACAAATACCTATGTAAGAATTCTATTTGAATATTTAATTTGTATATCCTTTCCGGTGAAACGGGCAGTCGTCCATATTGATGGTATTGAATTTCATTGTACTGAATTCATATAAAAGAAAATGAATAAAACAAACTATCGGTATAAAATTGGTTGTGATAAGAAGCGGCTTAATTTTAAAATAAACAAAATGAATAATAAAACCAATCGTTTTATTCCACTTGATAAAAAATTAATATCTAATAAATCAAATAATTGGAAAAGACAATTTGTGCGATATTTGCGAAATAACTAAGGTTTAGGCTTGCTTATCACTATTTTTCTACTATATAATACCGGCAGTATAATATAATCTATATAATAATCCTGTTTAAGCTTCCAAAAGTACTTGTTTGTTCTGCATCCGCTATATAAGAAATATATTCTTGATCAAATTTTTCGTTGCAAAAATGACTCAATTGCTACAATTTGTGTTCCTTGCTTATTTGGTTAGCCAAATATCTGGACATGGCTTGATGTTAGATCCTCCAGGGAGAAATTCCTTGTGGAGATTCAATGAGTTAGCCCCGATCAATTACAATGATAATCAGAACTTTTGTGGAGGTTTCTATGTGAGTATTTACTTTTTCTTATAACTTTCATATGTATTGTAATATATCAATTATACCTTCTTTTAATTATAATTGCCCCGCGTTGGAAGCCAAATTATAATATATTTAATATTCTTTTATAGTTGCCCCACGTTTGGGTGACAAATTGTTATATATTCAATATTATGTTATGAATTTAACAATATAAAATATTATTTGTCGACGTTTTCACAATTTGTGATTGTAGCGACACTCTTGTACACACACCTTTAGCAGCGTACGTAACCTAATTTACTTTTGACAGTAGTTGTCAAACAATGCCCGGCCAAGATAAATATTAATTTTTGGATTTAGAAAGATAAATTAATCCACAATAGACTTAATCACTCTAGTCTCAGGATATGATCAAAAAATTTTTAAATAATAATAATTCAAATTTTGTAATTTTCAAGTATTATTCAAATCAAATATTATTCTATATTCAGAATTTCGAGTAACTGTTTTTTAATATAATAAAAGGCACTTGAATTATCTTATGACATTTACAAATTAATTGTCACTGGAAATTAAGCAAATGTCACTAATTAGATCAAAATTTCTATAGCATGCAAAATGTTAAATACGATGAAAATAGATACCGAATAAATACCACAATGAGTTGGAATCAAAATTATATATTATATAATCAGATAACAAATTATAAAAGTATTTATTGTTTCCCAAAAATATTGTAAACGAAACAAAGATAATAATTTCTACCAACCTTAATATTACTACAACCTATTCTAGAAATCAACTAATTGTAATTTTTTAAGTAAAAGTTCAACTCGTTTAATATACACTTGACGTGTATCAATGTGAAATAACGCAAATTTGTGTTCAAATTGTCTATTCAAAATTTTTCACTTGATGTAAGATGTTTTATGTGTAACGTAAATTTGGTTTAGCGAATATTATGCTATAGATGCATCTATTTTCGAAATGTATTTAAAAAGGCCTGTTAATTCTCGAGAAATAATTTTAAACTGGAGTGGACTCACCAAATAAGACAGGGAAACTCGTACGTATTCTAAATGTATTTAGAACTTTCCAAAACTTTCTAAATATCTGATTTAGAAACTGGAGCCACTTACCCTTGATACGATGCAATTCTTCTACGAATTATGCACGCACTGGCTTTACAATGTATGGCTTTATAATCTGATTGTATAGTTATACAATTTTAATTAAATTCTCAACAAAATTTGACACAACTGCCTAAACTTTTTTCAAAAAAATAAAATCTCTTCTCCTGTGGTTAAAAAAAATACTAATTTATGTTTCCCTATAACAAAGAGAGATTTGAATTCTTTTATTACCATTATAATTCTGATAGCAGAGACATCTGTATTTTAAAATTTCAAATATATCCTAAAATTGTAATATAATCTGTCTATCATTAAATATATTCTACATAAACGTCATCCGAAAATTAAAATGTCAAATTTGATTTGTATACCGAATCTTTCAAAATTATTGATTATAAATATAATACAGTGTGTATCGAAAGTATTGCATACAAATATAAATAGTTTTCCTTATTTTAATGTTTCTTTTACATTTTAAATAGAGGAACTGTATTAGTATATATAGCAGCGCCGCCCTTAGCAGTTGCGGGGCCCTGGACAAACCTTGGTTGCGGGGCCTTTTTGATTGAACTCGTGTCGAAATGGAGTACACAATTTTACCTTCGGTAACCACGGGGTGCACTCGTCATATATGTGTTGATTTTATTCTTCCCTTTACTAAAATGTAAATCGTCATACTTATACGAATGCACCCTGTGATTACTGAAGGAAAAATTGTGTATATTCATTATGAACAACAAACATATTTTGTTATAATTGTATGTATTGTTTATTACAATGAAAATGTGTTAAGTTAACAGGTTATATGGTACCTACTAAACATAATAAAAATAATATACAATAATTGGAGGATCGTAAAAAACTGAAAAATAACCAGTTCAAAGTCTCATTTACATTACAAAGCAAAATTCACTTTTCTTGATTTTTGCTTAGAGAAATCGTCAATGAGGGTGTCAAAATTAATACTTCCAACTGTATTCTACTCTATGGAGTTACGAGGGATGAAAGTCTTTCTTGGTAGACGGTCGTCCTTAAATAAGTTTTGATTTGTTTCAAGCGAGAAAAGCTCCTTTCCGCACTTGCGACTGTAATGGGAATGGTCAACAAAATTCTGTACCCTATTTGAAGGTTAGGGAAAGGTTTCTTGATGTCATATAGATACGTGAGAACTTTAATTGGACTGTCAATACCATCTGGAACAATTTCACGAAACATTTTTATTTCAGTTAAGAGCTCAGATCCACTTATATCTTTGGACACATACTCGTCTTCATGATATACTGTTACAGGACCATTCCAAGCAGTTAGATCATGTGCTATTTGGAGACATTTTTCTTTCAATTCGCTGTCTTGCAGTTCATTCATCTGTTTTGGCCTGTACAGGAAGACGAAAATCCTAGAATATGTCTCAAACTGTGAGAATCTCTCATCCACCACTTTTGCTACCATTACGTCAATGATAGGGTAAAGGTAATCTATTTTGTACTTCTCCTCTGCAGACTGCTGATTATCTGTGCAGACATCATCGTGACCTTCGTATTCAAATAATTTTCTCTTCCTTCTGGAGCGTTTTTCTTCAAACTTTGCGTCTATTTCAAGAGTTTCCACGATTTCATTTGCAGTTATTATTGCACTGACAAAGCCTTGTTCACGGAATTTCTTA
Source organism: Galeruca laticollis (assembly GCA_963921935.1). Lineage (NCBI taxonomy): Eukaryota > Metazoa > Arthropoda > Insecta > Coleoptera > Chrysomelidae > Galeruca > Galeruca laticollis. Next base: position 210,713,171 of record OY998176.1, read on the forward strand.
CGAAAGTTTATCAGTCCCAAGATCGATTGTGACGCTGGTTGCAGATCCATGTCTTCAGCTTGAAGAGTTTTGCTTACTGCGTTGCAAGCAAAAAGTACGTCATACCAAATCACAATACTTAGGATGAATTCATAGTTTTGTAGTCCATGTATGGCAAGCGATTGTGCTTCACATTTTGAATTAGGTTCCTCAGTACTGGAGTGAACTTCTAAAAGTGCATTAAGTATTTCTTTAGGTTGACACCTAATAGCTTTAACTCTTTCAACTCGGCTTTACCAACGTGTGTCGGAAAGCTTTTTTAATGTCAAGCTTGGGACATCTCTGAGTTGATGCTGAAAATAAAGCAAATGGTCTTCCAACGATACCAAAAAATGTTACTGCTCTTGGTGTCGATCTTGCAGCATCAGGGAGATTTAAGCTATGACTCGCGCATGGCATAAAAAATGCTCTTGGATTTATGTTAAGAAGCCTTGCTTGAACTCCACTGCGAACTCCTCTCATGTTGGCACCGTTGTCGTAAGACTACCCTCGGCAATCTGTTAGATCCAGGCCTAGATCATTTAGTTTAGCAATGAGGCAATCAAGCAGATTTTCCCCTGTTGAGGACAAAACATTCAAAAAGCCCATAAAATGCTCTTCAACTGTCACATTGTCATTTGAAATTTGCACATATCGAATGATAAGAGTCATTTGCTCTTTATGTCTAGCGTCTGGTGTACAATCCATCATGACTGCAGCAACAAGGGCTCTATTCACTTCTGATATCATAAGGTTTATCAACTCATTTTGAATACTAGGTCCAAGATAGTGGTCATGGATCTCTTTACTTCTAATTCTTCTCAAATGTTCTTCCATAATTGGGTCAAATTCAGCTATCATTTGAATCAATCCAAGAAAATTTCCATTATTTTCTTTGTACAAAACAGTGTTTGTACCACGTAACGCAATGTTGTGCTGTGCCATATATTTAATGACCAGTATAATTCTACGTAATACTTCTCTCCAGAGCTTTCTTTCTTTTTCGATCAAAGTTAGCTGAGCTTGATTTATGCTGCATTGTTTGGACAGGCTTTGCTAATATTCCACCCATTTTTTAATGCAGTCCGCGTGTTTTGCGGACTGTTCATGTTCTTGTAAACTTATACCTAAATCTCTCCAGTCACTAAATCCATTATCTGCTATTTTACCGGGTGAGTGATTAGAGGTCATAGCAAATTATTTGCAACAAAAACAAAACACTTTATCTTTTGCTTTGGAATATACTAACCATTTTCTCTCTGATTTTTCACCGTTTGGCAATGTTCTGTTGTAGAAATCAGAGGAAAACCGTCTTTTGTTTTCATTTACCGGGTATACATAGTTTACCTCTCTCACAGGGCCATTTCGGACAATTTCCTCAACAAATGAGGAAGTAATATTATTGGGTCATTTGCCTGGATCGGCTGGATCTAGGTCGACCTAAGATGACACAATTGACAAGCGATCGACTTCATAATCGGAATTTTCAGAATCATGGGTAGTTTTATTTACTGAACTACTATCTAGATACTTACAATCCAATTCTGACTGTTCTGATAACTGCGGTATGGGCGTGATATTAATATTTGAAACGGGTACCTGTTCAGATGGTCCCGGCTGAGAATGGAGATATTTCTCAAAAGCACCTTTTTGTGACGCAATAAACTGTTCACGTTTCTGTTTTTTCTTCTCTTTTTGACTACCACTCAGATACTTTCTAAACTTGTCACGACCACGGCCCGACATATTATAATAATATTTACAATCAATAGTCTACCATTTAAAATACACTGAACAAACTGTTATAGAACCAGACTCCACCCACAGACACAAACAATAAATAACTACGAAATATTCAAGAAACATTAAACATAAATGTTGGAAGAATTCAGTGGACTGAACTTGGGCAATGTAAATGCACATTAGCAATAGCAAACGCAGTAACAGACAACTGGACAAGTGATGACAGGCGTGTGGGGTCGGGGTGGCTCCACAACGACCGCGCAGGCGCGGAGCGGGGCCAGTCGGTCGGTCTCTCTCTCTGGCCACTGCGTTCTATCAAGTACCCCGCGCTTGATCACGCTAAGATTACTATGTATCCCAGTTTGTTTATTAGTGCTACATTTTAACTAGCAGAAAGTCGGGTACCGATTGAAAAAAGTGTTTTTATTAAAATATGAAGAAATGTGTAAAAAAAACACGAGTACTGCATTTTACTTTCATATATTTTTTTATTTGTTTCTGAGGCGCGGGGCCCCTAAAAGCGCGGAGCCCAGGGCGGTTGCCCCGGTTGCCCCTGCCTAAGGGCGCCCCTGATATATAGGAGGATTGTGGGACGGGTGGGTCACTTCTTACTTTAAATATACAATAAGAAATGTTTTTATTACTTTTATTACATTAATGTGTACCGCAAACATAATAGCGCTTATTTGACTCATACCAAAATGTATTGAAAACAATGTTCAATTCATAAAATATTTGTCCAAAGGAACCCAAATATATCGATTTAAATTTATAAATGTGGGTAAAAGCTCTAGAAATTTAATTTGAAAATATTATGACCGAAAACGATATCTGCTATGATCGTGACGTAATGAAAAACATAAAAAAATAAACACCATTCGTACGTTGTATTCAGAGAATCGATTAGTCTGAATAGCAGATTTTTTTTTATTTATATTAAGGTGCTCAAGACAGCTATGGCCATAAGCACGAGGTACAATACAGATCTTGTAACATTACATAATATAAATCAAAAGTAAAAGCTTAAACTAACATATGGGATTACATGATACATGACATGATATAAGCGAAGTTATTTAAATAGCAGTTTTTTTAATTAAATTCTGTTAATAAGTTGTTTTCGTTTTAGTTTATTCCTGGTAATCGGTCAACATAGTTAATAGTTAAAAATAAAAAAACTTTTTGTATTGTTTACATTCTTTTCTCATTTATTTCATTTTCTCAAACGTCGTACGTTTCGGCGTATTGCCATTTTCAAGTATTTCTTCTTCTCTACAATGAATAATGTGTTACTTAATTATAATACATTGAACAATGAAAGCTAAGACAAAATTAATTTAAAATGATGAGCTATTAAAAATCTGCTGTCGACTGTGGACATTACGTTCTAAAATATTTTAAAATAAAATAAAGGTACTCGAACCTGTCGGATTTATAAAATCATCATCAAAACATACAAATAATAGTCATAGGCGGGTAAGATGCAAAAAACTTACAGCTACATTATCAAATGGTTGTATATTTTTGGGAGACTTTGAAAGTCCGTCTTATAGTTAATTGAATTTTTGTTCTTTTTGATATAAATCATTTCTTTGATTTCACGTTTGATTCTGTTTTCTTCTTTGTCTAAAATTTTAATGTTTTCAAAATCAAAACTATGGTGGTTTTTGATTACGTGTTTTGAAAGGGCTGTGGAATGTTCATTGGTTTTTATGTTGTATTTGTGATTGTAAATTCTGTTATGTAGGTATTGACATGTTTGACCCACGTATTCACCATTTCAAACTTTACATTTGACATTATACACTACATTACTTTGTTTCAATTTTTCGGTTTTCGGTTTAAGTTTTGTTAAAAACGACTTGGTATAATTATTAGGTTTGTGCGCTACATTTATATTATTTTTTCTCAACAGCCCTTGAACTTTTTCTGATGCACCTTGTACGTATGGTGAACTAATATATGTTTTGGTTGAGAAGGTTATGAATTTTATGTATTCGTTTTTTTATTATAAGACTGTAAAAGCTTTCTGGATATTCACTACTTTGTAAAACTTCTTTAATCTTCTTCAAATGATCAGGTCTTCAGGTCTGTTATTAGGATGTGAGAGTTTTAGGGCTCTGTCTGTAAGGTTATTAACAACACTTCTTTTGTATGTGATTGGTACATTAGAATTAAAATTTAAATATCTTTCAGACCATACATATTTGGTAAACCCATTTGTCTCAATTTTACCGTTATTATCATATTCAACTGTTATATCCAAAAAGTTTATTAGTTTTTCGCTATCTTTCTCAAAAGTAAATTGTATTCTGGGGTGAAAGTTGTTAAATTTTTTAAGTGTAATCTAACTTGGATGCTGGTATGCATAGAAGGCATACATCAACGTATCTTTTATAAAAATTTGGAACATAATTTAATTGATTTATAACGGTATTTTCCAAATCTTCCATTACTAGATTTGCTATGATTGCTGCAGTTGGTGATCCCATGGCTATACCATAAATTTGTGAAAAAATGTCATCATTATATTCAAAATATGTCGAATTCAAACACAACAACGTGGCTTCTATAAACTTGTTTAAGGGCAAAGAAGTATATTTATTTATTTCTAGCCATCGGTTTTTTATAAAAGTTATTGCTAGATTAGTTGGAATATTCGTGTATAAGGAGATAACGTCAAAGGAAACTAGTATATGATCTTTAGGAATAAAACTATTTTTAACAAATTCATTAAAATGCCATGAGTCTTTGATATGATAGTTGTTACCAATTAAGTTGGTCAAGATATCAGAGAGAAATTTTGACAGTTGATATGTTGGAGCACCAATAACACTAACACTATGTCGCAGAGGCATATTACTTTTATGTAGTTTCGGTAGTCCATAAATTGATGGAGGTTTACCGTTATGGCTCATAAGTTTGAATTTTGTACCTATATTTATTAGTTTTTCTTTAAACCATTTATATATGTTGTTCTTCTTTTAGGAACTTGATCACTTTGCGAACTTGATTTTCACTATTTAGAATCTAATTGTACTTTGTACGTATTCCTAGTTGTAGGCGTCTTGTGGCGAAGTATTGACATTCAACGAGGATATGCTTGATGCAGAGCTTTACGTGACAATATTGACAGTTCGGCTGAGGTGATGATGTCATTAGGTAATCATGCGTAAGTCTAGTATGACCTATACGTAATCTTTGAATGACAGCCATATTTTTCATAGATAGATCGGGACATATAAATTGATCACTGTTGGTTGAATTTCGCGCAGTGAACACATAATTTGACTCCAGTGAATCTGCCAGTTGGAACGATTGATTTTTCTCAGGCTAGCTTTTAAGTCATTACAAAGCTGAAGATTCACCGTGGTAGTTGATGCAGCTTCTTTGGCAACGTAATCGGCTTTTACGTTTCCAATAATCTCAACATGGGAAGGGACCCATGTTATTGTGGCTGTTGTATTTTGTCTTTGTAGTTGTTGATATATGTCGTGTATATCTTCGACCAGAGGGTGGTTAGTAAATGTATTCTTAAGGGAATGGATGGAGGATAATGAGTCTGTGCATATGGTTATGTGTGTATTTGCAAGTTGTTGGACATGTTTCAAGACTTGTAGGATAGCGAATAGCTGACCCGTGTGGACGTTACAAATAGAGGATATTATATAGGACCCGATCGATTCTTGTACCGTGGTTATGGAACACCCAACTCCTACTTCTGTCTTAGATGCATCCGTATATATGACCATATTATATTCTTTATTATTCAGAAACTCAAGTAAATCTGATCGAATAACATCTCTATTGTTTTCTCCTTTGTTAAATCTGCAGAGGGAGAGATGGTATTGCGGGTGAAATTTGGTCCATGGAGGAGTGTTGGGAAGTGGGCGAGTTCGAATATGTGATAGGTTTACGTCTTGAATTAGTGGTTGTATAAGTTGAGGAATAGAACGTATAATAAAGGTATATGGAGGGTTGTATGATGTTAAGATATGATATACTGGATTGGAGGGGTTGGAGGAAATCGCGGCAATATAGTTGAGAAGGAGGTGTTGTCATATGAGCAGAAAGGGGGTTCATTAGCTTCACAATAAAGACTTTCAGCCGGGCTTGACCGAAATGCTCCCACACATAAGCGGATGGCGGTATTATGTACTGTGTTGAGGGAACGTAAAATAGTATTAATTGCAGACATGTAAATGAAACTTCCATAATCAATTTTGGAACGACTGAGGGTTCTATATACTTTTAGCAAGGTAGTTTCATCCGCGCCCCAATGATAATCTGAGATTGTTTTAATAATATTTAGTCGTTTGAGACATATTCCTTTAATTTCCTGTATATGTTGTCTGCAGGATAATTTGGAGTCGAATAACATTCCCAGGATATTACAATCCTCTACGACAGGTAATTGAAAGTTGTTGACTGTGATTCTAGGGATATTAGTTTGTGCTCTCCTACTGAATTTAATAACTTTTGATTTAGCAAGTGAGAGGGTAAATCCTAGAGTGGCAATTTTGGTTTGTAGGTTATTTACTGCTTGCTGAATTATTTTACAAGTAGTGGCATTGGTTTTGCCATGACAGTACATTATTAGGTCATCCGCGTATAGAGAGCATTTGACCGAGGAAGGAAGATTGTCGCATAGCTTGTTAATGGTGAGGATAAACAAGGATGTACTTAAAACTGAGCCTTGGGGAACTCCATTTTGATGGGTATACGAGGAGGAAATGGAGTTATTAACAGAAACCCTAAATATCCTAGATGTTAAAAAACTTATTATGAATGCATATATGTTACCAGTGAGATTGTATTGTGTGAGTTTTTCGAAAATTGCCTTTTTAGAGATGTTATCAAATGCTCCGTCAATTTCGAAGATAGTGGCTATTACATTTTGTCTGTTATTAATTGACAAGGATAAATGAATTTGTACAGACGTGTATAATATTTTTTATTAAATTCAGCCAAGCGCTTTCGTCATCATCATGGCTCTAAAATAAATCACATACACTACAAACTACTGTCTTATCAATCTAACATAACAGTAAATGTAACTTACTTCGTCAATCGGTCCAGAAACGTATTAAAATTGTAAATTAACAACAAATTACAAACATTTATACATATATCGAATTAAAACGATACTACACAAACCATGTCGACCAACTAATGGAATTTTTAATCAAGTTGTTGAAATAAATGAAAGAAAAAGTAACATTTTTGTTGACACAAAAACCCGATCCTAAAACGAGAATTATTGGTAGTGTCTAAAGTTACACAGTTCACAAATATATTGGAAAATACTTAGTGAAAGTTAATAAAATTAAAATAAAACAAAATTAAATTTACTGATACAATTTAAAATTGAGCTCATTACAAAAACACGGATACAAATTATACGAAACAAATCGCACGGACTAATCCAGAAGGCACGCCCCGAACAACTTGAAAAGAGGCGTGAAAGTTGAATTGATATTAATCTGAGTGTTGATACAATAATGGTTCTTTCTGCACTCTCTGTATATCTCTATATCTTCCAGAAGGTTAAGTTTGTGAGAATTCCACCTACTGCCTGCCTCACAACAGACATGGATGCATTTGTTCCTCATTGACACCATGTCCAGGAAATGGGCACAACAGAAGCTCTCTTATGCCATAGGCCTGGTCCCCGAAAAGAACAAAAGCTGTTCCGTTAGGAAGTCTTACTTTTTGTTCTAACTGATTGTACAATTCTGACTCTCTGAATATACCAGCATCATGCCGCCGCCATGGAAAAGCCCCAATTGCACTAACAGTCACCCCATCTGGAGTAACCACTGACTAATACTTAACACAGTGAAAATGTTTGTGACCCGAATAGTAATTTTCTTGTTCTTCTGAGGGACGACATATTGCCCTGGCAGTGCCGTCTATAAATCCTCAGCAGTTTTGTACTGCCACACCCTTTGCAAAAATAGTCTAAAAAAATTCCTACTTTAATAATTTACTAAGAATGCAGAAAATTAACTTACTTCAGAATAAAGTTGTAAACGGTCTTGATTATGCCAGTTTAAATTATTCAAGTCCTCCAAAAGATGTAAAATTATTATAAATGTGCTTATTTATAAAATTGCTAATCTCTGAAAGAGCCGCTGTGGAACGATGGAAAACAAATTCCAGGTGACATAAACGATTTGGATAAGCCAAACGACGTAACAGAATGCACATACCTTAGATACCTGTAAAATAAATCACAAAAGTTGCTAACAGTTCTATTCTTGATATAATGTTCTTACCAGATGAAATATGCCCAGATCGAGGTGTAAACATGTTTGGAATTCCTAAAACTTGAACTGATCTTAGAATATCCTCCTTTTTAAATCTAAAGTTTTGTTCTGCATATCTCGCATCAGCTTCGTTAAAGTTAAAAACTGGTCTTGGGGGTGCCAAAATAGGTAGGTCGAAAATGTCATGAAGAATGGCGCCTCGTATTAAATTGTGGTCTATTAAACCTTGATCATTTCGACGTCTAATTATATTTTCGATATTATCCATCACACAAAAAAAATTTGAGGTTAGTTTACACAAAACAATATAACGTTTAAGTTTAACGTGTAACGTCATTCACATGTTATGGCCAGGGCTGCCACATGCACCTGATCAAATATCTGTTCGAAAATTTCCGTAGAATTTCCGTAGATCCAGAATAGAGCATCAACCACTGAACTGAATAAATATAGTTATTCATTTCAGTGGCTTCAACATACAGTATGGGGGGGGGGACCTTGAACGCTCAAGTAGCGTGCCGGTGAGAATTTTGAATTTGTTTTTTGACCGATATACAATTTTTCAGCTTTAAAGTTATGGTAATTGTTTTTATTTTTTTTGCATAGAGTAGTCGACTCTGGGTAGGTATTGGTAATCAATGAGTTTCTGGGGCTAGTTTTATTTAAATTAATTGAAGACAAAATTCTTTCTACTGCTGCAGAATTATGAGAAAGAATTCTAATGTGATTTGTTAATTTTACTAATAAAGGAAATGTTAATTCATCATTTGCATTTATAAAAACTGATACTTTGAGTCAGAAGTTTTCAAAACTTTCCGAGAAATTTAATTCACATTTTCACTTATTACTATAGGAAAATCGGTAGCCGAAGCTGCAATAAATGGATTTCTTTTGTTTTATATTTGTGGGAATTAAATAATGAAGATTTTTAAGTATTTCGTCTGTTTTTGGTTATGGTTATATTCATGATTCATCTAAGTTAAACAACCACAAATACAGATTGGTGTATGTCAGGTTATCTACTCTCCGCACTCTTCGTTTTCGTAGTATCTTGTTAGTGGGTAATATTTTGAGAAATAATTTACTCAGAGAACTCGGAACAAACAGTATAACAGTACATAGTAATTATTATCATTGTTATTGAAAATTCCGTAGATTTTCGAGACTTTTCGGAGATTCCGTAGACATCTTTTGAATTCCGTAGTTCTACGGAAAATTCCGTAGATGTGACAGGCCTGGTTATGGCTTCAAAAACTAAAAAATGCGTAAATGCCATCCGCTATTTATGAAAGACTGCGCCTGCCCAGTTTTACGTTTAGCGTGTAACGTATTTCAAAATTTATCTGGTTTAAAATCTCTCTAATGTACGTGCTCACGTAAGCGTCTAACGTTAATCGATGCTGTCCGACGCCCTGCCGGAAATTTCCGATTCACCCTATTCTGTTATTTGGAAATTAGAACTTTTGTATACAAAGCACAGAACACCTTAATACAATGTAAAGGGAGTGTCTTAGATGTGAAGGTTATCTATTATTTAACGATGAAATAAAACAATATAGTTTGTTTAAATCTTCATATATTTGAACTAATGTTCAATTTAAACTTGTTGACGCGTTTCACTAACACAGTAGCTTTGTCAAAACGAATGAAGGTAAAATATAAAAATGTCTTAATATATACAGTGCTAAATCTATTTACTAAGGTTAACAATGGTATTAAAAGATATTACCTGGAAATTCACTCACTACAAACATTCCTAAGCTATCTTCTAGGTAAAGAGGTTCAATAAAGGAGACTGATTGATATCTATTTGGTCGTTAAGGAGATTACCTGAATATTTATTTTTGTTAATCTCTAGGGCTTCTAATAAATTTAAACTAAAGGATTTACCGACTACATGGAGAATTTCAAAATTTGGGTCGAAAATGTGTTGGTTTTCTAATAAATGATTTGAATAGTTAGAATCTAATTTTTTGTTGTCATAGCTACGTTTGTGTTCCGAAATTCTAGTTTTAAAATTTCTAAAAGTTCTACCGATATAAATTTTATCACAATTGTCATTACCACATTTTAATTTATAAACTCCTGATTTGTTTAATTTTGAAGATTTAGATTTATTATTTTTAATGAATTTGGATAAATTGTGATCAGTTTTAAAGGAAATATTCATGTCTAAAGTTTCTAAAAATGATTTAATTTTTAAGGATGGTGTTCCAAAGTATGTTAAGCTTTTAAATTGTCTATTATTTTTATCTGAAGGGAATACTTGTTCTAAAGTCTGTTTTTTTATCTTTTTATTTATGATATTGTCAATTAAATTTGGATCGTAATTATTATTAACTGCTATTTGTTTTATGATATTTAATTCTTTGGTATAATTATTAATATTTAATGGGACTGTTAAGAGTCTGTGTATCATACTATTGAAAGCTGCTAGTTTATGACTGAATGGGTGGACCGAACTATTATGAATTGTAATATCTGTATGTGATGGTTTATGAAATATAGAAAAATCATGTTTATTATTTATATTTGAAATAGTAAGGTCTAGAAAGTTTATAGACTTATTTTGTTCAAGTTCTACGGTAAATTTGATATTATTGTGAATCGAGTTTATGTAAGTAATGAAGCTCTCTAATTGTCTATTTGTACCGAAGAAGCTAGCTAAAATGTCGTCCACATATCGGTGCCAGTACATAAATTTTTTTCTAAGGGGGTGTTCATGAATTATTTTTTCTATATTATCCATGAATATTTCTGCTAGTAGGGGGCTGAGAGGGTTGCCCATAATCAAACCATCTTTACTGCTATAAACCTCTCCATTGAAATGAAAATAATTTTGATTCAAACACACTTTTAATAAAGTAATGATATCAGAGTGAATTATAGGATTAACATTATTGTATGTGAGCAAGTTATCAACAAGAGTTATAGTTTCTTTAGGAGGTATACTAGGGAATAGATTTGTTACATCGAACGATATGAATTTAGAATTATGGGGTAGTATTATATCTTGAATATTATTAATTAATTCCGTTGAGTTTTTAACTGAAAATCGAGGTATGAATGAACAATATTTAGAAATGACATCTATGAGAATCTTTGAAATTTTGAATGAAGGTGCTGTGAAATAAGAAACAACTGGCCTGATAGGGTACCCCTCTTTATAGAGTTTAATTAATGAATAAAGTTCAGGGTGTTGCGGATTGGGTAAAAATAATTTATTTTTTTCTTTATCGTTAATTATTGATTTAACGTTATCTACTGCTGATTTCATTTCTCTCTGAAATTTATTAGTTGGGTCTTTTTTAAGGGTCTCAAAATTACTTGCCTGAATAAAATTGTTGGTTTTTAATAAATAATCTTCTTTAGGTAATGCTATTACCGTATTTCCTTTATCTGCTTTTGTGAAAATAAGACTATTTGACTTTGATTTTTGTTGAATTGATTTGGCGGCTGATAATTCAAAATTGGGTTTGTTAAACTCGACGAATTCTTTTTTAATAATTTCTGAAGCTTTGTGTTTTAGATTAGAATTATTTGGAATATTATACAAGTTAACTTCTGTTTCTATACCTAGTTTGTTGAAGTTATCCAATGAACATGTGGGTTGAATGTTATGTTCAAAACCTTTTTGTAATAATTGAATTTCTTTATCTGAAAAAATTGTATTTGAAAGATTGACGAATCTATTAAAAAATTTATGTTCTGAGAATTTGGTTTGTGGGTTTCTTGATACTGGTTTGTTGGTTAATAATGACTTTAATTTACGATTTTGTCCTTGGTACTTTTTGTGAATAATTACTTTAATCTTATCTCTTATGTCCCTATCTAAAATGTCAAACTCTATGGGATGTAGTATATGTGATAGTTGTGAATGAATTACCTTAACATAAATACTAAAAATATATCTCTTACTATACTGAATGTTCTTTTCTTCTTTTAACCATTTTTCTTTGCCGTAGATACTGGCTTTGTTGGCTGGACTGCTCTTCTTGTCTGTTTTTAATTTCATGTATCTAGGGAAAGAAAAATGGTTAAAAGAATAAAAGAACATTCAGTATAGTAAGAGATATATTTTTAGTATTTATGTTAAGGTAATTCATTCACAACTATCACATATACTACATCCCATAGAGTTTGACATTTTAGATAGGGACATAAGAGATAAGATTAAAGTAATTATTCACAAAAAGTACCAAGGACAAAAACATAAATTAAAGTCATTATTAACCAACAAACCAGTATCAAGAAACCCACAAACCAAATTCTCAGAACATAAATTTTTTAATAGATTCGTCAATCTTTCAAATACAATTTTTTCAGATAAAGAAATTCAATTATTACAAAAAGGTTTTAAACATAATATTCAACCCACATGTTCATTGGATAACTTCAACAAACTAGGTATAGAAACAGAAGTTAACTTGTATAATATTCCAAATAATTCTAATCTAAAACACAAAGCTTCAGAAATTATTAAAAAAGAATTCGTCGAGTTTAACAAACCCAATTTTGAATTATCAGCCGCCAAATCAATTCAACAAAAATCAAAGTCAAATAGTCTTATTTTCACAAAAGCAGATAAAGGAAATACGGTAATAGCATTACCTAAAGAAGATTATTTATTAAAAACCAACAATTTTATTCAGGCAAGCAATTTTGAGACCCTTAAAAAAGACCCAACTAAGAAATTTCAGAGAGAAATAAAATTAGCAGTAGATGACGTTAAATCAATAATTAACGATAAAGAAAAATATAAATTATTTTTACCCAATCCGCAACACCCTGAACTTTATTCATTAATTAAACTCCATAAAGAGGGGTACCCTATCAGGCCAGTTGTTTGTTATTTCACAGCACCTTCATTCAAAATTTCAAAGATTCTCATATATGTCATTTCTAAATATTGTTCATTCTTACCTCGATTTTCAGTTAAAAACTCAACGGAATTAATTAATAATATTCAAGATATAATACTACCCCATAATTCTAAATTCATATCGTTCGATGTAACAAATCTATTCCCTAGTATACCTCCTAAAGAAACTATAACTCTTGTTGATAACTTGCTCACATACAATAATGTTAATCCTATAATTCACTCTGATATCATTACTTTATTAAAAGTGTGTTTGAATCAAAATTATTTTCATTTCAATGGAGAGGTTTATAGCAGTAAAGATGGTTTGATTATGGGCAACCCTCTCAGCCCCCTACTAGCAGAAATATTCATGGATAATATAGAAAAAATAATTCATGAACACCCCCTTAGTAAAAAATTTACGTACTGGCACCGATATGTGGACGACATTTTAGATAGCTTCATCGGTACAAATAGACAATTAGAGAGCTTCATTACTTACATAAACTCGATTCACAATAATATCAAATTTACCGTAGAACTTGAACAAAATAGGTCTATAAACTTTCTAGGCCTTACTATTTCAAATATAAATAATAAACATGATTTTTCTATATTTCATAAACCATCACATACAGATATTACAATTCATAATAGTTCGGTCCACCCATTCAGTCATAAACTAGCAGCTTTCAATAGTATGATACACAGACTCTTAACAGTCCCATTAAATATTAATAATTATACCAAAGAATTAAATATCATAAAACAAATAGCAGTTAATAATAATTACGATCCAAATTTAATTGACAATATCATAAATAAAAAGATAAAAAAGCAGACTTTAGAACAAGTATTCCCTTCAGATAAAAATAATAGACAATTTAAAAGCTTAACATACTTTGGAACACCTTCCTTAAAAATTAAATCATTTTTAGAAACTTTAGACATGAATATTTCCTTTAAAACTGATCACAATTTATCCAAATTCATTAAAAATAATAAATCTAAATCTTCAAAATTGAACAAATCAGGAGTTTATAAATTAAAATGTGGTAATGACAATTGTGATAAAATGTATATCGGTAGAACTTTTAGAAATTTTAAAACTAGAACTTCGGAACACAAACGTAGCTATGACAACTAAAAATTAGATTCTAACTATTCAAATCATTTATTAGAAAACCAACACATTTTCGACCCAAATTTTGAAATTCTCCATGTAGTCGGTAAACTCTTTAGTTTAAATTTATTAGAAGCCCTAGAGATTAACAAAAATAAATATTCAGGTAATCTTCTTAACGACCAAATAGATATCAATCAGTCTCCTTTATTGAACCTCTTTACCTAGAAGATAGCTTAGGAATGTTTGTAGTGAATGAATTTCCAGGTAATATCTTTGAATACCATTGTTAACCTTAGTAAATAGATTTAGCACTGTATATATTAAGACATTTTTATATTTTACCTTCATTCGTTTTGACAAAGCTACTGTGTTAGTGAAACGCGTCAACAAGTTTAAATTGAACATTAGTTCAAATATATGAAGATTTAAACAAACTATATTGTTTTATTTCAACGTTCAGTATGGATCTTCATCAAGTAAAAGCCTCATCTATTCAATTATCAATTATTTATTTATCAACATTTACTATAGGGTATTATAAATAAGTTCATGTATTCTTATTTTACTGTATTTGAGAATGAAATGGATAATTTCTCGAAATATTAAATGCCAATCTAAAATTTTCGTGGAAAATCAGAAAACAAAAAAGTTAGGTTCGTTAATGTATGTAATCAAAATTTCACGTTAACGGTTGATGACTTCATCTGGTACTTCAACTCTGAATTTATACAATAGAACGTAAACGTAATATTCTTGCGTTAACGTCTACGTACTACAATCACTTCAACTCTCTATTATCATTCAAATCCTGTAACTTGTAAATTAATCCAGAAGAAATAGACTCAAAACCTACCGGATATGGTTGTGTCGTTACGTAAATTAGATATTCTCAAGATTGATCGAAAATGATATATACAATCATATTATAAGTATGCGCTAGCTCAGAAAGTTGTGCTAGTTGCAAAAAAAAATCAAGAACTGCAAAAATGCACGAAAACGCCGCTTTTTCTATCACTATTTTCAAAATAACTCTGTACGTATGCAGTTTAGAGAAAAAATCATTACTTGTGAGCTTGTTCGTTATGAAATTTTCTACAAGATAGAATTGGTTTAAAAGTCGAATTTATTATATTTTCGTTGCTAGATTGCAATAAATCAGAAAAAGTGACGAGAGTCGTGGTAATTTTGAGGCGCGTAACAACCAGGTACAATTATACTATAAATAGAGATTTAAGTACTTTAGAGTATTACAAAATGAAATACCAAAACCCGATCCAAATTTATTTGTTGGTTTTGACGTGGTTGATTTGTTGATTTAACCGAGCAAAAAAAACACTGTTTTTCCGCGTCAATGCTGGGAACAAAATTTTGCATTTTGATTGCTGTCGATTTTTTTAAACATTGTTGGGCCCGTTAGCTATCATATAAAGTCCATATAAGGTCGATTTTCTTTTTTTTAACAGCTTTTGGCGCGATTTTGAAAGTTTGTAAAAATTTTACTTAATTAACAAATTATTTCGGGAATCGGTTTTACGCGTTGAAAAAAATCTTAAGATACTAAAATAAAGTTCTCGGAAAGACGCTCCATTTGAAAAAAAATCGTTCAGATTGGTCGAATAAGTTCTGAGATATTAACTGCCAAAGTTGACAAAAGTTATCTGCAAAACTACGCATAGTGGAACAATAAAAAAAATAATTTTTTGCAGGAAAGTTCAATGAATGTTGGCGAGACAACCATCCGAGCGGCGATACCGGAAGGGAGGGGATGAGTGGCGGAAATTGAAATCGACCGTTCAAAACCAGCGCGGGCGCTTTAGTACGCGATATCTCGGCTTCTATTGCTTCGATTTTGATCATTTTTTTTTAAATCGATATACCGAATCGAGAGGAACCTATTTCTCAATGTTTCATAGCAATATTATGAAATATTACCGGCGTATTACTACTAATTAAAATTTCACAGTTTTGAACGTTGTATATTTAAGCAAATGATAATATCGATGGTAGGAATGCGTTGTGCACCAATAGTTGTTGTAAATTTAAATATTTACGTAGTGGCAATGCTTTATATTTATAAGATTTTCAAATAACTACATTTTCTAGACACTTCTAAACATATTTTCCTAGTCGCCTTTAAAATTTTTTCTTACTAGACACTTTTAAAACCCCAACCTAATTTCTCGGCCGAGCGCGCACCAAACCACCCAACACACCCCCAACACAGCCCTGAAGAGGAAACCTATCCTACACCAGGGCAGCATCAAGAAAACGACAAATCAACCAAGAAAACCCCAACCCACCCCAAACTAATTCACGAATCTGTCTCTCTCTCTCTCTACATCGTTACATTATTTTAGGCTCGTTGCCATGTGCAGATACGATTTCCAATTGATACCACTGTTCAATTGGTAATTTAAAAAAAATGATCAAAATGGAAGAAATAGAAGCCGAGATATCGCGTACTAAAGCGCTCGCGTTGGTTTTGAACGCTCGATTTCAATTTCCGCCGCTCATCCCCTCCCCTCCGGTTTCGCCAATCGGATGGTTCTCCCGCAAACATTCATTAAATCTTCCTGCAAAAAGCGCACGTACAATATTATTTATATAAACGCCTACGGAAAGTACTCGGGCGAACCTACCAAATTCTTTTTTTTTATTGTTCCACTATGCGTAGTTTTGCAGATAACTTTTGTCAACTTTGGCAGTTAATATCTCAGAACTTATTCGACCAATCTGAACGATTTTTTTTCAAATGGAGCGTCTTTCCGAGAACTTTCTTTTAGTATCTTAAGATTTTTTCAACGCGTAAAACCGATTCCCGAAATAATTTGTTAATTAAGTAAAATTTTTACAAACTTTCAAAATCGCGCCAAAAGCTATTAAAAAAAAGAAAATCGACCTTATAACGAATTTTAATTAGTAGTAATACGCCGGTAATATTTCATAATATTGCTATGAAACATTGAGAAATAGGTTCCTCTCGATTCGGTATATCGATTTAAAAAAAAATGATCAAAATCGAAGCAATAGAAGCCGAGATATCGCGTACTAAAGCGCCCGCGCTGGTTTTGAACGGTCGATTTCAATTTCCGCCACTCATCCCCTCCCTTCCGGTATCGCCGCTCGGATGGTTGTCTCGCCAACATTCATTGAACTTTCCTGCAAAAAATTATTTTTTTTATTGTTCCACTATGCGTAGTTTTGCAGATAACTTTTGTCAACTTTGGCAGTTAATATCTCAGAACTTATTCGACCAATCTGAACGATTTTTTTTCAAATGGAGCGTCTTTCCGAGAACTTTCTTTTAGTATCTTAAGATTTTTTTCAACGCGTAAAACCGATTCCCGAAATAATTTGTTAATTAAGTAAAATTTTTACAAACTTTCAAAATCGCGCCAAAAGCTGTTAAAAAAAAGAAAATCGACCTTATATGGACTTTATATGATAGCTAACGGGCCCAACAATGTTTAAAAAAATCGACAGCAATCAAAATGCAAAATTTTGTTCCCAGCATTGACTTGGAAAAACAGTGTTTTTTTTGCTCGGTTAAATCAACAAATCAATCACGTCAAAACCAACAAATAAATTTAGATCGGGTTTTGGTATTTAATTTTGTAATACTCTAAAGTACTTAAATCTCTATTTATAGTATAAAAGTACCTGGTTGTTACGCGCCTCAAAATTACCACGACTCTCGTCAATTTTTTCCGATTTATTGCTATCTAGCAACGAAAATATAATAAATTCGACTTTTAAACCAATTCTTTCTTGTAGAAAATTTCATAACGAAAAAATTCACACGTAATGATTTTTTCTCTAAACTGCATACGTTATATTGAAAATAGTGATAGAATAAGCGGCGTTTTCGTGCATTTTTGCAGTTCTCGATTTTTTTTGCAAATAGCACAACTTTCTGAGCTCGCGCATACTTATATTATGATTGTATATATCATTTTCGATCAATCTTGAGAATATCTAAGTTACGTAACGACACAATTATGTCAATCTTTACTGCTCCTGGACTCAACATCAAATTTAACTTAGTAAAGTTTTGTATATTTGAAAAATAAAAGTTTAAAAAAAATATCTTCGCGTAAAATCATTTAACTGTCGTCAGTACACACAGAGATGATAAAAACTATTAACTGATAAAATAATGTTCAGAAATAATGAAAATCTGACATAAGGCTTACGACGAATATATTTTTAACAAACACACTTACGTATGAGTGGTGCATCATTAAAAAGCGTTCGGAATTCTGTGGCTGGTTCCCAGTATTACATATAATGAAACCATGATAACAAATTATACTTTCTGTTAAGAACGGTTACAAAATATCTAAATATGTCGAATATAAGTGCCTCTGGCGCTACTTTAAATAAAAACAATTTTATTTCAGGTACAACATTATTTGAACGATGGAAATTGTGGAGTGTGCGGTGATATATACAGTGACGAACATCCTCAAGACAATGAAAATACTGGTAAATATGGACAAGGTATAATTGCCAAAGAATATGAAGGCGGATCAATCATTGATGCATTCATCAACGTTACTGCAAACCATTTAGGTCACTTTTTATTCAGGTTAGAAGCAGCTAATATCGTGGGGTTACATGTAAAAAGCACAAAGTCTAAAAACAAGTTTAGGAGTTACGAGCAATTTAAAGTTTGAATGAATTTCAAAAATTTGTATAAATATTGTAGGCGTTAAAAACTGTTTCAAATAGAAGAGATACACCTTAGGAATACCATGCCATAGTTTTACATTATTTAAAAAATATTGCAATCCCCAAAAATTAAAAAAAATGTTACAAACAACGACTTGGTGCATTTTGGTTGTAAAGAATTTTATTATCTAGGACATAGTTACATTTATTTTGGTTTTATTACTAAATGTTAGAAAATAATCAAACTAACCAAACAGGCAAAAAAAGCAAACATTATATTATGAAAAAATATAAATTAAGCTTGCTCCTCTGGATCAGAATCTAGAATATCGACTTCAGGCAAAACGCCTCTAACTGCCAAATCACTTGGAAGGGATTCAAACCATGGATGAAACACTTCAGGAATAACCATTTTTTTATACATGGTTAATAGATTTTCATTTTTTGCCCTGCTAATTTTCAATTCTTCGGAGTACAGTTTTGGTAAACCATCGTTAAATTTCAAATTATTGGTTAATCTTCTCCTACGTCGATTTGCGGCAACTAAGATACCTACATACTCGCTATTGTAGTCATATCTGTATTGGATATAATTTGGCTGTGCTTTTTCATACTTGAAGCATTTAACTTTAAGCCAATTTACCTTTGCGCCGTTTTCGTCAAGAGATTTATTTTTTCTTAAATTAGCCGATAATTCCTTCAAATGCAACATGTCATTAAATTTTAGTTCTTCTGTTTCATAAGATGGTTTATTTTTGTTTTTTCCTCTTGCAGAGCGTGCTAATTTATAAATGTTCATCCAATCGTTACGCAAAAAACTGATACAAATTTCCTTTGACGCTCTATAGCGCTATGCATCGAGTCGACCTCCATAAATGAATGCCCGATTCCCAAAAATTTTTGTTCGATAACTTCAAGTTGGGAATTTTGTACTACATAGAGAAATAATGCGGAAATCTGTAAGTTCCGATTTTGACCTCCGCATGTATCTGAAAATAGTGACAAATGTTTTATGTGGGGAGGTAATTTATTAATGTACTTCAGCAAGCAAGTTCCAATTTCACAACTTCCTTTTTTACCATTGACTTCTATCCAACAGAAACAAAATGTTCTGTCAGGTGGTGCTGATTCATACATCGTCAAACTGTACATAATTAGCTTTCACATGTAATAAGTTAGAGACACTTCAGATGACGGAATTTGCAGTACACTTTGCAAATCAAATGAAACCGACATGAATGAATTATCATTCTTAGCTCTTTCTTTATCTGCTGTTTTAGCTTCTTGTGCTTGGTCTTTCCTCTTCAGATGTTCTTTATATTCCCCTTCCAATCCAATTTTCGCTTCAGGAGTAGCTTGCTGGTACTTTACATAAGTAAGACATTGGTCCTTCTTTGGATGAAAGAAAGAAATGTTGTATTCACTGTAGAATATCCTGCGATATGTTATTAAGCTAACCGTTTCCGTTTTTCCTCTTTCTTCACACTCTTCTTTATATAAGTCATACATTTTTGTTATAGATAAAGTGCTGTCCAAGTATTTCCTTTGAGTACATTTTCGCGTGTAATGACTCTCCACGGACGGGAAACTCTTTATGTGTGCTCTTACTTTAGCAGCAACCTCTTCTTTTGTTTTGTTACTGGGAGGTTTTTTTCCTCTTTTATCAGTGCCTTGAAAATGCTCCAATTCATCTTTGTCTTTGAAAGCAGATAGGATTGCTCGATTTGATATACAAAGTGTTTTCATAAAGAAATTATGCCAGACTTGTAATTTTTCCGAATCTTTGCTAAAATAATACTGTTTAGCATTTTGTCTTCTATTGGCATTTTCTTTTCGAGGACGTCTTGTTAACGGAACGGAACTTAAAACGTTATATAGTATAAAATCTTTTTTTCTTTGATACGATTACAAAATCCAATATTTCTGGCAAATTATTTTTCGTTCGTCTTCAGAAAATTTGTTAGTACACTGAAATTTCCACTTTGTACAATCTACTTGCTTTGGATGTTTCGGAGTTTGTTTAACTCCTTTGTAATTTTCATATGGAAGGCATTCATCTCTCAACTTTCTATGCTTATGTTTTTTCCAGGTTTCAGGTTTCGCTTTTCGCCATCTGCTTTTTTTACTAGACCCTGCTAGTTTAGTTTCATTAGGTTCTGCTTGTTCAATTTCTTGATCATCTATTTCCGTACTTGAATTCAAACTGTCATAAGATTCACCACTCAGATTTGGTTCATAGTCTTTATCAACGACATAATCATCACAATCACTTATATAACTGACGTTTTCTTCATTAATGTCACTTACGTGTTCATTTGATGTCTGGCATACAACAGGTTCATCGGGGTTTTTTAAAAAACTATTCAAAGGAACTTGTGGTACTTGTTTATCTATGGCTTCCCAACTACCTTCTTTATGTTTCAGTCGAATATCTTTTTCTGGAAATGAAAACCTTTATAAATGTATGATTTTTACATAAACTAACCTCAAAACAGAAAGGGAAACTAAATAATTTATTACTTACGTGATGATTCTTGCTGTTCCACTTTATTCTTGGCCAACATTGCCAATATTAAAGCACCCAATCCACACACTTTTAGCTTATTTCACCTTTTTCTAAAATTGGAAAACACAATTAAGGTACGGAACGAACGTTTCAAACCTAACTTTTAAACGACTATAATAAGCACTAAGTCACGTGATGCAATGCTCTATTACATTTTCAATGCTGAATAACTACAAGCAAAATGCACTAAGTGACTTAGTGCAATATTTATGTTATACAAGTTAGATTAGAGAACAAGCAAAAAGCACTAAGGGACTTAATGTGTTTTGCTTGTACTAATAACTAGCAAAGTGTTGTTAGTGCATTTCGTCAGTTGCTGAATTCACTCTCGCTAGCCAATCACATTCTACGATTATCAGATATCACGCTAAAATGAATAAATCAAATCGTCTCTTTTAAAACGTCAATACCCAACTACGCCAATCGCTTCTGACAGCGCGTCGTTTGAAAAGTCAAAATAATCATAATTTTACGTATATATAAAGAATAAAATGGACAACAGTAGTGATAGTCAAAATTTAATATGTACGCCTCCCGAAACTAAACAAATTGCTCAATCATCTACAATGAATTTTCTACCGGAGAGATCAAAGCAAGACTATAATAAGATTTATAAATCATTTATAGCAAGGAGACATTCCAATAAAGTAAGTTCCTTTTCAGAAAACGTTCTCCTAGCATATTTCACAATACTTTCCGAAAAATATCCCGATCCCGTGGCCATTCCCCTATCCACCACCTGGGACGCGTCCGGTAGGAATCCAGCAACCGGGTCGTTTTCTCTGTTATTAAATCAAAAAGACGCTTAAAATTGAGTTGCAAATGAAGGAAATCAAACTATTTTTAGAACATTTTTTAAAAAACTCAATCTTCATGACTAATTTTGATGAAATAGAAAAAAAATGGGAAATATCCAAAAAATGGTAATGGTTTTGACTAAGGTATATGTCCCAAATGACCACCATTTTCGTTTGTTCAACCC
Source organism: Galeruca laticollis (assembly GCA_963921935.1). NCBI lineage: Eukaryota > Metazoa > Arthropoda > Insecta > Coleoptera > Chrysomelidae > Galeruca > Galeruca laticollis. Next base: position 210,735,410 of record OY998176.1, read on the forward strand.
TCTAGCAATTACCCGTATTATTTGATAAGTGGGTAAATAATATGTGGCCCGAACGTAGGAAATGTATAAATTATTTTATTTGTTTTGTAGCCTCTGTGAGTTAGAGGACCCAGATGCGCCTGAATCTGGAGAAGATTGTTTTGACGCTCTTTTAATAGAAGATGGTTCAACGAACTTCACAGTAACTGAAGATACCTATGAAGTGACAGTTAAAGTTGCTTTACCAAATATTGATTGTCCGAGATGCGTATTCAGATGGACTTACGTAACAGGTAATTTACACTTTTTTCCAACATTAATTAAAGTGGAATTTTCGTTTGATTAGAGATTTATTTTTTATTGATAAATTTTTGGTTCATTCAAGATATATTTTTATCTATTCTCTCATTAATTTCCATATCTTGTTTTCCATTTTGTGCTCAAGTTACTCCTAAATATTTAAATTCTTTTACTTGTTCTATTTTGGTTTTATGTATATTTATTCTCATTTCTTCTTCTTCCATTGCTTCTTTCTATATAATTAAGTTTTCTTGTAGTTGTTTCTCCTTTCCTGCCGCTAATACCACATTATCAACATAAACTTCTTCAGATATTACAACTCTTTCTAAATTTTATAACCCACAAACATGGCTTTGGTTGTACTTTCACATTTCTCAATTATAGTATCCATGTGTACATTAAATAGGGTTGGGCTTAGTCCTCCACCTTATCTTTATCCCGTTTATGTTTTGAATCCATCTGATTTTTTATTACATAGTTAGTGTTTGTTTTATATAGATCTTGGATAACTCTTATTATTTTGCTATTTACGCCTCTTTCTTTCAAGCCTATCCATACTTTTGTTGTAGGGATTGTGTCGAATGCTTTTTCCAGGTCTATGAAAGCTAGATATATTTTTATTTTGCGGTTGTCTTCTTTCAAATATATAAAATAATAATAACAAATACAACCAAATAAACAAATATATTCTAAATAAAATAAGGCAGGCGAAGGAACTGTGGCTGATTGAGCAATGCCAAGAAGCGGAAATACTACACGAAAAGCACGACTTTTTTAACTTCCATAGAAAATTCAAGGAAATTACAGAAGAATTGTGAGCTCCATTCGACAACGAACAGCTACGTTTGACATGGGAAAATTATATAAAAACCCTATACTAAGATGATCGACAATCAATACCTACTCTAATTGAGCATGAACACATAACTGGCCCACCAATTCTCGTTCCAGAAGTGGAATATGCTATCGCAAACCTCAAAGACGGAAAGACACCTGGTGAAGACATGATTCATGCGGAAGTACTAAAACTAATGGATCCAAAAATTTTATGTCGGCTATTTAATAAAATATATGACTCTGGCATTATTCCAACTGGATGGCTCAGATCAACATTTATAGCATTACCGAAAAAGAGTAAGCCCTACACCTGCGATAACCACCTACTCATAAGCCTAATGAGTCATGCATTTCTAAAATTCTTCACGGCAGAATATATAAGAGATGCGAAGAGCACAGCGGCAACACACAATTTGGGTTTAATAACGCAATGGGCACCAGAGAGGCTATGCACTGCATACAATTGTTGACCCAAAAATGTTACGACCAACGTAAAGACGTCTTCATAGTCTTTATTGACTACTGGAAAGCTTTCCACAGCATTAAACATGAACACATGCTAGAAATATTACAGCAAATTGGTCTCGACACAAAAGATCTTAGAATTATCAAAAAACTATATTGGAATCAAACAACAGTACTTCGTATTAACAACTCATTAAAAACCCAAGAACTAGAAATAACAAATGGTGTTCGTCAAGGCTGTATTTTGTCTCCGCTATTATTCAACGTATACACGGAGATGATTTTACAGAAGGCCCTAGAATATCAACAAAACGGTATAAAAATAAACGGAATACCCATAAATAACATACGTTATGCTGATGATACTGCTATATTGGCAACCGATTTGGAAGATCTACAGCACATTCTAAACAGAATTAATATAGTGGGTAAGGAATATGGGCTTACAATAAACATCGATAAGACAAAATTCACGATCATCAGCAGAGACCAACATAATCAGGCCCTAGTAATGATTGAAGATAAGCCAATAAAAAGAGTCAACAAATTTAAATACCTCGGTTGTAACATCAATGATAAATTGGATAGCGCGATATGGAGATAAAAATGCGGACGGCAATGGCAAGAACTGCTTTGATTAAATTTCAAAGATATATATGTCGAAGAGAAGTGTCGGTGAACATAAGAATTCGTATTGTGAAGTACTATATTTGGCCCATAATGACATATCGTCCCCTTAAAGCCAAAAAGTCGTATGTGACATTTCAATAAAATAGAGTAATCGCTAAATTCAATTTTTTGTAGTTTGTTTTGGCATGTATTATATTAAAATCTTCACAAAATTTCGATATGGGGGTTCAAAATTATGTGTTTATAGTTTTTAAATGTATTAAAAACACAACTTCTATCGTTTTATCAAAATGAAATTATTTCAATTGAGTTATTTAAGATTAAAAGCTACATACGACCTTTTGCCTTCCATTATTTTTCAAATGATTGTACATAGATGAGATAGAAAATTTTATTAATTATAATTTGAAACATAAAAGAAAAAATGGTGAAAAAGTATTTTACAGAAGTTCAGCTTCTTCTTGATCAGGTTCTGGAATTCGATCTACTACGTTGGAACTACATGGAAGAGATGTACAAAAATTATGGTACATGGCTGGCATAGCTTCTACTCTGCGAAGGTTCACAAGACTTTTCTTTTTTTTTCAGATATTGGCAAATGTTTATTATATTTCCTTTTCAATTCTGGTTCCAAGGCAGTTCCTCTATTAATTTTTGGCGCTACTATGGGCATTTCAGTAAAATTGTCTTGGGAATGATCTTCTTTTACAAAAATAATCATTGGGCCAGTTTTTCTGAATTGGAGCACCTTAATGTTCATCCAGTTAATGATATTCCCGTCTTTATCTTCAGACATTTTTTGACTAGTTAAAGAAAGTTTCAGTGCTTTTAGATCTAAAATATCATTGTTAGAAAGCTCCTGAACAAGATACGGTTTCTTTCGGCGAGCAGTTCTGATTACAACAGGCCATTCATGTGGAGTATAAATTCTCAAATGTTTTTTGCTAGTCTCTATGGCACTATGCATCGAGTCTACTTCCATATCAGTATGACCCGTTTCTAAAAAATGTTGGTCGATAATTTCAATTGGCAGTTTTTTTACAGCATACAATAGCAGGGAGGCAATAAACCGGTTACGATTTTGACCACCACATGAGTCTGAATATAAAGAAACATGTTTGACTGTATCAGGTAGCGATTTGAGATAAGTGAAGAGGGCCGTTCCAATATCATCTGATCCTCTTTTACCATCCGTCTCAGTCCAAAAATAGGAGAATCCATCCTTGGTGCCTTGATCATACACACATAAATTGTATTAACAGAATTTCAATGCATAGTAAAAATGCGATACTTCCGAGCAAGGAGTATACAAAACCGACTGCAAATCAAATGTTACCGATTTAAAGCTGTTGTCTGTTTCCGCTCTTTTCTTGTCGTCTTCTTTCTTCTTCCGGGACAATTCTTTATTTCTTAAGTGCCTGTCGTAGCTTTCCTTCATATCCTGCTTCTTATCATCATCACTTTGTTTATATTTTTCACATGTGGAGCAGCTATCTTTTTTTGGCCTATGGAATCCCAGGTTATATTCTGTACAAAATATCTTCCTATATACTGGATCTGGTATATCTTCCTCAGTGCATTTTTCTACATATAATTCATACATTTTAGTAATGTTCAGCTCAGATGATAAGTACTGTCTCTTTGTTTTGGATCGGCAGTAGTGACTTTCAATCACTGGAAAGGATTTAATGTGCTTCTTGACAAAAATTCGTCTAGGTTCAGATGTCTTATTTTTTGGTGAATGTTTTCCTCTTCTGTCTTTCGAAACAACTGATGATCCACGGATTTCATTCATTTTCGCCAATTGTACTGTTTTATCAGATATGTCTAAACAATGCAAAAATGCCTTTTTGCAAACCTGAATATCTCCAGGAAAATAGTACATATATGTATTGGTTCTTCTACGATTTGCGGAACTTGTATCTTTCCTTCGTTTACTTACCATTTTCTTTTTCACATATTCACATAAGAAATCTCTTTGTCTTTCATATGAACCTGTTTTCCAATAACATTCGTGAATTCTCTCTATATCTTCTTTAGTTACTTTATTATTACATTTTAGTTTACACTTAGAACAATCTACCAATTTTGCTTTTTTCTTAGGAAATATTTTTCCTGTCCAACTTTTATATTCGTTCCCAAGATTCCGTCGAGTTCTACATTTATTTTTTGGTCTTTTCCTTTGTTATTGCATTTCGGAATATTTGGATCATTATTTTCATCGTTACATACCGTATTGCCAATTTCATCTGGAGTCAGTTTATTATTTACACAGTAGCCTATTTTATTATAATCTAGCTGATTTATATATTTTACAGTTTGTTCTGGGTACTGAAAAGTGACTGATTCATTTATCTGCATTTGGATATCGTCATTTAACAGAATACCATGTTCAGTGTCTACCACATAATTTACCAGCAGGGATATCTATTACATTTTTTTCAGTCGTTAGAGGTTCAATTTCACATCTTAAAATTTCATATCCCAAGATTTTAACATCATTTTCATCAGAAGTTTTCAAAGCCATATTTAATATATTTCTCGATCTGGATGACATTGCTAAAAAAAAACAATTGTACAATCTAAGACCGTTATTCCCGTATAACTATTTTATTTAATTTCATTTATTTATAATCGTTTATCAAGAACTAATTGAGTGTAGTAGTGAACATAAAGAATATGTGCTGTGTTATAAACTATTATAGTAATATAATTTTAAGCAGCAACCAACTCATCAATTTATTAGTCTCCAGAATGAGCCTACCAAATTTAAAAGATTTATGTAAAATAAACAGTGAGTTGTATCACATTACATACAAACACAGACACAAAGAAAATTTTTTGGACATCTACTGTGACCATAATCGATTTCTGTTTTGGTTGAAATCCTTCTCGGATGTAATTTATCACTCGAATGATTTGTGCCACAGCACTATGTTCACTCCTGAAACTGCTCGGTGGGGATAATGTTATTTTTGTTTACAAAAGTTTGTAATCGTTTTAATATTATTCTATCTATCACCTTTGCTATATTATTTAAGAGGGAAATTGGTCTATAGCTATCCACATAACTCGGTTGTTTGTTAGCTTTGACGATTGGTATGATGTTGGATATCTTTAGCATATCCGGATAATATCCAGTTTTGATTATGTAATTTGTTATACAGTGTGGAAACCACTTATGGAATAAAATTCTTTATGTCATTATTTTAGAAAATTATAAAAAATGCCGAGACACGTCAACTTTTGAATTGAGTTGTGCGTTATGTAAACATAAATTTAAATGTACAGGGTGATTCACGCAAGTATGCCATAGTCGGTGTTGTTTTTTTTTAATGAAACACCCTGTATATTTGCATAATTTTGAAATCCTCTTAATGAACCGATTCTAACAAACTAAATAATGTATGGTCAATTATGAATTATACAGGGTGAAATTTTAAAATTAATAATTTATTACACTTGAAATATTGGTACTTTTTTAAATGAGCTGAATATGGATTTATCAGAAATCTAAACTAACTAATTATTAGACGTATTTGTTATTAAACAAAACATGCTACGCCCATGAATTTTATCATAAAATACCTAAAAATTGCCTAAAAACGCCAATAATTAAACAAAAACGGTAAATAATGTGGATTGTTTTCTATTCTGTCAGTTGTTGATGTGTTGACAGTTCATACTGAAAAAGTAAAATTTTTGTCAAACACTCTTTCCTTGTCGACATAACAATGGAATATTTAACTGAGACTCACCGAATTGAGATTTTAATGATGATCGGGTATGGGGATAACTGCAGAAGTCAAGTTGAAGTGGCAAACTTATTTAATCACAGGTATCCCGAATTGCCTAATATTTCACAAAGTACTGTGTCTAAAATTCATGCACAATTCAGAGAACTTGGGCATGTCAAACCATTGAAAAGAAAACCACACTTCGTTGAAGATGATGTGAAAGTGGATATTTTGTTAAGTGTCCAAGAGAAACCAACTTCTAGTACACGTCAAATTGCCCGTGAAAATAATGTTAGTCATACAACTGTTCTAAGATGTCTTCATAAAGAAAAACTTCATCCCTACAAATTAACTTTTGCGCAGGAGATAACAGAAGACGATCCAGATCGTAGAGTGGATTTCTGCGAAAGCTGAACAGAAATGAGATAGCTCTTGGTACCATTCTTTTTTCTGACGAATCAACATTCACATTGAATGGAGAGGTAAACCGACTGAACTGTAGATATTGGTCAGCAGAGAATCCTAATTGGATGCGTGAGACACATACTCAGTACCCTCAAAAGGTGAACGTTTGGGCCGGTATCATAGGCGACCATATTATTGGTCCTATATTAATAGATGGAAATTTGACAGCTGGAAAATATTTAAATATGCTTAGAAACGAAGTTATTTCTGCTTTGGCAAACTTATATCCCAACGCAATAGATCCTAGCTTACCGAATGAAAATGTTTGGTTCCAGCAAGACGGGGCAACACCCCATTATGCTTTAATGGTAAGAGCGTATTTAGATGAAATTTTCCCCAATAAATGGATTGAACGAAGAGGTACTATTGAGTGGCCAGCTAGATCGCCAGACCTTACACCGTTAGATTTTTTTCTGTGGGGTTATCTTAAGAACAAAGTATATGCAACACAACCAACTAGCATTGTAGTCCTGAAAGACAAGATAACTACAGAAATACGGAATACTTCACCTCAAACTTTAAACAAAGTTAAGGAGTAGTTCTATAGGAGACTGTGCTATTACCAACAACTAGGTGGAGAACATTTTGAGCATTTATTTTAATGTATTTATGTGTTTAATAACTGTAAAAATAAAAATTTCACCCTGTTATATTCATAATTGACCATACATTATTTAGTTTGTTGGAATCGGTTCATTAAGAGGATTTCAAAAATATGCAAATATACAGGGTGTTTCATTAAAAAAAAAACACCGACTATGGCATACTTGCGTGAATCACCCTGTACATTTAAATTTATGTTTACATAACGCACAACTCATTTCAAAAGTTGACGTGTCTCGGCATTTTTTATAATTTTCAAAAATAATGACATAAAGAATTTTATTCCATAGGTGGTTTCCACACTGTATAAGTTAACTGCACAATAGCTTTTTTCGGAACATTCTTTAATAGTATGTTATGTATACCGTCTAAACCGGGGGCAGTTTTGTTTTTTAGTTTTTGTATTGTGTTATAAATTTCTGTGTATGTGGCAAGGTCTTTTGTGTTTAGTGTATTTAATGAATGAAGGTGTTGTTGGACTGTGTGTAGTACGTGGTGATGTTGTTGTGTATGGGGTGTGTTATTTATGAAATTGTTTTGGAAGTACTCCCCGAATTTTTTTGCAATCTCCGTCATGTTTGTTATTGTCTTATTATTGTTGATAATTTTGTTTTTGTTTCTGTTTGGTTCTCGAAGCAGTCTGGCAATTTTCCACAGAGAATTGTCATCCGGTTTGAGTTATTGTTATGGTAAGTTGATTGTGGTTTTCAATTTTGTCGGTGATTTTAAGATTTCTATTTATAAATTGCCTGAATTTTACCCAACTAGTGGTGTTGTAATCATAATGTGTGGTTTGTTGTGTTTGTGTATGATGGGATATTTTGACGTGTGTTAGGACGGGATCGTGATCGGAGTTGAAATCTGTGAGGGTTTTTATTTTTGTGAGTTTGTTTATGTTTTTACCTATTGCCACGTCTAGGGTGCTAGGGGAGTGGTTTGAGAAAGGAATGTGTGTAGGAGTGTCTGTGTAAAAAATGTTACAATCTGAATGATCGCTGAATTTCCGTAGAGTACTTCCGTTAGTGTTGGGGTGTTTAGTGTAGTGATCCCACTGCGGGTGTTTGCAGTTGAGATCTCCTACAATCAACACCTTGTTATGTGTGTATATTAAAGAAATCTTTCTCCTTAAGCTTATTGCCAGGAGAGCTATAAGTGCCAACAATTTGGATTTTATTATCGAATAGAATTGAGATATGCTCAATTGATGAATTATTTTGTCACAGGAGCTTGAATGTTATGCCTTTTTTGATTAGAAGTGCAATACCGCCACTCTGACATTGTCGGGGCGGTCCTGTATAAATAGACGATATTCGGGATTTCTGAAGTTTATTTTTTTGTTAGGTTTAAGGAACGTCTTGATTAAGAAGAAAATATCTGGTTTGTGAATGTCAAGAAAGTGACGAATTAAGTGGATTTTATTTAGTACACCTTGTATAATACAAAAAATTATTTTGAGATTGTATCTTTTCTGAAAGCCAAGTTTTCCACCTACCTGTCTAGATGGCATAGTTGTCTATATTAGCAACAACGTTATTGTATATAGTGAATTTGTCTATTCTGTTGGTCGCTCGTCTCATCTGCTGGATCAAGTCTGAAACTGCTCTGGATACCTCGTCTAAGTTCACCAGGGATTGCAGTTCCTTGAATAAGTTATTAACTTCCGTGAATTTGTTTAGATCGCTGCTACTTCCGGCTGTTGTTGCTATTGTGGGGTTGCTCGTTCTTGATTGTGGAGTGAGGTTTTGAGGAGGTAAACGTGGGGTGTGTTTGGAGGGGAGGCTAGGAAATTCTGCATCTTCGGCTTTTTTATGCCAGGGGTTGTTTTTTTTGGGAGGGGTGTGGGAATATATTTTGTGGGGGTGGGTTTGGATTCTCGGTTCTTCCATTCATCTAGCCATATTTTCTTCTTCAAATACACTGGGCAAACCTCTGCGTTTGCCGGATGCACATGTGGCTGATATAGCTCTATCCTTCGTGCATTCCGGGGTTAAATACTGGCCTGCGCTTTTCAAGCATATACCCTACCACAGTTTGATGTAGCGTGGCCTCAGAGCTTACAAATATGGCAGGCCTACCCCTCGTAGTCCTTCGGTAAATGTCTTTTACATTTATTTTATAGGTGTTTAGTAATTCTTCCTTTATATCTGCTAATTGTAATCCCTCAGTGAGGCCTCTCAACACAAAGGCATGTGTTTTTTCATCCCTTCGGCTGTACGTGTGGAATGGCTCTTTTTCCTCTCTTAATATTTGTTTCTCGAAATCGTTGACATCTTTCGTAAAAACTATTGTCGAGTTGGCTGTGTACTTTAGCTCGAAATTTTTCTCAATTTCATCATTTAGGATGCTCACCATTTCTTTATGGGCCTGTACATTTCCGGCTATTACAACAGGCGGACATGGGGGCGCGGCTTGTTTCTTCACAGTGTTTACATTTTTTCCCTTTTTTCTTTTGGCATACTGCGTGGTTTCCTTTTCCGAACTGGACTCTACTTCTTCGAATTTCCGGAATCTAGTTTTTTTTTCTGGCTTTGGGGGTGGTTCTTCGTCGGACGACTCGGATAGTGTGTTATACTTGTTGTTGGTTTCTGTAATTTGTGTTCTGATTGTATTTCGTTTAAAACTATTATTGAGTTTCATAAATTTCTTTGGTTTTTCATAGCCCGGGTTGGTGATTTCCCCCAGTTCCATCTGCTGCGTTTCAGGTATAGTAATTATTTTGTTCATATCTTCATTGTTCATATTTAGTTTGTTTGCTTTTATAGTTTTGTTTTTGTTAAGTTCGGCGTATTGTGAGACAAACGAATCTTCATTTCACTTCTCATTTTCCACTTCTTGTGACCATGATGTGTTGGCTGGTCCATGAATCTGTGCCCTTATTATAGTAATTTTGTTTGATGTTTGCTCATTATTGTGCGTCGAGTCACTTGAATGCTCGCCTATTGCGCCTTCTTCCATTTTAGACTGATTTTCATTTTTTTCTAAGTTTAGTGTTTTTTTCTGGGGTGGATGTTAAAATACTATTTAATCCTCGACAAGTGGGTATAAACAGCTCAGTACTACTTTCGTGAGCTTCTGTAGGCAAATTTGCAGTTTTTGTTGGATGTTGTATACACTTTATTTGGCCTATACAGTTTTATATGTTTCCTAGACACTTGTTTTTGATTTCCGTACACTTTTCTTTGTTTTCTAGTCTCCTTTTTTGAGATTCATCTGGATTGTCAGTGTCGCTTACGTGAATTGAGTTTGATTTAATTGTTTTATTTGTTAACTCTAAGCATTTATTGAGTGTTTCAACGTCTACGGATTTTTGTTTATCTCGCTATCGTCTATATATACTAGTTTTAAGTAGTCTTTATTTTTTGATTTTAACTGTTGTGTTTTATGTTTAATTCTATTTACTTCAGAGGTATATTTAGATAAGTTATTGCTTATTGTATCAGCACTGGGTTGTGGATTGCCGTTGTTGCAGTCTCCACTATTTTCCCAGTCATTTTTTTATGTCGGTGACGTTTGTTTGGATGGAAAGTTTCTTCCGTTTTTTTGGCTTATGTTTAATAATCTTATTTTTAGACGTACCTTTTAGTTTTATCTTTCTAGGTTATTTTCACTGACACGTACGATTTTTTAACACACACAGTTTTATCAGTACTTAGATTTTCGCTAATAAACAATTCAGGCTTAATAGCGTTAAGCTTTTGGATTTTATCCCTCAGCCTACGGGTGTACTCCGTAGAATATTGATATCCTATTATTGGCGGTGCAGGAATGATTGTATAATCAATTGAGTATTGATTGTTTTACCAAACCCAGTAAGATTTGAATAAAATAGAAAATTTAAAAACACTTTATTCTTACAATGGAATATAAAATATTTCCTTTCGGTTCAATAGTTAGCATGGTAATGTTTTCTATATAATTGAACAGTTATACTTATCTTAAATGGGAAAAAGATATCCAAAATACACCATATGGTTAATAATATCTAAGCTTAAAAATATTAGTAATATCATATCTTCTTCTTTTTCCTATTCATATATATTAAGTCAATTACAAGGTAGGTTACCTCTAGGTCTAGCCAAAAATAATTACTAAACATCAGGTAGGCATCAACTGAAATGTAACTCCTGTCATTCTGATTATATTTAATATCGAAACAATTGTCAATTATTTAGAATGTTTACTATTTTTCAATATATTGTGAAATTATTTAGAAACAGTTGGTTTCATTTAAAAAAGTACATATAACGTAGACAATGTCTTTTATCTTCTCGACATCTCAAAATATACTGACTAAAATTTATTTTGGGACTGCGCTTTCTGTAATGATTCGATTGCACTCTTTAGGACTCCAAATATAACTGCTGATTCCATTCAGATTTATATTTGATATTCTTTATTTTATCTTCTCATACCATCTCTTACTGGAAGTGAAAATTTTCCGTTCTCACAATTCTCATATCAACCAATTAATTCAGATTTCTTTGTTCATACACGTCTTTGGTGTAACGACTTTAAAGCCGCTCCCATACACATCGCGAATATTTGAAAATGCGATCACTTGCGATGTATGTGGGAAGAGATACTCGTGAATATTCGCTAATCGCACACTCACTTGCCAATATCTGTGGATTGTCGCTAAATTTGTACCGCGTCAAAGGGAATTCATACTCGTGATTATTTGTATTTCCAATGATCGCGCTGCTCCCACATACTTCGTGTCACGTGAATGTGAATATTCAATAGTAAACAACTGACCAACTTACTCGAGAAGGGGTGTATGCGTGCAACTCATGATTATGTGCCAATAAAAAGTGCAAGGCGTGTAGGGCTCCGATGGCTCGTTGCTCGTAATTGAACATACTCTGAAAAGCGTGCGCTCCTTAGTAACTACCTGCGATGTGCATGGGACCGGCTTAAGGCAATCAATTTTTCTTTAAATTTTTTTGATGTGGTTGATAATTTTAAATTTCTCTGATCAGCAAAACACAAATTTCTCAGTTCGGAAAAACATAAATTTATCAAAAAATAGTGAAATTAAAAATGTAATTTATAAAGTTTCAGACGGCGACTTGACATCCGCAATCAAAATCATAGCTTCAGATGACAGTTTTGCTGATGTCAGTGCAGCCACTTTAACAGAATTGAAATCGAAACATCCTTTAGAGAAACTTAATAGTACGTTCCCTACTCTGAATTCGGAACCTATTCCTTTTCTTATAACAGAAGAATTTGTGACGCAATAAACTCTTTTAAAACAAGTTCTGCTGGTGGTTTAGATTCTTTAAGACCTTCACATCTACAAGATTTAATAAGTTACAGTGCTGGCCCTTCAGGAAAAAATCTGTTATCATTTTTGTGTAAATTATGTAATTTTATTTTAAATGACACAGTCAACATCAATATTCGTCCTATTTTATTCGGAGCGTCACTATTAACTTTAACTAAAAAAGCAGGAGGTATCAGACCAGTTGCTATTTGTACAGTTTATCGTCGTTTAGTAGAGAAAATAATTTGTTCAAACATCAGAGACTAATTAGGATATTTACTTCGTCCATTACAATTTGGTTTCGGGTCGAAAAGTGGTTGTGAAGCAGTTGCACATGCAGCAAGACACTTCGTCTCTAATCAACCAGACGTTAATAATAAAGTTTTTCTGAAAATTGATTTCAAAAATGCTTTCAATGCAATTCATCGAGATCATTTATTAAAACTTGTAGCAGATATTTTACCTGAAATTTTTCCTTTCATCATTTATTCGGAAAGAAGCGTCCAACAAGGGGACCCTTTGGCACCTCTCCTTTTTTGCATATCGATACACAAACTTATAAGCAACATTGACACAGAATTAAATGCTTGGTACCTTGATGATGGTTCAAATCTCTTGTCTATATTATAAACAATTCCAAGGATATTGGTCTTGAGCCCAATTTCAGCAAATGCGAGTTATTTTTCTTAGAATCACCAAATAATCTAACCATTGATAAATTTAATTCTGTAGCACCAGGCATAACAATTACCAACAGACAAAATTTATTTCTATTAGGTGCTCCTTTATTAAACGAATCCTTTCTATCAGCTTTCAAAGAAAAACTAACCTTTTTCAAAAAAATGTCATCTCGTTTATCCTAGTTACCGACACATATTGCTTATTACCTTCTCAAGAATTGCCTATTAATTCCAAAATTAACATATATCTTAAGAAGTAGTCCGACCTGGCTACATAATAATATCTTAATCAGTTTTGATGATACCATTCGTCATTCATTGGAGTCATTAATTAATATTAAATTAGAGGACTTTTCTTGGAATCAAGCTTAACTACCTGTTTCATATGGTGGTTTAGGAATTCGCTCAATCGTTTCTGTAGCTCTTCCTTCGTTTTTGTCATCGTCAAATAGTTCAAAAAATTTCATTAATTACATTCTGCCTAGATTTTTCCACACACAAGACCCTTTATCAATGGAGGCAGAAAATATTTGGTCATTAAAGTCTAACAAAGTTGTACCCGACGAATGAAAATCCTTTTAAAAATCCTGGGATATACCTTTATTGAACATTGAAAAAGAAAATCTACTTCAGAAAGCTATCAATTTACCAGAAAAGGCTCGTTTAAATGCAGCATTTTCAAAGGAATCGGGAGTATGATTGAACGCTATACCGTCGGCCCCATTAGGTACGCTTTTAGATGACGAAAGTTTCCGTATTTCTATTGGTCTCCGTTTAGGTTGTCAAATTTGTGTAAAACATCGCTGTCGTTGCGGAGCTGATGTTGATGAATATGGTAGACACGGCCTAAGCTGCAAATTAAGTACCGGCCGTTTTTCACATCATTCTGCAGTAAATGACCTAATCAAACGAGGCCTGTCATCTGCAAAGATTCCCTGTTCGTTGGAACCGTTAGGTACTTGCCACGACGACGGTAAACGTCCAGATGGTAAGACCCTCATTCCATGGCAACGCGGCAGACCAGTTATATGGGATTTCACTTTCACTGACACTTGGGCTCAGTCCCATGTCCGATCCATATCTACTTCCCCGGGCGCTGCAGCTTTAAAAGGCGAAACTATTAAAATCAATGAATACAAAAATTTGGAGAACATTTACATTTTTATTCTTCTAGCAATTGAAACCTCTGGTGTTTTCGTTCATGAAGCTTTATAATTCATTAAAGAAATCGGTTAAAAAATATCAGTAGAAACCAACGATTCAAGAGCAACTTTGTTCTTTATACAACAAATAAGTATTGTAATTCAAAGAGGAAACGCTTCATCTTTTCTCGGTACGTTTCCCCGTTCTAAGCCTCTAGAAGAACTTTTTATGAAACCTAATCATAAGAAACCTAATTCTTCTACCACTTTCAAACTTTCTCACATTACCGACCCTAAAACATGTGATCTTTCCTTTTTCCGAAATTCTTATTTAACATCTTCATTCTCTTATTCAGAATGTGTACCATCTGTTAATACATACATTGACAATTTTATAAATTATGCCTCCAACAAGCTTTTGGGCCTCAGTGTACTAAAAAATATAGATAACCACCAGCCAGATGATGTCCCATTCATAGGAATACTGAAGAAGATGACTATATGCTAGAGAATGATGCGATTCCTATACGCAATAAATTATTTTTGACCAAAACAAAATATAAAACTGGTTTACCCCCAATAGAGTTGAAGACATCAAATAAAAATGTAAACGACCAAATGGAAGTTATTTATACTAACAGTGTGGCATACTCTAACAATACTAATAAAGACAATTTGTCTTATGAAGATGATAACGAAAATCACGCATCAGTAGCCGATTTTAGTGAAAATTTTAATGACAAACTCTCCAGAACAGTAAAAAATGGTACTAACCTCGCCAATAAGACCCAAGATATCTGATGTGACCAATGGAGTGAAACCACTAAGTACAAAAGCAATATCAACCAGAGTTAAAAAATCTAGTAATAATGTTTCGGTGACCAAAAAAAATGACATCGCCTCCAACAAGTGTCAAAATAACCCCGATGTTTTGCAGTCAAATTCAAAATTGGAAGAGAATGAAGATGTAAATAAAAATAATGGATCAGAAGTCGATAGAGTCGTAGTAACTGAGGAATCAATAAATATCAATTCCCTTTCTAAAAATAATCCTAGAGTTAACAACTTCTATTCATACATTTCATTCTCGATTAAAGATTTTCAGAAAGGGAATGAAACTCAACAAGAACAAAAGGACACATCTAAAAATGATGTAGATAACAAGGAATATATTAACAAAGTGAATCAGACCAATGATCTATCGACATCAACCAAGCTTTCCAAAACCGCAGTATCTACATCCAATTCAATAGCAAACAACATCAATTCAAATTCCTTATCACGCCGATCAAGTGAGAAAGACCATAATAGAATCCGAGATTATTCGTACAATGATAGTAGTTGCGAAAGAGCTCTTAACAATATCTCCATAATCAGATCCATAAAGGGTATTCCCCAAAAATCTTTGGGTCTCAAAGGCCTCAAAAATATTGGTAACACATGTTTCATGAATAGTATTATCCAATGCCTATCAAACACAAGGTGGCTATTAGAATATCTAAAGAAAGACGCATACATAAGAGATATTAACATAAACATATCTAGCATGAAAGGAGCACTAATTAAAGCATTTGCTGAAGTTATTCAATAGCTTTGGTCTGAAGATGCTTCAGACAGTGTGGTTAATACAGTATCATTGAAAAGTCAGATTCAGCGATTTACTTCAAGGTTCATGGGATACACTCAACATGATGCATAGGAGTTTCTTCGTTACCTATTAGCAGGACTTCACGAAGATGTCAACAAGGTATATGAAAAAATGAAAAACCAAAGCCCATATTAACAGAAATTGATGATAAACTTAGTGACATTGAGAAAGCGCAAGAATCTTGGTTGAGATATCCGAGAATGAACAACTCCAAGATTGTGTATAACTTTGTCGGTCAATTAAAATCAACAATCAAGTGCACACACTGTGGTCACTGTTCAGTTACCTACGATTCCTTTTGGGATTTATCCCTTTCGATACCCCAAGAACAGGTCAATTACGACTTTCACAATGTTTACATTCGTTTACAAGAGGAGAAACACTCGACGGTGATGAGAAACCAACATGTTCGAGATGTAAGGAATGAAGACGATGCACTAAATCATTCTCAATTCATAAATTTCCGAAAATATTGGTTATTCACCTGAAGCGCTTTTCGCAAACAGAAAGATTTAGTGGAAAATTTAATGTTGCAATAAATTTTCCAATAGAAGGGTTGGTATGAGCCATTACGCGGCTGATAATGTGGCACCTTGTATGTACAACCTCTACGCTATATCAAATCACTGTGGAACTACTTACAATGGTCACTACACAGCATATTGCCGTCATCCCTACTCGGGACAGTGGCACGAATATAACGATTCAAGGGTGCTATTGATATCGTGGAAATCTTTAGTCAGTGGAGAAGCATATGTTGTCTTCTATGAACAAGATGACACAAAGTCCCACCTTTAAGTTAAATATTTTTTTTATTAGTTTTTAAATTGTATATTTTCATTGTGAACCAATGTCTTATTTGGGTTTTTCTGCAAAATTTATTTATATATTCATGTATACATTGTATTCTTATTAAAGACTCCCAATAAAATAAAAATAAATATATTTTATTTTCAGGTAATAATTGGGGATTATGCGATGACTCCATATGGAGACCCGGCTGTGGCCCACAAGAATACTTTAGAGCTTGTTCTGACATTTCAATTACTGCTACTGAATAAATTAATCAATGTCCTGAAATTCTGAACCTGATAATATTATTGTTGATATCAATTTATGTATATACAGTTGCTTAACTTGTGACATTGTAACACTACGTCAAAAAAAATCATTTATTACGTATTATTATTATACCATTTCATGTGTTTGAATAATCACATACTTGATTTTTATGTTTTCCTACCTTCATGAGTGTAAAGCTCCCCGCACATTGGCAACTTTTTAATCACAAATATAGAACACACTAGTTCTTATGAGAACTTACCCACAGGTAATTATTTAGTTGCCGTAACTAAACAATTCCAACACGCTCTATTCGCCAGGCAACTCAATCGTTGCCGGCAAAAATAGAACGCACATAATCATTCCTGTCTCCGTACACTGGCGATTCTCAGTTGCAGTTTCGTCCTCCGCGAATCATGTTACTAGACGTGGAATTGTTTATCGGAACAATTAAATCACACCCAGCGCTATATAATAAAAAAGTGAAAAAATATGCTGACAAAAATCTAAAGAAAAAGTTGTGGTGTGAATTGTGTACGCAATTTGTCGAGCAATGGGATGAACTAAGTAATAAAGAGAAAAATGAAAAAGGTAAGTAATAGGTACTTTTAGCTTGTCTTAGAATTCTCACATATCCGTATCCGTAACGAACTGCGCATGTGTAGTCCCCTTACGGCTTTGTCGATACGATGCGTTGAACGAACGTCATTTCTCCGTATACGTAAATGTATCCCTATCCCAACCAAAATCAGCATTCTGTGCTATTAGTGCCATCTTACATGAATTATATCAACGATTCCCATGTAAACTGATGAGTTGCTGTTCCACGGTGTAAGATGCAGACCCCGCAGTCAGCATAAATATTATATATATAAAATTACTTGTTGTAAATAAAGTAAGTCAGTTACTAGATTTCACATTGTTCATTGTACTTTGTAGAATTATCATTTTGTGTAAAATAAACGTTTTTTAAAAACAGTATTTCGAGTTAGTAATTTGAAAGTGGCGCAGTCAGTAGGATATTCAGAATTAATACGTATCGAACGCGTTAATTTTCGTTTTAACGATTGACTGAGTATCGGAATCTACGGACTTAGTTGTTTTGTGCAAATGGAAGTTTAGAGTGGCTCCTAGAACGTCAGGAAACCCAGTGTATCACACACCGAAACGATCCCAAGCACGAAGAAGTCCATCAACGGGAATTGGAACGACAATATTCCAATTTTGCAGAGATATTCATCTGAGGAAGACAAAAATGGCCGAACCGGAATATATCTCTATAGGAATGCTTGAAATATTTCTCCTATTATTACTGTAGTACAATAAATTTTTATGTCTGAAGTTGACCAATTATCAAACATTCTTCAAAGTTTAAAATTAGATCCTTTAACTGACTCACTAATTTTAAATCAAAGTTCAATTAATAATAATTTAATCATGGCCGAATTTAGACCAGAATATCTAAAATGTGTGCCAGATTTCGATGGCAATCCAAATGATTTGAACAGATATGTAAGTGTCTGTAAATCATTAATTGATTCATTTTACAGAATAGACACCCCAAATTGTTTCCAAAATGTATATTTATTGAATTGTCTAATATCTAAGTTGACTGGTAATGCTAAATTAGTCGTAAATATACAAAATGTATCTACTTGGAACGAGTTAAGAGATGTTTTAACGAGAAATTTTGCAGATCAGAGAGACGAGACTTGTCTAAATAGGGATTTAGTAATGATGAGACAACAATCAAATGAAAAACCACAGCTATTCTATGATAGAGTTTTAAACATTCTAAATCTTTTGTGTAATTATGAAGACGTTCATGAAATCGAAAATGACTCAAAAATTTTGAAAAGAAATTTATATAATAATGTAGCTTTAACAACATTTTTATCAGGACTTAAAGAACCGTTAGGTACAACTATTAAATGCATGAAACCAAATAATTTAGCCGAAGCTTTACAATATGTTTTAAAAGAAGACAATTTACATTATTTCCAAAATTTTACTCATAAAACAAATATAAAGCAACCGCAATACTCTGGTAAGCCTTTTGTACAACGACAGAATTTTAACAGTAATCCAACTCAATTTAATACTCATACACCTAATAATTTCTTTAGAGCACAGAGATCATTTCCATCTCAACCTATACCTGTTCGCCCTATAACTTCAAGACAACCCCAACGTTTTCCTACGAATTCTCAAGTCTTCAAACCTCAACAGAACCATAATGCATTCAAATCAATTCAAAATTTAAATTTACCAAAACCCACACCCATGAGTATTTCCACAAGAAATACAGTAAACAATCACCCAATGAGTTCACATATCAGAAACTCATACCCAGGTCCTTCAAATCAAAATCATTTCTAAAATTCTCGCCCACAAAATAATTTTATAGCCGAGGAGTTATTTAATGCTGATATTCAGGACGAGGAAACCGAACAATATTATTATTCTGATAACTCATACTCTGAAAACGAACAATATCAATTTGAAATACAAAACAATAATGATTATTTCGATTCCTCAAATCAAGATTCTACAAATTTTCACGAAACGCCTCAGAATTTAGAGAAAACATAACCACCTAATCAATTCCATTAAATTTAAGTAATAATAGTGAATTGCCTTATATAATATTGCCCGAGTATAATATCAAACTTTTAATAGATTCTGGATCATCAAAATCCTTCATAGATCCCGAAATTGCATTTGAATATTTTTTAGATAACCTAACTCATGACCCATTTACTGTGAAATCAGTTTTTCAAGAATCTTCCCACAAATATAGCACTCTAATCCCTACTTCAAAAATTTTCAATTTATCTGATAATTTAAATCTCAAATTCTATGTATTCAAATTCCATAGTATATTCCAAGTACATATTGGCCTAGATAACTTGAAATTATTGAAAGCCAACATAAACTTTTCTAGTGGATGGTTAATGACTCCACATAGTAAAATTGAATAAAATTTTCATAAAACTCAGAAAGACATAAACTCTATTACTATCGAACCTAGAACTGAAAAGGTTATCAAAATAAAAACAAGTATAAAGAATGGTGAAATCATCATTCCACACCAAAAATTTCACGGTTGTGAAATACCAGAGTCGCTATCAATTGCAAGAAATGGAGAAGCCATTATTACAATTCTAAATATCACAACAAATTCAGTTAAATTGAGTTTTTCAGAACCACTTCCTGTAAAAAAATTTGATAACAATGCTTTTAGAAATTTCGGATTGAATAACCTAGAAGACACTTCTACACAAACTTTAGATTTAAATAATATTAGAACAGATCACTTGAACGACGAGGAAAAATCCAAAATACTTAAACTTTGTTCCGAATATTCTGACATATTTTATAACAAAAACACACCACGTACATTTACGAACAAAATTAAACATGAAATACGAACCACCGATGAGATTCCTGTTTATGCTAAAACCTATCGATAACCTTTTGTGTACAAAAAAGAAGTAGATAAACAAATTCAGAAATTTCTTGAACATAAAATTATCCGACCAAGCTCGAGGCCTGGAATGCGCCAATTTGGGTCATACCCAAGAAACAAGACGCTTCTGGGAAAGCCAAATTATGTGTAGTCATAGACTATAGACGTCTTAACGAAAAAACTATCGACGACAAGTACCCACTTCCTAATATAACGGACTTATTAGACAAGTTAGGTAGATGCCAATACTTTACAACTTTGGATCTAGCTTCAGGTTTTCATCAGCTAGAGATGGCTGAAAAAGATATAGAGAAAACAGCTTTCAGCACCGAATCCGGACACTGGGAGTTCCTCCGGATGCCATTCGGTCTGAAATATGCCCCAGCAACCTTCCAGCGGGCAATGGACAATATACTACGAGGCATAAAAAATGAAAAATGCCTTGTATATCTTGACGATATAATCGTTTTTTCCACTTCATTACAGGTATTTGATCGACTTAGAGAATCTAATTTCAAGATTCAATTAGATAAATCGGAATTCCTGAGAAAAGAAGTAGCTTATCTCGGACATGTAGTCACCCCTTCTGGAGTGAAATGCAACCCAGATAAAATTAAAGTCATCAAAGATTACCCTATACCCAAAACTACTAAACAAATCAAGGGATTTTTGGGACTGATGGGATATTATAGACGTTTTATAAAAAACTTCGCCCACTTGACGAAACCACTGACAAAATGCCTAAAAAAGGGCCCAACAATCGAACACAATGACGAATTCTTATCATGCTTCGAAACATGCAAAACTATTCTGACCAATGACCCAATTCTCCAGTATGCCGACTTCCCGAAACCTTTCAACTTGACCACAGACGCCAGTAATGTAGCACTCGGTGCAGTGCTTTCCCAAGGTCCTATCGGAAAAGATCTTCCAATCGCTTACGCATCTCGAACCCTTAACGATTCTGAACGTAATTACGATACCACAGAAAAAGAATTTTTGGCCGTTGTATGGGCCACCAAATATTTCCGACCTTATTTATATGGCAAAAATTTACCATTGTTTGTGACCACAAACCACTTCAATGGCTTTTTTCCCTAAAAGACCCAAATTTGAAACTCATTAGATGGCGAATTAAATTAGATGAATTTGATTATAAAATTGTATATAAACGTGGAAGCCTTATTACTAATGCGGATGCATTATCTAGAATAGAAATAAATACTAAAGAAACGAACGAAATTCTTAATGATGAAAATTTTTGGAAAAATGTTGACGATGTTTTGAGCCGCGATATAGATTTTAGCAATGAACCAATTCCGTCTCAATCACAACGAAGTATTAATACACCTTCGCTATTTACAGTTGAAAATTCCAACAACCGAAGTAACTCAAGACGATAACCCTCACCTAGATACTCTATCCCTGATAGTAAATCCCAACGCTGACCTAGACAATGAAAATTTGTCGACAACAAACTCAAGTGACAACAATCCTGACTCTGCATTACAGCAGACAACACCTGACCGTCAAAATGAACCCAACGACGATAGAATCAACGTAGACGAAAACGAGTCTCTTACTATTCATTTTAATGCTGAAGAAAATCCGGTAATAGGTATCCCTATCGCGAAATGTGCAGTTAACGTAGGACAAAATCAAACTATAATTAGTTCCGTTTTACATTCTCCAGCGAAACCTAAAGTTAGAATATTATTTGAGAAAAAGAAACAAATAACTGTGCAAATATCAAAAAATAACCTAGAACAAGACATTATCAATTTTATTAAAGAATTTATTTCGCCAAAAATTCAATATCACGTTTATTTCGAAAGCCCCGAATTTTACGAACCATTTTCGACAATATTACAAAAATATTTCAGATCAAATTCAATCCAATTGAAACGTTGTACCACAAAATTAATAGATGTAACAGATCAAGAAGAAATTAAAACTATCATACAAAACTACCACGAAGGAAAAACAAATCACCGAGGAATAGATGAAACTTATTTAAGATTAAAAGAAAAATATTATCGGCCTAATCTAAAAGAATCCGTACAAACTTTTATAAATGAATGTCAAATTTGCCATCAAAGTAAATATGAACGAAATCCAGTACATATACAAATAAATATCACCCCAACCGCCTCGAATCCTTTCGAAATTATTCATTTAGATTCTTTCACGATCGAACAAACAAAATTGTTAACATTAGTGTTTTTAAAAACACTAATATGAGCATATTCCACGAAGTAAGGGTCGAGACAGTCAATTTCATTAAAAAATTGTTAAGTATTATTGATAGCTTTTCTAAATACGCTCAAGCATATCACATAAATTCTGCCTCTGGTACAGAAGTGGTAGACAATCTTATCAAATTCTTCTCTCATCACGGCATACCGGAACAAATCACAGTTGACAATGGCACAGAATTCAGAAATTTCGTATTAACAGAACTACTGAGCCTTCATAAAATTCAAGTTCATTTTACCTCTCCCAATCATCCTCAATCCAACGGACAAATAGAAAGACTCCATTCAACTCTAATAGAACATATACGACTCCTAAATACTAAAGGTTTCTCAAAAACCCCGGTTAAAATGAAAATGTTATATGCTATACTTGTAACGCGAAAAATTCGCCGAGCCGTTGTAAATTTAATTTGGCTAACCTGTCGACTGAGAGAAGTCACAGCGCTGTCGGAACCGAGTTAAAAATTTCAGTCCTCCATTTGCCGTCAAGGTGTGAACACACATCTGAACAAAAGATATTTGCATGTGCTCTGGGAGCCATAACGCTATTTCACGGAAAGCCTGATAAATTTTACATAGGGGAAGAAAATATCGCTCGATTTAACTAATCGAAGGTCTGACCCAATAATATACTGGACCAGGGGGTGCCGATGACCGAAGGATTCCAGTAGAATTGATGGATTTAAGAAAACACGTGGAAAATTCCCGTAGACGGCGTTAGCTGGTAGGATTCAATAAAAGGTAAATGGTTGAAAGATACTTTCTCGGAATTAACAGATTTGTAGGCAATTTAACGTAGAAATTCTGCTTGATTCGTAATTTATTGGAGTTTGTAATCTGGGTTCGCGGGATAGATTCGTTATAATTTTATAAATTCTTATTAATTCATATTCTACATGGCTTTATATTTTGTTGAAATAAGAATATATCACAGGGGTTGTATAAACATTCAGGGATGTGTCCAACGACGTAGTTTTTATATTATGGGTTTTTATTGGTATCGTAGTTTTTTTGCTAAGCGGAAAAAAACCAGTCATATAGTTTTTATTTTCAGAGTAGGTGGCTTTTAAACAGTTAAAAGTCATGAGGTGTAATTATTTGCGAATTTCGGGTATAGTTATTATAGTCAGTATGATGGGATATTACGGGGGTACGTCGAAAAGTTGACCGGGGTAAAATGTAAACCCTATGTAGAGGCTAATTCGTTTCTCTATTTTAGGGGGGTTTTAGTATATGGACATAAAAACGCTGATTGGAATTTAATGGGTCGGTGAGACCAGTTCCAGGAGGCCTGGATTAATCTGGAGGAATTTCAGTTCCTGTTCTGGTGCCGGGAAAGGAAAGGTTACAGTTTTCCTTTCTTATTTCTTTAAACTCAGTAGTAAATTCACATCTATGCTACACAAATTACCGTTTTTTTTATATTAAGTTTTATTTATTTTTTTTCCTTACTTGAATTTTGTATTTAAAATATTTTGAAATCTTGCGCATAGATTAAGATACGCTGGAACACTTGGTACGTACCTAGTATAGCGGTATTTAGTAGTTTTTTTTTGCCTATTTCTAATGGTTTCTTGTATATAATTTTGCGCCGTATATAATTTTGAGCTGTATATTCTCCAGCAACGCTAAACTCGTTGTAATTTAAATTTCTGGCTTATGCAACCATTATATTGGTATAAATTGCGGAAGTGTGAACCCTTGTAACTGTACATTGGTGTTTTTTTGACATATATATAATATATTATCGTTGTAATTTTTGGAATTTTGTACATGAACAATTTGATCGATTCTCTAGAATCTTTGCTTTGAGACATCGGTGTAGGTTGGGGCCCTCAGCTCTACTGCACCCTGAGATTACAGCCTTCAGCTGAGCTCAGACGATTTTTTTTTTATAATATTTTTCTTTTGGTAATGATATTGTATCATATATTTTGAAAAGAGACCTTTGGTCCACCAAGATTAATTAAAATTTCAATCAGGGTGTATTTGCTGACTTTTATTTATTTATGATAATTTACCTATCAGTTTAACCTTTGGAGTGTGTAGTGAGTGTTGTTAACCCACTGAGGAGTTGTGGGCTAACTTAGGAAGTCTTGGGTGCTTGCCAAAACTTCTCTGGCGCCCTTTATGTATACTCAATGATTTTTTTGAAGAATCCACCCCTTCTTCGACTCGAAGCTAGTCGACTGGCGAGCACGGGTTGTACCACGTGAGACAACCCGCATACCTATAACGAGCACTGTGAGGGTTTGTAGGTTTTTCTCGTTATATGTTTTTGGCGCCCAACGTGGGGCCGTTAGTATTTTTTTTATTGTCAGCAATACATATACTGTAATTTAAACTTAAACTTTTGAAATTAAATTTTTTTTTAGCATCTTTGATTAAACTTAAACTTTAAAAATCAAAATTTCAGTTGTAGCCATTTGATTAAACTTGAACGTTTGATAAGTTAAATTTGCAGATTTATTTTCAGTTTATTTTTAGCACCAGATTTAAGTGTAATTGTTTTATTGGGGCGTACCTGGAAATAATTCCTCTTAATATGTTTTGATTGTGCCAGATTAAGTGTTTTTAGTAAATCTGGGGTTGTGTTCAATTCGAAGGGAATTGTTTTATTGGACGTAATTTGTAAGCAACTTACCTTATTCTGTGAGATCATAATATATAACAAACTGAAAATTTTATAGTACAAATCAAAAAAGAGTTTATTGGTTCGTGGGCAACATTTATTTTCTTTTCATACTGATTGATTATTGGAATTTTGAAAAATTCAATATTGTAGATTTTATCTTTTTTTTAAACTTTGATAAATTTTCAACTTTTTCTTAGAAACTCAGTCATTGTAGATTTAACTTCAGTTATTGTATCTTTTGTAATCTATTGCACCAGATTTAATTGGGTTTTTTTTATAGTAAATCTGGGGATTGCTTAACTTTGAAGGTAATTGTTTCAATTGTGGGCGTAACCCGGAAATAATTTCTCTTAATTAGTTATTGATAGTGCCAGATTTAAGTGTTTGTAGTAAATCTGGGGTTTGAGGTCTTGAAGGGAATTGTTTTATGGGGCGTAAGTGGTAAACAAATTCACCTAATTTTGTTAAGCAGTGTTAAATATTAAATTGAAGTTTCAATACAGGAAACGGACAGATTGTTCATTGTTTGATGCGTTTTGTTTTTTTTTTCTTCTTTTTCAGGTAGCAAGTGAATAAGAAGATTTCTGATATCGATATTATTGTTTCAATAAAAATTGTAATTTCGTAAATTTTATTTGATTATCTATTGTATAATATTTGTAATTTATAGATATTGTAAATTTAAAAGGTGAGTTACATATTGGGTCACACTGTGTATATATTTTAGTATCAGAACAGTAACTGAATTCGTAAATACTTTGCTTTATGGTAAGTTTATTTGACTTTCGACGATTGTAGGCTGCATTGTGGGTTCGAACCTTAGCGGGTCGGTGTTTGGAAGTGGTGCCTTGGGCTTGTGGACTCCTGTATTTTGGAATCGCTTTTGAGGAAGGAACGTTGCGTCGGTTCGAGAAGTACACACTTCGTGGAAACTCTGTGGGTTGGAGATATTGTTCGGACAAATAGGGACTTTTGGACATTCGGTAACTGGATTTGGGTTTTAAATTCCTTATTAGGTTTCAGTTGGAGGGAGACCATTTGAGGTACAGGTGTGTCGGTGAAGAATTATTGTTCCGCTGGGTTGGAAATTGGTTTGTTGCTTGGATCGCTTGTCAAATTGAACTTAAAAAGAAAAAGAAATGTCTCGTAGGTTTGTAGTTAATCGGTTGGTTCAGGATGAGCTTGTGTATGAGTTGACAATACGTGGTATTGCAAGTGGCACGTTGTGAGGTGTGTGCGGCGCATAAGGTGTCACAAGGTAAACCTGTTGATAAGATGGCGTCTCATCCAAAGCCTAGCAGGCCGTGGGAAATGATTTGCACAGATCTGATGGGGCCTCTTCCTAGGTCGAAACGAGGTAATTCTTTCATCCTTGTCGTTACGGATTATTTGACCAAGTATGTGCTGATATACCCACTTAGAACAGCGTCGGCAGCGGCCGTTGCCCGTAAGATTGAAGATGAAGTATTTCTTGTATATGGGGTACCCAAGGTGATTTTGTGTGATAATGGTCCCCAATATCGTAGTAATCTTTTCCGAAGTTTAGCTTCCCGATATAGCTGTCGTATCAAGCTGAATGCCAATTATCATCCGAGGGCTAACCCGTGTGAAAGAGTTAACCGTGTGATTAAGACTATGATGGCTTCCTATGTCTCGGATAATCATCGTTGTTGGGACGAGCATCTCGCTCAGATAGGATGTGCGATTAGAACATCTACTCATGAAGTCACGAAGGTAACACCGTATTTCGCTAATTTTGGTAGGTCTATGCTGTTGTCTGGGGCCGATTATGTTGATAATTCAGATTTAGATCTGGGAGATAGTGTGAGAACTCCCGAGAGTAGTCGTAATGAGAGTTTTAGGAAATTGTTCGCTGACATCAGGAAACGGTTAGAGGATGCCAATCAGAAGGCTTGTGATAGCCATAATCTGCGGCGTAGGCATGTTGAGTATCTCCCGCACGATTTAGTGTGGAAGAGGAATTTTGTCCTTTCGGATGCTGCGAGGTATTACACGCGTAAGCTAGCGCCTAAGTATATAGGGCCCTACTCGATAGCTAAGAGGGTATCTCCGTGGACGTATGAGTTACACGATAAGGATGGAGCTACGGCAGGAGTATGGCACTGCAAGGACTTGAAACCATACTCTACGCAACCGCCTGACGATGAAAATTAACCTTTCCGGGTTAATTTTCTTTGACGAAAGGGGGGGAATCTGTAACGCGAAAAATTCGCCGAGCCGTTGTAAATTTAATTTGACTAACCTGTCGACTGAGAGAAGTCACAGCGCTGTCGGAACCGAGTTAAAAATTTCAGTCCTCCATTTGCCGTCAAGGTGTGAACACACATCTGAACAAAAGATATTTGCATGTGCTCTGGGAGCCATAACGCTATTTCACGGAAAGCCTGATAAATTTTACATAGGGGAAGAAAATATCGCTCGATTTAACTAATCGAAGGTCTGACCCAATAATATACTGGACCAGGGGGTGCCGATGACCGAAGGATTCCAGTAGAATTGATGGATTTAAGAAAACACGTGGAAAATTCCCGTAGACGGCGTTAGCTGGTAGGATTCAATAAAAGGTAAATGGTTGAAAGATACTTTCTCGGAATTAACAGATTTGTAGGCAATTTAACGTAGAAATTCTGCTTGATTCGTAATTTATTGGAGTTTGTAATCTGGGTTCGCGGGATAGATTCGTTATAATTTTATAAATTCTTATTAATTCATATTCTACATGGCTTTATATTTTGTTGAAATAAGAATATATCACAGGGGTTGTATAAACATTCAGGGATGTGTCCAACGACGTAGTTTTTATATTATGGGTTTTTATTGGTATCGTAGTTTTTTTGCTAAGCGGAAAAAAACCAGTCATATAGTTTTTATTTTCAGAGTAGGTGGCTTTTATACAGTTAAAAGTCATGAGGTGTAATTATTTGCGAATTTCGGGTATAGTTATTATAGTCAGTATGATGGGATATTACGGGGGTACGTCGAAAAGTTGACCGGGGTAAAATGTAAACCCTATGTAGAGGCTAATTCGTTTCTCTATTTTAGGGGGGTTTTAGTATATGGACATAAAAACGCTGATTGGAATTTAATGGGTCGGTGAGACCAGTTCCAGGAGGCCTGGATTAATCTGGAGGAATTTCAGTTCCTGTTCTGGTGCCGGGAAAGGAAAGGTTACAGTTTTCCTTTCTTATTTCTTTAAACTCAGTAGTAAATTCACATCTATGCTACACAAATTACCGTTTTTTTTATATTAAGTTTTATTTATTTTTTTTCCTTACTTGAATTTTGTATTTAAAATATTTTGAAATCTTGCGCATAGATTAAGATACGCTGGAACACTTGGTACGTACCTAGTATAGCGGTATTTAGTAGTTTTTTTTTTGCCTATTTCTAATGGTTTCTTGTATATAATTTTGCGCCGTATATAATTTTGAGCTGTATATTCTCCAGCAACGCTAAACTCGTTGTAATTTAAATTTCTGGCTTATGCAACCATTATATTGGTATAAATTGCGGAAGTGTGAACCCTTGTAACTGTACATTGGTGTTTTTTTGACATATATATAATATATTATCGTTGTAATTTTTGGAATTTTGTACATGAACAATTTGATCGATTCTCTAGAATCTTTGCTTTGAGACATCGGTGTAGGTTGGGGCCCTCAGCTCTACTGCACCCTGAGATTACAGCCTTCAGCTGAGCTCAGACGATTTTTTTTTATAATATTTTTCTTTTGGTAATGATATTGTATCATATATTTTGAAAAGAGACCTTTGGTCCACCAAGATTAATTAAAATTTCAATCAGGGTGTATTTGCTGACTTTTATTTATTTATGATAATTTACCTATCAGTTTAACCTTTGGAGTGTGTAGTGAGTGTTGTTAACCCACTGAGGAGTTGTGGGCTAACTTAGGAAGTCTTGGGTGCTTGCCAAAACTTCTCTGGCGCCCTTTATGTATACTCAATAATTTTTTTGAAGAATCCACCCCTTCTTCGACTCGAAGCTAGTCGACTGGCGAGCACGGGTTGTACCACGTGAGACAACCCGCATACCTATAACGAGCACTGTGAGGGTTTGTAGGTTTTTCTCGTTATATACTTGCTTACAATCATTCGATTCATTCCAGTACAAAAATGAAACTGATAGATATAGTCAACGGACATATTAATAATAATGATGTTTATGACATTGACATAAATAAAATACTCTTAATTGATTACATCAACAATCACAAAGAAAAAACAAAATTATTGTACTCAAAAATCAATTCCAACTTAATTAATCTTAAAGAAAAAATTATTTCTAAACTAAATACAAACCGAGACAAACCGGAAATATTTAAACCTAATCAAAAAGTATATATAAGAAAACACATACGACAAAAACACGCTAATAAGTACACTTTACCAATCAAATTAAAAACCATCAACCTTGCAAATAAAACAGCTTCGACTGAAAATAGAGATAAGGTCAATATGGACAACTTGAAACGTCCCCGGAAAAAACGTGAAAAATAGAAAATTATGTACGATACTTTTCAACAACTTTCACACGTAATATTAAGACAATAATTTAGAATGTAGAATTTTACTTCATTTCAGATTTTCTGGAACTATGGAACTCCAGGATAAAATAACAATTAGAAATCTAGTTAACAATCCCGGGTTGCTACCCTTTAAGTTAGGAACCGTAAAAATTGAAATGTACAGTTACGGACTTATACACTATTATGTTTTGAACCCAATTATTTTAGAAATAAATAAATTACAAATTCAAGCCACAAAAATTAGGGCCTTTGCTGTTCAAAACATTCAATACGCTAATGATCTCTCAAGTTATTGTAAATTGCTTGACTTCACAGAAACCATGATTACCGATAAGCTAGCAGAAATATTACCCCATCCTTCAAGAACTAAAAGAGGCCTTATAAACGGCAGAGGATCAATCTTTAAATCTATCACTGGAAATTTAGATTCTAACGATGGAGAAAGATTTGAAACTCTCATCAAAGAATTACAAAATAACCAAAATAATTTAGCTAGTAGTATAAGAAATCAAATTTCATTATCAGTCTCGCTCATTGATAAATTTAATAAAACCATCGAACAAATAACCAATAACGAACAAATTTTGGAAACAAAAATTAAATTTATCCATAGTTTAATCAACAGACAAGCAAATTTCGAATATTATGCACATATTAAGATGGCTATTAGCTTAATCATAGATCTGTATGAATTGATTCATTCGGTTTTAAACGATATTGAAAATTCAATTACATTTGCTAAACTTCAAGTGATGCATCCAAGCATAATTAAAACTTCTGATTTATTTAAACAATTAAAGAATTTGGAGAAAATATTTACAAAAAACGAATTGCCCTTAGAAATTGAATTCGATAAAATTATACTTTATGGAAAATTAATTAAAATTGATTGCTACTCATATAATTATAAAATTACATATATTTCAAATATTCCTATAACATATCCCAAAGTTTTTGATTACTACCATTTATTTTCGACTCCAATACTAGAAGAGAGTCAGCATAAAGTGATAGTACCTCAGAATAAATTTTTAATTACGAATGGTGTCAACTTCGCTTATTCAAGTAAACCTTGCAAACAGATTCTCCCTCAGCAGTATGTCTGCCCGAGAATAGACCTGCAGGAAATTCAAGAAGAAAGGTCTTGTGAAATAAACTTACTTGAAATGAAACGCACTTCTACTTGCGAGAAAACCAAATTTCAATTGTCGAAGCCATTTCTGAAACAACTAAACAATTTCCACTGGTTGTACACCATTCCATTCCAGGATACAGCAAATTTCAAATGTCCAAATCATGAGGAAACCAAGTATCTTACAGCGGGTACTTATCTGTTAGAAATTCCTTTGAAATGCCAAGTAGTAGCTCATCACACAGTCATAAATAACCATTAACTCTATAGTAGCTTCAGCGAGCCGATACTACTATTAAATCTAGACAACAGTACCTTTCGCCCAACCACATCAAACCTGGACTTTCATTTGGAGGAAGCAGAACTAGACGATCTTCAACCGCTAAAAAGTAAATTTGTAGAAAATCAACCTCAATTAACATTCGGACAAGTATCAAAAACCCCCAGCATATGGACCTTATTAATTTATTTATTGTTAATTTTTATTTTTGTATTCTGTATATATAAAAAATGGGCATCGAAGTACTGCAAAGCCGCAAAGAAACCATACCCGGTGGACCACTCAACCGCTCAACTTCCTCGCTAGCTGCGTAAGTTGAATTTACGAGGGGAGGAATTATATCAACGATTCCCATGTAAACTGATGAGTTGCTGTTCCACGGTGTAAGATGCAGACCCCGCAGTCAGCATAAATATTATATATATAAAATTACTTGTTGTAAATAAAGTTAGTCAGTTACTAGATTTCTCATTGTTTATTGTACTTTGTAGAATTAAATAAAATTAACTGTCTCGACCCTTACTTCGTGAAATCTGCTCATATTAGTGTTTTAAATGAAACTCACGGTTTCTAGTTAATTCCACAATATAATAAAAGTTATTGAAAATTCTAAAACATTGATTCGATAAATCAATATCATCGTCAGAATGACAGAAGTTACATTTTATTTGATGCCTACCTGATGTTTAGTAGTTATTTTTTAGGCTAGACCAAGAAGTGACCTAACTTGTGATTGACTTAATATATGTTTATAGAAAAAAGAAGATGTGATATTACAAATATTGAAGCTTAGATATTATTAGCAAAACATCTACTTGACACAAATCATTCATTGACACCTAACACAAAACTAGAAGTGCTGCATATTTGTGAAAAGAAACAAGAACTGGATTTCCTTGAAGAATTGGAAATTAGAAGACATTTAAGAAACCCACAATATGAAGTGGTCAATGAACAGTTAAATCTAGGGAGTTCTCCATTAATAAACTGTCTTCTTAAGTGATAATTGTAAAGATCAGCAGATATAGTTTTCCTGGTTTTCGATATCATTACACAGTTATACTGATCTTAATTGGAAAAATGATATCCAGGATATCACCGTAGGGCTAATAATATCTAAGCTTCAATATTTGTATAATCACATCTTCTTCTTTTTACTATAAACATATATTAAGTCAATCACAAGTTAGGTCACTTCTTGGTCTAGCCAAAAATAACTACTAAACATCAGGTAGGCATCAAATAAAATGTCATTCTGACGATGATATTGATTTATCGAAACAATTGTCAATTTTTTAGAATTTTCATTAACTTTCATTATATTGTGGAATTTACTAGAAACCGTGAGTTTCATTTAAAACACTTTGTAGAATTATCATTTTGTGTAAAATAAACGTTTTTAAAAACAGTATTTCGAGTTGTAATTTGAAAGTCATGTCTGCTATGATATTGGTTTGGTTTGATTATAAACACAAAGTTCATTTTTCATTATTTTTTTACTTTTATCAAAGAATAGTGCTTTGACCATTCTGTTTGTAGCACGAAACGATACGTTATCTGCTAAAGAGGTTTTCTTGACAACTTCTTTACGCCAACGTAACTCAAATACGGATACGTGTAAAAGTTTATGACAAGCTAAAAGTTTATAATATTTTTATTTATTACATTGTATATTGATAGTGTCCTAGTTTTTGTTTAAATATAGTATTAAGGGAAAGTGGGAGAATTGTGCGCACATAAACGCGATGTGTTTTAATGACTAGAGTCTTGGTTTTCTAATACTGACACCAATGTCAATTTCTACTACACACATTATACTCTAGTTATGTAAAAACATATTTCGTCACTTGCAATGTATCAGAAAATGGCATGGCAAAGATTACAACAAGTACACAGCGCACAATTCCCCATACCATTGAGTAATCGTACGCAGAGTATGGAGAATTTCACGCATGCTTCAATATCATAATCCATGTGAAAGTCAAGTAAATGAACCCACACCTATAGGAACTATAGACAGATTGATAGATTTCACCGAGGTGGCTTATGGACATTCCACTGCTATCTATTCCCTTATAGGAGCTATACATTTACTAATACTGGTAAAGAAACAAAAACAATTGTATTTTATTTAAATATTTAGAAACCTCAGCAATGATCACAAACATATATATCTACAGTATCAGCACCGCTACATGGATCCAAGTGAAACAGCTATTGCGACTGAACTCATTGCAAATGCCACAAACTTCATTAGAATTTTTACTTCTGCCTATGCAGGCAAATTCGCTAAAGGCTCTAAATCATCCTGCTCATTATCATCGCAAAAATCGGTGGTTATGTCAGATGCGTCGCTTGTTTTCAATAGTGGTTCCTTTTTTTATTGCACTTTATTTTTATCTTTTCTGTTGTTGTTTGAATTGTTGGTGTTCGGGGTGCTAAACTTTTCAGCTATCTCCAACTGGTCCTTCATGGGAGTTGCCGGTAATATTTCGGAGGGCTGTTTATTAAGAGATTCTCTCTTCGTAACTTCTAGAGTTGTCTTCTTCTTTGGGATAGGGGCAAAGGTGAAGAATGAGTTGTCCGACGAACAAGGAGTTTGCATTAGATGAGAGGAGGATGGAGGCGTTAAATGAAGCTCTTCTTGTGAGGTAGAGGGCCGAAGATCCGGTGTTGAGGGTCTATCAGCGATTGACTGGACCACCAATACAGATGACACGATAGCTTGAACATGCCCCCTGTCTCTGAGTTATTACTGGACTTAGTGTTTCTTTGAGCTATGAGCTGAAGGCTAGAGGATCTTACAATTCAGTTCACGATAGAATCCTTAATCAAACATTCAAAGGAAACAGACAGTTACAGGTTCGTGTGCAAATGTTCAAAAAATCTACAATAATGAGACAAAGACTCTATCACCGAGCGAACCAAAGATCATACAATTTCAAATTCATATATTAATATCTGATATCCAGACCGAAATATGATTACTGCAAAAAATTATTGGTATATCAAAAAAAGTAACAGTTACAGGTGCCAAAAGTTTTGAAAACATCTGTTCTTTGCAGTATGGTCGAAACGAAAAGGACGACTGTGCTAGTTACAATCCAATACCAGAGAAAGTATCATCAACCGATCCCTCGATCCGATAGGTAGCATCACCTGCCGATGTCTCGACCCGAGAGATAGCATTGCCTACAGTTTCCTGTGGGGAGCAAATCTTTGAAAAGCAGAACACACAAACCGTTATTCCAGTAGGACCAGCAGAACTACGCCGGAGCACCAGGGAGCGCCGAAAACCGAAACTATTTTTAGAATAAAATTATATTGTACTTTTGTTAAACGGGAGGAATGAAATGTTGGCAATATTACGATATATCATATCATGTCATATAATTTAATGTCAATGTCAATCTATAGTTTATTATTTAATTACTCCAATTACATATTCATGTTTCAACGTAGCAGATTATTACGGAAAACATATCACGTATAAAAAATTATTCTATACCTTGTGGGTAAACAATTTCATGCTGTACAACTTTTATAGTAAATGCAAAAACGAGTTGAGGTATAGAAAAGGATATGTTCAAAAAATACGGATTTGTATAACTTATGACCTTAAATATTACAAGTTTCTTACACGTAACCTTGTATGGCTTTTGAGAGAACATTTAAAACACCAAATTGAACGTACCTACAAAAATTCAGCCCCTAACGTCACTGGACTGTCTACACAATCCAATGACGACCAGAAACACGTTCTCTATTTGGTATTCCAGCTATTGAAACTGGACGAATGTAAGTAATGAAACTCTACATATCGGCCGAAACAGTAGATCTAACTATAAATTCATACCTATAGAATTAAATATTATTTTTCCCCATTGGAATAATTTTTCAATAAAACAAATTAATGTTTTTTTAATAAGGTTTATATAGGAATTTAACTATCTCGTAATAACGAGTAATGATCATAACAAAACCTATTAATTATTAGAAATCGAATATATTTTGTCAATCTCTAATATAATCACATGTCTGAGAAGACATTAGTTGAACAAATCCCATACCAAACAGTGAGTGAACAATATTAAACTTAAGCACTATGATGTCATTTATAACTTCATTACATCCATTTATAACTCTAATAATATACAATTGATAAAATTATTGGAGTAAGAAGTTTCTGTTATATATGCAAAATAGTTTACCTACGTTTATACATGCTTATCGGTTTTTATTAACTAGTATAAAGTAATTTCTGTCATAATTTTTATTGATTTTTTTAATCCTATCAAAATTCCTGGCTAAAACTTCTACATAGATATTACACATACTATATAAGAAAAGAACTAGTGACAATATAATTCAAGAACGTTACGATGACTTCACTGCTACAATTTGTTTCTTTTGTTTGCTTGATTTATGAAATATCTGGACACGGCATGATGTTAGATCCACCAGGGAGAAGTTCCTTGTGGCGATTTAATAGCTTAGCACCTGCCAATTATGAGGATAATCAGTTGTTTTGTGGTGGCTACTATGTAAGTAAATTATTGATTTCAAATTTGTTATTTGTGCAAAAAATTGATATGAATTTGTGTGTTTGTTGCCATAGTATGAAATTAATAAATCTGGTTTGACAGAACTTCTTGGTAAAAATAGGCGTATTTTGAAAATGGAATTCTTTAGAATAGGTGTGATTTCAATTCGTAACTTTCTTAATTGAATGGTGCGCCTATGGTTTGGTAAATACACACATTTCGTTGCTCCATTAAAATATCAATTTGCTGTTAGTATTAAATACTTGAATATTTTGAAAATTTTGTACGTAATTGTTAAAGTGTTAGTATTGCTGTTGTGACAATAATTATATACATCAGTGAATTAAAAAGTGCATTTTGAACGAACTACTGCAAGTACCCATTACCAGTTGAAGTTTTTCTTTACATTCGTCAAATTTTGTGAAGGTCGGCGATGCCTAATAACTGCGGTCACTGTTCCAAGTCTGTCTCCGATCGAGATTCAGTACAAGGTTGCCAGGTCTAGGGAAATTTCCCTAGATCTAGAGATTTTTGGAGTAATCTAGGGATTTAGGGAAAACTTTTGTTAAAACACCCAAATCTAGGGATTTTCAAGAGGCTTTATAGAAGCCAAAAGAAAAGTGGAACTAAAATATGTTTATATTATGCTATTATACAAAATCTTCATCACATCATCATCACATTAACTTTTGTGTTCTATGGGCGGTGGGCCTGCGATTTTCATTCGGGAATTCCAATAGACGTTAAATGAGGACATGCGGTGGCTCGCACTTCAATTTTAAAAAATGTATGCGTCAGTCCAAAATTAACAGCGTCAAAAGTGAAACTTTTCATGTAATTCAAAAACTGTCAATGAGTGTACAAAAAAATACATTGCAGCAAAGAAAAATTGACTGGAAATTATAATAAAAATGATTTATAATAAAAATCAAGAAAAATCTACAGACTATCCCGAATTAATTACTACGGAAGTTTCACTTGTACGTACTATTATTTACATATACATAAAACTATATACATATACGTACAAGTGAAACTTCCGTAGTAATTAATTCGGGATAGTCTGTAGATTTTTCTTGATTTTTATTATAAATCATTTTTATTATAATTTCTAGTCAATTTTTCTTTGCTGCAATGTATTTTTTTGTACACTCATTGACAGTTTTTGAATTACATGAAAAGTTTCACTTTTGACGCTGTTAGTTTTGGACTGACGCATACATTTTTTGTATCTTCATTGACAATAACTTAGAATAAAAACAATATTAAAAAATTTTTAATATGAAATAATTTAATAGACATATACATATATATATGTATATATTGTGAAAAAATAATGCTACACCCTGTATATCAAATAATGAAGAATTAAGATTATGTATTGTAATCTAAAAGAATTTTTTTTAAATCAAAAATTTTTTTTCAAACATTCGAATGGAGACAATCTGTACGATCCACTATTCGATAGAGAAGACATACAGAAAGGACAGACTGTATAATGTAGGGATAATTGCGAATGGGTGTGATAAACAATTTATATGAAATAAATTACCTAACGAAACTTTTATCAAAGAGATCAAGTATCAAAATTTGTTCATAATAAGAAACTAAATGCTTTATTCTGTAAAGTCAAGCTAATCTCGTAATATTTGTTGATTAAGACATTAAAATGAGATAGTGTAGATGTTTAGACATAACAGAGCAGGAAAATATAAAATAATGTGAATTTCAGAGAACATGATAAAGAAAACGAATTTTCATTTTGCATACATATTTAAAGGTAACAGCTGTCATCTATTAAAACATTATGAATATTCATTTGACATACATACTTAGAGGTTAGGAAATGTCATTTTAACAATACTAAGAAATATTATTGAATGAAAATAATATAGGAAGTCTAAGCAATTAAAAACCTTAGAATATAATATCATGATATAATGGATGAACATTCCACTGGTTGAAATGAAGAATTTGAGTTATAAAATAAATAGTCAAATTTGATTGGTTAATAAACATTTAAAAAAGATCACATCGGCGACAACTGTGTTGCTAACGAAAAAAAAATCAGAATGTGAAAAAGTTGTTGATTATGGGGGCTATTGACTAGTAGGTTTTTCTTTTTGGGAAGAGATTTTTGGAGCAGCAAAATTTTTTTGGTAAAGTAAATCAATTGAAATCATTTGGAAGACAAAATTTGACTATAGAATTTAAAACAAATACATTATACTTACAAGAGATATATCAGTGTAAGTAGTTTAGTTTATATTAATAATTAAAAAAGGAATTGTTGAATGTTGTAAAACACTAATCATGAATTTTATTTTATAATATGGTGTCTTGTGTCTGGTGGAAGTAAAATAGCCAAAATAGTTTTCGAAAAACATTGAATAGTGGAATTTGTGTGAGCTGTTTGGACTTTGAAAGAAATACAGCATCGATTCCTGTTCTGATAGAAGCAGAATGCCAACAGGGAGGTTTTCCAGGAGGAGAATCTGGAACAAATAAAGGTGAACAAACAGAAATCGTGAAGTAAATAAGGTAGTACAAGTTAATTTATTAATGTATTAAGAGGTCAAGCGTACTTACTAATTTGTAAAAAAAAACTAAAATTTTGTGATGCATAGACGCTGTTAAGAGTGTATTTCGCCGTTTTCTGAAAGTCAAATGTTTATGAAATTATATAACTGTATTTTAATATTATAATAATATCTCACCAGAGTGCGTGTGATTTGTATGAAAGAGTCATCCTTTTAGATAGTTGAATTTCTTAAAAAAAAAAAACACTTGTAAAAGTGTAGTGTATTTATTTTCAATGAATTAAATATTGTTTTTCCTTTTGAAGAACGTTTTTTTAAATTACTTGAGTTATTCATTTCATCTGGTGACTTGTGCACCATCTACTTACCACAGGCAGAAGCTCTGAATGAAATCGATTGAACTATACAGATATTTTTTAAGTAGGACAGGACCGTATTTAATTTGAAATCATTAAAAAAAGTAACATATTCTGATTAACAAATTTATTTTTAAAAATATAAAGCATTTATTAACTTTGGCGCTAACATATATAAAATTATAAAATCATTTTATTTAAAATACTTGAACTCTACCCTGAGATGAGAAGTTTTCATGTTGGTTAAATAAACTGTTTATCATACATATTAAATCCACAACATACCGGGCAAATTAAACTATTTTCTCACCCAATTCTTTTCATAATAATATGTCGGCCCAACGTAGGGCAAATTAAATTCCCATATAAAATAAACTATAATAAAATGTCACCGCAACGTGGGGCTATTATAGAAATTTTGTAAGTAATAATAAAAAGCATTGAAATAATTTTTATTTGACTTTATTAAAAGAATTTTAAATACATAAAATGGAACGAAGAATGACTTTGAGAGGGAAACAAGTAGGAGGAGAAAGTGGCTCTGAACAAGAAAGGGAAGAGAGAAATCATGGAAGAGGAGATTTCCAAGTACAATATTTGGAGCAAGGAAGAGAATGTTCACAGGAAGATAATGCAGAACAAGAACAGGAAGAGGAAGATTTACCATTGTCAGAAGAAACAGGACAAGAGGATAGACAAGAGTCTAAAAAACAAACAGAAGAAAAGAAAGAGGAAACGGACGTAATGAGTATGTTAAAAATGATGATGGGAAAAATAGAGAAGAAATGAAAGATTTGAATACAAAAATGGATCAAAATAGGGAAGAAATGAAACAGGATATGAATAGAAATAAGGAAGAAATAAAACAAGAAATGAATATTAAGATGGACCAGAATAAGGAAGAAATGAATATTAAAATGGACCAAAATAAGGAAGAATTAAAAAAAGAAATGAATATTAAGATGGACCAGAACAAAGAAGAAATTAAACAAACTAAGGAACTGATAATAAAATTGATGGAAGAAAAATTGGGACATTTTGAGAAGATATTGAAAAAATCAAACACATACATAGAAAATAAAACAGAATCCACTAAACAAGAAATAAGAGGAGAGGGGATTGAAAAAACCACAGAAATAGACAATTCACAGATCAACAGAATCAAGGAAATAGAAGAGAAGGAAAAGGATTTCAAAGGAGAGATTCAAATGGATGTAAAGTTACAAAATGAAAATATAAATGATGATACTATAGAACCAAAATTAAGTAATAAAATGGAAATTGATGGAATAAAAATACAAAGACAACTAAATGAGGAGATGATAGATAGCAATTTACAGAATCTAGGAAGTGAGGAAGCTATGAAAATTTATGAAAAAGAGATTTATTGGGAAATAACAGACCCAGATGTTAATATATTGAAACGAATAGTGACATATGGTAAGACAAATAATGATAATAATAGGGGGATACAACTTAATTGGAAATTAGAGGAAATGAATAAGATATTACAAGAGACCAAGGA
This sequence comes from Galeruca laticollis, assembly GCA_963921935.1. NCBI lineage: Eukaryota > Metazoa > Arthropoda > Insecta > Coleoptera > Chrysomelidae > Galeruca > Galeruca laticollis. The sequence goes on from OY998176.1 coordinate 210,775,528, forward strand.
AGAAATAGAAGAAACCATAAGACAGAATATAGAAACAATAATTTATGCAGAAAATTTTGAGATGAGGGTAAAACTTGGCAGAAATATAAAGATAATTGATCCAAGAAATTTTAATAGGATAGTTAAAAATGAAATGATAGGAAGTAAGAGTATTATGGGAAATGAAATAATAAAAAGAAGAAACAATAATATGAAGAAATTGAAAACACAAATTTTCATGAATCCATTGGGAGAAATTGATGAGATAGGGGACAACAAAATTGAAAAAGACACAGTGGAAAATTTTAAGAAACTTAGGAAGCAGATAGAAGAGAATCAAACAATAAGAGAAGAGGATAAAACGACATTTAGGAAAAGAAAATTAAATTGAATAATAAGGCTGTATTATAGGACCGGAATCTAGAAGACGAATAAGGAATTGTAAAAGGTCGATAAGGAATATAAAAAACAACATGTAAATAAGAAGTTTATAATTAACAAATAATGTTAAAAAAAAACATATGTAAATATAATGTTGTACATAGATATAAATTAGGATATATAAAGATAATGATGAAAAACAGAAATAATTACATTAACAGATATAATACAAATGGATATTATAACAAAAAAACAACAATTATAACAACAATTTAGGAAATAACAATAACTATAATAAGAACGATAGCAAACAAAAACAACTATAACAGAAACTTCAAATAAAATAACAACAAAAATAACAATTACAGAGAACAGTATTCAAAGGAGAGAAGAGAGAGTGATAACATATAAACATCCAATGAAATATATAAAATTTGGGGAAGATTTAGAATTATGAGAAATAATGGAATTGAAAAATATTAAAGGGAAAATTAAATGGAAAAGAAATAAAATTATTAATAGATACAGGTTCGGAAGCGTCCATAATTAAAACAAAACTAATAGAAGAAAACATTGAAAATTATGAAAACAAATTAATTAGAATACCAAAAACTACATTGATAGGAGCAAATGGAAAGAAGCTATGTGAAGTAAATAAGTCTATAATACAAAAGATTGAATTGAAGGATGGGAAAGAAGTTGAAATGCAATTACTGTTAGTGAATAATTTGGAAACAGACATAGTAATAGGAATCGATGAATTAACAAAATATAAAGCAAGAATTGATTTTGAAAAGATGGAGATTGAATTAAATGGTAATAGAATTGAAATTGAAGAAGAAAATATAGAAGAATTGGAAGTTGAAGAGGATAATAAGAAGTTATGGAATATAGAAAGGATTGGAAAAATGGAAGTATTGGCAATTGGAGAGGATAATAGGAAGTTATGGAATATAAAGAGGAGTGGAAATATGGAAGAATTTGAATTTGAAGAGGATAATAGGAAGTTATGGAATATGGAGAGGGATGAAATAATGGAAGAATTGGAATTAGTATGTGGAAATAAGGAATATGCTGAGAAAGTGAAGAATTTAATAATTAAGTATAAAGGATTAGTTAAAAAAGAGATGAAAATGGCAAATAACTATGTACATAAGATAGAAGTTAAGGGAATAGAAAATTTCAGAATAAGAACATATCCCATACCTTATAAATATAGGAAAGAAGTTGATTCAGAGATACAAAATATGCTAAAGGATTGTATTATAGAGAGATGTAACACAAGAAATATAAATTAATAAATTGTACCGATATAAGAGACTCTGAGAAATGTAGAAGTAATAAGTCGCATAACGAACATTAAAGAATTTTCAAAAATGGATTTATAACATGAATTTTTAAACTAATTCCTTTGGATGAAACTTGTAAATGAAACATGTACCTAAAAATAAATTAAAAATTTGTATATATTTAATTATAGTATTAGAAATAAATTAAAACTAACTGAAGAGGATACTGCAACACAGGATTCCAAAATCATCTTTGTAACAGCAACCTGAAATAAAAAGAAATGTATTATTAGTAAAATTGAAAGACAATCCTAGAATATAGTACTTGAAGTAAAATTTGCGTTCATAAAATTTTTCTTAGAATAAAAAATTTGATAAACGCAAAATTTAGGGGATGTTATTGTGAAAAAATAATGCTACACCCTGTATATCAAATAATGAAGAATTAAGATTATGTATTGTAATCTAAAAGAATTTTTTTTAAATCAAAAATTTTTTTTTAAACATTTGAATGGAGACAATCTGTACGATCCACTATTCGATAGAGAAGACATACAGAAAGGACAGACTGTATAATGTAGGGATAATTGCGAATGGGTGTGATAAACAATTTATATGAAATAAATTACCTAACGAAACTTTTATCAAAGAGATCAAGTATCAAAATTTGTTCATAATAAGAAACTAAATGCTTTATTCTGTAAAGTCAAGCTAATCTCGTAATATTTGTTGATTAAGACATTAAAATGAGATAATGTAGATGTTTAGACATAACAGAGCAGGAAAATATAAAATAATGTGAATTTCAGAGAACATGATAAAGAAAACGAATTTTCATTTTGCATACAAATTTAAAGGTAACAGCTGTCATCTATTGAAACATTATGAATATTCATTTGACATACATACTTAGAGGTTAGGAAATGTCATTTTAACAATACTAAGAAATATTATTGAATGAAAATAATATAGGAAGTCTAAGCAATTAAAAACCTTAGAATATAATATCATGATATAATGGATGAACATTCCACTGGTTGAAATGAAGAATTTGAGTTATAAAATAAATAGTCAAATTTGATTGGTTAATAAACATTTAAAAAAGATCACATCGGCGACAACTGTGTTGCTAACGAAAAAAAAATCAGAATGTGAAAAAGTTGTTGATTATGGGGGCTATTGACTAGTAGGTTTTTCTTTTTGGGAAGAGATTTTTGGAGCAGCAAAATTTTTTTGGTAAAGTAAATCAATTGAAATCATTTGGAAGACAAAATTTGACTATAGAATTTAAAACAAATACATTATACTTACAAGAGATATATCAGTGTAAGTAGTTTAGTTTATATTAATAATTAAAAAAGGAATTGTTGAATGTTGTAAAACACTAATCATGAATTTTATTTTATAATATGGTGTCTTGTGTCTGGTGGAAGTAAAATAGCCAAAATAGTTTTCGAAAAACATTGAATAGTGGAATTTGTGTGAGCTGTTTGGACTTTGAAAGAAATACAGCATCGATTCCTGTTCTGATAGAAGCAGAATGCCAACAGGGAGGTTTTCCAGGAGGAGAATCTGGAACAAATAAAGGTGAACAAACAGAAATCGTGAAGTAAATAAGGTAGTACAAGTTAATTTATTAATGTATTAAGAGGTCAAGCGTACTTACTAATTTGTAAAAAAAAACTAAAATTTTGTGATGCATAGACGCTGTTAAGAGTGTATTTCGCCGTTTTCTGAAAGTCAAATGTTTATGAAATTATATAACTGTATTTTAATATTATAATAATATCTCACCAGAGTGCGTGTGATTTGTATGAAAGAGTCATCCTTTTAGATAGTTGAATTTCTTAAAAAAAAAAAACACTTGTAAAAGTGTAGTGTATTTATTTTCAATGAATTAAATATTGTTTTTCCTTTTGAAGAACGTTTTTTTAAATTACTTGAGTTATTCATTTCATCTGGTGACTTGTGCACCATCTACTTACCACAGGCAGAAGCTCTGAATGAAATCGATTGAACTATACAGATATTTTTTAAGTAGGACAGGACCGTATTTAATTTGAAATCATTAAAAAAAGTAACATATTCTGATTAACAAATTTATTTTTAAAAATATAAAGCATTTATTAACTTTGGCGCTAACATATATAAAATTATAAAATCATTTTATTTAAAATACTTGAACTCTACCCTGAGATGAGAAGTTTTCATGTTGGTTAAATAAACTGTTTATCATACATATTAAATCCACAACATACCGGGCAAATTAAACTATTTCCTCACCCAATTCTATTCATATTAATATGTCGGCCCAACGTAGGGCAAATTAAATTCCCATATAAAATAAACTATAATAATATATATATATATATATTACATATACATAAACATTCTACATTAAGAAAAGAACTATATAAGTAATTACTACGACTTATGTTAATGAATCACAGATTCAAATATCTTTATCTGCACTGTCATTTTTATTTGGCAAAATAGAAATAATTGGCTGATGATAGCAAAGTAGGATGCAAATACTTCAGATCTCAATGAATTCAAGTGTCTTGAAAAAACAGCATCCAAGCAAGTTCCATATCTTGTTGTTGAAATATGAATGTCATTGTTTATTTTTAATTGTAATTTATCATATAAAAATGAAATGAGTGGTTCTGAACTTTTGTCACTAAAATTTACATTAAAATCTCCAGCTAAGATCATTGGAATCTTATCTTTTTCTGATTTAGCTTCGGATGCATGTGGTATAGTATATATTAATAATTTGTTGAAGATAAACTCGATAATTTCATTAATTTTTTGTTTCGGATAAATATATATTGATATAATAATTATAGATAATTGTTTTGCAGTTGTACATATTACTGCACACAAATCACCGACACTTAATTCTTGTGATCATTCTAGATTTTCAGCATCATACGGTGATGAATGATTGTTATCAGTTAATTCTAATGTATTATTACTATCTGAATTTTTCTGAAATATTGCAACCCCTCCAGCTCTTCTTTGTCGTCTTTTATATTTAATAACACATCTAAAATTTGGAATTTCTATATTTTCATCATCGTTCATCCATGTTTCAGATAACAATAATATATCACAATTTTGTAGGACTTGATCCTTCAGATCTAACTTATGAGCTCGTAAGCTTTGGCAATTGAATGTATAAATAGACAGTCCTTCTGCTTCTTTAATCATATCAACTATATGTTGATCTATTGTTATTAAACTTTTATTTGTCCATTCATTTTCATTTATCAAAAAATAATTTTAAATTACAATTACAAAAAAAAATATTTCCATAAATAAATCAACACTAGTTACAACGACTTTCTCTGATGAACTGAGACTTACTTGCTCTTCTACGTATAGGTTAGCAAATAAAGCTGAAAGTTTGAAAGTGGACACGCCCACGATGCGCGTTGGTCTCAATGCGGAAAGTAGGAGATAACACAGTTTATGCTTAAACTTTAATAAGTACAGAACTTATCTGTACGGACAAGTATACCTGTTTATTTCCTTTTTCAATATATTTCAATACTCTTGTTACGTTTTATTACATATTTTTTTCAAAATAATACAAATAAATACACAATGCAAAGAAATTTCCTAGTTTTTATCGCCTTAATTTTAAAGGTAAACAATTTCTATATTAATTTCGCACTGGATTATACCAATATCGGCAGAAATTATTAAGCGCTTTTGGTATCCTTTTCCCCCCGAATGCGTTCTCACTTTATCGTTCGCGCAGCGAAGTGGGGATTGATAAACGGAATAACATGATCGCCATCAATAAACAATGCCCTGCGACTATTCTCGGCGTCTCCTCTTTGTGCGAATCTTCGTTAATTTTTTCCGCCTCTCTCACAAGGAGTTTAACAGTTTTGTTAGCTCGACGAGTTAACTCTCATGACAAAACGCTAGTGTCCCATAAAAAGTTTCACTTCAAAAACTTTTCGTTTGAGATAGCCGGCAGTTGTTTTTTCTGTTGTGTTTGCGACAAAAGGCAGGTATGTAATTTTGTTTATTTTTATTTTGTAGTGCATATTAACTCGATTAGAACAATAATTTGCATAGTATGCTAATTTTAGTTAGGTAACGTACATTTTTGTTTACATAAGTTGAAGACATTTTTGTTTGACTTTATTTTAATAGTAGGTTCCACTTGAATTTCTTATAAATGTTCTTATATACAGGGTTAGGAAAAATTATCAGAACAGTCGGTTATTTCAAAATATACAGGGGTTGTCAAAAAATGCCTTATTTAAAAGTTGCAGGGATGTTGAAAATCTACATATCTGTTACAAATTGAAATATACAGGGTCGCTCACAAAGTTGTGGAGAATTTTTTTAATGGAACACCATGTATATTTTTGCATATTTAGATTACTTCTAGAATAGCGAGTATAATGTCACTTGTCATTATTAAATTGTTTGTTTAGAAGTTATAAACAATTAAAAATCGTCTTTTTAGCCAAATTGACAGGTATTTCTGCCAAATTGATATGAGTTACGGCCAAATAAATTTCATATTCCTATCTTAGTTTTTTGAGACCTATTTAACGGTAGTTTCATAATTGGTACCACAAGGTACCATTCTTGGTACCACCTTCAGTACCTTTATAAAACAATTGTTAGATAGGTCTTAAAAACTAAGATAGGAATGTGAAATTTATTTTGTTCTATCTCATAACGATGTGGCACAACAAGTTGTCAAAGCTGCTAAAATGTCGATCGACCGCCCTAGAAATTTTTCCTAAACCTGTATGTAATTTTGCATAGAAAAATATATAGATCAAACACTTCTAAATATTTTTTTTCTTTTTGGCCCAGAATAATGAAAAAAATTCAGCTAATTAAGAAAAAAGGGGATCCTCCTCTCTCCTTATCGTCTCCAAAACCAAGTTTCTGTAGTGATCCACAACCAGGTTTCAGTAGTGATTCACTAGCAGGTACCAGTAGTGAACCAAAACCGAGTAAAAGTAGTAATCGTGGATTGGTTCAAAAAGAATCGGATTCCCGATCTAGCTCTGAATCTGAATATTCTGTGTCCAGTGAAGCCAACCAGCGGTCACAAAAAAAGAAATCATATTCTCAAAAATACAAAGCAGAGTGGGAGAAACATGAAAGCTTTAAAAAATGGTTACAGCCTAGCTCTTGTGGTAATAATTTTTTTAGATGCAAGGTATGCGAAAAAGATTTTTTGGAGGTTTAAGTGCAGTAAAAAGCTTGTAAAGAAAATGAACGCATTGGTTAAACAACCAACTTTATCAAAAAATATATTTCGTGTTGCTTCCGATACTATTGTCAAACAAAATGAAATTAAAATTGCCGCTTTTATTGCGGAGCATAATATTGCAATTAATGTGTCTGACCATCTTACAGAACTTGTTAAATCAATTTGTGTGTCTGGCATGGAGTACAGTCAGGTATCGAAAATATCTAGCGATCGAACAAAATGTACGGCACTTATAAACAACGTAATTGGAATAACCAGCTTTGACAACCTTGTTAATGACTTAAAAGCCCACAAATTTTCTTTAATAGTGGATGAATTTCTTCTGAAAAGCATTTGGCAATAGTTGTTAGGTATAATAAAAATTTCGTTATAAAAGACGAATTTTTGGGCCTTGCTCCCGTAAAAGACGCTAGTGCCCAAAATTTGTAGAGTGTAATAGTAATTTTTTTTTCAAAAAAAGAAAATTTGGTGGGTTTTGCGGCAGACGGGGCAAATCCTATGATGGGAGCACATCATTCACTAAAAACTCTTTTAATGACAGATATACCAGATTTATTTGTTATGAAGTGCATATGCCACTCCCTAGCTCTTTATGTCTCTTATGCTTGCGAAAAATTGCCAGACAGTGCGGAAAAGTTAGTGAGAAAAGTATATAGCTATATGCACCACAGTTTTAAAAGACTGTCTGAATATCAAAATTTTCAAACGTTTTGCAACATAAAACCTCACAAACTGTTGCACCCGGCACAGACTAGGTGGCTCTCATTGATTGCTGCTGTTAATAGAATTATTGAACAATACGATGCTCTTGAACACTATTTCAGAATTGAAGCCTTCGATAAAGCTTCAGGAGCAGAGGAAATTAATGACATGCTTAATAATCCATTGAATAAATTATATATTCAATTTCTAGAATTTATTTTGCCCACGTTTACAGACATGAATTTGGTTTATAAAACCATATTACTTAAAAAACGTAGACATAGCAAATATTCAATATCGTAACCTCCAAAATTTTCTCCCAATCGAAAACATTTACTTGGGCCCCAAATTGTCTGCAGAATTAAACAAATACGGTTTGATGAAAGTGAAAAAAATGGTTTTAAACTTAAACGTCTTGATTTTTACATCGAGAAAATAGCACAAATTTGGAAACGATTTTCTTTTAACTCTGGGGAAGTTAAAATTTTGCAGGCATTAACAGTTATAAATCCCTTAAACATTGAGCATACAGAAAGCCTTGGCCATTTGGCATCAATGTTTCCAACTATGGTGACCGATATTAATACTCACTTACTCAGGGTAAGGATAGTTTACTTCGAAGCGTTCATAAATTTACTGTACCAGTATAGAGTATTCGTTTATAAACGTTCAGAAACTTACCCGGAGTAAACTCTGCATACTCCACTTTTTAATGGAGTATTATATACTCTGACAGTTTGGCTTATACAGTAGTTCAGTTCAGATTACTGCCAGGTTATTTTTATTGATAAATTGATATTATTTGATTTTGATACAGTCATAAATCTATTAATAGATATATGGTTACAGTTGATTGCATTGAAGATGAGTATAGTTAGTTTTGGCTAATAAATCCACATATCAATAATGGATTACTCTGTGCTATCAATTAGATTTACTTATATTCATGAGTTCCTAACATTGTGTTATGATATTAATATTCAACTCATCCATGTTTAATTCATTTCTATTTTCTAAATGAAAAATATATCCCCAAATTCATACACAACACAATGACATTTGATTTGCGTCCGGCCGGTGTAGCCTCTGAACGGTTACTCCGAGTAACCATCAAACATACTTTTCTAGTCACGTGATCATACTCTGCTCTACTCACTGGAGTAAGTTTATGAACGTAGCCTAGATAAAGAATTCAGACAGTTAAAATTTTCAGAATTTGACTTTTCTGTTAAAGATATTGAATTTTGGAAGCAAGTTTCCATTACTACGAAGGGTGATGGTAGTCTTGCATTTCCAGAACTTCCAAAATTTATTGAGATTTTGTTGTCATTACCGCATAGTAGTGCAGGTGCAGGAAGGTTATTTTCTTATATAAATCTCAATAAATAGTATATTATGCAACGATTATGTAATGAAGGTTATTAATACACGAGCATTAACCAGGATACTAAACGAGCCGAAGGCGAGTTTCGTATGGTTTATGCGAGTGTATTAATAACCATTACATGAGAGTTGCATACACTATTTTTTCCACGACCGATAAATAATAAATTGAAAACAAGAATCAATTTCAAACAAGCTCCCATAATTCCCATAACTAAGGCAACCTATAAAAAAATAGCATTATTTAATTGCAAAGATTCCACTTTGATAAAGAGAAATATACAAACAATGCAATTAGTTTTTCTTTCAAGAAAATACATTATATTCTAAAAAAAATTCAACCCGCCCAGAATCTGAACCACGATCAGCAACGCACTCATGCGCTACGACCGCAAGCGTTACCAACTAAGCTACGAAGACTTGTATCAAAAAGTACGCACATTATGCATATTCAAATTAAATCATTGTATCAAGCGGAAATAAACAGAAAGGTTTTTCAAAAGAATTTCAAAATAAAGATTTGCTTACCTTTATCATTAAATAATCATAATCTGGGGTTTTCTCGATGAATTTCCTGAGCTCGTTTGGCTGGAATATTTTGGATTTCTTTCCAACGTATCCTTCAGATTTCCGCTTCAAAAATGCATGTAGCCGTGCGTATTTTCAAAAGTCAGTTTGATAGTTGATATTCAACATCAAATAAGTACTTGTTTCTATTGGCCGCAAATTCGTTTCATAATGAAAAGTGCGTATTTTCATGGGCCAAAATCTGTATCGACATGAAAATCCGTGTTAAAATGAACAATATTAATGAATCGGAAGCAGATATTTAATTCGCGTATTATAATACGGGAGTAGAAAAAACTAAATTGCGCAATAGGCTAGGAGCCACAACAATAAGTGGACTATTACATAGTAAAAGGCATATATATTCTAATGATAACACTTGTTTTAATTTTCCTATAACAGAAGATATGATAAGAAAACATAAAAATACTATGTATTCTTAAATTGTTTGTTGCGTTTACTAAGAAGTACCCAGGTTTTGACTTTTGTAAAAAAATCAGTTTATTTTTAGGAATAGGTACATACCTATGTCATGTACCTTCCTATATTTTTAATGTTTCATAAATAAACGTTTTGCAAAAAGTTCGAGTTTTGTTATTCTTTGAATACTCACAACCAAAACAAAATACCAGTTTTTTTTTCGTTGTCAATAGTCGAAGCCCCCCCCTAAATTTTTAAAATGTTTATTATACAAAAAAAATCTAGAGAATTTTTTTCCGATGTAGATTTTTTTCCATTTTTCTAAGGATTTTTATTTTTTTGACCTGGCAACCTTGATTCAGTACTTCAGTGTGACGGCTGCAAGCGATCACTACACATGGAATGTACAGGGATATCTGCGTCTGATCGCGTAACGCGACAGAAAGTTCGAGGTTTGAGTATTCTGTGTAACTCTTGCATGGCCCACGTGGGAATTTTTTTCGACTTAAAGAAACTCTTTTCTGATTTTAAGACTGATCTGCAGACAAAGATAGACAATCATATTGCTACTCTTACAGCCGAGTTAAATACGTTAAAAAATAAAATTGCCACTGTGGAGGCAATTAACTCAGTCGAAATCAACGACAAAATCGCGAACGAGGCTGTCGAACGCATGGTCCGTGCCAAAAATATTTTGATTAAGGGTGTACCAGAAACTGACAGGGATTCCATCGTTAACAAAGAATGTGACCGAGCTGCAATTTTATCGAATAGGCAAACCAAATCAGCGCTTTCCCCGTATGCTCAAAGTAGTCATGCCAACCGAATCAGATGCCAAATACATTTTAAAAAATAAGAAAAATGTTTTAGAGACTCGCTCAACCAGCAAATTTTCCATTATGGATGACAAAACTCCAACACAACAATTGTTTCTTACAGAATTGCGCAAAGAACTGGAGAATCGTACCACTATTTGAGAGAAGAACCTTACAATAAAATTTGTACGAGGATCACCAAAAATAGTTACATTTCGCCTATAAATGCTCTTCTCAAAATTTTGAAAACTGGTTGTTACTTTATACTAATCTTGACTCCATATTTGCCAAATTAAATGAATTTGTATGTTCGGTTGATTTAATTAAACCCTCCATAATACTTATCAGCGAAACTTGGATTAAGCCTTCAATTTCAGACTCAGTGGTTCGAATTGATGGCTTTACTATTTTTCGAACCGATAGATACTATTTTTTGAACCGATAGACCCAACCGTCCTGGAGGGGGTGTTTGTATATATCTCTCTGATTATATAACTAGTAATTTTTCTGTATCTGAAGTAGATATAACTGTCTCAAACATTGATGCTATATGCATTAAAATATCCAAAAGGCTCATGTCCATACACTTAGCCTGCATAAATCGTCCAATCGACTCACAATTGGCAGATAATCACTCTCCTTGATAAACTGGATGAGTTATTCATGCTTGACAATCTAGTTATCATTGGGGATTTCAATTTTCCGGATATATCCTGGCCGACAATGAATATTCCTGGGGGTGATAATGCAAAAAATTTGTTTATGCAATTTATCCAAAACTCGAATTTAACCCAAGTTGTCCACGAACCTACTCGTTTCCGACACAATAATAATTAGAAATGCCTGTGGATATGGTGTACACACTATATGCAAATTGAGTGAATGAAAACGACGAATACTCAGTGTGTATTAATTTATTACTTTTAGGCTAAGCGCTTTCGGCTGTTAAGCCATTATCAAAGCCGTCCTATGAAAAAATACAAAGCTTGTGAAATTTTGAAAAAAAAAACAATTTAAAAAAGTTGAACTTACGTCATTTAAAAAGTAATTGTCAAAGACATCAAGCTGATCAAAAACAATACTCAATACTCAAGATCTATCCAACCATCGTTATGATTGAGTCATTCGAATAAAAACTTTAAATACCCTATTATAAGGGTGTAAAATTATATTCACAAGATGTAAATACACTCAAAATTGAAAAACTGAATTAAAACAGATGACAAGCTTGACATTAGAATTACGGTGGCTAATAAGCCAGGGCGCCGTAAAAACAAGTGCATGACAATACAACATATTTACACGACGAACACTGAATCAAAAGCATGATTGTAAAGATGAAAAAAAATTTTTTTTTTTCTCATAGTGAACTGAAAATTGTAGGGAACCCCTAATATTACATTTATTTTTAAATTTGAAAATGAAGTTGAAGATGTGAATAAAGCAAAAAAATTGAAAAACTCTATTCAAATTCAATTCCCAACATTCAAACCAATTTAGATGAGTAGTAAAATCCACCTCATCCCTCAGCTGAATACTGAAACCGAATTAAGAGGTTGGATCCATTCCCCAGCCAGTCAGGAACAAGCGTAGTAACCTAAACGTGCGAAATGCTAGATAACATAAATCAAATATTTAGTTGTAAATGCATCCATGGAGGAGCTTATATAATCTATTGACTAAGGTGGAAGAAATACGCTGGCAAGGTGACCGTCGGTTGTTGGGTTCACCTTGCCAGCGTATTTCTTCCACCTTAGTCAATAGATTATATAAGCTCCTCCATGGATGCATTTACAACTAAATATTTGATTTATGTTATCTAGCATTTCGCACGTTTAGGTTACTACGCTTGTTCCTGACTGGCTGGGGAATGGATCCAACCTCTTAATTCGGTTTCAGTATTCAGCTGAGGGATGAGGTGGATTTTACTACTCATCTTAATTGGTTTGAATGTTGGGAATTGAATTTGAATAGAGTTTTTCAATTTTTTTGCTTTATTCACATCTTTAACTTCATTTTCAAATTTAAAAATAAATGTAATATTAGGGATTCCCTACAATTTTCAGTTCACTATGAGGAAAAAAAAAATTTTTTCATCTTTACAATCATGCTTTTGATTCAGTGTTCGTCGTGTAAATATGTTGTATTGTCATGCACTTGTTTTTACGGCGCGCTGGCTTATTAGCCACCGTAATTCTAATGTCAAGCTTGTCATCTGTTTTAATTCAGTTTTTTAATTTTGAGTGTATTTACATCTTGTGAATATAATTTTACACCCTTATAATAGGGTATTTAAAGTTTTTATTCGAATGACTCAATCATAACGATGGTTGGATAGATCTTGAGTATTGAGTATTGTTTTTGATCAGCTTGATGTCTTTGACAATTACTTTTTAAATGACGTAAGTTCAACTTTTTTAAATTGTTTTTTTTTTCAAAATTTCACAAGCTTTGTATTTTTTCATAGGACGGCTTTGATAATGGCTTAACAGCCGAAAGCGCTTAGCCTAAAAGTAATAAATTAATACACACTGAGTATTCGTCGTTTTCATTCACTCAACAATAATAATTCTTCTACCCTCGATCTTATTTTGACCAAGGACGAATGTTTGCTATCATGCCTGGAGATCAGTTCACCAATTGGTAAGTCCGATCATGCAGCAATAACTGTCAATATTCAACTTAACTTACCTGCTGCTGACGATGATAAGAATTACATGACTATCGAAGTAACAAATTTTATAAATGTCAATCGTACTCTCTCGTCCATCAATTGGGTAACATATTGCCTGATAAAAATAACTATATACATTTATGGAAATATTTCTGTGACACGGTAACAAAATGTTTGAATGAGAATACGAGAGAAAGAAGAATTTTCCGTAACAAATCAAAGCCATAGATCAATAGTGAAATACATGATTTGATAAAACATAAACGAAATTTGTGGAGAAGATTTAAACACACCAACAATAATGAGGATTTTTTAACTCACAGAAGATTCTCTAATACAATAATTAGTCGGTTGGCTAACGCCAGAAGAGGTTTCGAGGAAAGTATTGCTAATAGTGGCTACCCTAAAAAGTTTATTAAGCACATGCGCTCCTGTCTTTCGTCTAAAGTTGGTGTCCCTTTACTTAGGAAAAGTGATGGAGTAATATGTTCGTCTAATTATGAAACTTCTGAAACGTTGTCCATTAGTTTTTCTGAGGGTTTTACTTCTGAACCAATTGATGACACTTTGCCTCCAATATTTGTTGCTCGTGTCTTAGAATCCCTTAGTAATATTGAATTTTCACCCCAGCAAATTAAAGAAAAAATATTAAATATCAAGACGAACACTTATCCTGGTCTTGATGGTTTGCAAGCAATGTTACAAAATGTACAGACTCAATTTCCTATCCACTTTCAATCATCATGAATGCCTCTTTAACGCAATGTTCTATTCCACCAATCTGGAAATCGGCGTCAGTTACTCCTATATTCAAGAAGGGCAATAAACTGGATTCAAGCAATTACCGACCAGTAAGCCTGGTACCTATTGTTTGTAAAATTATGGAATCTATTATTAGTGAGGCCATGTCTAAGTTCCTTCTTCAAGAAAATGTCATACCTCTTCACCAACATGGTTTTGTTCGAGGTCGCTCTACCATGTCCAATCTTCTTCACTGTGTTAATGACTGGACAAAAGCTTTAGACAACCGAGATCCGATTGACGTCATCTATTTGGACTTCTCCAAGGCCTTCGACAAAGTCCCAAAAAGAAGACTTATACAAATTAGATCATTTTGGCATACGGGGTAGCCTGAATTTATGGATCTCCAATTTTTTATCGGACAGGATTTTTAAAGTCCGAGTCGGCCGAGAGTTCTCCAATGACACACCAGTTTCTAGTGGTGTTCCTTGGCCCATTGCTGTTTACGCAAGCGATCTTCAAATATTGGTCTCAAACTCAGTTTTTTTTTATGCCGATGACATAAATATTTGCTCACCCTTTAAGAGACCATCTCACCCTCCAAAATGACCTACACACTATACAGCGGTGGTGTTTGGACTGGTTGCTTCCCCTGAACATTGATAAATGTAATGTACTCCACATTGGCAAGACCAATCCCAATTTATCATACAACTTAAATGGGCAGATACTAAATACGGTTATTACCAGCCATGATTACCTAGGAATCTTAGTGAACTCAAATTTATCGTGGAGAGAACATGTTGTGTTTGTTTGCAACCGCGTGAAATCCAGATTCTAGAGTGTCACTTGAAACTTACTGTAAACTGTACAAATGTTACGTGTGTCCTATTTTAGAATAAGCGGGTTCTATGTGGTATCCTGATCTTATTCACGACCAAGTTTTATTAGAAAACGTGCAAAGTAGGGCTACTAGACTTGTATTCGGTCCAGTAAGACCTTAATATGAGGAGCTACTGACTGGGACGAATCTCATCTCGTTTCAAGACCGTCAACTTTGGGGAGACTTGATATTATGTTTTATATCATTAAGCACAACTTTGGTGATCTTCAATCTATGTTTCTATTCAACGCTGATCTTAGACTGAGATGTCATTCATTTAAACTTAAAAAGGAGTCCTTTAGATCCCGAGTAAGACAGCACTTTTTACCAAACAGAGTATTTGATATCTGGAACAATCTTCCTGATGATGTTGTTGACGCACCATCAGTTAACGCATTTAAGAACAGAATTGTAGACTTCTATTTAATAGTTAATAGTGCGCATTGTTGCATTTATTATTTATCTGATTTTGTTATATTTATATCTTTTTTCGCTGTATAGTTGTTGCGGTTATTGTTGATAACTATGATTTTGTTAATTATTGTTAATTTGTCATTGATTTTGTTTATAGGCGTTTAAGCACTTATTTATGTTTTCAGATCATGGGCGTCATTGGTTCTTACCTCAGCCCTTATTTCTATTGTAATAATAATAATAATAATAATAATAATAATCTCGAAGGCCTAAACACCTTAACCCGGTCACAATGTCACAAACATAGAATACATCATATACACTCAGCAGTGGAACGATTTACACTTAACAGAAGAGAAGGAGGAAGAGATTTCATAGACATTAAATATATGAACTACACTCAGGTAGACAACTTGAGAAGATATTTTGTACAAAGAGGGGAAACAAGCAACATCCATAAAGCAATCATACACTCTGAGACATCAGGCACTCCCCTAAAATTTTCTAGCCATACATACAACCCGACAGATAGAATAATAACGCCAGCAACAAAGAAAGAAAACTGGAAAGGAAAAACACTACACGGAAAACATCCACAACATCTATCACAACAACATATAGACTTGGAGGCATCCAACATGTGGCTCACAAAGGGGAATATCTTTGATGAATCAGAGGGATTTATGATCGCAATCCAAGACCAAACGATAAATACCAGATACTACAGCAAACATATAATCAAGGATCCAAATACACCAACAGACAAGTGTAGACTATGCAAACAGCACATAGAAACAATTGATCATATAACGGGAGGTTGCAACATACTAGCAAATACAGAATACACCAGAAGACATGATAATGTAGCGAAACACATACATCAACAACTTGCGAAGCAATACAACCTTATCGCTCCTACATACAAATATGCACCACAAAACGTACTAGAAAACGACAGTGCTAAACTATACTGGAACAGATCAATCATTACAGACAAGACAAGACAATACCGCAGAACAAACCGGACATCACACTAATAACAAAAAACAACAAAACTACTTACTTAATAGAAATTTCCATACCTAACACACACAATCTACAAAAAAAAATTGGAGAGAAAATTGAAACATACATACATCTCTCAGAAGAAATTAAAGACATGTGGCATCAGGACAGAGTGATTATAATACCGATAATGTTATCTAACACTGGAGTTATACCAAGAAATCTACACGACAGCATCCAGAAATTACAACTTCATCCAACAACATACATACCACTACAGAAGTCCGTTATACTAGATACTTGCTCTATAACTAGACAATTTTTAAATGAGAACTACAGGGAATAATAAAAACAGAATGGAAACTATGCTTGACTTAACGTCCGCATATATTTCTAAATTCACCAGAGAATATCTGAGAAAAAAGATAGATAATAATAATAATAATAATAATAATAATAATAATAATAATAATAATAATAATAATAATAATAATAATAATAATAATAACATCTAGACCTCCCATTAGAAAAATCCGCATTGATAAAATAACTAAAGCAAAGATAAAAGAGGTCAACGACTTACTACAGACTGAGATAACTAACTGCAACAACATAAATGAGCTGCACGACCTAGTCTACTGTGCAGCTCAGACCACTGTAAAAATATGCGGATACACAACAACACAAACCAAAGTGGACGTGAAGAGAAACAACAGGCCAGGATGGGAAATAAGACTGACAAAAAAAACTCAACAATACACGGAGAGAAATTGGTATATTAACAGAAGATCAAAAACATAACGCACAAAATAAGAGATTAAGACGCAAAGCACAAGAGATAATACAAACGTACAAAGATAAAAACAACCCATCGCGAATAGAAATAATGGACCTCCTAAAACAGCGCTTAAGAGTCATTGCCAATAGGCTCAACAGATACAAAGAATCGTACAAAAGAAGAACCGACAACAAGATTTTTAACCAGAGCCAAAGAAACTTTTATAGAAAATTAAACAACAACCAAACTAACGATGGTAATGCAAAATACCCCACAACTGAAGCCATAAAGAAATTCTGGGGTGGAGTATGGGGAAATTCTATAAGACACAAGTCCTCCGCTAATTGGATAAAGACGGAAGGGAAGATTAGAAACAAAATACCGATCATGATATCCCAAAAGATCACCATGGAGGACCTTACTGAAGCACTGAACCACACCTCTAACTGGAAAGCACCGGGGCCTGACAAAATTCAAAACTTTTGGTACAAAAAATTTACCAATATCAGATCAAAACTTCTGGATCTTTTGAATGACCTAATAGCCAACCCAGAGAAAGTACCGAGTTTTATGATGAAGGGTGTGACATACCTTATCCCCAAAACAGATCAGCCGTCAGAAGACCCTTCGAAATACAGACCAATGACCTGCCTTCCCACCCTCTATAAGATTCTAAGTGGTATTATATGTAACAAAATCTACGAACACCTCACAGACCATAAACTTCTTGCTGAGGAACAGAAGGGATGCAGGAAGAAAGCGCAAGGATGTCGGGAACAACTTATAATAGACAACACTGTAACAAAACATGCAATAAAGAAAAAGAACAATATGTATATGGCATTCATCGACTACCAGAAAGCGTTTGATAGCGTTCCACACTCTTGGCTTATTGAATGTTTATCTATGTACAAAGTGAACCCCAACATAATTGAGCTTCTGAAAGTGATGATGGCACAATGGGAAACCAGACTAATTGATGGAGCCGCAGACAGCGATGAAATCAATATAAAAATCATGCGTGGAATCTTTCAAGGTGACGCCCTAAGTGCGCTCTGGTTCTGCCTAGCCATCAACCCACTCTCTACTGCTCTTAATGATCTAAAAAATGGATATGAGATAAATGAACATGTTCAACTCTCACACTTAATGTACATGGATGACATCAAAGTATTCTCGGCAACTCAAAATGGATTACAAAAAGAGCTTCGATGCATTGAGAACTTTTCGAATGATATACGAATGAAATTTGGATTAGAGAAGTGCAAGATCAACAGTATTCGGAAAGGAAAATGGCACGAAACAGAGGATTACACGCTCACACTGGCATCAGGTGGTGGAATCATCTCTCGCATGGAAAAAAGTGATACTTACAAATATCTGGGATTTGCTCAATCGCTAGGCATCCAAGAGCCGGAAGTAAAAAATCAGCTTAAAAATAAATTGAAAGAGCGAACCAAAGACATTCTCAAAACACAATTATCCGCACAAAACATCACGACGGCAATAAATGCTTATGCTATTCCTGTAGTAACATATAGCTTTGGTGTCATAAACTGGACTATTACGGAACTCGAAGACCTAAATAGAGCAACTAGAGTATGCTTTACTAAACATCGGAAACATCACCCCAAAGCATGCAAGGAGAGGTTCCACCTACCTCGGAATAAAGGAGGCAGAGGTATAGCTGACATGCGCATTATGCACAAAAAACAAATAGAGCTCATGCGCAACTACTTTTACAACCGAGCAACAGATTCCCCCCTCCACCATGCAATCATAAATGTCGATAAAAATATAACCCCGCTAAAACTAACTGATACAGAATACGCATGCGACCCGCAGCACTCCGTCTTAGCACTGGAATCACAATGGAAAGAAAAAGAGCTGCATGGACGATATCCAAATACACTAAATAATACTTCCTTAGACAAAGCTGCTTCCATAGCGTGGCTCAATAGTGGTAATCTTTTCCCAGAGACAGAAGGATTCATGTGCGCCATCCAAGACCAGGTCATCCCTACTCGTTCATATCTTAAATATATAGTCAAAGACCAAAGCATTATATCAACACAGTGCAGAATGTGTGGAGACAAACATGAAAATGTTGAACACCTCCTTAGCGGTTGCAAAACACTTGCTCCTAGAGAATACACTACTCGACATAATAACGTCGCTAAAATCATACATACAGAACTTGCCCGCAAACTAGATTTAACTGAGGCGAAAACGCCATACTACAAGTACACACCCCAACATGTGTTAGAAAGCGACAAGTTTTTGCTATACTGGGACAGAGATATCCAAACAGACAGGACTGTAGAACACAACAGACCCGACATACTGGTTTTCAATAAAACTGAAAAAGAAATACTCTTGGTGGATGTTTCGGTTCCAGCGGCTGCTAACATACAAAAAAAGGGCATGGAAAAAATAGAAAAATACTAACCATTGTGCGAGGACCTGAAAGAGACATGGCAGGCGAAAACGGTTAAAACCATCCCAATTATTATTGGAGCCACTGGAGAAATACCGAAAGACCTGAAAAAGAACCTGGATAGCCTAGGACTCCAGAAAAATCTTTTCTACGAGCTACAAAAAGCGGTCATTTTGAGCACGTGCAATATAATCAGAAAAGTGTTGAACAAAAATAAATAGGAAATGCTGGAAACCTTGCAACTAACCTTGCCGGTTCTCACGCTTAACATCCGGTTAACGTGAATAAAAAAAAAATAATAATAATAATAATAATAATAATCCCCCGAAGGGGGGTGTGTTGGCTTTTAACATGCTATGTTTGTTTCGAAGCCGACATACTAAGGGTCTGAAAAACCCACGGGACCCCAGTCCAGCTGTCCGCTGTCCTCACCTATTCCTCCCCTCTAATCCCCTCTAGAGTAGTAAACCTCATTAAATAACCCGGAATCTTGAGGTGTGAGACATCGTGCCGATGGATGAATCACCACCCGGAGCTGGTCATTAACGATTCCCTGTAAGTACCTGGCGATCCTTACTTGTAAACAGCCTTACTACGATAAGGAGCACTGTCGTAGCCGATTTTTTTCTTCCAAACTCGTTGGATATTATATGAGCACCCTTTCCTATAAAAATCAAACAACTGTTGCAGATTATGAGGCGGGATCTGTAGCGCAATATGTCACAACCTCAAACAAACACGAATTAGGAGACGGTGTCTTCGCCCCGTTTCCGGATCGTAAAGAAAAAATTAGGGGATTTCGGAAGCACGAATCCTTTTCTGATAAACAAATTTTTCTATGGACAAGTTGGGAAAGTTAAAAATTTGCGTAAAACCAAAGACGGCTTATTAATCGAAACAACTTCTGCTGCACAATCTAAGCGTTTATTACGAATAACAAAGTTCCTCGACGACGAAGTAGAAATTATACCACATACAGGATTAAACCAATCTAAGGGAGTCATTACTTATCGCTATCTACTCAACTGTACTGTAGAAAGAAATATTGGAGGAAATAAAAGACCAAGGTGTAACTGCAATCCGAAGAATTAAAACCAAACGCGAAGGAAAAATTATCGATATACCGAGCCCCATCCTCACCTTTGACTCACCAAAGCTCCCTAAAGAAGTGAAGATAGCTTTTTATATACTGAAGACTCGCCCGTACATCCCGCCCCCCTCCGATGTTTTAAATGCCAACTTTTCGGCCACACTGCGAGAAAATGCAGGTATGTGTATGCGGCAAACCTTTGCACCCCGGTAACGCATGTGAAACACCATTAACGTGTATACATTGCAAAGGACCACATTCCGCACGCGCGAAAGAATGCCCGATCTACAAACAAGAGGTAGCAATACAAGAAATTAAAGTAAAATACAACATATCTTACCAAGAAGCCAGAAGAAAAGTAGTAATTACTACCCCAAAAGAAAATATTTCATACGCTACTGCCACCACATCCTGCCCACCAACCCAACCAGCCCCGTATAATCCTCAAGAATTGGCCAACTCTTTAATTTCACACCTAACAAAAGCTCTAACGGAACTTTTCGCAATATCTTTTCAAACGCCACAAACAAACCCTAATAATGAAGACAACGAACACACCAACAGAACATACAGCTCAGATCTTGATTCGATCATCATTAAAACTTTTTTTGCCCACGTCAGGTGGGCAAACAAACAAAAAAATAAAACGCGGGTGGAAGAAAGGTGACCCAGAAAAACCTCGCAGAAAACTGAACCTGATCTAGCTAGCGACAGATAAACCCACAAAATACAACCCCTGTGATATTTTATAGTTCTAAGATTCATATTATTTGGACCTTATCATTCATAAAATTATTTTATTTATATACATATAATATACATTTACAAACAATTTTCCTTATTATATACATATTTATTTATCCCTTTTTTACACAATTTTAATGGATAATAATACGAAATTCATTCAATGGAACTGTAATGGACTCAACTCACACCTTTCAGAACTGCAAATAATAAGGAGCAATTTGAACCCCATACTTTTCGCTCTACAAGAAACACTCCTGAGACCGAACGAAATCTTTACCTTTCGAGGATTCCAAACTTTCAGGGGAAAGTTGTGAAACCAAATATTAGAGCAAGGGATGGAGTGGAAATTTTAATAAAGGAAAAAATCCCGGCTAAAAGGGTAACCCTCAATACCAGGTTACAAGCTGTGGCTGTTAAAATTGATACTCCAATAAAGCTTGCCATATGCAGCATATATCTTCCAGATTCAAACTGGAACACATATGACATTGAAAACATATTCGTACAATTACCGACCCCATACATAATTATGGGAGATTTCAACGCCCATTCACCTTCTTGGGGATCTTTAACAACTGATACTAGAGGAAAACGTTCGGAGAAATTTATTGACGACTCAATTATATGCCTTCTAAACAATGGAAAGCCCACACATTTCAACCAAAGTTCAAACTCCTTTTCAGCTATCGACCTAACCCTATGCTCCCCAAATATAACCCATCAGTTTCACTGGAATCCATTGGACGATCTCCATTCCAGTGATCACTTCCCAATCTCTGTTACCACTAATATCCCAACAAAGGTTAAACTTTCTACAGAAAGGTGGCTTACCGGACTGACTACTCACTCAAATATAGTGTCCCTTCCAATACCCGATTCGAGTAACACCATTAACGAACTGGTAGAGGCAGTGACCAAATCTATTCTAATGGCAGCCGATGCAACTATCCCTAAATCTGAAAGTAAAACATTATCTAAAATGGTACCGTGGTGGAATAATGAAATTAGGGAAGCAATATCAGCAAGGAAAAAGGCACTCAACAGATTCCGAACATCGCCTACAAACTATAATTTAGTACAGTTCAAAAAACTAAGATCTGCCGCCCGACGTTTAATCAAAGAAGGCAAAAGAAGGACATGGGAAGAATATTTATCAACCTTAACAACTGATTCCGAGGTATCTGAGATATGGAGTAAAATCAAAACAATATCAGGCAAATATCCATCCATCACCCCCCCATACAATAGAAAATAACAACATATTTTTAACCGATTCCCACGATATAGCTGAAGTTTTCGCTGACCACTTTGAATCAATCAGCAGCTCGGAAAATTATTGCCCCGATTTACAAAGAACGAAAACTACTGAAGAATCTCTCAACCTAGATTTTAATACCGATGACGCACACCTCCCCTACAACGTCCCTTTCATTTTCGAAGAACTGGCCAACACCCTAAATACCTGCAAAGGTAGTGCACCGGGACTGGACTCGGTTATGTATGGAATGATAACTCATTTACCTAGAAACGAGAAAGAGAAACTCTTAACTCTCTTTACCAAAATATGGTCAGCGAATATCTACCCTAGTAACTGGAAAACGGCTATCATTATCCCAATCTTAAAAAATAGAGTTTCAATGACAAATCCTACAAACTATAGACCAATTTCACTAATTTCGTGTATCGGAAAAATATTTGAAAAAATTACGATCAACAGGCTAACCTTTGTGCTAGAATCACGCGGCTTCTATCAAACCTCCAAGTGGGCTGTCGATGAAATCACTCCTCCCTAGATGCCCTAGTCGCATTAGAGACTGACATCCAAAATGCCTTTTCTAAAAGACAACACCTCGTCTCGGTCATGACATGACTTGGAGATATGCAATAATGAAACAAATACACGCATTGGGTCTCCGTGGAGCGTTACCTAATATTTTAAATGATTTTCTCTCGGAAAGATTCTTTTGTGTAAGAATTGACAAAGAATTTTCATCAAGACGAACCTTAGAAAACGGAATACCACAAGGCTCAGTTCCTAGCGTAACCCTTTTTGCCATTGCAATCAACTTTCTTGTGTGTAACATCGGGGAAAACACTAAAGCAGCTTTATATGTCGACGATCTAACCATTTATTCTTCCAGTCATTCAATGCCCGAAATTGAGAATTCATTACAAGGACAAAACAATAGCCTAGAAGAAACTGCTAGAGCTAGCGGTTTTAAATTTTCACCTTCGAAGTCCGACGCCATCCATTTCTGCAGATTAAGATCCGATCACGCCGAACCACAACTAAAGCTGCAAGGTCAAAATATCGAGATAAAACATCAAACAAAATTATTAGGTATGATACTCGATCAAAAATTAAACTGGAGATCGCACATTGAATATCTGACTAACAGATGCCGAAGAGTTATTAATATTATCAAATGTTTGTCGAGTATCCGATGGGGGTCCGACAGAGAAATTTCATTACTCATCTATCAAACTTTAGTGCAATCCAAAATCGACTTTGACTGTATTGTATATAGTTCTGCAAGACGTTCATACTTGAACCAGCTAAATAAAATCCAAAACCTCGCAGTAAGACATGCTATCGGTGCATTTAGAACAAGCCCTATAGAGGCAATCTTATGCGATGCTTCGTCCTTATCTCTTAACTTAAGGAGAGTTATGCAGCTTATAACATATGGCGTGAAAATACAAACGTTACCCAACCATTTAAATAATAAGATTTTCACAAAACCTTCCCAGTACACACACAAACTAAGACGTAGTTCAACTAAACCATCCAGTATTCGTTTTTCGGATACATCTGAAGAGTACAGGATAAACCTACAAACAGAAAAAATAACTTATACGTATGACACTCCTCCATGGCTAAGAAAACTACCACAAATAAACATATCTCTCAGCAAATACAAAAAAGAAGATACTGCACCATCGATCTACCGAACGCTATTTTTAGAACAAATGGATCTATAAAACGAACATTTAGTCATCTACACAGATGGTTCAAAATCAGATAATGGAACAGGGGCGGCAATCGTAATCGGTGTAGATTTCTTCTTTTGGACCTAAACCAAGAGTTTAGTATAATTAATACCGAGTTGTATGCAATATGGCAAGCGTTGTTGTACTTCAGTCAGAGCACCTTTGAAAAATGTTTAGTTTGTACGGATTCCTTAATCGACAAAAAATCGTTTTTCTGCAAACGAATGGATTGTGCGCATTCAAGAATTATCAAACCATCTATACAGTATGCAAAGGACTATTTCAATAATGTGGATACATGGGCATACCGATATTACCGGTAATACTGACACCTTCCTGGATATGAAAACGGATATAAAGAATAAAATTTACGAAGCTTGGCAGAACAGATGGAATACATATGATGGACAATTAAGACACATTAAACCGAGCGTACAAAAATGGTCCTACCCCAAAACTCTAACAAGGCATGAACAAGTCGTCCTCAGCCGATTAAGGATAGGCCACACAAACCTAACCCGTTTACACCTCCTCCTTGGGAAGAACAGACCTAGATGTGAGACGTGCAGCAGCCCACTGGCATCACAACATATTCTTACTTGTGCAGCCTTCAATTTTCACACACAATTCCTTAAAATACCTCAGATCGAAAACATTCTTAGAAACCAAAATGACGAGCTTAACCAGGTGATAACTTATATAAAGTCCACAAATTTATTTTATAAAATATAAATTACCCCAATGATATATCGACGAGCACAATGACCTAGATGCCGATGCTCAAACACACACAAAAAAAATAATATTACATATTCTGAACAAACAGTTGACTCGAATGTTTCAAATCTATCCAAATATTCAATTAACAGGAATGCTTCACTTTTTTGTAAGTATATTACTTGAAAAGAACGGATCTCCCCAAAACAATATAATAACGCGACAACTTCAACCACTATACAAATCTCTAGTGTCAGTTGAGATGTTAGATTGCCCGGAGGACAATCTGTGCTCGCCGTTGACTAGCTTCGAGTCGAAGAAGGGGTAGATTCTTCAAATAATAATAAAATGTTCACAAAAGGGCATCAGAGAAGTTTTAGCAAGCACTCAATACATTTTCAAGTTACCTCCTCAGTGGGTTAACGACGCTGTCTCCGCAGTTGAAAGGCTAACAGGCGAATTTTTTAAATAAAACCAGCAAGTATCTCCTGATTGTAGTATAATTGTTTGGACCTTGAGTCTCTTTTCTAATTTACAAAGTATATTCAACAATTTACATTCTAAAAAATCAACCTGAACATTAGCTGAAGGCTGATGGTTCGGTAAATAGATAGATAGATATATATTTACTAACTACTTTACAATAAAATGTTTGAAGAACGTCAAAAAAGAAAATACGTACAAAAGAAACATATGAAAATATCTTAAGATAAAAACAGAGTAAAATGTCACAGCAGAGATACGGTGTTGAGATTGCCTCGACAATACACAATGTAATCATCAAAAACAAAGTAGAAACAATATTTAAGGAGAAACTTTCTTAAATATTTTCTAAAAGCATTGAAGCCTAAGGATTTTACAATTGATGGCAAAATATTAAAAAGCCTATGGTTTGGTGAATTTGATTGCCTCTTATTTAGCCGAAAGTGGCTGCATCTGATATGATGAGCATTACGAGTGTTGTAGTAGTGGATATTTGAATTTCTAGAAAACATTGACTGTCTCCCATGAATTTTAATTAGTCTTTAAAATAAAAACAAAGACGGTTCTGGCATAATCTTATATTTTATGAAAAACTATTGACCATGATCTCCGAAACCAAGATCAGCAAGCACGCTTATCGCCGTTTTTTGCATTCTAAATATCGTTAAAGCATGGGAGGAATTACTCCACAGGGTGATGCCATAGCTAATATGAGTGTACTTGAATTAGTGATATTTTTCCACTGTCGTAAAATGAATAAGGAACTTGAAAGTTTTATAACTAAATGCTCAATATGTGCCTGCCAACTTAGCGTGTGGTCTAGGACTAATCCAAGTAATTTCACATTTTGTGTTATTTGGTGAACTGATAATTGATTACTTGCAGATATATGCATGATTTCAGTTTTATTATTATTTAATTTTAATGTGTTCGATGAAAATCATTGATTTGCCTTGTTACCAACGCAATCTAGAGAGGCGGATAAATTCGTATTATATATCTCTGAAATAACTAATGTTGAATCGTCTGCAAATAGAACCGACATATAAGGTAACATAAAACGGATCAGATCATTAATATAAATGGTAAACAAGAGGGGGGCTAGAACCTACCCTTGAGGGACTCCATGAGCTACCTTTCGAAAATCTATCGTTACACCATTCACTGTAACACATTGTTTTCTGTTTGACAGGTAAGAACCAATAAGCTTCAACGGAATTCCCCTAACTCCATAATAATTTAATTTTTGTAAGAGAATGTCGTGAGAAATGCAGTCAAATGCCTTTGAAAGATCGCACAGCATTATAGCAGTACGGTTACCATGTTCAAGTTCTTCCTCTACGACAACATTAAGAACTGCCTGGGTGGTTGAGCGGGAATTTCTAAAGCCAAATTGGGAGCTACTAAAGAATTCGTTTGAATCAAAATACTCATACAGCTGTTTTTTTTATTAATTTTTCAATGACTTTACTGAATATTGAAATAATACTAATAGGGCGTTAATTAAGGATTACGGAAACATCGCCTTTTTTAAAAAGAGGAAGCACTTTGGATACTTTAAAAATATTGGGACAAATACCGGTGTTAAAAATATGATTTATGAGTTCCGTAAAAGGTTTTGCAGCAATAGAATTGGTTTCCTTCAAAATGCGGCTATTCAGTTCATGCATATCAAGACAATTCGAATTTTTCAATGAATTAATGGCTGAAGAGACCTCAAATTGAGAGACCGGGTGTAAATATAATGAACCGCAAGGAGCAGGAAAAATTTTAAAACGTAAGAGCTCGGGATTAGAAATGTTAGGAAGAAATTCAATGACGTTGACAGCAATTTCACAAAAGAAGGTATTAATCTCATTAGGTGATAAATCAGGAGTTATTAAGAAGTATTTCGATTTCTTTCTTTCATAGCTAATAATTTCTCAACAAGCATTTGCTCTATTTTTAGTCGACATGATAAAATTATCATAAGCGGATTTTAGCCTGCTATTATACACTACCCTCAGAGTCTTATACTTTTTTAGATCTTCTGGATGTTTTATTGCATCGGCTATTAACTTCGAAGATGAAAGTTGATTTCTTATGTACTTTGAATCATCTGTAAACCAAGACACTAGAGTATGTTCAGTGCCTTGATTAGCTTTTCTTAGAGTGAAACACTCCGAATCTAAATTATGAAAAGTGTTAACAAGGAAAGAGGCCTAAACGTCTACATCTGATAGTCCCGATATAAAAGGTGAATAGTGCCTACATTACGTTTTAATTTATTTAGTCCTTTTTTCGTAATTCAACGTCTCATAACAGATTGCGCCACATTAGTTGAATTCATATTATTGTCTATGACAATATATTGAGTCAGATGGTCAGAAAAGCAAGGCTCGGAAACACCGACCAAAAATTGTTGTTCCGCGATATTGGTAATTATATTGTCAATACAGTTGAACGAGGTAGCGGTAATCCTTGTATCCTCTAAAATGGTGATTGCCATGCCGTACGACTGCAGCAAACATTTTAACTTATTCCTAGAATGACCAGCTTTTCATATTTACTTAATAAGTTGTGCAATACATGTTCAAAATTCGCGAGAAACAGATCAATGTTGTCTTCACCAGATCTGTATAGTGCTATAACTGAGTTTTTAATGGATGGCAAATAAAATGCCGTAAATTCTGGATTTGATTCGCTGTTAAAGTTGTCCAAATTAATTGAGCTTAACCTTAATCGATCATTGTTTTCTTTTACGTAAATAGCTAGGCCTCCATGAATTTTATTACTACGGCAAAAAAAGTTAGCTAATGTATATCCGGATATGTTGAAGACAGTTCCCAATTTGCCAGTGCTCAAAGAAATAAACAATATCAAAATGATGATCAGAAAGAAAAGCATTTATCGTTTCCACTTCATTAGAAATGCATTGGATATTAATATGAAACATACTCACCTCACTCTGCTGATTACACTTTTTTAACACACTAAGAACATTGGTGGTATTAAAATTATTAAAATTGTTTGGATTTACATTTCCTCGTCGGTCTGGTGAAAATTTCTTTTAAAATTAAATCTTCTTATAGCTGCTGCTTTGGGCCAAAATGCGGGCTATAAACTTGTTCTATATTCTCAAAGGGAAAAGACACTTTGAATGTGGACGCATATTCATTTTCACTTCATTCAACACTGGAAAAGGATATGCCTGTAGCTGTTTGTTTAATAAAGTCTAAAAGATCTCTTGGAAGTCATGTCGGCACTTACGCGAGAGACATGTACATGTTCTTGACGTGCAATGGTGTTGAATTTTGACATAATAAATTCCTGGAACGTATCCTTCTCCCTCTCTTTATATTTATATTTATAATATTCATCCAAACATTCTGTTAGCCTCTTCTGTTTTGAAAAAAGTGACATTTCCAACTTCTACAATGTCTGAACCCAATTACTCCGTTTCTTGATGTGCCATCACGTATACGTATGTATGTTATATTGATAACATTTTTTGAGCAATATTTTGTTTTTTAGGTTCAACATACCTTGAATGATGGAAATTGTGGAGTCTGTGGTGATTCATATACCGATGAACATCCCCAAGCTAATGAAAATACTGGGACATATGGAGAGGGTATAATTGCGAAAGAATATGAAGGTGGATCTGTAATAAATGTATCCATCACACTCACTGCTAATCATTTGGGATACTTTGTATACAGGTGGGGAAAAACTAACATAATTAACTATATTATTTTGTATACCATCTTCATGTCTGTACCATTATTTTGTTTCTCAATTCAATAGTGGGACGAAATGATTTCTCCAAATATTGGGTATTATTTTTGTTCCACTGATACTTTATAGGCCGTGGAAGTGTTCTTTTGATATTATGAGTGAAAGTAAACGTATGAAGGAAATGAGTACATGTTGGCAAATTAATTTTGGCAATTGACGATGCGCGAGATAGCCATACAACTTGACAACGTTGTAAACGCAGTTACCGGGAAGAGCAGGCGACATAAATTCCGCATGCAAAGTTTAAAGCTTGTGATGCTGGTAATACGTACGAGGGTAACACAAATTTTGAATTTGGATTTAAAAATAATAAATTGTGGCACATTTATAATGCTATATAAAATCGAGTTTACAAAACAAAATAACTTTAGAATTTTCTACGAAAATTGGAGTTTTTTTGTATAAACATAATTATTTATGGCTTCAAAAACCATACGGGGTATTCTATAATTACCCTTTATTATTTTATATGATGTAAATAATAAATAGATTCCAAGAGACATAAACTTTCACCTTTACTCAAAATTAATGTCTTTTGAGTAGTCCCTTCATAATATTCGTCATTGAGGTTTATTTGCATATAAATTGGAAGTCTGGTAGGTTTTGTAGATAAAGCGTACAATATGATAAGGATTGTTAAACGACTTTCTAAATTTAATAATAGCCAACAATTCTTCCTATCTGTTCGTAGTAATAGTTAATGACATACCTACCTGTTAAGCTTTCTAGAATAGTTATTCTTTATAATATGTAGTAGATAATAATGTAAAAATTCGGGTTTATACATAAAATTTGGAAAACAAATTGGGGTAATCGCCTTTAGAGATGGTCTACTAAGTATACTAATAATATAAATAAAATATTAAAGCTTTTTTGTGCTAGATATTTCTACTTTCATATGTAAATTTTTGGGTTTTTTAAAATATTTACTATAAAATTAGAACATCCCTTCATACTTTTTACATAGTTAGGACTGGCAAAACAAAAAGATCTTGGATCTGGGGGCCGTCATTTATTGTTTATTTAGAACTATGTACAGATGTGCTACAAATATTATATTATTCTAGTACAATTCATCTCTAATATCCACCATTTTATAATACCTATTTACATTTTTACATTTGTTGCGTTTAATGTATTCAGTCATGCCAGCTAGTAACAAACACTATAATGAAACACATGTTTTAGATGTACAGGGATCATCAACAGTAAAATAATGATATGCATCTACTAATGATTCTTCAAAATCACTTTCTATATTAACTTCATTATCCTCGCTATCTCCGTCTTCGGCCAAATTAATAGTAATATTCTCTGCAACAGTATCTTTCAATCTTTTTAACATCTAACACATCTAACTTTCCAATAATTTGCAAAAAATTCATTACAGAATTCTTTAACCTTTGTAAAATTGAAGGTAACATTTCGTTTGGCCACATATTCTTTAAGTCCGGGTGATAAGGGGGTAGCCTTAAAACTTGAA
Organism: Galeruca laticollis; assembly: GCA_963921935.1. NCBI lineage: Eukaryota > Metazoa > Arthropoda > Insecta > Coleoptera > Chrysomelidae > Galeruca > Galeruca laticollis. The sequence goes on from OY998176.1 coordinate 210,806,538, forward strand.
ATCCATGTCGAATGAACAATTCATCAATTTTATAAGTTTTATATTGCGGTTTGTACATTTTTGCAACGTTATAAAGATCCGGTTTTAACATTTGTTCCCTGTAATATATGTTTCTTTCAAAAAGCCAGTTTTTCAATTGTTGTTTATTTAGTCCAAGCAGTCGTAGGTAATTTTTCATTCAGAACTTTGTGATATGGGACGTTATCAACTACCACAACAGCGTTTTTTGGTAGGTTTGGAATGAGTTTTTTTGTACCAACTTCTTATAATTTTCGTACGCAATTTCATTGTGATAATCTCCTGTTTTTGATTGGGTGCTCCACATAATACCAGCATTAGGTACAAAACCATTTTCATTTCCTGCATGCACAATGATGAGCCTTTTGAAACGGGTTTCTATGTTTCATCCATATAAATGATGGGTTTGCTCTGTTCTCTGCACTTTTTTATGTTTCTCAAATATAGTAGGCGTAATTGTTTGATTTCGGATGTTCCATTAACAAACTTCTGTTGTTCTCATGTTTGTCCAACGAAAACGTAAATAATGTATTTGTTTCCGCGAAGAGTCGCGACTTCCTGCGAAGCCATAACTATCTGCAAAGGTTGGTTTGGTGTACATTTCTTAACGTGGGTACTTTTTTCTCGAATATGTGATAAGTTATTATGCACCTTCCAAGCACAGTTTTGTCGAATTGATCCATAAGGATACTGGACGTTCTTTGTTTATTAGTAGGCACAGCAGTGTCAGCATTACTTCCTGCCAGAGCTTCTTTTTTAATACAGGAAAGCGTTCTTTGGCTAATTTTCGTAGCAGCAGAAACTCGTTCAATGACCTGACAATAAGTCGATGTAATTGTTGTATTAAAAGTTTTACTCATGTGTATTTTTATACAAATTAAATGAGGAAGTAGTTAAATTTGTTTTCAGTGACCGTTCTTTGAAATAAATATTTTTCTCGTGGTTTTCGACCATTTAAAAGAAGTATTAAATTCAAAAATACTATATTACGTTTCAGTTCATTAGTTGTTTTAAACGATTTTTAGATTTTAGTTCAAACATATTTTAATATGACCTAACCACAATTGTAACTGAAATCGGAAGATGGTTCCAAACAAATAATAAAACCGAAATGTGATAGAGATAGGTATGAAATGAGTATAATAATTATAATTATAAGCTAAAATACCTATTACATTTAAATAGGTATCTTACACAAAATAAACATGTGCCCTTATATATACTCCTGTAGACAGAAACAGAATAGTTATTTATGCAACAAGTACATAAAGTGGTGCTTTTTTCACGAATTGAAAAATTTACGCATGAGACGCAGGCATGCAAAAACCAAAAAATGTCTGATTTAGGTTGCTCTAAATGGACTAAAAATGGCGCCGATTTGTTTATCACGATGACATAACGGTGTAGAAAATTGACACATGTGTGCCTAAAATTGACACATGAGTGCATAAAATACTTTGTCTCACCCTAATATCGCTTTTTTAAATCGTTTAACAAATAAATATTTTATGTACGAAAATCGATTTAAAAAATTACTATCGGGTGTAAATTTGTTAAATAATTACTTTGGTTTAAAAATTTTATTGCAATAATTGAAACTAACCTTTGTTAATGGAATTGTCGACTTGCCATTGTTTGCCTCTTCGGTAATGAAACTTAAAACGCTCATAATTATTCCTCGACACTGCCCACTCAACTTTTTATGAACAACTTTACTTTCTGGAGTCGCCATAACGAGTTGGTATTGCACAACCCCGGTAATCACACTTTTCTCTGAACTGTACTGTCGAAACAAAGCTTACGAATTCTGCCAGCTAAGTGAGCTCTTGCAATCCGCATACATCTTTGCTACGGCGCATCGGACGTTGCCAAACTTCCGACTACCAAAATTAATTCGCCAACCTGTACTACTATTTCATCGTTATTTTTGAATTCGCTCTTTCTGTCCAGCAAAGGTGAGAGTTACACCAAAATATTTTGATAACATAAAAAGTGCTTAAAAGTTATGGATTAATGAAGTTATAATTTTTTTAATTATAAATTGTGTCCAAGTTTGAAAAGTGTGCCAATTAATTTGTAGAAAAATCATCCTGAAATTCAATACTTCAACTGTAGCGTCTTGATAATAAAATCAGTCAGGGCAAAGACAATTGCATCTTTGAGAAATAACTCAATGTTTAGCAGTTATAAAATTTGGGTACCCACAAAAAAATAGTATTCAGTTCCAATTTACTGTTTCAACCCTTACTGTCAGGAATCTACTCATGCTACTTTTTTAAATGAAACTAACTGTGAAATTATTTAGTTTTATTTGAAAATAGCATTTATATTATTTGGTCAGCATACAAAAATTTTGTTTGCTATAAAAAAATCAGGCAGCATCCTTGTGCTGCAAATAGTTTTGATAATATTCAGTAACTAAATCATAAATATACATCTTACAATATGCGTTTGCGTAATAAACAGTACGGGAAATAACTACTTGACTAACAAGATTTTAAGATTTTGATCAGCAGTTAATTGTATTGCGTTTTCGTTGATTAATTGCAATGTATAGAAACTTATGTTTGCTAATTTTATGTACTGCAAAAAATTGAATGTTCACTTGGTCTCTGGGTGCTTATCAAAACTTCATCACACGTGAGTCACTCATTGTAGCTTATATAATTAATATGCTGTACAAAAACTTTTACAGCTGTCCAGTATGACAAAAATTGCTGATTGATTTATAAATGTTGATTAGCCATGAGCTGCAGAGCTATTTTTATTGACAGAATACACTTCTCTGCTCACAAAAATACAAATGCAGTGCTAACTAACCCTTTAACCTCTATGCAACTGTATGTCCTATGATTTGTGCTAAGCACTCTAAACCTATTTACGTATCCATTTCATATTTGGCAGGAAGTGTAGACCCTGTACACCCTGCAAAATAATATTAAGCAAACATTTCTGGTCACTACAAGAGGCGTACGACAGGGGCAAGTGACTGGTTAATCGTTCCCAAATACTACGCCACTGGCGGAATAGGAATTTTAGCACAATTTTTCGATTGTCCTATACTTTTTACATAAATAATTTACTTCATAACGATAAAATCAATATTTCGCAAGATATTTTATATAAGAGTCTTTCCAATGATAAATATAGACAATTCGTCGCCTGAGAATTAGTGTGTTCTATCTCAATTTTTTTACATTTTAACGATATGCACATACATTTTTTTATAATTATTAGACTCGTCTATATCCATAAATGACTTCGGCTACTATTTACATATTTTGAGTCATATTTTATCCCAAATTCATATTTCCTTCATTTATTAGGAGAATTATTATGTCCTATTTCCACTCTATGGATATAGAATAATGTTATATTATAGTTAAATAAAACTGGTGTAAAAATGTATATTGTTCTATATCCACTGCCTATTAGAAGTCTTAATGCGGACCTGTCTGACGGTATGAAATTGTTTGGTGCTGAAAGCCGTCGAAAAGTGCTCGTGAAACCTGGTTGTGTTTACCTTGTCTATCCGGTTGTGATTGACGGTTTAAAAAGGTTAGTACGAATTTTAGAAACTTTAATAAGTTGTTAATTTTTAATAAATAAGTTATGAATTCTTTAATCATAGTCGGCCACAGTCAGGGAACAAATAGGTACTCATAGTAGTTTTGTACATAACCTGTATTATTATTTACCCACTTCGTGTGTACAGGTTCGGACTCAATAAATTGTTGAATTTTCTTGGGTTAACTTTTTTTTTTATTCAATTAACGTGCTCGGCAACTATGGCCACTTGCACAGGTGCGATTACAAAAAACAGTAGTTATTACAGATAGTTAAAAAACATAGTTTAAAGTTTATGATATAGTGATATATCTTTTAAGAATTTCAGTGTAGACTCGATTTGGTTTGGGTCCCCTAGGATGTCTTGCAGCTGGGATTTAAGATTATGTTGTCGTCTTCTTGTGCTAAATTGGTGACAATCAACCAGAATGTGTTCAACAGTAAGTGGGCACTGGCAGCTTTGGCAGGAAGGTCTGATGCTTGAGGTCATTAAGTAGCTGTGTGTAAGTTTGGTGTGACCTATTCGAAGTCTACGTAGTATTGATAATTCTTGTCTAGAGAGTCCAGTGTGGTCAGTATTCAGAGGTGTGTTGAGAACAGGCTGGATAGATAGTAGGGAAGTCTTGGTGGAGTTCCAGTGAGTTTGCCATATATATCTGACGATTCTTTTTGCTTCTGCTTAAACATCCTTGCAAATTTGGATATGAGAAGTTATTGTGGCTGTAGTTGACGCTGTTTTGGCATGCTGATCGGCCAGTTCATTTCCAGGTATACCAATATGTGATGTTATCCATATAATGGTGACTGTGGTGTTTAGAGAATAAAGGTGGTAATAATAGTGATGGATATCTTGGACAATGGGATGTTCAGTGAATCATTCTTGGATAGTAGGATTGACGCTAGAGAGTCTGTACAAATGGCAACTTTTTTATTGGAGCGGTTGATGTGCTTAAAAGCTTGTAGAATACTATACAATTCTCCAGTATGCACACTGCATAAAGGAGGGATTAGGGAAGTGCTGATGAGATTGTTTGCTGTGGTGACTGAGCAACCAACGCCAGTATCACTTTTGGAAGCATCGGAGTATAATACAAAGTTGTAGTGATTGTTATGAATGATTTCATAAAAAGATTTAATCATGAGATGTTTAGGTGTTTCGTGGTTATTAAATTTGGATAAATAAGTATTGACCTGAGGAGGGTGCATAATCCAGGAAGGGGTTGGAGAAAAAGGAATGGGGTTAGTGAGTGAGAGGTTTATGTTATTTGTTAATGAGGATAATATAAGAGCGATAGGTTTAATTATTGGTGAAGGGTTGTTAAGAGGGCTGGCAGTTGATGTGAACAGAGAATGGACAGGATTGAGAGGGTTAGATGAGACTGAGGCTGCGTAGGATAGAAGCAGATATTGACGTCTAATCCTTAGTGGGGTTTCATCAGCTTCGCAGTAGTGACTTTTAGATGGGCTGCTACGGAAAGCGCCTAAGCAAAGTCGCAGGGCCGTATTATGAATAGGATTTAGTGATCCTAGATCTGTCTTAGAAGCTGACATGTAAACGATGCAGCCATAATATAATTTGGAGCGAATGAGTGCTTTATAAATTTTTCAGTAGGGATCTCTCGTCCGCACCACAGTGATAATGAGATAGGGTTTTAATTATATTTAATCGTTTGTAACAGATACCTTTTGTTTCAAGATTATGATGTTTCCAAGAGAGGCGAGAATCAAATGTCTTACCTAGTATTTTGCAGTGATTAACCACTGGGAGGGGGGAATCATCAATAAATATGTGGGAGAAAGGAGATTGAGGTCGCCTGCCAAATTTAATGATTTTTGATTTTGTTGAAGATAAGGTTAATCCTATAGAACGTGTCCGTGTAAGTAAGAGATTTACCGCGGTTTGTAGAATTTTGGAGCTAGTGGTTGCTGAACGACCATGACAGTATAGTATTAAATCGTCAGCGTAAGCTACATATTTGGTGGGAGAAGGTAAGTTATGGCACAGATCACTTATTGCTAAGTTGAATAGAGTTGGGATTGAGACTGATCCTTGAGGAGCACCATCGGTCTGGGTGTACAAAGATGAAAAATGGCCGTTTACAGAAACCCTAAAGACCCTTGAGTTAGAAAGTTTTGTATAAAATAAAATATATTTCCGTTGATATGGTATTGATTTTGTTTAGAGATTATGGCTTGACGACTAATTCTGTCAAAAGCTCCTTCGATATCGAAGATGGCGGCGATAACTTCATATTTGTTATTTATTGAGATGGCAATGTCATTTTGTAGCAGAACAAGATTATCGAGGGTAGATCTATGACGTCGAAAGCCTGATTGTTCTTTTGGTATAATGTTGTATTTGTCAAGGAACCAAACGAGGCGTTTGTTAATTATTTTCTCTAGTATTTTTCACAAGGTACATGTGAGCGATATAGGTCTGTAAGAATTAGGAGAAGTAGCAGGTTGATCAGGTTTTTTAATGGTATTATTAAGGAGGACCGCCATTCGTTTGGGAATTTTTGGGATAGCCAGATAATATTATACATTTCTAGGAGTTTTTGAAGACTTGGAAAAGAAAGTTTTTTGAAAAATATATAGGGGAGATCATCTGGGCCAGAAGCATTGTGTTTACAGGAGTTTAGAGCAAATTTTAATTCTGGAAACGTGAGTGGAGAGTTGAGCGTATCAATATCTGGAATGGAAGAGGATGAGCAAAGCAAAGGTGGTTGGGGCGGCGACTTCGAGAAAATAGGACTAGGTTTACTGCAAAACTTCGCTGCATAGTTTTCAGCTAGGACCTTGGCAATATCTTGACTATCAGTGATATTGGTTTGGTTGTGAAATAGACTGGTGATTTTTATATTACTTTCCTTACCCTGGATTTGTCCGATTTTTTTCCACACTTGATTGGGGTTAGTGTTTTCATTTACGGAAGAAACGAAATTTCGCCAGGAAGATTTTTTACTTAGTTTTATAGTGTATCTGGCTTTTGCTCTTGCTCTTTTGAGATTGATGAGGTTTTCTTGAGTTTTGTTACTGCGGAATAATTTTAGTGCAGTTTTTTGCTGCTGAACCACATGTTTGCATGATGAGTTCCACCATGGAACAGTTTTTTGTGAAGGGGAGATGACTGATTTCCCAATGTGAGCCTCCGCAGCAAGTCGAATAGTATTTGCGAACAAGGTAACAGACTCATAAATATTGTTAGTAAAAGAGAGATTGGGTATGGATTGTTCAGTTTTAGTAATATATTCAGGCCAATTAGCATATTTTAGACGCCAGTAACTTTTTGTTAGAGCTCGGTCATTTGAATTATCGGTGTTAGTTATAAAGATGGGAAAATGATTACTGTCGTGAAGGTCATCTTCAGTAAACCATGTTAATGAGGGAGCTAGCTTGGGGTCACTAAAACTAAGATCGATTTTAGAAAAGGAGCCAGATGAAATGTTAAAGTGGGTGTTGGAACCGGTGTTCAAGATACAAATACCTGTGCAATTTATAACGTTTTCAACAATCTTTCCTTTGCCAAATGTATGACTGGAACCCCATATTGTATTGTGAGCATTGAAATCTCCTACGAGAATGTAGAGTTGCGGAAGTTCGAATATGAGATTAACAAGCTCTTCCTCTTTAAGAGGGTGATCTGGTGAGACATAAAGACTACAAATAGTGAGTTTATCGGGACACCAACAGGTTATGGCTATGGCTTCTAATTCAGAGGAAAGCGGAAGGTGGACAGAAAAAAAGTCAGAGGAGACAAATATTGAGGTACAACCACTAGCTCTTAGGCAATTGGTTCTGATATTATGATATCCCTCAAAATTTTTTAATAGGGGAAGTTTGGAGTTTTTCGCATTGGTTTCCTGCAGGCATACAATGTCTGGTGTAGATTCTGATATTAAATGTTGGATTCTCTCTAATCGTGGAAAGAATCCATCACAGTTCCATTGTAATAATTTGAAAATGGAAGGGTTATAAAAGGTGTAGGGATTAAAGAGCTAGTATTCGTTCTCTGAACTGTGGTTAGATTCTGTATCTGTAAGGTTATCCGAAGAGATGCTTAGGTTGTCGGGGAAATCAATTGGGTTATGCTGGTGTTTTAATTTGTTTAAAAGTCTTGTGCGACGATTTTTTAGTGCTCTTTCCTTTGTAGCAGCGTAAAGCTGTGCTAAGTCCTTTTGTATACCATCTATATCAGAGGAGAATTTTTGTGCTTCCTGTAGCGGGTAAGGACATCCAAAAGAATTTTCGAGAAAAGCGATTAGTTGGGTTGAGGTAAGAGTGAAGTTAGATGGGTTGTCTTTGTAGAGATTTTGGATAACAGCAACACAGTTAAGTCCTAATGAATGATCTGAGGGATTATTAGCATTGGTTTTGGACTTTTTCTTTATTGGTTTGGGTGGTACAGTGAAAGAAGGAGGTAATGTGGAACTTGAGGCTGATAAAGTGATGGAGGGAGACAGTATTGGAGGAGTGTCAAGAGGGATGTCGGTAGAAGAGTGGCCTCTTTTTTGGCCTGTGGCTATTGGAGGGGAGGTAGCAGAAGAGGTAGTTGGAGGTTCAGGATTCTTTGTAAGAGGTAGAGAGAAATCATCTAGAGAGGGCTCAGGTTCTATCGGTGTAGGGCTAATCAGTGTAGTTAAAGAGTCAACAGGGGAGGATGAAGAGGGGGGAGGATTGGTTGAGAGTAAATTGGTATCAGGACCAGTAGGGACTTTAGGGCAGGAGTCTGCGGTATGTCCGGTGAGTTTACAGAGAAAACATTCAAGTCTGTCGGTGGATATGAATATTCTAAAGGATGTATTTTCGTGATTAATTAGTAAGGATGTTTGTAACTCAAAGTAATCCTTATCGGGGATGGCGAAGGTTACCCTGCGAAAACTCATGATATGAGCATATTGATCGTCTATTGTTCCACATTTCACAAAAGTGATGGAGCTGCAAGCTGCAAACCAAGATCTTTTAGAGATTTCTCAATTAAAGTATGTGGAATAGGAGGGCATACGTTTGAGATTAGAATTCTCTTAGAAGGTGAGATTAGTCTCCGAATGGGAACGACAGTGGAGCTAACCGTGATATATGATGTACTGTTCAGAAGTTGATCAACGATTTGAGTGGAAGAGAGGAAAATGCAAATTCTGTTATTGGAAATACGAGAAGCAAATGTGATATTTTTTGGAGTAACTATTTCACCAATGAATTTTATATATTCACTTAGTACAGTGTTTGGTATTGAGTGCATAACAATAGCTTGGTCTCTTTTGGGAAAAGTAGGAGGAGGTGGTTTGGTGAGTGCGGCAGCGACATATGATTTTGATTTGGTGATAGTGTTGTTGTTTGTTGAATGTAAGTTATTGTGGGTAGTCATTGTTTGTGTGTGTGATCTTGGTAACCAAGAACACTACACAAAAGAGAAAAGAAAGGTAGTACAGACTCTCTTCCAGAGCGGAAGAGGTTAAGAAGGAACTCACCTAAGTCTAGTAGAGTTTTCTAACGGTACACCACTCGAATTCACTAATAATTACTAGGATAATAAATATCCTATACTTATCACATATTGGTGATAAAACTCGTAGTCTAATTAGCAAAAAATTTGTTGTTGGCTTGGACGATGTTTACTCGATGAAGCTCAACACGATAATCGGTTAACTTTAATATTGAGTTCAACTACTAAGTGCATTAATTAAACTTAGTTACGTATACTGCATACAAAATTAAGCTTATAATTGAAGCCGGTCGTTCATTAAGTGGTCCAAAAAAATTATAAAGAAAAAAGGTCTATGTCATGAAATAAAAATTATAATACAGGTTGTATCGTAAAAAATTTGTAACTGGCTTATAATTTTTTGTTTGTTTCCAGAAGTATGAGTGACAAATCTTCGCCTCCACCGAAAAAGCCGCCATCATGTGATAGTGATGCATGGAAGTAAGTCTAAAATTATTTTTTCTCGTCTAATTATGATATTATATTATTTTTCTCTTGTTTTAGTGCTTTGTGGGAAATTATAAACTCTGATAATAGTGAAAACAAGGAAAATTTCGGTGAAGAAAAACGTGTCGACATTGACTCGATAAGAACAGCAGAATCGAACGGAAATGTTGATATATTAGTAACAGAAGAAACGTTTTTTTTTTGACATTTACTACAAATGGTATTACGTCTTACCAAGGCAACACATTCGCTAAGATAGAAAATATTTATAATTTTGTATAACAGAGTAAGATGGAATGTATCGGGAGAATTGTAACGTAATTGTAAATAATAATAATAAAACAGTTGGTTAGATAGATTGCCTTACTTGGCTCACCTCTAATGCGAGGGTTAAAATATACAACAAATTTATTTGTCAAATAACCAGTCCTGGTGTTAACAAGAGCATTGGTAACCATATAATAGATATCGTCAACTACCCAGATAAGAGATTAAAAGACAAATTTTCCAACACTTTAGCCAGAGAACAGGGGATTACAAGATTAGAAGTAACCATATATAATTATTCCATAGCCGATAACAAAACAGGGGAATACAATTGCTTAGAAGACTGTCTATCCTTACTGGAGGTTAGCAAACTTTATTTCCAAAATGCACCATTATACTCTATCTCGTTTGCTAAAATATGGACAAAGTTGTCAAAAAGTCTGCAAAACAGTTTGCTATCTTGTATTTAACAATATACTGCAATATGCATACTGGTGGTGGAACAGTAATACAAGGAAATTAACTGGTCTACAGATAAGTTTACCAATGGAACCCAACGCATGAAAAAAAAAGTTATAAATTATTGTCTTTCTGCATTTAGTTTTAACTTCTTACCTATTAATTATATAGAGATCGTAGAAGATACGAATAATAAGGAGAAACATGTTCGAACCTCTCAAAAATGCTATATTAAGGTTGGAGATACATTCTTTACATCCAGGAGCTCGGACGGGTATATACATGTAATATTATACCCAAAGTTCTAAGAAAGAGAGAGTAAACAAAAATAGTAAGCTAATGCCTTCTGTGCTAAAAGAAGTAACACCAATTTCCCATATTTCTGTATTATCTGTAAAGAAACGGAAACTAGAAATGGAGGAGGAAACAGAATTGAAGAAAACGAAGATGGAGTATTTAGAAAATACAGTTACCGTTAAAAAAGGAATATAGACCGTCCAAGTGGATGTGGAGAGAGTTAACGTCGTTACAATGCAAGAAATTGCGGATAGCATTAAATTTAGGTATTGTCATCGACTAGAAGAATTTGCAGAAGGTACAGAAGTGGTAATATCTGGAATTAAAGAAGTTATGCATAGAGGTAGAATCGGGTACATATTAAAACTAGACAATATATAAATGTTTTTTTACCTTTCGAATTACTGGTTAGAACAAGAATTAGAAGAAATAGACTTAGATTAAAGGATTAAAATAAAATTGACGTGTTAAAATATACACTCGACAGAAACAAAGAAAGAGTTGTATTTTGTGTATACGTTTTGTTAAACCTGTATAAATATTCTAACAAAAACTTTTAAAGATATCGTTGTTTTACAAATTTTTTCCACCTTTGTTCTTATTTAATGTTAAACAAATATAATAAATCCCCATATTTTAATTGAGAAAATACAGCTACGTTTAAAAAGGAATATAAACATTTTTTTTGGAGAAAGAACAGAAGATAGCAGAATTAAAGGCGAGACTAGAACATTATTTCTGCGCCAGGTGGAAAAACTTAGAGCCCTCTGGATACCACAGCGTTTCCGCGTTCACCGTTAACAACAAAAATAAATATACTTATGTAGGAGTTTTGGTAGATAAGGAAGGGCGAAATACGTCTACTACTACTTAAAGAGTTACCACAAAAATACGTTTTTTCGCGTTTACAATAATAGAGAAGCTCTTGTTGCTTACGGTTATATCACATTACCATATAACAATGGAATGGAATTAATATGTTTAGCAACCGAAAAACCATTTGCTACCTTAACTACAAATAGATATACGAGTTTGAACGATAACACATTTTCCAAAATCGAAAACTTGCAATTTTACACAAACGCATGGAAAAATATAGACTGTCCAAGTGGATGTGGGTTAACATCGTTACAATGCAAGAAACTGCGGATAGCATAAAATTTAGGTATTGTCATCGACTAGAAGAATTTGCACGTTTTGTTAAACCTGTATAAATATTCTAATAAAACTTTTAAAGATATCGTTGTTTTACAAATTTTTCCACCTTTGTTCTTATTTAATGTTAAAAAATCTATCTGGAATTGGTTCCTGCAAAACACAGTGTTAAAGCTAAGCAGCCTTTTCTCTTACTAAGTAACACCCCGCTTGCCATTGGAACAAGAGAAGTAGTCGTAGAAGATTTGGAAATTATTAAAAGGAAACATAAAGAACCTGTGTGCATTCCATACAAAGTAGAATTGGCGAACGTTAAACTCGACAGGCTACTTAAAGGAATGTCAAATTCATTGGAGCAACTCCGGAAGGCAGATTACTACCTAATGGACTTGGACATAACGCAAGATTTTTGCAAGAAGTTTTAACAAAGAAGAAATGATTAACTATTTAACAAACAACTTTAACTTGCATCCAAGAAGAGTACAAGGAAAGGTGCAACGTTATTGTAAACAACGATAAGACAGTTGGTATAGATTGCCTCACTTGACTCACATCTACCTCTATGCATAACTTCTTTAATTCCAAATATTACCACTTTTGTACCTTCTGCAAATTGTTCTAGTCGATGACAATACATAAATTTAATGCTATCCGAAATTGCTTGCATTGTTACGACGTTAACCCTCTCCACATCCACTTGGACGGTCTATATTCCTTTTTTAACGGTAACTGTATTTTCTAAATACTCCATCTTCGTTTTCTTTAATTCTGTTTCCTCCTCCATTTCTAATTTCTGTTTATTTACAGATAATACAGAAATGTGGGAAATTGGTGTTACTTCTTTTAGCACAAAAGGCATTAGCTTACTATTTTTGTTCACTCTCTCTTTCTTAGAACTTTGGGTATAATATTACATGTATATACCCGTCCGAGCTCCTGGATGTAAAGAATGTATCTCCAACCTTAATATAGCATTTTTGAGAGGTTCGAACATGTTTCTCCTTATTATTCGTATCTTCTACGATCTCTATATAATTAATAGGTAGAAAGTTGAAACTAAATGCAGAAAGACAATAATTTACAACTTTTTTTTCCTTGCGTTGGGTTCCATTGGTAAACTTATCTGTAGACCACTTAATTTCCTTGTATTACTGTTACACTACCAGTATACATATTGCAGTATATTGTTAAATACAAGATAGCAAACTGTTTTGCAGATTTTTTGACGACTTTGTCCATATTTTAGCAAACGAGATAGAGTATAATGGTGCATTTTGGAAATAAAGTTTGCTAACCTCCAGTAAGGATAGACAGTCTTCTAAGCAATTGTATTCCCCTGTTTTGTTATCGGCTATGGAATAATTATATATGGTTACTTCTAATCTTGAAATCCCCTGTTCTCTGGCTAAAGTGTAGGAAAATGTGTCTTTTAATCTGTTATCTGGGTAGTTGACGAAATCTATTATATGGTTACCAATGCTCTTGTTAACACCAGGACTGGTTATTTGACAAATAAATTTGTTGTATATTTTAACCCTTGCATTAGAGGTGAGCCAAGTAAGGCAATCTATGACAACTGTTTTATTATTATTATTTACAATTACGTCACAATTCTCCCGATACATTCCATCTTACTCTGTTATCCAAAATTATAAATATTTTTCATCTTAGCGAATGTATTGCCTTGGTAAGACGTAATACCATTTTTAGTAAATGTTAAAAAAAACGTTTCTTCTGTAGGCAAACATGTTATCTCCATACATTTATTATAAAGTATTGTAACAACCATCTGCAATAAGAACTGCTCCATTGTTGTTGTAAACACTTAAAAAATATATATTTGTTTTTTATTGTTTATGGTAATGGGGTGCTGGTTCTAGACAAGTAAGTCTCTTCAGCTATAATGTAACACTTTTGTATAATTCGAACATTGTCTCTGTTCTCCTTTCTTCTTCTATAATTTCTATATGGTTAACAGAAGATGCTATTAAAGGTGCATGCAGAGAGAATGTAATTTATAACCTTCTTCCTTGCGTCGATTTCTTCTTAGTAAATTTATTTGTAAGCCCGTCAACTTTCTTGTATTGTTGTTACCCCAATAAACATATTGCAGCATATTGTTAAACACAAGACAGCAACTGTTTTGCAGACTTTTGACAACTTTGCCCACATTTTTGCAATCGACACAGAGTATAACGGAGAATTCTGGAAGTACAATTTACTATCTTGTAGCAGAGTTATGCAATCTTCTAAAGGAGTATAGCCTTCTACATGGAAATTTCTAATAGAGTAGTTGTATATCGGGTGGATGATGTAGGCTCACGACGATAGATAGCAAGACAAGTTAACTGTATTACCGACACCTGGTGGATAATGTAGGTTGACGACGATAGATGGCAAGGTAACTGTATTGTCGACATCTGGTGGATTATGTAGTTTGGCCAATCAGACACGAGGACGCTAACCAACCAGAGAACGAGTCCAATCCGATAATAATTTGGGTTTACTTCCGCTACACAAGATTTCGTGGGTTTGCTATGTTAGGTTATCGCCATTCGACCTTCCGGTGACGTCATGGCGAGATAGATGACACAAGGTTAACTGTATCAAGGACACGTGGTGGACCATGTAGGTTGACGACGACGACAGATGGCAAGACAAGGTAACTGTATTACCGACACCTGGTGGATAATGTAGGTTGACGACGATAGATGACAAGGTAACTGTATTCTCGACATCTGGTGGATTATGTAGTTTGGCCAATCAGACACGAGGACGCTAACCAACCAGAGAACGAGTCCAATCCGATAATAATTTGGGTTTACTTCCGCTACACAAGATTTCGTGGGTTTGCTATGTTAGGTTATCGCCATTCGACCTTCCAGTGACGTCACGGCTAGATAGATGACACAAGGTTAACTGTATTAAGGACACGTGGTGGACCATGTAGGTTGACGACGACAGATGGCAAGACGAGGTAACTGTATTACCGACACCTGGTGGATAATGTAGGTTGACGACGATAGATGGCAAGGTAACTGCATTGTCGACATCTGGTGGATTATGTAGTTTGGCCAATCAGACACGAGGACGCTAACCAACCAAAGAACGAGTCCAATCAGACACCAGGACGCTGACCAACCAGAGACGATGATGCCCCGACTTGACTCATCCTCGTGGGGTTTGCTTCTTTTACAACACCTTTACACCCTAACATTTTTACGACTACACCCTGTATAATATTTTACGACTACACATCGTCGTAGTGACGTACCTACTATAATACCGTTTATTCAACAATAATCTGATTAATAATAACAAAGTGCCCTTATAAAGCAAAGTAATGTGGTTTTCTTACTTATATGATTTATTTGTACGAAGGATGCTGTTTAAAATTCAATAATATTTTTTCTTCTGCCTTTTTTCATTCCACCGTATATTGTTCACTTCTACATTTATCATAATAATGCGAAATTTCAATCATAATGGCGTTTGTTCGACTCCAATCCGACCAATAATAGCAGAGATATACGTTAGTGCCCTAGTGGCATCTTTTTTGCACATCCTGTATACGATAATAATCTAACAATCATAACGACGTTCATTCGACTTTAATCAGACCAATAATAATAGCAGAAATATACGTTAGTGCCCTAATGGCATCTTTTTTGCACATCCTGTATACGATAATAATCTAACAGTGCCCTTATGGCATATCTATGACTACATCCTGTATATAAACATGCTCTACCTATCACAATGGCGTTTATTAGACTCCAATCCGACAAATAATAACAGAGATATGGGCAAATGATTTTAGTACGTGCGCAGAACGTTGAAATGTGTCTTTTATGGCCTGTCTGTAATGGAAAACATGCGCAGTATACGGAAAAAGTAGCTTCGCTACCCCAACCACCCACGGCCGTTTTGGCACCCTGGTGAATAACAAATAGATATATGTCAGTGCCGTTATGGCATCTTTATGACGACGACGACGACAGATGGCAAGACAAGGTAACTGTATTACCGACACCTGGTGGATAATGTAGGTTGACGACGATAGATGGCAGGGATTTGGCGGATGACACATACGACGGAACGCACATACGTCACATATGACAGATGAAACATTTGACGAATGGCCAAACGGCATATACGTCACATATGACATATGAGACATTTGACGGAACGCACATACGGCACATTGACAATGTGACGTCATAGGGCTTGGTCATGTTACGTCATAGGGCGTGGTCATGTGACGTCACAAAAGTTCCCACGCTATGTTAGGTCATTGATCTTTGACCTTTGACCCAGCCAAAATCCCCCAAACTAGGTCAAGGTCACGAAAAGTAGATCAAGGTCACGAAAGATCATTGACCTTTGACCCGTCAAATTTTGGGACTTGGCCCGGGCCAAACCCCCCAAAAATAGGTCAAGGTCACGAAAAGTAGGTCAAGGTCAGAGGGCGTGGTCATGTGACATCACAAAAAGTTCCCACGCTCAAGTGGCCCACCCTCTACTCGTCTATCTCCTTCGATTGATCGAGCTGTACTAATAGCGTGACGGGAGGGACTAGATGCACCACCCGTTGAAGCGACGTTCACACAATTGATATTCATGTATGTTTTTCCTTATTATAGATGCCACGGACCAGAATTCAAAAGCCTGAGCGAAATTTGAAGAGTATTTCTACCTATGAACGAGCTTACGAACAAGTTCTTGGTGGTCAGTCTGTGCGGAGAGCTGTTAAGGAATTTGACCTATGTCATGTCTCATTGATGCGATACAAAAAAAAGAGAGAGGCAAAAGCAGAAGCAGAAAATGCCGATCAAACTATTTCCATGGGGTACAACTCTCACACAAGAGTTTTTTCTGCAAACCAAGTGGTTGAAATGTCAAAATAGATCATGAAAGCAGCAGACATTTACTTCGGTCTCTCTCCGAAAGAAATACGAAGATTAGCCTATGAACTGGCCATCTAAAAGCGCCTACATCTTGGGCTACTAACAAGATTGCGGGAGAGGATTGGTTTTCCGGCTTCATGAAAAGAAATAAGAATTTATCCATTAGGTGTGCCCAAGCCACAAGTCTTTCGAGGGCTACAAGCTTCAACAGAACGAATGTAAAGGCCTTCTATGACAATCTTAGCAGAGTAATGGATCGTGAAAAGTTTGCAGTGAAAGATATCTACAATATTGACGAGACGGGTGTTACAACTGTCCAGAAACCCAATAAGGTAGTGGCCAAAAAAGGAATTCGGCAAGTAGGTGCACTCACATCTGGTGAGCGTGGAACTCTTGTGACAGTTACTATTGCTGTGAGTGCCATAGGAAATTATGTCCCGCCAATGTTCATTTTTCCACGCAAAAGGTATGACGATAATTTCATAAGAGATGGTCCCATTGGGTGCATTGGCACAGGGAATTCTTCAGGGTGGATGCAAGAAACCGAATTTGTGATATTCCTCAAACACTTCCAGAACCACATAAACTCATCGGTGGGCTGGAAAGTACTACTACTATTAGATAACCACTCCTCTCATATCACGATAGAGGCACTGGATTTCTGTAAGGCCAATGGTATAGTCATGATGTCATTTCCTCCCCACTGCTCCCATAAGCTGCAGCCGTTAGATAGATCTATTTTCTAACCTTTCAAAAAAGCAGTGAATAGTGCTAGCGATTGCTGGATGCGAAATAATCCGGGTAAACCCATGAAAATCTACGATATACCAAGCATCGTATCTACTGCTTGACCCTATGCATTAACTCAAACCAACATACAAGCTGGCTTCAAGTGTACAGGAATATACCCATTTAACGCAGACATATTCACTGACATCGATTTCGCACCCTCTTATGTTACGGACAGACCGATCCCCATGTCAGCGCTCCAAGATACACCTTCACTCCAAATAGAAAGCAGTTTATCTCAAAATATTTTGCCTCAGCCAGAAATTGAAATAACAGCTTTTCCAGTTCCTGAAAATTCACTTGCCGATGTGGAATTACCAGAAATTCCGAATCCAACTGAGAATGTGACTAACCAAAACATTCCATCAACATCGAAAGATATTGGCGCCACAAAGGATACAATAGCATTTTCTCCTGAATATGTGAGACCATTTCCGAAAGCAGGACCCAGGCAAAATACAAATAGAGGGAGACCAAAAAGGAAGTCTGCTGTTTATACAGACACTCCTGAGAAATATGCTATAAGAATAGAATCTGAAGCGAGAGAAAATAAGAAAAGAGCACAGATAGTGAAAAGAAATCTAACAGATGTGAAAAGGAAAGAAAAGTATTGCTAAGAAAAAATCTCGGAACGAATCTCCAGAGACGAGTGAAGACCAAAAAGGAAGTCTGCTGTTTATACAGACACTCCTGAGAAATATGCTATAAGAATAGAATCGGAAGCGAGAGAAAATAAGAAAAGAGCACAGATAGTGAAAAGAAATCTAACAGATGTGAAAGGTAAAGGAAAGAAAAGTATTGCTAACAAAAAATCTCGGAACAAATCTCCAGAGACGAGTGGAGACGAACAGGAGTATTATTGTGTGGTTTGTATGAAGTCATACAGCAGCAGCAAGCCGGGAGAACAGTGGCTGCAGTTTTCCGATTGCAAATTCTGGGCGCATGAGGAATGTACTCCAAGTTTCTATCCATATATTTGTCACAATTGTGAATCAGACTGATTTTTATGTTCCTGCTCTTTATGTTTCATTTATATTATCACAAATATGATACTTATTTCTTAATAGTTCAATAAATACCGATTTTGATAGAAAAAATTGTTATGTTACTAATGACCCCATTAACTGTTACAACTGACCCGGGGTCGGGGACGGTTGTAACATTGCTCAATTTTTTTTAAATACATAGGTGACGCTTTGATAGTCATCTCAGAGAAATTTAAACACATTCACTTATTGATCAATTAAGTGACAAATTATTAGGTAAAATGATTTCGTTCTAGGTTTATTACCCTACATACAGCAAATGTACAAAGTCAAAGTGTTACAATTGCCCCCGGTCTACCCTACTATTATTTGAGAAGATAAACCCACTTGGCGATCCAATTTTGTACGACGTTGCGCATGACGTCACTCCGAGACAACAATCATCTTGTAGATTGAAGAAGTATCGTTTTTGAGCGGTTTTTATTAATTTTTAGTGTATTTTCTTATTGTGTATTATAATATTGATATGTTAAATTTTTTATGATTATTTTAATAGTGTATAAGATATTTTCTTTATGATTTAATGTAGGATTTAGGATAGTAAACCTTTAAATGAAGTAGGTAGGTACGTATCTCGATACTAAGACTAATGTCAAATCTATGTTAAAAATATTATATCCAGTCCATCTTATACAGGGTATTTGAAAAGTACAAAAATTTAGGATCAGAAATGGAAAAATCTAGGAAAGAGTATAAAAACTTACTACAGCAAACATTAAGTTCTTAGTCAAACAAAAAGAAACGTCCAATAATATTTTCCGAAAGTTTGACGTTTCAACCGAGGGCGAAAATAAACAAATGCAAAAAAACTGATTCTATTTCTAGATTTCCACTCAATTTTCTCTGAAACAGAAAACTTTCCGAAAAAATGTTTGTTTTTGGCTAATTAGAAACTTTATTTTTGCTATGGCAAATTTTTTGATAATCCTATATTTTTCGGTTTTATAAGCCTACATTTTTTTTGAATCTATGTATAAAAAGGAACAAATTTAATATTTTCCAAATTACTTTCGCATTATGCACCAGTCTTTATCAAGAAGAACATTTTCTGATAAATTAATAATAGATTTTTTTCAAAAAAACTGAGATTAAAAATTTTACACCGTAGTATGAGGATTTTGAATTTTTATTTAAAAAATTGTTTGATTTACTTTTATGCAAGGAGTAATAACTAGTCTACAATTTTGTTTAATCTATTCAGTAGATATATATTATTCATAAAATTTACACTGTACCTAAATTAACATATTCTGCTAAGTCCGCTAGGGTTTTTAAATAATTTTGGTCAATTTTAATGGCTCCCCATTAAAATTTTTAAAAATATAGTTCATTACATTTAGTTAGAAAATCTGGATTTGGTTTTAGTAGACCGCCTTTGGAAAGATGGTTTACCCAGGAAAATGACATTTCATTGCTGTTTGGAATATAACCAAATTTATTTTCTGTAACTCAAATGCAATAAACCCTGCCAAATTTTCTATACCATCCCATTAAAGTTCTTGTGCGATTTGGTTTTCCTTTGCTGTCCATTCGCCAGCTCAACTTTTTGCTCAAAGATATATATATTTTTTAAACGCAAATGTTTACCCTATTCTACTACGATTAATCTTTTTTTTAGTTATCTATATATTCAAGTGGTTGAACATGCACTTTGATATCTTTTTCCTGAACATCAGAAGAATCTTTTCGACCAGCATGTTCAATATCGGTAGGTAAATTTAAAGCCCCAAACATTTATCCAGTAAATATTCCAGAATGATCGACATCGTTGTCGTATGTATCAAGGTTTTTAATTATAATTCATCAAGCTTTACGCACATTCATCTGTAAGGAAACCAAATAAAAAATAAAACACACACCAGCACCGTTAAACGCCATTATAAAACTTGCTGCGAAATTTGTCTCCGAGTGACGTCAGGCGTGCGAGAGAGATGGGCTTATACATACGCGTGGGTTTATCTTCTCGAGTACTAGGTAGATCATGCGGAAATCCAAAGTCAGGAGGGAATAAGGAGCAAAAAGTAGTTAAAAAGAAATGGAAGAAACCATAACCACTAGGTTTTGATTTGTAATAGTTATAATTTAATAGTTTTTAAATAACTCTGTTAATTGTTTATTTCTTTATATTCCACCACAATTTATATAATAACTCTGTTTTATTTTTTAATTTTTCATGAATAAGTTGATTAAACAAAATCAGAATAAAATGCTAAGTAAATTCTTTTTTAATTTAAAATTAAAGTGTTCCATATCCAATACATTTGTTCGCTATACCCTGAAAATCTAAACAAATGAGAAAACTGAGAATTTTGTTCTATATCCAAAACGTTTTTTTGTTCTAAGTACTATTTATTAAACCCAATTTCACTTTTAATTATTGTTTTGAAAACGTTGACATTATATATAAAGAGTAGGCACTTTTGTACTATAGATTATCATGACTTTATCTCCAATTTACGGTTGCAATCTTGAAACCTTCTTCCTGTAAAGTTGACTTTTGTGGACATATAACATTCTAATTCTCAGGCGACGAATTATGAAACTGAGATCTGAAGCATGTAACTTTTTAGGCTTGTTCCTAAAATGTATTCTCCCAATATCGTGATTATATACATCTATCGTTTCTTTGTAGCCTTTGTGAGTTGGAGGATCCCGATGCGCCTGAATCTGGAGAAGATTGCTTCGAATCTCTTCTATTAGAAGACGGTTCAACAAATTTTACAATAACAGAAGGTATCTATGAAGTGACAAATACAGTTGTTTCACCAAATGTTGATTGTCCCAGATGCGTTTTCAGATGGACTTATATAACAGGTGATATTTATTAATCGAGATATTTATTTCATATACTTTTGCTTGGTGTTGGTTAAAAGTTTTGTTGGCTACTGAAAATGTAGTAGGGGAAAGTGGTCACCATTCGTACGCGGGGCACATTCGTACAGTTGGTTAAAAAAAATCCAAACGACGCACGAGCACGCCTTTGCTTGTGAGCATAGACATACCGGCCGCCATGTTGCTAGCGGAGTGTCGCGCCAGTCGCACTACGGTGTATCAGCTGACAAGACGTAACGTGTTTTCGCGGGCGGTGAGTAAAATTTTTACCTAAGTTTAGTTCGTGATTGTAAGTAGAATTGGCATGTTTTTGACAAAATGGTGATGATTAATTATTGTGAACATTGTTTATTTTGAGCTCTTTATTGTTATATTTCTTAAACTAAATTAGAATTTGAATAAAGTTGTATTTTATTTTGTGCAAAGGCATGGGGTGCATTCGAACACCCAGACAGGGAGCACATTCGTACGCGTACTAATGCTCCCCGTTAGATTTTATCAACCACCAGTATATCAAAATTCAATTTTTAAGAAATAAAATATACCTATTATCTTTTAAAATTTTCCCACAGACAGCATACTAACATATTTTTCTTATATTCTACTTCTAACAGAATGAAATCTTTTCAATAAGTCAACCTTATACTTATAATTAATATTTTATTGCAGAATCATGGTGCGAAAATATAAAAAAAGGGTACGCGTACTCAATAAGTGGATGAAGAGTCTATGAAGTTAGCAATTGATGATATAATACAAGGAAGGTTGTCGTATAGGAAAGCCGCGTTAAATTACAACATCAAAACATCAACGTTGGAAAGCAGAGTCAAGAAATTTAAAGATGGCTCTAACACCGAAATGTTCTCTTACGAACTTTCCATTCAAAATTCACGAGTCTACAAGTCTTCTCCATCTCCTTAATTAGTAAGCATTTATTAAATTTAACGGATATTTGTGTTCAAGAAGATAGTTCTGGTTATACTGGTATTAATCAGGCTCATTTGCATATATTGGGACTATTTACATGTCAAATTGAAGTACTTGGCAATAAAATTGAACTTATCTTTCATGTTATTGATAAAAATACAATTAATTTTGATGTTTTACTTGGTAGAAACTTTTTAAATCATAAGGATATTGGACCGGTAATAATTAGTAAGGGGAAAATTGAGATTACAGGCAAAACCAAATCTGTTGATGAGTACCAATTTCCCTTTTCTGAAGTTTTATATATTGACAATTCACATGATAATAAAAGCATTAATATAAATCCCTCTTTATCATTTAATGAAACTGTTAAAGTGAAAGAAGTTTTTGCAGAATATTACCTTAATGCCGATAAACCAAAGAAACCAAAAGTTGATTTTCAAATGAAGCTGATTCTCAACAAAGCAGACCCTTTCACATTTCGCCCTCGCAGACTCTCATTTTGTGAAAAACAAGCAGTAGATAATATTATTGCTGACCTTTTGGATATGAACGTCATTCAAGAGAGCAACTCCCCATATTGTTCTCCCATAGTATTAACAAAGAAGAAATCAGGCGATTATCGCCTTTGTGTAGATTTTCGCACATTAAATAAATACCTCGTACGAGATCAGTTTCCGTTACCCCTAGTAGAAGATCACTTAGATCACTTGAAAAATAAACAGTTTTTCACACAGCTGGACCTAAAGCCTAGTTCGCACTGGGGTAATTTAGTAGAGTAGCGAGTAATTTAGTGGCTAAACTACTCGCTACTGCACAGAAATCGTTCGCATTACGGCCCAGTACAATACACAAGTGAGTGGTGTTTTTCAAGATGAACGGGCTGCAACGTCATAGTGAATAAACTGATTAAGCTAATCGTAATGGCTATTTTAGAAGAGGTGGATGAGGAAATTTGTGTAATTAAGAAAAATAAGTTATGGGTACGAAAATGGATCGATAGACGAGAAAAACTAGGAGCTACTAATTGTCTTCTGAAGGAATTAGCATTGGAGGATCCCAAAGAATACTTCGATAGTTCGAGAATGTCCGAAAGTTGTGTGTATTTTCTGTTAACAAAAATACACTCTCAAATTCAACGTAAAGATACCCTTTTGAGAAGTGCGATTCCTGCAATTACAAAATTACAAGCAGTTCTATACTTTCTTGCTACTGGGTGTAGTTTAAGGACACTCACACATATATTTAGACTCGGAAAATCAACTATTTCCGAATTCATCATCGAAGTATGTGAAGCAATCTATGAATCATTAATGGAATTTATCAAGGTAAGATTAAGTAACTGTAACATATTTATTATGAAATATTTATTTATTAAGAGAATCATTTTTAACAATGTTAGGTATAACTTTCATTATAGGAGTAGGTATTTTGTTTGCTCCCATCACTTTTTATTATTAACATTAGCGTTCTGCATTGCTGTGAAAATTAAGTCATCTGATATAATTGTAATATTACTCTGCATTTCATTATTGTTTATATGGCCAGATGGAAACATATTTGAGGAAAGCTGATAATCCGCAACGTGTTCAGAATGATGTGTAGGTAAAATGGACGAGGAAATACATTCAGTTGCTTGCTCTTCCAAATTATAGTTACTGGTGTCATTATCATATATTGAAGAATTGCTATATGGTGATTCAGTAGTATACGACGGCTGTGGCGTTCTGGTGATTCTGTTTAGTACAGACGCGTTTTGAATGTGCTGACGTCGAATTGGGACGAAAATCAAATGGCTGGCTTAGAGTGGATGCAAAATACAGGGAAAGAAACGCCAACCTCAGTCTGCGAAAGCCAGAAAACACTAGCGCTGCTCGATCATTCGCGTTTAATAAGAATGCAGTCCAAGAGTTCTATAAAAATTTGGCTGATGTATTACAGCGACATAATTTTGCTGCCGACATGATATTTAACTTCGACGAGTCCGGCGTGTCTACTGTTTTAGAAACTCCTAAAGTTTTGGCTCCTAAATCACAGAAACAAGTGGGACAAATCGTGTCAGCGGAAAGAGGCGAATTGATAACATTTGATGGTATTATTGCTGCAAGTGGAAATACTATCCCTCCGCTTTTTGTATTTCCACGGGTGCACTACAAAGATCATTTTCTTGGAGGTGCGCCTGAAGGAAGCCTTGGAGCTGCTAATAGAAGTGGGTGGATAAATGCGGACATATTTGTTTCAGTATTAAAACGCATTCAGGCACAAACACTGAGCTCTAAAGAGCATCCAATTTTACTCCTATGTGATAATCACGAAAGCCACATCAGCTTAGAGGCTATAACATTTGCTCGAGATAATGACATTATTGTTGTGTCTTTTCCGCCGCACACTAGTCATCGACTGCAACCCTTAGACATTGGAGTATTCGGCCCATTCAAGGCAAAGTTGAGAATAGCGTTCAATAATTGGCATATGTCGAATCCAGGCAAAACAATCAACATTTATTTAATTCCCAAATTGGTAAAACTTGCATATTTCGAATCTTTTACCGCCAAAAATATTACAAGTGGATATGAAAAGCCAGGTATATGGCCATTCAATGAAATGGTCTTTAGCGATGAAGATTTCGCTCCCATTGACGTGTATGCTTCAAATAATTCGGTAAATGTGCCATCTAATCCGGAAACAAGTACTGTCGTTCCAGAACCACAACCTTTTACCAGCGTGCCATCGACTGATATGAATGATTCAGATATTCGTGAGCAGTCGCCTTTTTTGCTCCAAAATCCTCAAGACATTGTTACCGGATCTGGCGAACCTGAACTTTCCACTTCTGCGGCTGAGGTACAATCTGAACTGAGTTCTTATCTTCCCATAACAACAGAAGTCATAATACCTTATCCTACAGCTGTTAGAACCAGAAAAACCAATAAAAGAAGAAAACCAGGTAAATCCCGTATATATACAGATACACCTAAAACAACTGAACTAGAAGAGAGACATAGACCGAAAGAATTGAAAAAAATAGAACAGGAAAGGAAAGCCAGAGCTAAAGCAGTGAAACGCAGTTTGAAGCAACTTAATTCAAGATAAAATAAAAAGAAAGCTAAGGAAGTCGAAAGCGATGAAGATTCAGAGGAATCTGAAGGATCGCAATTTAGCTTGCGGGAGAGTTCAACATCTCCAGTAGATTCAGAAATGGACGAAGAGACTGATGATAGCAGTATCAATAATAATTTAAATGTGACACCAGAAAAAATCAAGGAAAATTGTTAAGTTTTGGTAAAGTTTGAAAAAAAGACTTCTGTTGTTTATTATGTCGGAAAAGTTCTCTGTCTTTATTCGGATACAGAGATGCAAATATCTTATCTTCGGAAGAAACCAGGATTATCATGGTCATTATTTTCCCCTGATATAGAAGACATACACACTCTGTATATCAACGATGTCATTATGAATAAGTTCAAAATAACAACCAAATGTATAATTACCTACTTTAAGTTCAAATTGTCAAATACTGTATAACGATGTCATACAAAATAATATTAAACATCTCATTCAGACTGATTGTAAGCTCAGAATTATCAATAAGTGAACTGAGGATGAATGATTTTATGTTTCGTTATTTTTGTAAAGACAGATTTATCGACTATGAGCTAAGTCACACACTATTAAGTTAGTTCTTTGATAAATAATTTTTTTTATAATAACAATAATAAAAATGTAACGACTTTAACTGGCTTTTTAATTACCCTGTATGAATCTACCCCATGGCGTACGAAAGTACTCCACCTACTGTACGAATGTACCCCGTACGTGGGGTACTTTCGTACAAATACCTTATCGCAGAAAAATGACTATAACCCTTTAACCGTTTGACGTACTAGTATCGGACTTTTTTGTAACAAACTACAATATATTTGTTAGACATAGGTACATAAACTAGGTAATTTCGAGAATTATTCATAAAGTAAAAAAATAAAATCTAAAAAGTGTACGAAGGGTAACCCACTCTCCCCTAACTATTTGTAATGTACAATGGTAGAGGTTAACGTTCACAATGCGTGTGTTTGAGTGTTTGACGTTTAGAGATATTTTTTTAAATTTTGTTAAGCAGATCAAATGAAGCGTGTTTCTTGAGTCTTCTTAAGGTTGGCTAGTTAATCAAGCTTCTGGCCAACCTATTGTGGTGGTCTCTCAATCTGATTTCATATTTTATGTGGATCTTTACACCTTACTTTGAAAATAAAAATTTTAAGTTCGTAGGCTACGTTGCGGCTAAGGAGCATTAGTGATTCTCTAGATAACAACTTTAGACTAGAACTCCTCCAAATGATTGTAGGACATGAGTTGAGTCTCCCAAAATTCCACATAGGTTTATATACTAGAGACTCGTTTTTTGGTGATAATTATGTCTTTAGATCTATAGGTCGATAATCGAGGAGCATGTCATATAATATCTGAAAGAAAGAACGGTTACAGACAGATATGCTACGGACTCTTAAGTGGCATAGTTGCGGAGCAGAAGACCACCAAGCCTGGTCATATAAGTGCCCCAATAGACCAAGACAACCAATACAAGGCGTACCTAATATTTCTATAAAAACAATCAACAAAAAATCACATGAAGTCTCAACAGAGATAAAAATATCAAGAATACATCAACCAATAACCATACATGATACCATCATAAATACCTATGTTAATGAACTGAACAACCCAGTAGTGACCAACAGACACGAACTAGTAACACAACTTCGTAAAACATTTGTCAACAACTTCAGAGTGTACACCCTCATGTTTGACATGGAAGAAACTGACACCTCACATCACTCGCCTACTGAGCCCACCAATAATGCCCATTACTTAACTACTATAATATACTCAAACATCAATAGATATTCTGGGAAGAAAGAGCTTATACAAAAATATATTGAATTCAATGATATCAATATGGCATTATTCGTAGAATTCAAAACGAAAGATCCAAAGAAAATAGCTTACAAAAACTGGAATATTATTCAGAAAAACGGCGACTTAATCCACAACCACACCAGGGGAAGTAGTCTAGTCCTAACAGATCCAAAACTGAGAATGAGAAAAGGCAATGCTCCATCTATCAACAACCCTCTAAATGAATGTATACATTTTCCAATGCCATTTCTTGATGATTATTTACATATATTTCTTGTTTACATTCACCCATACTCCAGAATAGAGGAAAATATATTTACGATGAGCAGCCTCAACAAATATACCATTGTAATATGCCAATACAAAGCTGAAGAAAAAACAAGTGAACGACTTCCTAAATAATACCAACTTTGTTAAATACGACACTCCGCTTACTTTTCTTATGAATCATAATGCAGACTCAACACCGGATATGATCTTTCATACCTCCAATCTAGCAAGAAATATCAAAAGTGTTGTAAATATACCAGACCTATGCTCGGACCACCTCGGTTTCAGAATCACTCTTGCCCTCACACCCCAATTAAAAATATCAAAATTGTGAAATACAATTTCAGGAAAACAAACATAGAGAAAGTGAACACAGCCATGTTGAGGTACATAGACAACAACGAGCAGGACATGAACAGAAGAATACTCAGCAATTTCAACTCTAAACTAACAAAAGTTGTATTGGAAAATATTGGCAACCCGGCCTTAAAAAGAGAACTAAATAAATATAATTGAAATATACAGATAATGATTCAGCAGTACAGGGAACATAGATGGTTAACTGTATGTGAGGAGATCAATGATAAACAGGGCAAATCGTATTGGCAGGATATTAAGAAACTTTCGAAATATAAAAACATAGCACAGGAGAGCCACCCACTGATAGAAAATGGTCAAACAGTCGACTCGCCGGAAGAGAAAACTACCATATTTGCTCAGATTTTCGAAAAAACATATGAAGAAAGCGAAGAAGACAGTTTCTATGATCACCACTATGAAACTATATCGAAATGGTACAACAAACACTATATAGACCCACAGCAAGTCAACGTGAACCCTGAGGAATATGAAATCGAATATGAAGAATACTACAGTATAATAAATCAAGGTAAAAATACTGCCCCAGGGCAATGTTTTTATTTGGGTTGGCTTCAGGGAGGTTAAATATCCGCTTTTGATCAGTCATTTGAAATAGGCGGTTTCTGTTGATCTCCCTGCTCTATATGCAAGCTGACTGTCATGTAATGGACTAACCTCTAGATATACATATCTAATATGATTGTCCCGTATCTTTTCCATCGTTAGTGCAAACGATGTGAGACTTATATATCTCAATGATTTGGGGTTTGTCCAATTACTTTTCCAATTTTGGATATGAAGATGACCTTTGCTCTTCTCCAGCTTAGTGGTATGTAACACATCGCTAAGCTGCTTCTAATCATTTGTAGTAGATGGTGCATTAAATATTTCTGCGCTGCAGGGAAAATCCCATATATTCCTGCTGTATGGCTGAAAGGTACTAATAGCCCATTTAAATATGTTCACCGTTATTACTGCTTTGACCTTCTCCCAATATTCTCGATGGGGATGAGTTAGTTCTAAGATAACGTAGTGGGTATCCATCAGTAGGCTAAGTGGAAAGTGTGTACTGAGTAGAAGAGTTTCTTTCTCCTTCTCCCCTTCCGTGTAACTTTCGTCAAATCTCTTGAGTGTCATGACTGAGATTTGCCTCTCAGCCATCGTTTGATGTACTTTGGCTGCTTGATGAGTGAAGGTGATTTTTTCATAAAAAGACCGAAAGCTCGATCTTTTTGATAGAGAAACTGAAACGGAAGAGCTGGAATTAATAATTACTGTCCCAGAGGAGAATACTAGTGTTTTATGTGGATCATATACTGATACCGCAAATATAATGACAATAATGATAATTTATGGAATCTTGTAATTGGTGTTCAGTTGCCGAAATTATGAAATACCCCTTTGATAAATGTGAATATTTTATTTTTAGGTAATAGCTGGGGTGTATGCGATGATAATACATCAAGAATCGGATGTGGACCACAAGAATATTTCAGATCCTGCGCTGACATCTCAATTACCTCTACTACATGAAAAAATATGACTGAAGCTAGATTGACTTTCAAACTTCCTATTTCTGAGAATTGTAACGTTACTTCAAATGTACATTAATTTAATTGAATAAATTAAAACTAGCATTTATTTTGAAATGACTTCTCATACTACCCTTCACTACACTCACCAATCTAAGATACGTCGAGTATGTAGTGTTGATAGCAGGAAATCCGTAAGAACTTCAAAAGATGTTACAAGATCGACAACAATAATCCGGAGCAGTGGGTTTAACTATGAACATAAGCAAATCTAAAATTGTGCAGTGAAAGTACGAGCGACAACAAGAAAATATCACTCTCGGAGAAGTGAGAATTTTAGTGATTCTAAATGGCCCTTTGAACTTTGGTAATAGCTTCTTGTTAGTGTGATGGTTATTGAACCAGAAGGTCACGAATAAATGTAGGAAGATTAGTCAGTAAAAATAAACCATGGATCTTTAGGAAATACGCTTAATTAAGTAGTAATAAAAACACGTTCACATTAGAACGCGACAAAGGTGCAAAACAACTGACTCGACAAGGCTAAAGACGATAAGTGTAAACAAAGCCAACGGCCTGTGGATTCCCTTCTCTTTGCTCTAGCACAGCTCTTTCTCCAGAGTGTGGAGAGCTGCTCTGCTTTCAGGATGACCCCAGGATAATCATTGGGCATTATTCCCACCCTGAAAGCCTTCTCTGTTTTAACATCTGCTGCGTAACCAGTGCCTTGCCCGGTTACCGTTGCAGCTGTTTTTGGTTTTTTACTAAGAGGTCGCTGTGGATGAGTGATATGCTCCGGACCTCTTTTCAGCTCCATCTTGGTGGTTCCTTTGAGGGGGTTGGGCGCTGAATAACTTGCGTCCTGGCCTCTTCAGGGGATATGCCCTCATTGAGGAATCGCAGGTATTTCCGCACCGCTGCTCCACTGAATCCTTTTCACAGTGGGTCGTCTATGTCGCCCGGTCGAATGGCATACGAACTTTGTGCCGTTTGGCTTTTTTTCCCTCTGTGAGGTGCCCGAATGAAGAGGTGGAGGTTTTCTCCACTACTTTTCCGGTGAAAGTTTTACTTTCTCTGTCCATAAATGGACCCACGAGAAGCTAGGGTCATTACGGTCCACCGCTGTAGAGCCCCGCATGCAAAGATAAGGGGTTTAATACAATGAAGTTCCCTCCAGTGCTCCAAGGTCGAAACCAGTAAGGACTATTCTCCTATATAGCCACCTTGACCTTAGGTTTTTAATGGGGTTTTCTCCTCTTGGTCCGGGCAGTAAAGCCAAGACCCCTCCCCCCATCCCACTGGTCTGCGAGACTTGACCACAGACAGCCAGGAGACATTGGTATAACAGGTGATTTCGAGGTAAGCTAACAACTTCAACCGGTATCGTAACCCTGTGTGCAATCCCTTAGCCACGATACTACAGCTGGGACAGGTAAAGTTGGTCAGCGGCAACGTACTCGAGGGCTGCCAGTTTAGTTTTTAGACACAACGAGCCCCCAGGTATTGCCCTGCAGACCTCTTCCTCATATAGAATCATCCCAGAGGACCCTTCTATCCGCCACTTGGAGGCGCGCCGGGTTGGTGCTTCACCCCCTCCACATCAATAAATATTCCGACGAATAGCGACGAACCACGTATATATCTACTGAATTTACAATCTAACCATTTATTTAATTAAAATATCTATGAGTTTTACTGCAAATATAAACAAATAATTATGTCAAATGTCAGCGAAGTTTCTCTGATATTTTTTTATTCGATTTTCTAATTCAGAATGGCGAAGTTTTTCCACATTTTCTTGTGCTGATATTATTTGTTTGAATCTTATGTTTTCATTTTACAGACTTCAAGGTTGTTTGTTTCATTGCTAGTGGATGGAATATTAGATATATCAACTTTCTCGTCAATTTTTGTCTGTTTCCAAATATAAAAGGGAAGCTTTGTGATACTAACGTTCAATAATTCATTAATAATAGTTTTTATTTTTTTTTGTAGCCCTACTAGTGAATTCAGCTGGTTTGGCATCTTCCGTGGAAAGCAAAAACAGTGAAGTAACAGCTAAAAAAATTGAAAAACAAAATATATGGTGCTACAAATTTAAAAAATATTTCACCATCTTTATTGAGCGTCTTAGCAGTCAAGTTCATAAGCCTTGCTTGCATTTCGTCTTCATAATCTTCTGGATTAAAATGTTTGGTACAAATTCTTTTGTTTTTAAAAGACTGTTTCCTTTGCTTTCTTTGAATTATTGTCCACGCTACGCTACAAACTATCCCTCGCGGCATAACTGCCTGTAAAGAATAACATTGTATTACAGGAGTGATTAAAAAGAAAATAATTTACTAGAACTGCTAGAACTGCCCTGCTTTTCTCCTTTTGCACAAACTACTATAATTATACACCACAAGGCAAGCCTACGTTTACAATACAACGTTCGTTTATAAATAGCTTAATATATTAGTAATCAAAAAATGGAAAACTGTCAGAAATAATTAAAAGCACAACTAAACTCTTTAAACAACACACAAACTCCATTATCTGTGAGTGATAGCCATACGCTTGGGCATTCTCGAAGACGATGTGTGACGCTTTCGGCGTAAATTACCAGGCAACCTATACATATATTAACCTTGATGGTACATAATATAAATTTCATAGAATGTGTTCCATTTCTGAGTATGTTTTAAGTGGATATGAGTACATGATTTCGAATAGAGGTCAAATTATTGTCAAGGTGAAAATTATAACAATATTTTTTATTACTTATACTACATATTATACAAAGACTACATATTATACATAGACTACTTAAAATTAAATCAGGATAATGAGATTCGATCAAATATCCCCCATTAAGATGCTAACAGCATATAAGTAACTTTTAATTTTGTACTAAAAACCTGCCCCGGCTTCGTAATGTGATTTATTAAAATAAAGCAGTTAAAAATATGTCTTTGATTATATAATCTCTCTGATCAATAACATTTTCAGATAATTGTCTTACAATTTAGAGCTTATACACGCTTATACATTTCTATCAATGAGATAAAATAGGACACACACAACATTTCGTACAGCGTTGCCACGAGTTGCAGGGTCTTCTTCTTAATCCGCCGTCTCCCGTCGGGGGTTGGCGATCCAATTGGCAATCATTATTCTGGATGTAGCGGCTCTGAAGATGTCAATTGAGGTACATCCAAACCATCTTCTTAAGTCTCTCAGCCAGGAATTCTGTCTTCTTCCCAAGGATCTTTTTCCTTGTATTATTCCTTCAATCATCAGTCTCAAGAGTTCATACCTTTCGCTTCTTATTATGTGGCCTATATATCTCGTCTTACTCTCCTTAACAATCTGTATCAGTTCTTTTGATTTTTTCATCCGCGCAAGGACTTCCGTGTTGGTGATTTTCTGCACCCACGATATTCTTAACATACGATGGTATAGGTACATCTCAAACTCGTCCAACTTTTTGTCTGTAGACGCATCGAGAGTCCACCCTTCACTGCCATATAACAAGATTGAAAATATATAGCATCTGATCATGCGCATTCGAAGTTCTAGGCTCAGTTCGCGTCTCGTGAAAAATTGCTTCATAATAATAAATGTTTTTCTGGCCTCCTATATTCGCGCTTTTATTTCGATCTTAGGGTCGCACTGATTATTAATGATAGTCCCCAGGTATCTGAATGAATTTACTTGTTCTACCTGTATATCATTATTGGACAAACTGGCAATTATATTTGTCTTTGAAAAAACAAGAAGCTTAGTTTTAGACACATTCATGAGTAGTCCATAGTAAAGGTGCAACACTGATTCTGGCTCATTCATTTTGTAAATTAAGATGGGAAATCGCCAAGGTCCATCGTGGTAATTTTTGACGCAATTTCGATCTGCGCATGCGTCAATCATGAAGCGGCCGTCAGCAATTTTGTACCACATGCGCATCCACCTTGGGACACGTTCGATATACAGAATGTCCAAAAATGCCATAAGGGCACTAGCATATCTCCAATTGGTCGGATTGAAGTGGAATAAACAACATTATGAAGAAGAGGGGACAAGAGGTAAATATGTAAAGCCTTAAGGGCACTAGCATATATCTCTGTTATTATTGGTCGGATTGAAGTCGAACAAACGCCATTGTGATAGGTGGAACATTCTACAGGAAGTACAAAGATGCCATAAGGGCACTAGCATCTCTGATTGGTTGGATTGAAATGGAATAAACAACGAAGAAGAGGGGACAAGAGGTAAATATGTAAAGCCATAAGGGCACTAGTGTACCATGCTGATGACGTCACCCATGCTCAGTCAGTCGATAATGGGGTATCATATAGGTAAGAAAACCACATTACTTTACTTTCGGCGAAGCAGTTTCGGCGACCCCCACCCCTTCTCGCACGCGTTTCTGCGATACTACAGGAAGTAACATTTTTCAACGCTCAATATTCGATTTTCGCTGAAACTGTTAACATGGCAAGCTCCAAAATGTTTAGTGTTTCCCAACTTTATGGTAGGGAGGTCAAACCGACCGATGAGAGATTTGGATTATGACTCTTGTTGGAAAATTTGGAAGGTAGCAATCTGATTACAGATATTGGAAATATTAAATACACGGAAGGCGTACAGCCGCTGGAAGATGGACTTATACCAATTACAGAACCATTTTGTGACAACATAATGCTTGTAAAGGTATGCGGCTTAGAGGACTGCGATGTAAATTCTAAACTTGTCAAAAAAGAAATATGTGGTTCTTTTAATAGTTATATACGTGGAAAATTTGGCGAATTGGTTTCTGCAAAACATGGTGTTAAAGCTAAGCTGCCTTTCCTCCTATTAAGTAACAACCCCATTTTCTACTATACCGGAAGATATCGACGTATAGGACGCTGGACCCATATCTACAGATAATTTGGTTGCACATGTTTTGAGGAAGAGAACCAATAAAACAAACAAACTTTATCCCTATAATATTAAAGAAATCAACCCCCTGTCGCAAGCTTACATTACATCGACAAGGAAACGAAAACAGGAAATGGATGAGCTAGATACCAAGAGGCGGAAGCTGGATTTTCTCGAAAAGACAACTGCAATTAAGGAAGAATATAGAAGTCTACTGGAGAAAGAAGAGAAAATAACACAATTGAGGGAGAGATTAGGAAACTATTTTTATAGCCATTGGGCAAACCTAGACCCAGCAGGTGTGTATAAAGTGTCGGCGTTTACCATAAACAATGAAAACAAATATACTTATGTTGGTGTGTTAGCGGAAAAGGATGCCATAAAAAATATCTACTTCTTAAAGGGTTACTACAAAAATATATTTCTAAGTGTTCACAACAATAGAGCAGCTTTTATTTCAGATGGTTATATTACAATACTTTATAATAATGGTATGGAGATAATATGTTTGCCTACAGAAGAAACGTTTGTAACGTTTACTACCAATGTTATTACGTCTTACCAAGGCAACACATTCGCCAAGATAGAAAATATGAAGTTTTACACGGAGGTATGGGAGAATATCCCTTTCACCCAAGAAGATATGACTCAAATTAAAAATATTACCATGCAGAAGATAAAAGATCGTATTAAATTCAGACATTGCCAACGCTTAGAACAAGTTGCCGAAGAAACAGAAATGGCAATTACCGCTAGAAAGGAAGTTAAGCACAGAGAGAGACTTCGTTACATATTACAGGTTGAAAATTCGGAAATTTTCTATTGCTCGAACTATTGGTTAAGTTATAAAATTAAGATAAAAATAGATAAAATCAAACATACGCCTAATAGAAAAAAGGAAAGAGTTGTATTTTGTGTGTAATAGTTGTTTGTATTATTGTAAATAAAAACGATTAAAAAAATATTGTTTTGTTACTGTTTTTTTTATTCCAACCAGTGTTGTCCTGATCCTATTTCCTAATGATATGGGTTAAGGGAGATGGTGCGTCACTTATTACATGACAGAAGACACACACCACAGGGGTAGCAGAAGGTTAGCAGACACTCACACACAACAGAAGACAAGAAGGTAGATAGGTGACACAGAACACAAGTTTTCTTAGGTTTGCTATACAGATGATAGATGGCAGTTGACACACGTGACAGATGACGCACCACACAATACATGTTTTCGTAGGGTTTGCTATGTTAGGTTAGCCCATTGTGCGCACACAATGGGCTAACCTAGCATAACACGTTCCTACTTTTGAATATGTTTTCGTACTCTAGTGAATTTGCCTCCGAAACTGAATATGTTTCTATTGTTGTTCAATTTTCAAGCACTAGATTTTCACCAACTACATCTTTTCCACGACACATATATTTATTTTTATCCATATTGACAGTTAATCCTCATTGTTGATATTCTTCCATTAACTTCCGAGTCATGTATAATAAATTCTTTTTTGACTGCGCAATAACTACTTGCTCATTAGTAAATTAAAGCGTATATAATGTTGAGATATCTAATTCGAGACCCATTGTATTATATTTTTTCTTCCACCGTTTTAAGTCTGGTTCAACATATATTTAAAAAGTATTGGCGATATACAACACCATTTGGTAATCCCGAAAGTCTGTGATAACTAATTACTTATCTTTATCCTTGATGTCATGTTTCCATACAAGCTTTGTACCCCTGAAATCAAATTTTCGTTTATGCGAGTTTGTCTTATAGCTTCCAATAGTTTCTTTCTGACGATGATATTGATTTATCGAAACAATGGTCAATTTTTTAGAATTTTCAATAACTTGTATTATATTGTGGAATTAACTAGAGACCGTGAGTTTCATTTAAAAACACTAATATGAGCATATTCCACGAAGTAAGGGTCGAGACAGTCAATTTCATGATAGGAACATTATCATATGTTTTGGCTAGGTTGTAACGAGCTATTTTTTTTTAAGCATTTTGATTGATTTTTTCAGATGGTATTTTAATTTTAATAAGTGGATATAGCTCGTTACTTACTTTCCAACTTTAATTTCTGGTACCGTTTCAGTCCCGTTATATTAATTTAAGTATTTATTTCATTAGTAATTCAAAAGCCGTGAATTACCATCTAAAGAAATGTGTAAATATTATTAAATTCCGCTTTTCAAAATTTAAATTATCGAGGACGCCCGGTATATAAACTACTTTAATTAAAACCAAAGCCGTCCAGTATAGTAGCAAAATTTTTGGTTGTTAGAAAATCGATTCAAGTTAATTCCCTCATCACCGTTGTCGCCAAAAATTTTAAGTAGGAATTAAATTATAAATTCGAAAACCGAGCGTTTTGAAAGGGTTAGAGTTAGTAGAATCGAGATATAATTTGGCAGTAAGCAATTATAAAAATTGATAGTTGTGAAGTGGAAATTTATTTTGAAAACCGAATAAAATATTTCACCGGGGTTTTGAAGTTTAATATTCAATTTCCATAAACAATTTAGTAGTTCGGCTATTTAAGAATAAAATTCCGTATTTTGATAGAGCCGGTAAGCCGGTATTTTTTTTAAACGATAAAAACAAAACTTGTTTACAGTTTTAATCACCGCGTTCTGTATATTGTTTCTTTGAAATTAAGGTCTGAGCCTTCAATAGATTGAAGTAACATTTAGATTTTACTTTTGCGATTTAGATTGTTATACCTATTGTCCTGTTTCAAATTACACAAATACATATCAGATTTTTATTTGCTTTTCTCCTCGATAATTGGATACTATTTCGACTGTGATCTTTTGTTTTTTTTTAATCAGGAATTAACCTCTATGTTATACAATTTTAACTGACCGGAAATTTGAAAGCATAATTTTCTCTAAATTACCTAGATTTATTTTAGTTCAGAATTATATATAGTTTTAACTGACCGGAAATTTGAAAAACTAAAAACCGACTGTGAAACGGATCAGAGGCTGTTGTCGCCAGCCGTTTCCCTTTCGGAACGCGCATAATTTTCTCTAGATTACTTAGATTTATTTTAGTTCAGAATTATATATAGTTTTAACTGACCGGAAATTTGAAAAACTAAAAGCCGACTGTGAAACGGATCAGAGGCTGTTGCCACCAGCCATTTCCCTTTCGGAACGCGCATAGTTTTCTCTAGATTACTTAGATTTATTTTAGTTCAGAATTATATATAGTTTTAAATGACCGGAAATTTGAAAAACTAAAAACCGACTGTGAAACGGATCAGAGGCTGTTACCACCAGGTTTATAGGTTTTGTAGATGTGTTACATTCAACGAGACCCTTGGAATTTTCCGTAACCTCCATATGAGGCTACCTGGAACTCTTGACGCGAAGGGTCAAGGGGCCGTGAAGTAAACCACGTAAAATAATCTGGCGCTCGAGCATTTGTTTCAAATGAACTTTGCATCGAGGGTGTCCAAAGTGACGCGTCAGTTGGTAAGAACCTGTGAGAGGTGAAGGACGAAGCGGCAGGAAATCGCGTCACACGGTCGAGAAATAAAAGATGTGTTTCTATGGATATTTTTACATGTTCTTCAATTAGTCGTTTGATTATGAAGATGTTATCTGTACATTACCGTCCCGTTCTGAAACCATTTTGTTCTTCGGCTTCACAACTATGATATTTTTCATCTATTCTATCATTTATTATGTGTTCATAAAGCCTACTAAACGTGCTGGTAACTGACAGTGGCCTGTAATAGTCACAGTTGTTTCGCTCTATTTTCTTATATAAAGGTGTTATGAACCATTTACACACACATTGTGAAAAGTTGTGTGGAATTGGAATAATTCACCTGTGCCATATTTGATGAGTTTTTTGTAAAGGGTGGGCAAATGAGCAAGGTAAGCGGCTGTATCCCAGAAACTAAAGATAGAGAGTTACGGTAAAAAATGTTATAGATAAAGTGGGCAAGGGAAAATGCTGGAAATTATTTTCAAGTTTCCAAGATGGCTATCAGTGGGTGTTTCCAACATATTGAATTACATAAAGTTACGTTTCTCGTGATTTTCTCCAATGAATGTAACAAAAACGTATTTGCGTTTTATTGTTAACTTGAAGTAGAACATTTTTTGTGAAAACAATTTTTCTCTATCATTCGAAATAAAGTGGTTGGGGGTATTTGAATGTTGTTTTAAATAAATGCCTGTTACTTCGAAACGGCGTAAGGATGTCAACAAATTTGGTATCATTGAAAAGAGCATTTCTTGGGCTTTTAGGTTTCTCATAATAATGACAACTGTGACCTACACGGCCGCCGATAGAGGGCGTTATTCGATATTGTAACCAATATATTGGATTTTCTAAAAAAAATTTAATACGATGATATGACTTTTTTTAGACTAGAAAATAGACAAATGTACAACCAATAAACCTGCGCAAACCGCATCCTAATATCTTTTTTCTAACTCGAATTATTAAAAAAAAATACTAAACCAGGAAAATCCATATACCAGGTGTCTCATTATATTCTGACTGTTTTTAAGAGCTTATATCTTCGAAACGGTTCTAGATAATAAGATGCTGTTTTCACAGTTAGGTTTAAAATTACCGTAAGTTTTGTTGTCACACATTTATAAAAAATGGCGTACTTCCGGTTTACTCGCTAGAAAAGTGGCGTATTTTCAGAATACAGTAGATGTAGTTTATTAAATAGGACACCCTGTATATTTAGCAAGTTCTTGAAAGACGCAACTTTTTACTTTATAACGGCACCTTAAATTAAAATCGGTGCGCAGAAAGCGACGTTAGATAACTTTAACTGAGATACTGTAATGATTCGGATATAAAGTTGGAATTGTCATAAACAAAAACTTTATTAGCTAGTAACTAAAAGTGAACAGTAAAAAACAAAAAGAACATGTTTTAGGACACTCTAAAATAAATATTCGATGTGTCTTACTTCTTGGTCTATACATTTGTGGAATCGAACAATTAAGTTGTCAAGTGCTGTCAGCATTTCAAGAGGAATATTTTCCATTACCTGCCGTATTTTTTAATTCCGTAATAGTAGCAGGCATCGGGTTGTAGATTCTATCTTTCACATATCCCCATACAAAAAATCTGGAACAGTCAGATCTGGAGAGTTTGGAGCCCATTCTATTGGACCACTCCTACCAATCCAATTATTTCCAAATTGTTGGTTAACAGA
The DNA here is from genome assembly GCA_963921935.1 of Galeruca laticollis. Lineage (NCBI taxonomy): Eukaryota > Metazoa > Arthropoda > Insecta > Coleoptera > Chrysomelidae > Galeruca > Galeruca laticollis. The sequence goes on from OY998176.1 coordinate 210,845,913, forward strand.
TTCTCTTGTTATGTTGAAATAATGGGGTGGAGCCCCGTCTTGTTGAAAGTGAACATTTTGGTTTAAAATACCATCTTGTTCTAACTAGGGATAGAAAAAGTTTTCCAACATATCAGTATAATTATTACCACGAACTGTATTTTCTGCAAAAAAGAAAGGCCCATATAATTTTTCACGAGACACTGCACACCAAACATTAACTTTAGGAGAATCTCTTTCATGTTGATGAAATTATCTTGGATTTTCTAATCCCCAAATTCAACAGTTATGTTTATTAACTCGCCCATTTATATGGAACGCAGCCTCATCAGACATTATAATTCTAAAATTTGGATATGTTCTGTACGAATCTGTTAAAGTTTCACACATAAACACTCTTTTAGCATAGTCCGATCGTTAATTTTTTGTAGAACTTGAATTTTGTAAGGTTTAAATTTGAGAACTTTTAGAATTCTAAAAACATTAGTTTTGTCCATTTCCAAATTTGATACTATTTCTCTAATTGAAATTTTCGGATTTTTCTGTACAAGCTCATAAACAGATAACATTTCTTCTAAATTTCCATTTACAGTTCTCCTTTTGCTAGATATAGAAGCAGTATTCCTAAATTTGGTTAACCATGTTTTAATGGTATTTGTAGCAGGAGGATTTTTATTGAACTTTCTTCTGAATCGTTTTCTAGTCTGAACATTGGATTGAATTTGGGCATATAAAAATATTGTTTGAGATTTTTCTTGTGCTGTATACTGCATTTTGAGAGATTAAACACTTCAATGTTATTGAATATGAAACACAATGTGACGTTATGTCAATGATCCCAATATCTTTGTGATGTGACATATTAACGCCTCCTTGATTATTATTTATTAATAAGATATCTGAATCATTACAGTATCCCAGTTAAAGTTATCAAACCTCGCTTTCTGTGCACCGATTTCAAACTTTAAGGTACCGTTATAAAGTAAAAATATGCGTATTTTAATAAATTGCTAAATATACAGGGTGTCCCATTTAAAAAATTACATCTACTGTATTCTGAAAATACGCCACTTATCTAGCGGATAAACCGGAAGTACACCATTTATATAAATTTGTCACAACAAAACTTACGGTAATTTTAAACCTAACTGTGAAAAGCGCATCTTATTATCTAGAACCGTTTCAAAGGTATGAGCTCTTAAAAACAGTCAGAATATAATGAGACACCCGGTATAGTACAGTCAAGGCAAAAATCAGCTACAACGTCCGATCTCGTTAAACCCTCATAGATTTGGATGAAAATTTGGGATTGAGTATGTTTTACCCTCTACTTTAAAAGTGACATATGCTCGTCTTGCGCTTTTTGCATTTTAGACGTGACATCTACCCCTTTTGTTAAAAATCGGAAAAAATGCAGATTTAACCACTCTGGCTTACGTAATTGTGTTTAATTACATGAAATAAATGCTTTTAATATTTATATGCATGATTTATGATTTTAATTAATTTTTCAATCCTTTTACAACCCTCTCTTAAATCGAAAATCATGAAAAAATCATTTTTTGGATTTCTGAGTTTTAAAATAACATATTGACATTACATAAACATTTTGTTTGATACTTATTATATAAATTTTGGTTGACAGTGAAATTTCAACCCCCTTATTGCAGAATCACTGTAAAAATTGGTTTCAAAAACTTTAACCTATTAAATAGTACATTACTGAAGTGAAATCTTATTTACTGAACATTAAAATATTTATTTATTTATTGCCAAATTTTTCACCCTTGAAAACTTCCGCTTGTATAATTATAATGGAATAATTTTTTAATCAGCTTCAATTAGTTAGAATCTTTTTTAATAGTTAAGATAAGTTTTATTAATATATTTCAAACTTTATTAATATTATTCAATTCACATTCTTCAAACTATCCTTAGTGCAAAAAGTGATGAAAAAGCATACTTTAAAGGTGGAAGTAATTTTTTAATATTTTTGACAAGAAAATTTAATTTTTTAATATGTATTAAAATAAATATTAAAATATATGAAACGTTTATACATCTTTTATTTAATTAATAAATTAATACATTTTTATAATTGCTCATCACAGCTCTCTTCACCAACTTCTTCATTTGTTGAACGGCTATTTTGGCAATTATCACCGCAGGTTGGATTACAAAATAGCCCTAGCCTACGACACCCACAAGAAGCGCGGCAACCTTTTTTGCAAGTGCAAAAAATCATTTTTAATACATCTTCTGGAGCAGGTGGATGAGGGTTTTTGTTTGAAAACAAAGACTCTCCAGTTTGACATCATTCCCAGTCAACTGGACGAATGTATTTGTTCCCAAGCTATATCTGGATTTGCAAAAACACTCTTTTAATGTGTTCGTCTAAGGCAGCAACTGTTGACAGTTGACAGAAGACAATTTTACCAAACTATTTTCAGTTGTAGCCTTTATAAAGAACTCATAACGCATCCGTTCCAAATGAGCTGATAGGCTTTCGATGCTTTGCAGTTTTCTTATATTAACATCTTTCACCCTTTCGTACAATAATATTGTGCAGTACCTGCTAGCTTCTAAAATGTCATCGATATCAGCGGCTTTATTATAAAATATATCGATCTTCTCTCTCAAATTAGGTCTTTTGTCTAAAAGATCCATAATTTGATTCTTGCCCTTATTATAAAACCCAGAAGTTGAGTAACATCCAGAGAAGCAATGAGAGGAGAGAATATATGGTCCTACGTTTGGATAATCTAATTCAAAGCTCTTTGAAGAATATATCACGGAGTTAACATTCTGTTTTCGAAGTTTCTAAAAATAAATATCTTCATCAGCTTTAGCTCGGGCAGTTAAAATAACTGAAACATCAACGTCTTGTGCTGCTCCACCAATCAGTACCTCTATTGTCTATTCTTCACCTTCAGAGTAGATTGGATTTTAACGAGGTCACAATGCACTGAAACCTAAGATTTATTGTGACCTCTCTATCAGAGCTGTTCACGCTACTACTACAGCTCGCCTTCCAGTTCCAGGGTTCTAATGAATTTTGGTATTTGGGACGGCTTTAAGCAGGTTACATCATCACTATTGCAAGTTCCTTGTCCGAAGCTTAAAATGGCGAGCCATTCTTGATACTAGGTGATCCGGAGCTTGTTCCTCTTCTCTACAGAATCTACATTCGTTGATTTCTGCTAGACCTATTCTTATTAGGTGCTTCTTGAGGAAGCAGTGTCCTATAAGGAAGATGTAGCTTATTTCTACTGAGATCCAAATAATTTTTAGTTCTAGCGGCATCAAAGTTCCTCAGAAACTTTTTGGAGTGGTACAACCTGGGAAGGCACCGGCATAGTATTTCTCTTTCGGTTTCCTCCTTTTTTCGAAACTCTTTCTTCTGGGAGCATTTTCCTACACCACAGAAAGGCTTCGGGCCAATAAAGGCCGGTCGTGCTCCTTTTCTGGAAAGTGTGGCCTATTCAATTCCTGTGATTCCCGAGTGGCCAGGAAACCAGACTAAAGAGACCATATTATTTTTGCCTAGTTCAACAAGTTTTCTTCGGCACATCCATACCAACTTTAAGTCATCGACATGGTAGCTCAATACATTGACAGTTGCTAGACTATCAGAATGAATCGATATGTCACATTTCTGATACTTTCTTTCTAGTTTCATTTCGAAGCATCTTCCGATTGCAAGTATTTCTGCTCTAAAGATGCTCTGGCAGGAGTCTAATGATAATGAGTATCTGCTGCCAGCACAAAAACTCCAGGGCCATCTCCCGTGGTAGTTTTTGAACCATCTGTGTACCATTTAATGGTGTTTTCTTTGAGAGTTTGGATGGTGTATTTCCTTTCCCAGTCTCTTCTCGTACTTACCGTTGTAATGCAGTTTTTTACTTTCTTGATCACTTAGTAACAGGGAAGATTCGCTGATAAGATATATTTTGTTAGAGAGTACCAGGCTTTCTGATTTTAATTACACTAATTACCTGACCCTTTCCTAGATATTCTAAGAATTGTCTCTTGTGTTTGAACGATATTCTAAAAATTGCCTCATGGGCTGATCTTTCTATCACCAGATGTAGAGGGGTGATATCTATAATGATTACTGTTTTAAATGAAACTGTCCTATAAATCTTGGGGAAACATGTTCATGTTTCATATTTTACTTATATTTCTCTTACTCCTTAAATTTTTATTTATCAAATCATTCGCATTCTCATGCTTATAAATTTCACTTACTACTCTAACACAGTGAAAATTGTGATAAAAACCTGAGTAAAAATGGTGAATATTTGATTATTACTGTTTTAAATGAAACTGTCCTATAAATCTTGGGGAAACATGTTCATGTTTTCATTATATATTTTACTTATATTTCTCTTACTCCTTAAATTTTTATTTATCAAATCATTCGCATTCTCATGCTTATAAATTTCACTTACTACTCTAACACAGTGAAAATTGTGATAAAAACCTGAGTAAAAATGGTGAATATTTGATTATTACTGTTTTAAATGGAACTTACTGTTTCTAGATAATTCCACAATATATTAAAAATGTTAAAAATTCTATGAAATTTGCCATTTGGTGCCTATCTGATATTTAATAATTATTTTTTGGCTGGACCAAGAAGTGACGTACCTTGACTTGATATATGGTTATAGAAAAAAGAAGAAGATATGGTAGTAGAAATATCAAAGCAGTGAAAATCTCCACTTAACGGAAAGTGTCGAGCAAAATTTAGAAAAGCTGGGGAATAACCCGTAACGTCATGTTTCGCGGTTCTAATTGCTTGTACAACCTTATGTAACCAAGTGTCCCAGTTATTATGAGACGAATTATCGTGAATATAACACCTTAGAGCTGTAACAATTGTCTTATTTGTTCATCTGTGTGATTTGCTTGGGGATGATAACGAGCATTATAAAAAAAATTTGCACTTTTTACTGTGACATTAGTTCCTCAAAAAGGGAAGAAGTGAAAATAGTACCATTGTTAACAGAAAAGATTTGTGGAACACCAAAAAGAAGAAAAACTTGATTTTTTATAAACTTGACAATGCCCTCAGCAGTTGCGTGTGGCATTGGATGAACAAGACATAATTTTGTAAACCAATCGGTAATTACTAAAACAAATCTGTTACCAGATTTTGACTTTGGATATGGACCTATAAGATCAGCAGAAATCCATTGCCAAGGAAAATTAATATCTTTGTATTGCCCCATAACACCAGCTTTAGGTAGATTTTGGGTTTTACAAGAACTACAAACAGAGCATTTATCAACGTAGCAAGATACAGAACTTCTAAGTTTTGGCCAATAATGAATTTCAGAGATACGAGAAATAGTTTTAGATATGCCTAAATGAGCACTTAATTCATTGTCATGAAATAACCTTAATATGTCAATTCGGTTGGCGGCAGGAACAACAATTTTCCAATTAGATAAATTACTAGAAAACATTATTGTCAACCTTAAATGTGGGATATGAATCGGGATTATTCAAAACCTTCTCAATCATTGAAGTATACCAAGTATCTGGTTTAAAGGTACTTACGTCAACAGAAATTACAGAGAAGAATGAGATAAAGCATCACTGACCACCATAGTGGTTCCTTTTCTGTATTTGATTTCAAAATCAAACTGGGAGAGACCAAGAGAAAGACGTGCTAAGTGACCTGAGGGATTCGAAAGTTTAGAAAGATACTGTAAAGATGAATGGTTTGTCTCAAGAGTAAAATGAGTGCCTTCAACGTAGCCTCGGAATTTTTCAACGCCTAAAATAACTCCTAAAAGTTCTTTTTCTGTTGTACTGTACTTTCTCTCAGTTTTATTCAAAGTTCGACTTGTATAAGCAATAGGGTGTTCGAGACCGTAGCATTCCAGATACAGGATTGCACCAAGACCAGTTTCGCTAACATCAGTTTGAATGATAAAAGGTTTTGAAAAATCAGGGCTTGCAAGAATTGGACTAGAAGTAAGACGTTTCTTAACCTCAGTAGAAGCATTTTCAGCTTCCAGAGTCCAAGAAATAGATTGGCCTTTATTTCTGCCATGAAGAAGATCAGTGATGGGAGAACAAATTGTAGAAAAATCTTTAATAAATCGACGATACCAACCAATAAGACTTATGAGACGTTTTATCTCAGTAGTAATCTTTGGATAATTTAAAATAGCAGATACTTTGTCGTCATCTGTAAGAAGACCATTTTTGTCAACAACAAAACCTAAAAACTTAAGAGATTCACGACAAAATTCACATTTTTCAAGATTGACAGTAAGATTGCCTGCATTTAGCCTAAGATACAATATATTGAGAGTTTCCATATGAAGCTCAAAGGTATGGGTAGCGATAGTAATGTCATCTAAATAACAAAAACAATAAGGCCTTAGAGAAGGAGCTATAACTATGTCCATTAGACGAGACATAGTTCTAGGAGCATTAACTAAACCGTAAGGAGTTGTAACAAACTCAAAAAGCCCTACACCGTACACAGCGAAAGCTGTTTTCGGACGGTAATATTCAGAAAGGGGTATTTGTAGAAAAGCCTTCTTTAAATCAATAGACGTCAGAAATTTTGCGTCTCGTAATTTACTAAGAATAATATCAACTTGCGCCATAGGATATGAATCAGAAACGGTGACCTTGTTCAATTTTTGACCATCAAATCAAACACGATATTCTCCGGACTTTTAGGGATAAGTCAGAGAGGTGAACACCACAGGGAGTTGGAATACTGAATAACTCTAAGATTTAACATCTCATCTATTTCTTTTACAAGATTTTTTGGCATGGCCAGAGACAAAGGATATCGACGTTGCGCAATTGGCTTTGCGTCGCCAGTATCGATAACATGTTCAATGAAATTAGTTCGACCAATTCGGTCCGAAGGAGCAAGTGTAGAAAACAAAGCGATAACTTTGTCTAGTTCATATTTTTCAAGTGAAGTGAGACTAGAAACTGATTCTGAATGAATTCTGTTTGTAGCACAAGTAGAAGATAAAAGATAGTAAGAGAAATCATGAAAATTAATGTCTAGTTTAAATAGGCTCAAAAAATCCATGCTCAAAATAAGAGGATGATTGATCGAAGGAACGATCAGAATTTTAATTGTTTTTGTGACAATATTTACAGTAACAGGAACGGTAATAAAACCCATAAATTGCTGTGGTACATCATCAGTAGTAGTTATACTTATTGAAGCATCATATTCAATAGGAACATGAAGAGAATTAATAAGCGAAAATCCTGGGTTTCCAAGAATAGTAGAATAGCTTCCGGTATCAACCATTGCAACAACATCAGTATTGAAAACCTTGATAATCATATAAGGACGATTATAATTTGGTTTCTTAACAAACAAAGTATAAATATCGGTAGTAACAGAATTGACAATATTTTCAGACAAAAAATGATCCACAGGAGTGGGTAACATAGATAACACAGAGAAAACAAGCAGATCTAAATCAATACTACAAACACTGTTAGATAATTTAACATCCAGCACAGGATTGACAAGTGAATCGGTACAAGAAGATAATCGTTTGTCAAGATTTACAGAACGATAACATGAAGAAGATAAGAAATCTCTGACAAAACTAAGATAAGCTTGCCATTCAGTAGGCGAATGAGAAAAATTTGAAGTTAGTTTTCACTTGTTGACGGTTTGCTGGATTTGAGTTTTGAATTTCCTGACTTTACTTCCGAAGTGGTTTATGCTCGACTGGAGACTTTTGTCAGATTTACAGGACCAGTACGAACCTTGTTTTTTGGATTGCTAGAACTACAAATTGGTTTTGTAGTGATTTCAATACCACAACTATAACAAAAAATAGACTTAGCAGAACGACATTTCGTAAAAATATGACCAGTTCTACCACAATTCCAACATAAAGTAGAACACAAAACGGAAACATTAACGAAACTTTTTCTTTTAGAAGAAGAATCTGATGACAAGCCAAATCAGGTTCAAGTAGACAATTTTCCGAAGAAGGTGGTCGATAAGGATCAGACCAAACTCTGGATTCTTTAACTCTTTTACAAAGCCCGGTAAGTTCATCAACAGTATTGGGACTATGTAATGCCAAAGCAGAAACAAAAAATGGTAAAATATTTCTACGAATCTTTGCAACACGAGATTTTTCATCTACAGCATTCTTTAAACGATTAAAAACACCTGTCATAGAAGAAATATTAATAGTAACGGGCTCATTCTCACCCATAGTTCGATTTAAAATCTCTAACTCTAAATCTGTTTCATAACTGTACGGAAAAAAATCTGCTTTTAATTTAGCAACAATATCAGACCAAGTACTGATTTTACAACGATTATTAACAAACCATGTAAAAGCACTGCCTCGAAAGAACTCACAAAACTGTAAAAACAATTCAGTATCAGAAATACCTCTAAAAACTCTTAATAATTCAACCTTTTCTAAAAAAAGATGAAGTGATTCATTCTTTCCAGAGACTGAAATATTCCACTTGTATACTGGATCATGACGAGACTGTGGGACCGAAGAAGAAGACAAAGAAGACGAAGCAAGAGGAACATGATTATTATGTGCTTCTTCACTATCAACTGAAACAAAAGGAGAAGTTTTTATATCAAAATCAGATTCAAGTTAAAGTACATCCCTATTCAATGAATTTTTAACTTGAACTTGTCGATCATCATCTGGGTCAATATATCTATTGATTCTATTAGTTAAACGAGTTAACCTGGAATTTACTCTGCTAAAAACAGGTTCTCGTTTATTTCCATTGAAATTATTTATTACTTCACTTAAATCTTGAATAGTGTTACGAATCTCTAAATGATCCTCCTCAAAAGTATTTATTGGCAATGAAAAACTACGATTAGCTTTTTCACGAGCTAATATACCATTAAGAAGTCTACGTTATTCCTCAACAGTATCAGGTACAGTTTCATTTCTTATTTTTATTTCATATGAAGGTTCATATGCTTTTAAATGACTTGCCTGCATTTTATTTTAGAATAAAAATTTTTTTAAAAAAATTGACTCAAGAAGCTAAGAGGCTAAATAAATTTAACTTAAAATATATTTAAGAAAAATAAATAAGTTTCGTTCTAGAACATAAAATTATTCAAAGTTTTACTTTTGAATAACCCAGTACGCTAAATATTGTAACAAATTATAATCCGGTCAATTTAGACATAAAAATAGTGGTCAAATAACAAAAATTCCGACATAGCCAAATTTTGGTGGAGACCTTGGGTTTACCCTAAAAAATAAAAATTCAAAAGTCCCCATCAATCCCATGCGAGCTTAAAATGTTATTCGGGGTCAAAGGTCAAAATTTTAGGTTTTTTGGATTTTTCTCAAAAACGGTAAGTTTTACCACAAAAATACTACAGACCGAATTTGTGAATCTCAAAATTCTCTACAAAAATGGTCTTCATGATTTTTTTAAGTATCACCGTTCCTGAGATATCGTGTTTTCAAAAGTTATGCTATAGATTATATGCACATATTTGCCCCATATATACATATTCAGGTGCTCAAGCAAGCAAAAATACCTATTTGTGTCTCTTTTATGTACATACTATATACAATATTGAGAAAATATACATTTAAAAAAAAGTCAGTCCCTTATAGAATCCCCTCTACCCGCATGGCCTTGAATAACATCTGGCTATTCTATTGTCCATGTGGTGTCGTTCTTATACCTGCTCCGTTTAGTGTTAGTGTTCGAGTGAATATACGTATTTATTACAAGCGTTTACTATTCGAGTCTGTGCTGATCAATATTTAAAAAAAATGTCATAATTTTGTTTTATTTGCAAGAAACTTTTATCTGAAGATGAAACTGTTGTGATTAGTCGTGGAATGCAAACTTTAATCGATCGAAGTGTTGCGAGAAATGATGAGTTTAGTGAGTATTTAAGAAGTGAAAAGTCGGTCACAATACACGTGGATTGCAGAAAAGCATACACCCGGAAAAGTTAATTCTCTGCAGCAAAAAGACAACGGGAGAATGAAGAAGCCAGTACTTCAAAAGTAAGTCCACCTCGTACTAGAGCGCGAGTAAGCGAATCCAGCTTTTGTTTTAAAGGAAACTGTTTATTTTGTGGTGATGAAGCAGATAAAGAGGCTGAGAAAAAAAACCGCAGAGTCTTCGAAAAAAAATTTACAAAGTTTCTACACTTAACTTTAAAGAATCCCTTTTGAAATTAGCTATAGATCGTTCTGATGACGTATCAAAAGCTGTCATTGCACGTATTAATTTTGAGTATGATTTAATAGCTTCTGATGCTAAATACCATGACAGTTGTTACAAATCTTTCCTGAGACCTAATACTGGCTGTAAAATTGGGCGTCCCCAAAACGAGGATGTGAACTCTGCGATGGAGGACATTTTTAAATTCATCGAAAGTAGTGACGACTGCCAGTTCACGATAGATGAATTAAAGAATGTCTGTCAAAATGTAGCTTTAGATAACAGAATTATAAAAGTACGATTGAAGTTAAAGTATGGTCGTAGAATTATTATTACAGAAAAGCCTGGAAAATTACCATTTATCTGTTTTGTACACAATTACCAAGACGGAAATTAATTCTCCACTTCAAATAATAATCACGAAAGGAATTCGCTTTCTTCTTGCTGTTTATGGAGCTCCAAATAAATAGATTGCATTGATAAGTACAGATATTTAACCTTTGTCAAAAATACACGAAACAAGAAGCGAGTACAACTATCTTGTCTTCCTCCAACATCGGCATCTGCTATTCAACACTTGTATCGAGTATACTATCAAGTTCAGACGTGGCAAGGCAATCAACTGAACCCTGAAGACTGGGGTTGGAAATTAATAAATAATAATTTGGAACCGATTCAAACTTTACTCCCCCCTGCTCCAGAAAAACTTCTTAACACTATTTTTTGCAATTGCATGAGAGGTTAGAGTGTTCTCCAGCGTGTACCAATTGCCAAGGTCAGTCTTGCTCAAATGTTCAATTGAATACAACAGAGGGAGATTCATGTGATTTTGATGAGGAAATCACTGATTCATCTTCATTTGAACAATTAATGAACATCCAGCAAGAGGAAGAAGAAGAAGAAATTGGAGAAGACATGATAGTTGAATTTGAGTATGAAGAGTATGAATCAGTTTGAAATATCAGAAGAAACCAGAACGACAATTAAATTCAATAACCAAAATCAACATTAATAATCGTCATACAGTTAAATAAGTATTGTCTCTCAAAATTACGTAATAATGGTTTGTGGAATAGGCCTACCGGGGAAACCACGTTAGAAAAAACGCACCGAGCACACTACCTCACAGGTGGTGTGGAAATGTGTACATATTATGTAGAACGTAACTCTTACAATTGCGATATCTCAGGAACGGTGATACTTAGAAAAAAATTATTTTTGTAGAGAATTTTGAGATTTACAAATTCGGTCTAAGGTATTTTGTGATAAAACTTACCGTTTTTGAGAAAAATCCAAAAAACCTAAACTTTTGACCTTTGACCCCAAATAACTTTTTAAGCTCGCATGGGATTGATGGGGACTTTTAAATTTTTATTTTTTAGGGTAAACCCAAGGTCTCCACCAAAATTTGGCTCTGTCCGAATTTTTTTTTTCAATTGTCTAAATTGACCGGACTATTATTGAAAGTTTGAAAGAACAATCCATTTGAAAAACAAAATTAAAATATAATGACCACGAAACGAGTTGAATAATTCAACAAGCAATTAACCTTGACAAAGAAAAAAACCTGAAGAACAGAAAAAACCAACCATAATTATATATTTTTAACACCGAAAACTATTTTTAAAAACTTTATTTTTACAATATAATTGAAATTATAATACTTGCGAAGTTAACTATTTAACAAAGCTAATGATAAACCGACAATGCTAAGAATGAATCAAAAGTATCTCAATGACTAACCAAATACAGTGCTATTCAAAAGTCCCCTCCCCCCCTCGTATCTTTTGAACGGCTACACTTACATTAATAAAATTTGGTTGGTGAATATAAAGTGTTATAAACTTCTCTACGAATCGTAACAGGTGACGTAATAGTAATAGATGACGTCACCGTGCCACTCTGGCCAATAATTTTAAATAGGACCTTATGGCAAGTGATATCTCGTTTGAAAGGCATTGACATTGGCTATTAATTTTGTTTGGGTTCAAATTAATTTTGACGGATAAATTGAATAAATACCAAAATTATTATTTCACATTTAAATATTGAAGATTTTTCAGTCCGCCTCTGGTTAGTTGTCAAGAAAATTGACGTTTTTAATTTAATAGTATTTGTTGCTTTGCAAAGTTTGGGTCCGGTGAACTATAGGGAGACACGAATTTTTGACTGATTTTGCGAAAAATCAATAGTACTCACCTATTTTGAAGATTATCCGTCGAAAAATTTGCGGGTTATACACAATTTACAGAGAAAAATCCAAAAAAAGATTTTTTCTCGTCACGTAAACCATCACTTTTGGATTGAATATTTTATACAAAAAACAGTTTAAATGTATCGCACTGTACAGGAAAGTGATCAACAATACATATTCTCACAAATTATAATAAAATTTCACTGGGGTGATATTCACTGAGACCTTAGAGATCTATTGTGCCTCCTTTTTTCTACTAAGTTCCTGAGGAAAGTCTGAGCATTTCCTCTAGTCCTATTTCCTAGAAAATTTTTAGGATATCCGAAGGCTTCAGCTTAGGTAATTGTCCCTCTTCATTGGTATAGTCTAACAGTCTCTATATGTAATTAACGTAATATTTGGTTATATTCATTCAGTCTATCTAGCCATAAAATTAAAGCCGGTAGATATAATCTATAAACATAATGAAAAAAACGAAAATATATATGCCAAATTGAACTCAAACCTAAATAGGAACAAAAAGGCAATGAAATGAACATCGTGATTAATCAGCCATTTTATAATTCAAGAAGAACTTATCTATTAAATCAGTAAAATAATAATCCGAAAAAGTAGATTATTAATTTCACACTTTCTATTTACAATATAATAAAAATTGTTATCACCTCGAGTCAATAAGATATACAATGTAATTGAAACGTTTTGAATATTTTTATTAAAATTACTTTCAAGATTCAAAATGACAGAGTTATGTTATCTAAATGAATTAAAATAATTATAATTTGCATTCATATCTAAAACAAAAAACAGCCAACTCCAAAGCTCCCGTTACCGAATCGTTGAAGATGTCAAATTACTTGTGAGCCCTTGCATGGTATACGTATCTCATTCCTAAATATATATTTAAAAATAGACTCATAGCTTTGATTTTCTTGAATAATACTTTAACTGTAACAAGAAATAACCGATGATGTAAGTGTTTACCAATTTAGTATAATAATACTAGAAGGAGCTCACTCTGACCGCTACAGTGATGTGGTACTCAACTGCAGTGGTGCCAAAGTTATCGGATCCTTGTTTGACCTATAAATATAACATAAAATGTATATCAAGTTTTCAACATATCGCCATCTAGAAATATACACGCGCACTACAAAAATATACAAATTCACGAAAACGGCCAAAATTAGCTCCTTCTAAAAACTATGCCAAATCAATCTAGACATAAATATAAGGTAGTTGATGCTTTTTTTAGGACTTGGTAAACTGGGCTCCGTATATCGGAGCCCATTTTACCGCGGAGCTCACTTATACCTCAGATTTAACATGGGAGGAGCCCACCTTGTATGTTAACTAAATATATATATATATAGAAATGTTGTTTAAAATAGTGTTGTTATAGTTATTATACAGTGCTATTCAAAAGTCCCCTCCCCCCTCGTGTCTTTTGAACGGCTACACTTACATTAATAAAATTTGGAGGGTGAAAATAAAGTGTTGTAAACTTCTCTACGAATCGTAACAGGTGACGTAATAGTAATAGATGACGTCACCGTGCCACTCTGGCCAATAATTTTAAATAGGACCTTATGGCAAGTGATATCTCGTTTGAAAGGCATTGACATTGGCTATTAATTTTGTTTGGGTTCAAATTAATTTTGACGGATAAATTGAATAAATACCAAAATTATTATTTCACATTTAAATATTGAAGATTTTTCAGTCCGCCTCTGGTTAGTTGTCAAGAAAATTGACGTTTTTAATTTAATAGTATTTGTTGCTTTGCAAAGTTTGGGTCCGGTGAACTATAGGGAGACACGAATTTTTGACTGATTTTGCGAAAAATCAATAGTACTCACCTATTTTGAAGATTATCCGTCGAAAAATTTGCGGGTTATACACAATTTACAGAGAAAAATCCAAAAAAAGATTTTTTCTCGTCACGTAAACCATCACTTTTGGATTGAATATTTTATACAAAAAACAGTTTAAATGTATCGCACTGTACAGGAAAGTGATCAACAATACATATTCTCACAAATTATAATAAAATTTCAGTTAGTTTGCTGATAATATTATTTAAAGTACCACTTTTATAAATATATATAATTGTAAGACAACAAATTTGTATGTGAATAATTTTAATGACAGAATTGACAGATACCTTTCCGTGAAACGTAATGCATAACCAAAACCATAAATCTAAATATGTATTCTCTAACATTTTCGTTTCATCATTCAATGCGAATGAGAACATTTTAAATTTGTTAGTTCATTATAAAAAATAAAATTGTTTGAACCATTTAATTTTAAATGTATATCACGTTTGGTTCTCTTCATTTTATACTTTATAATATACCATGAAACCAAAACTTGAACATTTATATCAGTAGGGGTGCGTTCACAAACCAACGTCTTGAGTGTAAGAGTTATACTTAGGTACAAAGTGACCGTTCATAAAACATTTAATATATATCTCACACTCTGTAACACAGCGCTCATAAACGCACCACGGGGATCGCCGAAAGTGTACTCTTAGTTACCCACTCGAGATCGAGGAAATTATTACCCTGACATGCGTAATTCGTATTACACAAATGTTCATGTTTATAGAGGTTAATGCGTTGAGGTTAGCTATAAGTTTCCATCAGCAGAATATTTTCAAATTCCATTGGTAATAATGTTAAAGGTTAAAACACTCGACAATTCCTGTTTTACGCAACCAACGTAAAATAATTTCAATGTCTAAATCAAATTTGGACAGTATCGACCTACAAATAGGTAGGGCGCGCTCTAATCGTTCAAGTTGGTTTCTGCCTAGGTTTCTACCCGGCGTTTGACTGACATGTTACCCTGTCAGAGTTCTTTCCTCACCCCGCCAATATATTATAAATGCACTCTAGCAGTCTAGCGTATATATACAGATATGCAACCAACAAAACAAAATACGATACTTTGTAGCATGGTTGCCAGCTGTAATCGACTACTTGAGAATCATGGTATTTTTTACATTATTATCAAGATGCGAAATCAAATATTTGATTAAAATATATCTTGATTGAATGAATTTAACCTAAACTCAAGAAAATAAATGGAATTATAAACACATTTATATATGATGATATATTTATATTGAGTATTTGAAGAAGGACAATGAAATATAATCATTGCATTCATCCTTCCCCTTCATGAAAAATATCCAATACTTTGTAACGCGCACATCAGGTTATTCAAGAAGGGGAAGGGAATATAATCATTGGATTCACCCTTCCCCTTCTTGAATAACCTGATGTGCGCGAAGGATGAATCCAATGATTATATTCCCTTCCCCTTCTTGAATGATATTTGATTTCGCATCTTAATAATAATGTCAAAAATACCATGATTCTCAAGTAGTCAATTACAGCTGGCAACCATGCTACAAAGTATCATATTCTGTTTTGTTGGTTGCATTCTGTATATATACGCTAGACTGCATTCATAATATATTGGCGAGGTGAGGAGAGAACTCTGACAGGGTAACATGTCAGTCAAACGCCGGGTAGAAACCTAGGGAGAAACCAACTTGAACGATTAGAGCGCGCGCCCTACCTATTTGTAGGTCGACACTGTCCAAATTTGATTTTGACATTGAAATTATTTTACGTTGGTTGCGGAAAACAGGGATTGTGGAGTGTTTCAACCTTTAACATTATTACCAATGGAATTTGAAAATATTCTGCTGATGGAAACTTATAGCTAACCTCAACCCACAGAATAACAATTACTGACGCATTAACCTCTATAAACAAGGACATTTGTGTAATACGAATTACGCATGTCAGGGTAATAATTTCCTCGATCTTGAGCGGGTAACTAAGAGTACACTTTCGGCGATTCCCGTGGTGCGTTTACGAACGCTGTATTACAGAGTGTGAGATATATGTTAAATGTTTAATGAACGGTCACTTTGTACCTAAGTATAACTCCTACACTCAAGACGTTGGTTTGTGAACGCACCCCTACTGATATAAATGTTCAAGTTTGGGTTTCATGGTATATTGGTATATTATAAAGTATAAAATAAAGAGAACCAAACGTGATATTAATTTATAATTAAATGGTTCAAACAATTTTATTTTTTATCATGACCTAACAAATTTAAAATGTTCTCATTCGCACTGAATGATGAAAAGAAAATGTTAGAGACTTCATATTTAGATTTATGGTTTTGGTTACGCATTACGTTTCACAAAAAGGTATCTGTCAATTCTGTCATTAAAATTATTCACATACAAATTTTTTGTCTTACAATTATATATATTTATAAAAGTGTTAATTCAAATAATACTATCAGCAAACTAACTGAAATTTTATTATAATTTGTGAGAATATATATTGTTGATCACTTTCCTGTACAGTGCGATACATTTAAACTGTTTTTTGTATAAAATATTCAATCCAAAAGTGATGGTTTACGTGACGAAAAAAAATCTTTTTTTGGATTTTTCTCTGTAAATTGTGTATAACCCGCAAATTTTTCGACGGATAATCTTCAAAATAGGTGAGTACTATTGATTTTTCGCAAAATCAGTCAAAAATTCGTGTCTCCCTATAGTTCACCGGACCCCAAAGTTTTTCTAAATAGCTTAAATATTTAATTTTATTATCGTTTAACGAGACGTTTAAGAGTTTACATAGGCAAAACGGTACGTACTCAAGCCGACAAAGTAGCAGCTATCTTAATAATTGGTGAATCTAGAAAGAATCTCCATGGAGCGGTACGTTTATTTAATGAGAGATACCCAGATCGCCATATCTCGAGAACTTATTTGAGGGAGCTTCTTCACAAGTTTGAAGCAACATGTAGTGTTCAAGATGCCAAACGATCTGGTCGACCAACATTTAGTGATGATAAAAAAATTGATATAGTTGCTGAAATGGTAATAAACCCTACTTCCTCTTCAACTTAAGTTGCGTCTATCTGTGAAGTAAGTAAAAGCACAGTACAAAGAGTGGTGGCTAAAAATAAATCTCACCCATACAAGTTAAATATGGTGCACCACCTTTCGGATGACGACCCCGACAAAAGACTCGAATTCTGTGACTCTATGACAAATAAAATTAGTCAAAACCCACATTACACAAAAACAATTTGTTTTAGTGACGAAAGTACTTTTTGCCTCAATATAAATGTGAATACAAAAAATGTAAGGTATTGGAGTGACACAAATCCTCACACCTTTCGTGAACAACATATCCAATTTCCAGAAAAAGTCAATGTTTGGGCAGGTATTTTGGTAAATAATATAGTTGGTCCTGTTCCCCTAAATTCAAATTTAAGCGATGAAGTGTATCTGGAGATATTACAAAATGCAATTGAGCCGTTAATTCTTGAAATTCTGGAAGATAATCAAGATGAATTCGGCCATCTGGAAATAACATTTCCACAAGATGGTGCTCCTGCACATTATTATGGTGCAGTAAGACGTTACCTGGATGAAGAATATCGAGGTAGATGGATCGGCCGGCGAGGTCCTATAGAATGGCCACCTTGGTCACCAGATCTGCCACCATTAGATTTTTTTCTATGGCGGTACTTGAAATCCAAGGTTTATACTACGGCACCAGATAGCATTGACGTTTTGAAAGAAAGAATTACTGAAGAATGCAATGCTATTTCAGCTGATACATTCGAACAAATACGACAAGAGTTTACTAATAGGATGTATTACTGTCAGGAAGTAGACGGAGCACATTTCGAACACTTGCTATAAGAATCCATTGTTGATATTTGATTAATTAAATTTAAAAAAATAATTTCAATAATTTTGGTATTTATTTAATTTATCCGTCAAAATTAATTTAAACCCAAACAAAATTAATATGGCTATGTAGTGGCCAGAGTGGCACTGTGACGTCATCTATTACTATTACGTCACCTGTTACCATTCGTAGAGAAGTTTACAACACTTTATTTTCACCCTCCAAATTTTATTAATGTAAGTGTAGCCGTTCAAAAGACACGAGGGGGGAGGGGACTTTTGAATAGCACTGTATAATAACTATAACAACACTATTTTAAACAACATTTCTATATATATATATATTTAGTTAACATACAAGGTGGGCTCCTCCCATGTTAAATCTGAGGTATAAGTGAGCTCCGCGGTAAAATGGGCTCCGATATACGGAGCCCAGTTTACCAAGTCCTAAAAAAAGCATCAACTACCTTATATTTATGTCTAGATTGATTTGGCATAGTTTTTAGAAGGAGCTAATTTTGGCCGTTTTCGTGAATTTGTATATTTTTGTAGTGCGCGTGTATATTTCTAGATGGCGATATGTTGAAAACTTGATATACATTTTATGTTATATTTATAGGTCAAACAAGGATCCGATAACTTTGGCACCACTGCAGTTGAGTACCACATCACTGTAGCGGTCAGAGTGAGCTCCTTCTAGTATTATTATACTAAATTGGTAAACACTTACATCATCGGTTATTTCTTGTTACAGTTAAAGTATTATTCAAGAAAATCAAAGCTATGAGTCTATTTTTAAATATATATTTAGGAATGAGATACGTATACCATGCAAGGGCTCACAAGTAATTTGACATCTTCAACGATTCGGTAACGGGAGCTTTGGAGTTGGCTGTTTTTTGTTTTAGATATGAATGCAAATTATAATTATTTTAATTCATTTAGATAACATAACTCTGTCATTTTGAATCTTGAAAGTAATTTTAATAAAAATATTCAAAACGTTTCAATTACATTGTATATCTTATTGACTCGAGGTGATAACAATTTTTATTATATTGTAAATAGAAAGTGTGAAATTAATAATCTACTTTTTCGGATTATTATTTTACTGATTTAATAGATAAGTTCTTCTTGAATTATAAAATGGCTGATTAATCACGATGTTCATTTCATTGCCTTTTTGTTCCTATTTAGGTTTGAGTTCAATTTGGCATATATATTTTCGTTTTTTTCATTATGTTTATAGATTATATCTACCGGCTTTAATTTTATGGCTAGATAGACTGAATGAATATAACCAAATATTACGTTAATTACATATAGAGACTGTTAGACTATACCAATGAAGAGGGACAATTACCTAAGCTGAAGCCTTCGGATATCCTAAAAATTTTCTAGGAAATAGGACTAGAGGAAATGCTCAGACTTTCCTCAGGAACTTAGTAGAAAAAAGGAGGCACAATAGATCTCTAAGGTCTCAGTGAATATCACCCCAGTAAACATTCATACATACACGATACCAAAAATTATTTACTAAATATATCTAATTTGCATCCCAACTGAGCTAGAGTTTTTTTCCAATTCTAGCTTTTATTTCTTGTACACATACGATGTAAACATCAAAATTCTTTTACGCGATTTCCGTTTTCCTCATATAATTTTCATACTTGCATTTTAAGTTGGCGTCATGAAATTATGAGAATTTTAAGTGTCCAAACACAACAAAAATTCAAGTTGTTTATAAATACCATAACAAACATTATACTTGTTCAACCCCAGTATATTTTTAGAGCTAAAAACTTATCATGCTTCGCTACACTGATTCTTAAAATGGGAAATACTAAGAACAAATTATTTATTTCTGAAGCTAAGTATTCAAATTATAGCATGATCTTGATAAACACTCTTCTGTTTTTGTTGATTCGACATAATTTTGAGATTACTAATCTAATTAAAAATCGAGAGCTTCCGCTCGAGGGCTTTGATAAATTTACTATTAATATAACATTCCATTGACCAATGAAATTTCATAAATTTTAAAACAAACCAATCGGTAATAATTAATAGCAACTATTAGCGACTACAGAAATAATAACTTTCATTTGGAAACGTTGAATATAACTTCAAATGATTCTGACCATTTTGGCAGTAATTAAATTGTCATGTCATAACAAAATTTGTCCACGGCGGTTTGATAATTGATAAAGTTTACATTTTACGTGTGGAGCTTCCTAAGAATGATGACGTTCATTATTCACTAGTCAATAATAAGTATTGATAATCAACAAATCCCAGACAGGCCGTAGCAGGGCGAGTTCCAGCGACTACAATACAGCTGATAGCTAGTATTTTAATTATTATACTGAATTAAAATTACCAAAAAGTTTAATATGAAAAATGAATCAGACGGTGAAATGAATGTTACCCTGCCGAACATAAGGGAAGCAGCACAAATATGTAGACTCATTAGCTTGTACCCGCGACTTCGTTGACGTAGATGTCTTAATCAACAAATATTACGAGATTAGCTTGACTTTACAGAATAAAGCATTATTAGTTTCTTATTATGAACAAATTTTGATACTTGATCTCTTTGATAAAAGTTTCGTTAGGTAATTTATTTCATATAAATTGTTTATCACACCTATTCGCAATTATCCCTACATTATACAGTCTGTCCTTTCTGTATGTCTTCTCTATCGAATAGTGGATCGTACAGATTGTCTCCATTCAAATGTTTAAAAAAAATTTTTGACTTAAAAAAATTCTTTTAGATTACAATACATAATCTTAATTCTTCATCATTTGATATACAGGGTGTAGCATTATTTTTTCACAATAATATATATATATTTAGTTGGTACATAACGAACCATATTAATTTTGAGAATTGGCATCACTGTAATGGGACGTAAGCTACCGCTAGATAACGAAATTTTATCGCGACGTAACTGTAACCACCACGATGTCCCGTTAAACACCTTAAGATGTCGAATTTTGTCGCGGCAAGCTACTCTAGGTATATATATATTTATATATATATATATATATATATATATATATATATAAATATATATATATATATTGAACTAGTCATCTAGTTTTGTAAATATATTGAAATAAATAAACATAATAAAAAGGTCTTATTGTAACGGAAGGAGTGTCAGTAGACACAACCATTAGAATAAACTCAATAACAAGTCAAATATTAAAATATAAAAAGATTGAAATATGAATAAATCGGGTGAAATATTGATGTGAATGTTTTAAAAAGGGATGAAGAATAAAAATTCCAACACTATATTAGTTAAATAGATAGTAAATATTACCTGTACCAGTAATTCTGATTGGTTGTCAAAGTCACGGAATTCCGTATTACACTGAACACAGCCATAGCAATTTCTGCAGGACGAAATGTCATATAATAGCTTGAAACCTAAATTAAGAGAAAAGAATAATCAGTTTAACAATAACTTAACATTGTTTACATAATTTATTTAGTAGTAGCAAAGGTTTAGAATACCATGTTTCATTCATTCATTGCAAAGGGTTGAAACTAGATGGAAAATATAGTTGGAACACAGCCCAAATGTATAAAAAGGAAATGAATATTTACAAGAAGTAAGGCCTGCTAGGGAATTTTCATTACCAACTTAAAATCATTGCTTATTGATTATATATATGAAATTTAATTACAAAAACAAAAATAATCAGGAGTTTATGTATAATAACTATAAAATAAGACTCAAACTAAAATAGAATCAATTACATATAGGTTAATTAATAATATAGGTTGTAAAATTTGTGAAAATAAACATTTCTCAAATTAGCTAAATAACATGAATATAAGAAAATTGACTATTGTACGAGGAAAAGAGGACTTAATTAAAATTCCTTAATACAATAGAAATCTAAGTGAATTAGTGTTATTACCCTCCAGGACAATAAATTAATGTTTTTTTAAAATAGTAACTAAAAGACTGGAGAATAACAATTTTAGTGATAAAAAAACAAATAAGTGAGCTATGGACTAGGGAAGCCAAAAGACTTGTTGATTTTGAAAACAAAAGAAGGTTGATTTATGATGGTGATAGAGGATGCGTCGTTAAAAGATTGCTCTCTGTATAAAATTGTTTAAAAGTGTTTAAAAGTTAAAATTCCAAAAAAAAGTTAAATCAAACTAATCATAGGAGTATTCAATCCTGTGTAAGGAGTGAATAGTGCAGTAGGAGCGTGTCTCTTATGAGATATCTGCAAGATTTGGAGATGCGAGGGCAGCCGGCAGTGATAGCAAAGAAAAGGTCTGTGTATTTTGCTTAAACTTATTTGGAATTCCAATTAACATTTTCAAAGTGTACACTCAAATCTTTAGTTGAACATTCGAATCACATAACGCATAAAAAGACCAAAAATAATAAAATAAGATGCATCATAAATTTATCTATAGAGAATTATATCTTTAATATCTATAAAATTAGTGTACTCACCGTTTGTAAATTTAGCTACTTGAAATATTACGTTATTATTATATTATATTATGTTATATTAAATCTTAAATCTTCCTTCCAGCTATTGCATGTATAACTTTAAACTATCACTTTCTTGACCTTTAAACACACACATATATAGTTTATAAATTATCACTTATATGTAATTGATTATAGAAACTTGATAATTTTAACAAAAATTTTTATCACAAGCACGCTAGCTTCGTGTTAACTGTGAAACGTTATTTATGGAAGGGAAACCTCCTTCTTTCATGTATATTGTAGTAGCGCATGCGTTTGGAGATTTAGCGCAGACGCAGTAGTGGGAACATTTTGTTATAGAGAATACATGTATGATATAGGGTGGCACAATTCCATAAGAATAAATGTATATACCAAATTAATAGTTTCAAAAATATTTTATTATGTTCCAATCAGGTTAAAAATTTTCAAATTATTTTATTAAACTGCTTTACATTTATGTGTTGATTTTTCTTTATTCTCACATCCATGATTAAATTCTCAATATCTTTGTTGTCGTATTTCAATCGTTTTATTTAACAGATATTGTTTCTTTCAGAGGTTGTAAGTTAAAGGTAAGATTAAGAATATATTTCCTCAATCTTTGATTAGTATATCCAGAACTTAAAGGGAGGATTCTCATGCTTCCGACTAATTTAATAAACATTATAAATATATAATTAATTAAAAAAATCTGAGCTAGTCAATCAAGGGAATAATTATAAAATGGCGCCCATAAATAAACTTAAATAAATAAATAAAATTATAAAAATTATATATAAAAATAATAATATATATATATATATATATATATATATATATATTAAAATGAAAGCTAACTCTTATCTTATTTACAGTAACATAATATTCTTATTTATTTATAAAAATTTCCAGTTCTATAACTACGTCAACAATTAAAAAAACGACAAAAATGTTATTTACCTGAAAAAAAATTAATGCAAAAGATATTCTAAGAAGCAAATTTCGCAGTATTCGTATTGTAAAATATGTATAATTGAATGTTTTAATAACAACGAAATATTTTATACCGATGTCACAAAATCTCAATATCAGTAAAAAAATAATATAACAGGGCACCAGTGTCACTATACTAAGCATTCACCGGCCTGGGACTCTCCTCAGGTGGTGAATTCGGCCTCAGTTACACTATTTTTTATTACCGCAATTGGGATAATGTGAATCAATAAACAAAATGTCGGAACAAATGGATTTATTTGACACAAAAATAAATTTACATAAGCCGTATATTCTCAATACAATACGAACAACAATCAGTTATTACAATAAAAATGTCCAACTCAATATTTTATATCTACAAAATATAAGTTGGGGACTCATCTTGGGAAGACTCGGGACGTACGACGATTTCGACCGGTTCTTGTGCCGTTGGTGGCTGGACTATTCTGGAATCTGACCGTTTGGTGTGGTAGAGCTGAGTGGTGCAGTGGATCTATATAGTCCGGTAGAGCTGGATTGTGCGATAAGGCTGAATGGTACGATAGACGCAGCAGAGCAGCAAGAAAAATTAAAATCACACACAAAGTATTATTTAAAAACTGAATATTGGAATTGCTTCTCAGCGAAGAATGAACAAGCGACCGATTCGACTTGAATCCTCGTTTAAATACAGTATTTTTCGATGGTAAAAACGGTCACCGACGCGTTCTTAATATTTGAAATAAAAGGATTTGGAATTAGAGATGGGAGTAGCTGATGAATAAGTAACGCTCCAAAATAATTACTGAAAATAGTTCTTTTCATCGCATGACAAGCGCATGCGCAGCCGCCATCTTGGAACAGCGTGAGTTTAAAAGTTTCGTATTGCTTTGTACAATAATGGCTGGGATGCAATATTATCTCCACATTAAAACAAATTATTAATGGTGCAGTACTTGACAAATCAGTTGAAGCGTATAATTGTGAACGATTAAAATGTGGTTAAAGTGTTAAGGGCGTTCTCAAAAAGGCGAAATAAATCTGTTAGTTGAGAGGTTATCTAAATAAAAATAGGTACTTAAATAATTTTTATCTAAATGAAATTAGGTACATAATTTTAACATAATTTATTGTTAGCACATGAGGAAACTCTAAAATTAACATTTAGGTTCGGTATGAATATTATTAATAATATTAAAATTTTTCTGATATGAACATATTATATTTTTAATCATAGAGTTACGCGTATATATTAAATACATTTTGCAAGCAAGGTTAAGGAAAATTTATAAAGTGATATATATTATGTATTGGTTTAAAATCACTCTTTATACGCACTCCATAAGAACACCGTTTCATTTTTCCTTTTCGTACAGACAGTATAGCCGAATTGAAAATTTTATTTTTTAATTAAGACAGCTTATTTTTTTAATTTTCTCTCAATTTATTTTTAATAATTATAATTTGTTTAACGTTTGATGATTTTAATTATTTGTACACAGATATTCAAACGTGCGTATTTACAAAACAGTACGAAAAAGATGACAGAACTGCACGCATGTGCACAAAAAAAAATTGTGATAAAAAGGTCTATAGAAACATGTCTCAGCGACATGTTACAATTTAACTAGTTATTATAATAACTATAGTTTTTTTATCTTCTTTTAATTTAAAATATACTTTCATACATCATCCAGGTACAATCGAGTCATGTAAAAGAAAATAAGATATAAATAACAAATAATAGAGTTCCAAACTTCATACTAATAAGATTTATATAGGTAATTCATAACCAATTAATAGAACTTACTTGTAGGCTGACAGCACAAACTTGTGAACCTAAATAATATATACGTATATATTTTTGAAGGGGTTCTCGAACATTGTTAATCTATTATGATTATTTTTGAAGGCATTTCATTGTATCGTCATCATTTTTTTTCATAAGACATTTTAATAAATATATATATTTGAGAAAGAACCTGCACTGTTTGCTTTCAGCAAGCACTCCGAACCCTCTAATATAATTCCTATTCTAACCTCAGGACCAGGGGCCAGAGGATATATTATAATTAAAATGCTGTCTCTTGCATATGGTTGTAGAAAGTTAACACTCGAACTAACTGCTCGTACTCTAGTGCCGGTTACTTCAAGCGAGCTAGCAATCTTAAGCGGCGTCCACACTATGCCGCGGTTGGCTGTTGGCAATGCCAATACAATGTAGACGTGGCCGTTGGCATGTGCCGCTGAGCCAATGGTTTGCCAACGAAAATCGCTCTAGTGTCGCCCTCAAAGGAAGCTAATGAGAGCCGGTAGTGTGGACGAGCCAACCGTTGGCTTCACGCGGCACGCACGTGGTTCAGTTGTTGCTGAAGCAGCGCCCTATTCAGTTTGAAAGTGTACAAAGATAGAAATAAGAAATAAGATGCTTCACAAGAAATTGCAGAAACTTTTAGTGTTGATAAACAAGTTGTGGAAAAGAAAATTAAAAAACTAATGGGTCTATTGAATAAAAAAAGTATTGGCTTCTACATCCTCTTATTCAAGTATTTTCTTAGTATAAATTGAATAAAAGGTCAGTGACTACTTCATGTGAAAGGGATTACTTATGGCCATAAGCAAACTCTTCTGGTTTGAAGTAGTTACTTAAAATATAAGGATTTTTCTAGTACTGGCTTATTTTTATTTGAATAAAAATAAGATCTGTCTTAAATTAGTAAGTTATAACTTGACGATTTTTAAGGTACCTATAAAGCATTATTTTTTCCTACGGTAGTTACTAGTGTTAAACATGGTGGACTTCATATATGTTCGTAACAGGAAGAACTATAGGAAGAGAAGAAGCATCAGCCCAAGCAAATCTAAGCTCTTGTTGCGTTTTGAAAGTGAAAGTGTAGACTATATTTCGGATTATTTTTTACCAGAGAAAGATGAATCCAGAGGAGGTGCACTTGCATCTCGGCAAAAGATGGAGATATTCCTACGATATGTTAGTGATACTGGATTTCAAACAGGTATTGGTGAAGATTTTGGCGTTTATCATACTACAGTATGTAAAACCATCAGTGAAGTAGGTGATTGTATATTGGAAAAGGCCCACCATAGGATAAAATTTCCATCTAATCTAGATGCCACGGAAGAAGCAAGAATTAAATGGTCAAATCGATTCCAAAGTCCTACAGTCATTGGTGCTGTAGATTGCACTCATGTTCAAATTAAAAAACCACCAGAATTTGGCGATGATTTTATTAACAGAAAAGGATTTGCTAGCATAAATGTGCAAGTAACTTGTGATGTTAATGAATTGATTACAAGTGTAGACGCTCAATGGCCTGGAAGTGTTCACGATTCCAGAATTTGGAAACAAGGTTCCGTATATGAAAATGTGGCAAGATATCGGGGTAATTTCTGCCTTCTAGGAGATAGTGGATATGGAATTGCTCCTTGGCTATTAACACCTTTTAAAAATCCTCAAAACCGAATTGAAGATTTATTCAATATCACTCACTCCAAGGAAAGAGTTGTAATTGAGAGAGTTCTTGGACAAGTAAAGCAGAGGTTTCCCATTCTAGGACACAAGGTTAAAACATCTTCGTCAAAAGTTCCAAAAATTATTGTTTGCTGTGCTGTTTTATATAACATTAGCAAGAATTTACGAGATGATTTTGAGTTTGCATTAGATGAAATGGAAAGTCTTGGAGACTCCTATTACGTGTGTGATGAAGCTGAAAATAGTACTACTATCCGTCAGAGAGGCACTGAGAAGCGTCAAGCAATACTGGAGACAATGTTCGGTGATAATATTTAAATACTAACCCAAGTTAAAGCTGGATGTTAAGTGCAGACTGTCATACTTAGTGTGTTTAAATAAAGCAGTTTCCTGATTTTTATAATTAGTTAAATAACAATTTTCCGGTTTTTTGTATTTTATTAAATTACAAAGTGCAAACACAAAATTTTATTACACAAAGTTCCTATTGTAAAAACTAACATAATATATACAAAACAGAAATGCATATTTTTTAGTTACAGGTTTGACAGATTTCTGATTCACTACAAGTATATATATTCTCGTAATTCTGATATAATACCGCTTGAACTTGTCTCCCTAAGTTACTTTCGGGATCATGGTTTGGCTGATTGGTCAGTCTGTCTATCATGAGTTGTTCTTTTTTGGCTTGCAATCTAGCGAGATTTAATTGCTGGAGTAGAACAAGGCATTGCAGTTCTTGCGTTGACAAGTTTTTTGTTTCTTCAGTTTCTTGTTTCATTCTTTTCTGTTGCCGCTTTTGTACAATGCTTGTAGGTGGAGGCAATAACTGTGTATCCATATTAATTTCCGTAAAATTGTGTGGAGTATTTCCTTTATCATTCTCTGTTCCAATAGAACATGCACCAGGAATTTTTACAAAAACTGGATTTTTTTCATAATTCAAAAGTTTTAAAAACTCTTCTTCCCATTCTTGTAGTTTAATTTTTTTGTTCCCGGTTAGATTTTTATCAGTTTTTTTCTTCACGTTTGTTTTCATATTATTGAGGATTTTTTTCAACTTTTCAATAGTAGTATTTGTGCCAGACATTTTCATAAATTCGTCTTTGAGATCTTTCCAAGCCATTTCTTCAGCTTGAACAACAGTAGGAATCATTGATTTATTCAAAAGAACCTTATACTTTTTTAGCAATTTGACAAACATAAGTCTGTAACCGCCAATTTTTACCGGCAATTCTTCCTCACTCGAAGACATGATTGCGACGAATAGACATATACAACGCTTAAACTTGAAAACAAATGCTTACTTGCGGTTGCACACATGTCACGACTTGTTTAGTATCAATGTTTGTTTACGCAACGAAAAAAGTAAATACTTGTAAATATAAGTAAGTACTTATAAGTAATCACTCAAAATTCAAAAGATTTGTCCAGTATTTACTTTCGAGAGAGTTCTAGTTTTTATTCAAATAAAAATAAGTATTAGCTTCTACTTAGAAGTTTTAGCTTTTTCTTATAAGTTATGACTTTTTTTTATTCAATAGACTCAATGTGTCATTTTTCACGTAAAATAAAGAGGGAGAGAGAGTCAAGTAAGTCTGGTGCGGGGAATTCTGATGTATACAAGAGTAAATGGTTCTGCTTCAACACCATGCTATTTCTCAAGGATCGAAATACACCTAATGAAACGACGGACACAATCACGCAGGTAAATATATATTGACACAGTAGAGTCATAGAATAATTAGTAATTATATTTTACATTACTATACAACACACATGACATAGTTTAGAGCTTATTATTTGTCGTGTTGAAAGGATACTATTCCAGCTGGGAAAGTAAAGAAGTCTGCAAATTCATTTCTAACGGCTTGTGCCTCTTCAGTGCTTCTTCTTGAAGTTCGAGGAATGTTGACTAAAGCTTGATTTGAGGGGGATTCTATCCAAGTTCCTGGATTGATCTCACCTGTGGTTGAGCACTCAGAGTCGAATGTTCCGGGAGGATTGTACACTGATTTGGAGTTACTTTTCCTTAAGTAGTTGTGCAGATAAAGTACTGCCAACACCACCATCGTAGCCCGCTCTGGTTGTAATAGCATAGGTCTTCGTAGTATGCGGTACACAGAGGATATTATGCCAAACGCATTCTCAGACACTCTACGTGCTCTACTTAACCGATAGTTAAACACTCTTTCCTTGGAATTCTTTTTTTGAGCACTTGGTTTCATAATGTTTTTTGGCATAGGAAAAGCATCATCGGCCACAAAAACATACGGTGTTTCATCTATTCTTCCAGGAAGAGCAGTAGGAGGAGGAAGATGCATTGTGTTGTTCTTAAGACAATCTTTGAATGTTGTGCGACTAAACACACCTCCGTCTGATATTCTACCTTGACGGCCAACATTTGCGAAGATAAAGTTGTAGTGCGCATCTACCACCGCAAATAGAACTATACTGAAAAACCCCTTGTAGTTGAAATATTCTGCGCCACTACGGATAGGTGCTTGCAACGTAATATGCTTCCCATCAAAGGCCCCCACGCAGTTTGGGAAATTCCACTTATCATTGAACTCTTTTGAAATAACTTTCTACTCTGCTTCAGTTTGTGGCATCTGAAACAAAATGATAACAATGTAGCAATATTCAATCATTTATCTTTTCCTTTTTTTAGGACGAGCATACAAATGAAAATGAAGAAGCTGCAGACAAAACCCAGATTGTCACCCGGACCAAGTTGCTGGACCAAGTAAAGACACACCTGGAAGAGGTGACAATGCAAATAAAAGTTTGCCAAGGAAACCGTCTGTTCGGCCAGGCGGAGACCCACAAAAGAAACAAAAGACATCAGCTACAGAAGAAGCTCTGTCAATTATGAGAAGTATCCAAGGACGACATACATCAGGGATGGGTCAGTCTTTTGGAGACCTAGTAGGACTGCGTATTAAAGACCTCCCATCGTCAAATGCTCAGAAAATTGTGAAACACCTTATTAGCAATATTCTGTTTGAAGCTGGAATGGGCTAGTACGACTATGGCAACCCATTGAGCGGAAGTTACTCACAGCCTTTCTACCCAATCCCGAACTACGTACAAGAATCGATTCCTGCCCCGATGCCACCAGCTTGTCCCAATCCAAACCCACATTTTGAGCAGCCGTCTTTTCATGGACAAACACAAGCAACCTTTCCACAGTCAGCCTTGAGTCCCACGTCTTCAACCTATACAGTAACGGACAATAACTCTATTGATACTATGTTGATGCATCTGTAGTTCTCACCCCATCTCTTCAAAATTTAAATTTGAGTTAGACTTTTGTTCATTTTTTGTTGTAATAAACCTAAGACATATTTTAACTGAGTAAATGTTTCATTTATAATAGAGAATGTTTTGTTCTAACGAACTTGAGACACATGTCGACTAAATAAAGGTTTTATTTGTAATAGACTATTTTTTCTTACCTTGATGTAATCCTGTAAAACACTAACAATGGCTTCACAAACAATCGGGATGATGGCTGATATTATTTGCTTTGAAATCTTGAATGTGTAACTTAACGAGTGGAAAGAGTTTCCCGTTGCTAAAAACCGCAGAGTAACTGCAAGGCGTTCATGTGAGGGTGTGTCTGGTTTCTGGATTATATGAGCTATCTTATTTAGAAGACCTTCAAAGTCACTACTTTTCATTCGAAAAAAGTTTTTTGAAACCACATCCAGATCTGTACTCGAGATTTAATTCGTCTGCATCATCCAATAACAAATCCTTCATTAAGTCACCAGTTCCGTATTTTCTTCTACTTTGAAGGCTTGGACGCAACCAAAACCGTCGTTTGCGCCGTTTACGCACATTTTCGCTGATAATTATAAACGCACCTAAAGCAACTAGTACATCCTCCTCGGCAGACATTTTGCGACTGAATGCCAACTCTGCCAACCCGGCATTGCCAACAGCCAGTCGCGGCATAGTGTGGACGCCGCTTTAGAATATTCCATAGCGAATGTAAGAACAACGGAAGAATGCTCAAGTCTGTTTACACTAAAATAATTTTATAGAGTAGGGATAGAATAAGCATTCGCTCATCTATGTAAATCGGCCTTAAGAATACAAAACTTGTCATTTATTGTGTTTTTATCAAGATCGTAGTTCCATACTGAAATGTATATGAGAAAAATATTATTCTTAGCATTTGTTGTTACACTGCAAACTACGTTTCACTACGATATCCATTGTTATAAAAAAGCCTTGATTATACAACTTCCTGTAGCAACAATAATTTATATGGTAATATAGGAGAAGGATGGTCAGTCAGCCTTGAGTCCCACGTCTTCAGCCTATACAGTAACGGACAATAACTCTATTGATACTATGTTGATGCATCTGTAGTTCTCACCCCATCTCTTCAAAATTTAAATTTGAGTTAGACTTTTGTTCATTTTTTGTTGTAATAAACCTAAGACATATTTTAACTGAGTAAATGTTTCATTTATAATAGAGAATGTTTTGTTCTAACGAACTTGAGACACATGTCGACTAAATAAAGGTTTTATTTGTAATAGACTATTTTTTCTTACCTTGATGTAATCCTGTAAAACACTAACAATGGCTTCACAAACAATCGGGATGATGGCTGATATTATTTGCTTTGAAATCTTGAATGTGTAACTTAACGAGTGGAAAGAGTTTCCCGTTGCTAAAAACCGCAGAGTAACTGCAAGGCGTTCATGTGGAGGGTGTGTCTGGTTTCTGGATTATATGAGCTATCTTATTTAGAAGACCTTCAAAGTCACTACTTTTCATTCGAAAAAAGTTTTTGAAACCACATCCAGATCTGTACTCGAGATTTAATTCGTCTGCATCATCCAATAACAAATCCTTCATTAAGTCACCAGTTCCGTATTTTCTTCTACTTTGAAGGCTTGGACGCAACCAAAACCGTCGTTTGCGCCGTTTACGCACATTTTCGCTGATAATTATAAACGCACCTAAAGCAACTAGTACATCCTCCTCGGCAGACATTTTGCGACTGAATGCCAACTCTGCCAACCCGGCATTGCCAACAGCCAGTCGCGGCATAGTGTGGACGCCGCTTTAGAATATTCCATAGCGAATGTAAGAACAACGGAAGAATGCTCAAGTCTGTTTACACTAAAATAATTTTATAGAGTAGGGATAGAATAAGCATTCGCTCATCTATGTAAATCGGCCTTAAGAATACAAAACTTGTCATTTATTGTGTTTTTATCAAGATCGTAGTTCCATACTGAAATGTATATGAGAAAAATATTATTCTTAGCATTTGTTGTTACACTGCAAACTACGTTTCACTACGATATCCATTGTTATAAAAAAGCCTTGATTATACAACTTCCTGTAGCAACAATCATTTATATGGTAATATAGGAGAAGGATGGTGTTAACTGTGCATGAATTATCTGAAAACAAAATTTATTTATATGCGTAAAGTATATACCTGTAAATTATTTCGAAGAAGGATATACAGGTGCGCGCGTAAAGTATGGAGAGGGCTAGAATATCAAGTTCCTTTCTTCTTTAGGTACGTCGATGACTGCATAGCACTAGTATCAATCACTAGAAAATGGTTGGGCCAGATCTAGTTCCTGTTGAACTGCTTAAATTATTAGACAGCGAAGGTATTAAGATATTTCATAGGCTCTTCAACCAAATTTATAACAAAGGAAAATTCCCAACTACATAGCTTACGTCTCTTTTCATTCCACTTCCAAAAAAGAACAATGCAACAAGATGTGAAAACCACAGATTGATCAGTTCGATGAGTCGCACTCTTAAAATATTTCTGAAGGTCATTCACTACAGAATTTCTACAAAATGCGAAAGCGTTATTGGATCCTCTCAATTCGGTTTTAGACTGGGTCTCGGTACAAGAGAGGCACTAGTCGCAACCCATGTATTAATTCAGAGCTGCTACGACCAGAGAAAAGATGTAGTGATATGTTTGATAGACTATGAAAATGCGTTTGACAGAGTGCAACATCACAAACTCGTTCAAATACTAATGCTACTTGACATAGATCCGAAAGATATACGCTGTATTGAAAACTTGTACTGGAACCAAGTAGCTGCAGTTAGAGTTGACAACGAGGCCACAAAAGCACCGAAAATCCTTAGAGGTGTAAGGCAGGGTTGTGTCCTCTCCCCACTCCTGTTTAACGTATACTCTGAAAATATCTTTCTAGATGCTCTCGAAGGACAACAATTGGGCATATGGATCAACAATATACGGTATGTAGATGACACAGTCCTGATAGCAGATAACATCAATGACCTCCAAAGACTTCTGGACATGGTAGGAATACATAGCCGGTTGATGGGGATTAACATCAATATAAAAAATACAAAATTCCAAATAATCACCCGTAAATTAGATGATTTCCAGAATGCAATGCTATCATACAATGATGAAGACATAAAACGGGTAAAAAAGTTTAAACACCTGGGAACCTGGCTATGTGAAGACTGGTCTTCAGACGTGGAAATCAAGTGCTGGATATAAAAAGTGAGGAGCTCATTCATGAGATTCAAAAACGTCTTCACGAACTCTGACTTCGACCTCAATCTCAGAATAAGATTCACAAAATGCTACGTATGGTCCGTCCTATTGTATGGCATGGAAGGCTGGACTCTGAAGGTGAATGCCATGAACAGACTGGACGCATTTGAAATGAAGATCTATCGAAGTATCTTGAAAGTTCCATGGACGACAGGAAAAACCAACGAGGAAATTCTGAGAAGGGCAGGAAGAGAACGTGAATAGCTGAACACGATAAAACGCAGGAAAACAGCATATCTGGGACATGTGATACGCAACGAGAGATATCAGTTGCTCCAACTATTAATAAAAGGAAAAATAGAGGGAAAAAGGGGAGTGGGCAGAAAGAGGATGCCGTGGCTACGAAATATCAAACAGAGGACAGGGATGAGAACCACAGGAGAATTAATCCACACCATCAGAGACGATGTACTGCTGGGACTGGGACTAATGGAGCAGCATGGATTCAACTTTAACTTTCCTGATCGTATCCTGAAAACCAGACAAGAAGAAATCGTTTTGTCAAAACCCCAAGCTATGGAAAATGTAAGAAGAGTGAGACTTTCCGAAGACGTTTTATTACCAGCATGGTCGGAAACTATTATGAAGGTAAAATTGGATGGCGACACTTGCAACGATGACGTGGACCTGATAGAACCCGATACAGAAAGGGAAGAATTGGCCAAGAAATGAGTATTGGTAGCAAGAACATTGACTAGAAAGAAGCAAAACATAGCCTATGTAAGGATGTTGAACTTGAAGGACTTTGACTTGAAAATCAAGAAGGGACATCAGGTTGGACACTCCTCCATTTGCTCCACAGATGGCTGCTGGCTAAGTCTGAAGTAGACTTTTTGGCAGACATCAGTGAGATCTTTTACCATATTACATGTAGGTGTGTCACAAGTTTCAAATTCTGAGAAAGATGCTTTAACTATTGATATGAGGTCCTCTGCATTTGTGTCAGCGTTTTTTACTTAATATGAGAGATTAAGTATCTCATTCACATTTGGTGTAGGTGAAGCTGGGAGGGGGGGAGCTATGTGGACTTTGAGAAACAATAATTAGGCTATTAGAAACTGATTTAGGAGATAAAGAAGGGTGAAAATTGACATTATCGGGAAGGATATTATTATTCAAAGACTCGCCGGGGTATACTGCTTTTCTAGCATCAAAGTAAGACAGGTTTTGAAAGCTCATAACTTCGTTAATTCGCTTTTGTTTACTTAGTTTATCACATACCTCTGGTTTCTTAATACATTCAAAGACTAAGGGATTGTGCTTGCAGTACAGGCAAACCTCTGAATCAGGAAAATTGTCACATTTTTGAAGCAAGCGGTTATCGAATCCACATTTAGCGCAATTAGCCTTACTCCTACCTTGCTTCGATGAGTGATTGAACCTCTAATAGTTTCTACATAGCAAGATAGGTTTAATATGTGGAGACTCCTCCAACTCGTTAGAATAAATATCAACAAATCTAGGTAACGATTTGTTAGGGAATGTAAAAATATAAAAGACAGTCGGTAAATACTTAATATATTGATCGGGTGTGTCTTCTACTTTTCTTTACTTGCAGTACTTTATATACTCCTTCCCTTTCTTCATATTGGTTCTTTATATGACTTCTTCTTCAGTTAGAGTTGGACCTACACCTTTGACAAGTAGATGAAGCATATTTTGTATAATTATTATAAAAACGTGTTCTTAAATATTTATTAATTAGAAGCGATACTCAAATTATAGTGTTTTATTTATTTTGACCATCAAAAACATCGAAAACCCAAAAAGAATTAGTATAATTGAATAGATATTCTAAATATGTTTCAAACGAGGTATCTCTTGCCGTATGGTCCCATTATTTATTATTGGTTTCAATTGCCTGGTGACGTTATACATGCCTAATTACGTCACCTGTTACCACTAGTAGAGAAGCTGACAAGAGTTCATTTTCACGCTCTAAATTTCATCAGTCTAAGTATTACCGTTCAACAGAAAAGAAGGGGGGAGTGGACTTTTGAGAAACACTGTATGTTTCGGCAACATTTTCTGAAACAGTATGGCCCATGGCCCGTGAATATGCTTCGTAAACGGGAACACAATCGGGTAATAATGACTGACGATATCGTACAGGTCGCTGCGGCTTAACTTTTTTTAACCTTTAACCGCTACCTATCGGTATCCCATAACCTCTGCTCTCATATTTTTCTGATATTTTTAGTTATGCATGCCTGTTGACCTTGAAACTCTGAGTACCTTCCAGTGTCAGGGCAACACGCATTTCAGTATCGTTGTGGCGTTCTGCGAAGTAGCACAGGTGAGATCTCTACGATATTTTACGATAGCGGTATCTCATTCCGGGAAGTAGTGTAAGTGCTACGAACATTTTTATTGCATTTTATTCATTTCATCCCTTCTAACGTATTTTTCTTCAATTGCAATCTCCCAAAAAAATGTCGCAAATAGCGGGACCATCGCGAATGCATCCGTATGATACAAATTTTGGTGCTTAGAGCAGTTGCGTGATGATGATAATTTGATAAGCGATGATGACTAAAGTATCATCATTGAAAGTGACCACGCCACTGATTCTGAACAATCAGGACTCGAAGATATTGAAGAAGAAAACGAGAAGAATATCATACCAGTAGAAAATTTAAGTCAAGATTTTTTTCATGGGCGCGAGAAAAAAAATCCAACTAAATGGTAAGCGCGATAGCAATGATCTTATTTTTGTTGTTTCACTCCTTGTTATTTCAGGTCTAAGCAACCACCTCCATCCAATTCTAGAACTAGACGTCATAACTTGATAGTGCATTTACCTGGATTACGAGGCCTTGCAGCAGCATTAGGTGATATTGCAAGCCCCATTCAAGTTTGGGATACAATAGTCAGTGAGAATATGTTGCATGAAGTTATCCAATGGACAAAGCGTAAACTCTCACAATGTCGAGCAAAGTACAAAAGGCCAGACCATACAACATTGAGAGATGTAGATACTGTGGAGATGAAAGCTTTTTTGGGATTGCTCATTTACACGGAAGTTTTCAAGACAGGAGGAGAGAGTATAGAGGGATTATTTGCTACTGATGGCACTGGGAGAGATGTTTTCAGATGTACGATGCCAAGAAGAAGAGTTGAGACATTACTAATCGTATTGAGATTCGATAGTGACTTCTATAGGCCTGAAAGAATGAAAGAAGACGGAGTTGCAGCCATTTCAGGACTCTTCAAAACATTCATTCACAATACTCAAAAGAATTTCTCTCTGGGCATATGTTTGCGTAGATGAGAGCCTAGTAGCTTTCAGAGGAAGATGCCGCTTCAAAATGTACATGCCAAAAAAGCCTGCAAAATACGGCATAAAAATTATGTGCCTCACAGATGCCAGAAATAATTATTTGTATAATGCTTATATTTATTGTGGAAAAGGTTCCGATAGCCAAGGATTATCAGCAACAGAAAAAAGCTGCAAGTCCCAACTCAAGCTGTTGTAAGGTTAGTGAAGCCCATAGAAAACAGCAACAGAAATATCACAGCAGACAATTGGTTTAGTAGTATGGAACTTGTCACATTTTTGGGTACTCTAAAAAAAACAAGCCGATAATTCCTGCTTTTTTTGCCAAACAAGAAAAGAGAAATCAATAGTACATTATACGCATATAAAGACAATATTACTCTGCTTTCTCATGTACCGAAGAAGAACAAAGCAGTGTTGCTAATCTCTTCTATGATGATCTCGACACAGGAAAACTAGAAATAATTGCAGACGACAATCTGACTAAGGGAGGAGTGGATAGCTTAGGTAAAAAATGCGAGAATTATTCTCCTTGTAGACGGATCCGTAGGTGGCCAATGACCGTATTCTTACAAATGGTGAATATGTGTTCAGTCAACGCATACATTTTGTATGAAAGCTATAAAAACAACAAACCAATAGATCGTAGGGACTTCCTGGAAACACTTGCAAAGTGTCTTACTGAACCATTTATGCAGAGGAGATATAGCGAGAACCCTAGATTACCAAGAGACCTGAAAAATCGTATGGCATTTCTATTGCAAATATCAGAATACCCTGAAGAAAACGACCCAAATGATGATCGACTTCAAATGAAAAAAACATGTCATTTGTGCCCTTATTATTTAAAACGAAATACATTTTTTGTTTATCGTCAATGTGGAAAACCAATTTGTTTGAAACATGCAAAAAAATGTGTATTAATTGTATAAATAGACGAAAACTATAAACTAAAAAAAATCGGAATTTAAATTTTGTTATTTTATTTTGTAAGGGTTATTTTTCAGTTTTCTTATATATTTCTTTGATTGAAATAGATGAAAAAGATTGAAGAAAATGTTGTTTCACTATTACTTAAAAAAACAACTAATTAATGACGTATTCAACACATATACGTATAGCGGTATCTCATACTGATGGTAGTGGCTGCGTAATAAATTTTCAGAGTAGCGGTTAAAGGTTAAATAAAATTTATAGAAGAAAAGGCAAGAATGTGTATTCGATTTTAGTTTAATAGGCATGAAACTTTAGACAACATAGGTCTTGAAATTAATCTTGATTGCAACTTTTTTCATACATTTCAACTATGTCAGTGATTTCACAATAATTTTGCATATACCTAATTGAATAAACAAAAATGATGAAAACGTGAGAACCATACCTGTTATCACAAGATGGGCGATTACTTTAGGATATATAGTCAAATAATAATCAACCGAAATATTTTCAGAAGCTCCAAATAGTGATATAATGTGTAAACAATTCTCTCGACATATCTATTTCGATTTTATGTTATCTATTTGCAGCGCAACTGTCAGCAGAATGCAGATTACATAAAGTCTATCGAACTAGATAAAGTAGTAGGATGTGAATGCAAGATCTGCGAATTGAAAGAACATGACTCCATACTGTGAGTCAGCATAAGAATATTCTTTAAAACTCTATTATATCAAATATTCACTGGTTTTTATCTCAATTAGTTTATAATTTATAGTTAGTGAAATTTATAAGCCTAATGAGAATGATTAATAAACATTTAAGGAGTAAGGAAAATATATAATAGAAATATGATCAATGTGTGTTGAAATCATATGATACTGATGTCGGCTGAATTTCAGAATTAAATTAATAATGCTTCGAAATAAATGATAGTCTCTTTTTATGTTTATCTAGATTAGATTAGATTAGATTTTAACTGGGTTAGAATGCATTGAAGACTAAGGTTTATTGTGCCCTCCCTATCAGAGCTGTTCTCGCTACTACTACAGCTCGCCTTCCAGTTCTAGGGTTCTAATGAACTCTAGTATTTGAGACGGTTTCAACGAGGTTGAATCCTCACTCTTACAAGTTTCTTGTCCGAAGCATTTCTTGCGTTGGCTTGCAATGACAAGGCATTCAAGAAATAGGTGACCCGGAGTTTCGTCCTCCTCCCCACAGAATCTACACTCGTCAATTTCTGCTAGACCTATTCTTATTACGTGCTTCCAAAGGCGACAGTAACTGTAAGAAAGCCCGTGAGGAGATGTAGCTTATTTTTACTGATATCTAATATTTTTTGGATCTAGCAGTGTCAAAGTTCAGCAGGAACTTTTTGGAATGTTCCAGCCCGGGAAGGCACAGTCAGAGTGCTTCTCTTTCGGTTTCCTCTTTCTTCCGGAACTCTTTCTAATAGAAGCATTTTCCTACACCACAAAAAGGCTCCAGGCCAATAAAGGGCATTTGTGCTCCTTTCCTGGCAAGTGTATTGGCCGCTTCATTTCACGTGATTCCCGAGTGGCCAGGAACCCAGACTAAAGAGACCCTGTTATTCTTACCTAATTCATCAAGTTTTCTTCGGCACTCTCATGCGAACTTTGAGTCAATGACATGGGAGCTCAATGCTTTGATAGCTGCTTGACTATCAGAATGGATCGATATGTCACATTTCTGATAGTTTCTTTCTAGGTTCATTTCCACGCATCTTTCGATCGCTAATATTTCTGCCTAAGAGACGCTCGGGAAGGAGCCTAACGATAGTAAGTATCTGGTGCCAGGCCCAAATACTCCAGCGCCAGTCTCTGCTCTTATTTAGTATCGTAGTGACATTCTTTTCGATACTTACTTCTTGATCATTTCGTCACTGGGAAGATTCGCTGATGAGATGTATTTTGTTAGAGAGGACCAGGCTCCCTGATTTTTAATACTCTCATTACCTAGCCTTCCTTAGATATTCTAAGAATTTGCCTCTTGGCAGATCTTTCTATCACCATATGTAAAGGTGTGGCATCTGTAATGATCTCAAGTGCCCTAGTTGGACACGTTCTCATAGCTCCAGTGATGCACACACAGGCAAGTCTTTTAACTTTGTCGAGGGTCTTCCTCGTGCTGTACTGATTTGCTTTTGTATGCCAAACTATTGCCCCATACGTAATTACTGGTCTCAAAATCATGGCGTACATCCATCGCAGTATTTTTTGGTTACAGCCCCAACTCTTCCCAGCTAGATTTCTGCACGCCATTAAAGCTCTTATTGCTTTACTAGCAGTTATTTTAACATGCTTATTCCACAGAAGCTTACTATTTAGGGTTATCCCTAGATATTTACCTTCTGATGTCCATTCTATGATTTCCCCCTTTGAAGATAGGGGTTTCATGGCTGAAAGTGCTCTTTTTCCGATAAATGGAATTACTATGATCTTGTTTGGGTCAATGTTTAGCCCCTCTGACAAGCACCATTCCTCAATTATTCTGAGACCCTTTTGTAATAAATCACACAAGGTACTCTCGAACTTGCCTCTGACTATTAGAACTATGTCATCAGCATAGCCCATACATTCGAAGCCAATCTCCACTAGCCTGTACAGCAACTCTACTACGAGGCTCCATAGAAGGGGAGATATCACTCCTCCATGAGGTTTCCCGCGAGTGTCTTCAACTGAGGTGGAACCGGTGAACCAATACACACCTCTGGAATCTTTGGGCTCGTTTTTTAGTAATGATATTTTTGAGATTTTAGTAAATTTTAGCAACAAATATGCTTCAGCTAGAAATTGGATCGGAGATATAACAGAGAGTGAAATGAAATGCTTTGTAGGTGTTTTGTTACTCAGTGAATATACTTCAACTCATCCAAGACGCGAAATGTATGAGGAAAACACGAAAGATACCAATAACATTTTAGTATGTGAAGCAATATCCAGAAATCGTCTCAGACATATTATGGAAAATTTGCATTGTGATAACCAAAACCTAAATGAAAAATTCGCCCTTTAGTGGAATCATTGAAACATAAATTTTTAGATATGTCTCCACCTCAGGAAGCTCACAGTATCGATGCAATACCATAGACAAATAAAAAAATATAAGAGACAGTTTGATGCATAGGCGGTATGTGGCACAACGTTTATGCGCAACTGACCCGCGCATGGAGTCTCTACTATAGCGAACTACAAGATTGTTTTACATAAACAAAATAGAATAAAATATCATAAATTTCAATACATTTCAACATATCGCCTTTAATGTGGATAAATATTATAAAATATCCTAGTATATTAACTTTTACGTCATTAAAAATGGAAATATTCAAAATCAATCTTACATTGGTTGGTGTGAATATGGCTTATGTTTGTCAAAGTCAAAAAATTGTTGAAAATATTGTTATGGTGTGACATACAATGGTGAGTATTTTAGGATAACTTTTATTTTATTTCTTAATTTATTTAGGATATAGGTTGTAATAAAAGTATGCGAACTTTTACTGTGAACCAGGTATAATTCGTCATAGTTATATTGCAAAGAATTTTAATATTAAATATTTTTGGCCATTTGGCAATTTGGAGTTAAAGAACAAAACATTTTTCAAACTTCCGTCTGACATCAAAGTACTGAATTATCCATGGAAAGAAAGCTTATTTTTCGTAACAATATTGTTCTTGACTATCATTATATAATGATAGTCAAGAACTACAACACAAATTATGAAGCAGATGACTGCAGTTTATTGTATTATTTTTTAAATTTTCATAAACGTGTTTCCTTGTAAAAAAATTACAACTTTTCGTTGCGAAGAATGTAAGACTAATTTACTGGCAGATATTTTAGACATTCACCATAGGTTCACTTCCTTCAAAGAAAACACATCTGATTTATGTACAAAGAGAAGTTAAATTTATTTCAATACTGCATGACTTTGTTATCATGTAAGTCATGTAGGTCATGTAAAAAATATTACTGAAAAAACTGAGCACTTTGCAAAAGGTCGTATACATTTTGATTGGTTCACCTGTCGAGAACATAAATCATACGTATTTTCTCAACTCCTGAAAGTTTGTGTCCCCTCATTAATTAAAAAAAAAGATGATGGTGAAAGGACTAACAAACAAAGATATTTTTTCGGTAACTTAATGTACTGCGTTTAATTTCTTATTTGTTTCAGACCTGGAAATAGGGAATTAAGTTTTTAACTCCTTTTTAATAAAATATTTGTTGTCAATAATTTTGAAATAACTTGAGCAATTTGATCTGAATTTTATTGAGTTAACTCTCTCAAATATAATGTAATGTAATTTTAGTAAAACTATGTAGTTTTGTGATAAATAATTTTTTTATTATGTGCAGGTTAATACAAAAATTAAATGTTTGCTATTTTCTTATTTATCTAAATATTTTATTAATTTGTTTTTATATTATGTACGGGTTAATAAAAAATTTAAATGTATGCCGTTTTATTATTCATTACCAAAATTATTTGTCTCACAATTGTTTATTATAATTATTTCATTACAAAAAATTAAATATAATTTTATTTTCTGGAATGAAATAATTATTATATAAACAATTTTAAGACAAACTGTAAAATTTACCTACCCATAATCCAAACTACCAAATTTAAATATCCCGCCCGTAAGAATTAGTTCCGACAACCGCAAGAAGTGCCCTGAGATCGACGCGATGCCAGCTGTTTATACGGGAACGAAAACTCTTAATATGTTTATTTCTCTATGTATGGTACCTTACTACGGTCGACATCGGTCAAATCAATTTATCAAAAACAAACCTATTAGGTGGGGTTATATATTTTGGACTGCGACTACAACATTAGGATACATTGAATGGTTTGAACCCTACCAGGGCTCTTCTATAATGATAGAGGACATATTTTTTAAAGATTATGGACTTGGAGCAAGCGTAGTACTCCAGTTTCCGTAGCTCTGGTGCCTAAGATATCCACAGCTCTATTTTCACTCACATTTTGATAATTTTTTACTAGTTTTTAACTACTTGAGAAATTCTTCTCTACGAATTCCAAAGTTGCCGAAACAATTCAAGAAAACAGATTAGGAGAAGCGTGTACATTACCTCAAGCTGTAACATTGAAAAAAACTGGAAGAGGAACATTTAAATAGGCTTTCTGCGAGACAGCCAGTAGCGTTGTAAGCAAATGGAATGACTATAATATTGTAATGTTATTCTAATTTATTTAAACAATAAACGGGTGGGATAAATTTTAAACACACGGTATGGCTACTCACTAATTTATTTAAACACTAACTCACTAACACAGTCTATTTATACTTAACTAATCACTTAAATCTAATTTATATGCACACAAACTTGATTATA
Source organism: Galeruca laticollis (assembly GCA_963921935.1). Lineage (NCBI taxonomy): Eukaryota > Metazoa > Arthropoda > Insecta > Coleoptera > Chrysomelidae > Galeruca > Galeruca laticollis. Next base: position 210,889,166 of record OY998176.1, read on the forward strand.
TTAGCACTTTACTGTTCGGTGTATTTCTGTTTATTTCTCGAGATCACTTTATCAACTAAACTCGGTCCGCTGACCGGTCCTTTCTATATACTAGTGCCTTTTTTACTAGAGAATTCTGGACTGCAGCTTACACAAAACAAATGCCTTTCGCGATATTTCTCGATTGCCGTCTCAATCCTTAAAAGACCTTCCGAGAACATGTCTATAAAAACTGTGACAATAAATCCCAATAGATCTTTTCAGAATTCGGCGCGCTCGCCATTTTTTAACTCCGTTAACATAAGGTTACAGGACCGTACTTAGTATCTGCTTTGTGTGTGCGAGTTCGTAACAATATCGTTAGTATTACTTCAAACCCCTTACAAGATATTCCTCTAAATCAGCCATTCTCTAAGTGTGTTCCGCGAAACCCTAGGGTCCCGAGATATCCCTGTAGGGGTTCCGCAAGAATTCGGAAAAAAATGAAAACACCTCTCTCTGGTCGAACGTTTTGACGCGAGCGTATCCCGAGGCGCAGCCGAACTTAGTTGCCACCTACAACAGTACAATTTTACTAGGCCGCCACCGCCGATATCTACTTGTGCGCGCTCACAAAGTCGAAATTGTTTACACCGCATTTTTTGTATTTCTATTTTTATTTCGGCTTTTTATTTATCAAAGGCGCCGACTCGAGTATTTTTGAGAATGTACTAGATCAAGGTTAGGACTATAAAAGTGACGATCGCGCCTCAACACTCATCAGTGGACTATTAGCGTTCGGAGCGATAATTACCTACGTACTTACAAGCTAGCTAGCGAATTTTGAACGAATTGTTTAGTTATTGTTCTACTGCTATATTCTGATTGTATCAGTAGTGTACATTTCTTCTTTGGACTAAACTCTTCTACGCACCTTTTTTCACTTGTTCCAGTCCATCGTTAGAGGAAGCTGTAATAGCAGAGTTGGTCACTGATTGAAACCAACTCGTAGTCGACCTCACCGGCAACTTGGACGCCTCCACCAAAATCTACGAACCCACGTGTTCTGTCGAGCTTCTTAGTCGGGCGAACAAAACCCCGACCAACCTCAACTCTTACCCCCCCCAACAACCCCACACCAACCCTCGCCAACAACACAACGAACACCCAAACGCTGAACCCTAGAAACCTCCCACCCTAATATTCAACCCAAAAATCTCGTTTTACCCTTTTAAACACCCTCGGACTTCTCAACGGACACATACTATATCTCAAAGCAAACTTCAATAGAATAGCCCTCCTTAAAACCTCTTCCACGTTGTCATTAAACACAATCCTTAGAAGAATCCAAAACTCCACTGGTTACCCCAACATCACTATTCACATTCTAAACTCCTAAACTAAACTCCTGAAGAAATTGTTCACGATCAAGAATTCCCGTTCACCAAAATTTGGCGAATTATCGCCAAGGCCACAAATAAACCCACTTCGATGTTGCGCATCATCACACATTCCGAGATCCACTACCATCAAGCCCTCACTTCCGGCATTTCATTCTTTGGCTTTCCACGCCAGTGCGAACCATCCAATGCCAACCCTCTGCCCCCCGTCCCAAAATATTGCAACCGATGCACCAAATCCGGATACTCTTTCGATTTTTGTCGGCCAAACCGGCCACCGCATCGAAAAATGCCCTAAGTCCGGTACTCCCACTTGCACCAATTGCGGCGGACCTCACGCCGCTTTCCACCCTCGCTGCCCCCATAGGCTAACCACGCCAAACACCCCCCAAGAAACCGCCCCAGTTACCCTCGAAAAGCCACCAGTTCCCTTCGAACCCTCTACAGACTCCAAAATCATCATAGAAATCCTTACCGTCACCCTAATGAACGCCATTCCCAACTCGAGGGACATCATAGCCGACACTCTTCGTCACCTAATTCCGTCCATATATCGACACCACTGCTCTATCACAAACATAGGCAGTCGTGCTCACTGATGGGAGTGAAAGTAATTCTACTTAAATCCGCGAGCCACAACCCCCCTCCCCCCCGTCGGTGCTGCAAGTTTTTCACGTTTTGCCCTGTAGCATGGTGAATTTAATCACTAGCCAAATGGGCCGACATCGACGAAATTTTTAGATTTACGATTACTATTATTATTACTCAAACCTACACTCAACTCAAATCAATTCTACACAAAAATAAAAACTACAGCCTCCCCTCGAATTCTTCAACCAATCATCCACTCTCTCAACACCAACACAAACACAACCCGCCAACCCCCACCGAACACGCACACAAACCCCATTAAAAAAAGCCTCCAACCCCGCCCTGCAGAGGAACCGCATCCTATATCAGGGCCTTATCTCGAAAACCCCCAAAACCAACAAACCCACCAGAAAATCTCTCGAACTTCTCTCTCTCTCTCTATCTCTTCTACGTAGTAACATTATTAATAAAGAAGAATGGAACGTTGGCTTAAAGGCGTTAAACGTATTGCAATAACATCTTCTAACGAAGCCGAATGTTCAAAAGCAGTACGGGCGGAGTATACAGCAATTACCGATCCAGACGATGACGCAACGACGTCAAGCTCCACGGTTTCAATGGCGAAAAAAAGAGGTATGATGAATAATATATCAGTTTCGGATTTGTTGATTCTAACGGTTCACCTCTCTACATGCTATGTAGTAAAATGCTTCCTAATAAACTCATGGACAAAATTATAGAATATTTTTTGTAATCATTATTATTTCAAAATAAATTTAAATAATCGCCGTAAACTTACATGCGCTGATATTAGTTATCTGGTAGGCTGATTACTCATTTGATTTAACATATTTTGACGTTTAATTGACAATAATGGAGCATATTATTGTCTCTTGTGAATTTTATCAAAAACAATTAATTACATATTTTATGAATTACAGTGGCAGGGTTGGTTGTAAGTTGGCCATTGCTTTGTAGTTGGTTTGCTTATTTGCTTGCATGCGATTTGCTTGTCTGCGATTTGCTTGTCTGCTTGTAGGTAGCTTTCAGCAGCCCAATGGAGAAATGCAACCATCGAACCATCGAGTGTCTGCCTCCTCGTGGCACCGCTGGATACGTTAGCACTGTTGGTCATCAGTGACAGCAGTGTTGACCAACCAAACAACACTACAACAACCCAAGCTGAGGTGTGAGGAACGTGCCGATGGCTGAATTGCCGCAGGGAATGGGACCACGAACGTCCCCCTGGGGGTACCAGGCGACACCCCCTTGCAAAACAGCCTTTCCCTGGCATGCGGGGCTCTGCCAGGGATGACGAACATTTCCCTAGCTACTCGTGGGACCAAAATGGACCAAGAACTAGAAAAAAACAAAAACCGGAGGATGAGCGAGAACGCTCACCTCCACCAAAGCACCGTCGGGGAAAAAGAATCTGCGGTGCTGAGGCAAAGAGAAGGAGGAAAGCGAGGCAGCAAGCTGGCGTCTCTACAGACACCACTAGCGCCACTCGCCCCTCCCTTTCTAAACCTGGCACCAGCAGCCAAAAACTTAAGGGTGGCGAAGGCAGTTCCTCCTCCAAAAGAGGCCCGAAACGCGTCGCCCTCCAAGTAAAGAAGCGCATCCGCTCCAACACCTCAGAGGAAAACTCGTCAAGAGGAAAGAGGACGCGGATGGACGCTAAAACCACAAACAAAAGCTACAGCGAAGCAGCTACCAGCCACTTACGGGTAGCCATTATAGATAAGGCCGATCCATACGGTAAAATAATTAACGATAATGGAGACCTTATGAAAAACAACTAATGGAGGCTTTGGACATAACCCTTATGTCCGCCTCCAGCAGTCTGAAAAAGCCACCTACTTTCAGGTCATGGTCGCACTCTGGTGAAATAATCAGAGTCACCTGCGATAATGACGAAACGCTAGAGTGGCTGAGGAATACAGTTTCAAAACTGAAACCGTGGAAGGAGGCTAAGCTCGACGTGCTGCACGTCGACAACCTCCCCCAGCTGACAAAAGCCACCCTCTGGGTCCCCAGCGAAGCTCACGCTGACCTGGGTGACAAAGAGGATGTGCTGCGCCGGCTGGACAAACAAAACCCAGGCCTTCGGGTGGATGCATGGTTTTCCTTCCACCATGAAGCAAAGGTCAACCCCAAAGGACACCTATTCGTCTTTGGCGTAAGAGACGAGGAAATGGGTGCCCTAAATAAACGATCAATGAGGATGAGCTACGCGTTCACCTCATTGATTGTTAAAACCAAGAAACTGGACCCGGAACGGAAGGGATCGAGCCCGGACCCCCCTCTCCCACCCGAGGAACTTCAAGAAGCTGTTGCTTCTGCGGAGACTGTCGAACCATCCTCCAAGATGGCGACCGACACTCTCCTGGGAGAACTAACAGCTCTAAGCCAGGACACAGGCGACGTCAACACACCTCCAAGTGAGGAAGTGGAGATGGCCTAAAAGAAATACCCATCTCACCACCATCAAGCCGAGATGGACAATGAAAAGGTAAGATTCATACAGTGCAACCTTGAACACAAAAAGGTGGCTTCGGCAACACTTTGCCGCCACCTGGATGTGATGCAGGACACAATAGCACTTATCCAAGAACCCTGGATAAGACAAACCAAAATCATGGGTCTAAATAATCCAAAAGGTTTAATTTTCAGCTTTCCAAGCAATCAGCAACCTAGGACGGCCATATACGTCCCTAGAAATTTTAAGACCTACCCACTGACGCATTTTTCGTCCTCCGACCTAACGGTAGTGAAGGTTGAATATGCACAGAAAGGTCAAAAGAAAGTGTTAATACTGGCATCCGCATACCTCCCCTCAGACGCAGCTAAACCACCACCAACTAAGGAGCTGGAGGACCTTGTGGAACACTGTCTCACCCAGAAGCTTGAACTGGTAATAGGCTGCGATTCAAACTCTCACCACATAAGCTGGGGCAGCAAAGATATTAACACTAGAGGTAAGTCTTTTTATGATTATATAACTAACAAGAATCTTTGCATTCTAAATAGAGGTACTGAACCAACTTTTATTAACTCTCGTAGTCAAACGCGAATAGATATTACCCTATCTACTATTAATACTTCGAATAAAATCTCCGGCTGGCATGTATCCGACGATATTTCAATGTCGGACCACCGCTGGATAAAATTCGAAATAAAACTTGCGCTCACAACCTCCACAATGACTCGCGACCCCAGGAAAACGGATAGGACAAAATATGTCCACTGTTTGGATCTGCGAGGAGTCGAGGATGTGTTGCCCAACAATAAAGGAGATTTGGAAAGTTATTATGAAACAATTCAAAACTCCATTATTAATGCCTACAAGATGTCTTGCCCACTCAGGCGGATCGATCTCGATGGAGCCTCCACTTCGTGGTGGGGCCATGAGATTGACCAGCTTAGGGGGACGGCGAGGAAATCTTTCAATAAGGCTAAAAGAACAAAACTCAAAGAGGATTGGAACTCATACAAGTCTCACCTCAAAGAGTATAAAAAAGTCATCAGACAAAAGCAAAGAGAGGCATGGAGAATCTACTGCGAGGAAATCGAGGATTTCCCCCAAGCAGCTAGACTCCAAAAAGCCCTCTCAAAATATCCCCACCGTCATATCGGTATACTAACCAGAGGGAATGGCACTAAAACTGCCAACCTAAAGGAAAGTCTTCAATTATTGATGTCAACTCACTTCCCTGACTCCAGAACCACAAATACGGCGGCCTGGGAGGATGAGGAGAATCACTACCCGACGGACGATGACTGGCGTATATCACGACAGATCGTCGACGCGGATAGACTGAGGTGGGCCATCTTAGGCTTCTCCCCCTTTAAATCCCCGGGAACGGACGGCATTTATCCAGTCCTACTTCAGTGGGGCCCGGATGACCTAATGCCGCACTTGGTAGGAATCCTCAGATTCACACTGACACTGGCAAAATGTTGGAGAGAAGTCAAAGTCGTGTTCATACCAAAACCAGGAAGAATGGACTATTCCATTCCAAAAGCATATCGACCCATTAGCCTCACATCGTTGTCAATGAAGACTTTAGAGAGGCTGTGCGAACGATACATAAGAGATGTGGTGATAACACGAAATCCACTACATCCAAATCAACATGCATACACTCCAGGGAGATCCACGGATTCGGCCCTTCATCTCGTGGCGGGCCGCATCGAGAAATCGTTGGAAAATAAGCAGTCCACCCTGGGTGTATTCATAGACATAGAAGGCGCATTTGATAGAACCACTTTTCCTAAAATAACAAATGCACTTTCCAATAAGAATATCCCCCAAACCATAAATGGCTGGATATATAACATGCTCTCAAAAAGAGCAATCAAAATCAGTGTAGATGATGTAACCATCAGAGGCTTGGTTGTAATTGGTTGTCCACAGGGAGGGGTGTTCTCACCACTACTATGGAACATGGTCTTAGACTCCTTGGTCAGCCACCTCAATGATAACAACTACTACACAATAGCATACGCAGATAACCTAGTGATTCTGCTAACAGGAAGATTCGAGGAGACACTCTGCGCTTTAATGCAGGAGGCCCTCAATATCATAGAACAATGGTGCAGAGACCATTCGCTGTCAATAAATCCAGAAAAGACTGAGATGGTCCTCTTCACGAAAAAAAGGAAGCTTGCAAAACATCAAGCCCCAAAGCTCCTAGATACCAAACTTAATTTCTCTTCAGAGGTGAAATATTTAGGGGTCACCTTTGACAATAAGTTAACGTGGAACTCCCACTTAGAAAACAGAGTTGAAAAAGCATATATTTCTTATGAGCAGTGTGGTAGAACCATCGGCCGCACCTGGGGAATGTCACCTAAGGTTGCTGCCTGGATCTACACTGCCATCATCAGACATATGCTAACGTACGGTGCGATTGCCTGGGGAGCTAAAGCAAACCAGCTGACAGTCGTCCGTAAACTGGATGGGAACAGATGGGTCTAAATCCAATGTAGGCTCAGGATGTGGTATTTTTTCCAGATCCCTGAATCTAAACATAAAATGGGCAATGGGTTGCAATGCAGGTGTTGCTCAAACAGAGCTCACTGCTATCTGCATCGCTGCTAAAGAGATTACCAAAAGGAAAACCACAGCTAATAATATATACATCCTTACGGACAGTAGACAAACACTACTAGCCCTGAACAGACCACGTATTACATCAGGCCTAGTACTAGAATGTCACATGGCCTTAATCGAAGCCTGTAACAACAACACGGTCACTTTAGGGTGGATCAAGGGCCATGAGAAATCGAAAGGAAACCGTATTGCAGATTTGCTAGCCAGGAAGGCAGCCTCCCAAAAACTCTTGGGACGTGGCACTTTCCTTGGTCTATCGGCGTCAGCAACGGCCGACCTATTAAAGGAACACTCCCTTAATAAGTTTAAAGGTAGATGGGATGACGCAGAAGGCTGCAGGCTTGCCAAGGAGCTGCTACAGTATCCGGATAGCAAAGTAGCCAAAAATACGTGACTATGAACAGGCGGAACCTACGAACAACCACGGGAATTCTGACTGGTCATTGCCACCTACAAAAACACCTTCACAGACTGGGGCTATCTAACACCCCACTTTGTAGAGGATGTGAACAAGAAGATGAGACTGTCGAACACATTCTTTGCGAATGTCAGACACTCTCTCAATTTAGGTTTCAAGTATTCGGCGAGCACAGGCTAACATACGCCAATATGAGAGAATTAAATCCAGGCGACGTTATCGCCTACTTCAAGGAAGGAAGCTGGATGACGAGCTAGAAGCAAGTTTTGAACCTCAGAAGGATGCACAATGGGCCAATTGTGGCCTAAGTGCTGTGGGGCCACCCACCCTTCAAACCTTTACAGATACAGTTACAGATATGAATTACAGTGAATTAGGCTTGGAATTATGTTACTGTAGTGTAATTAACTAAGTAATAGAAAATAGTGTTTGTGTTTGTTGCTATTGAAAACATCAGTATGCCATCAGTTAGACACTGCAATGAAGTTGAAGCGGTGCAAATTGTAACTCTATATAACGAAGGATATGAACAAAAGGATATCCCACGACGTCTCAGGAGAGGTCAATCTACAGTATTGAATATTTTAGAAAGTTATGAAGAGACTGGAAATTCCGTACGTAGAACTAGTCCAGAGCGCAAGAGATGTACAACAGCAATTGATGATCCATTTTTGATACTTAATTCTACACGAAATCGCAGATTGCCATTGACGCATCTCAAAAATGACTTTCTAAATGTAAGACTAATTAATGTGAGTTGGAGAACGATATGCTGCCTGCAATCTCATAGAGACCGTTAGTTTTGGCGGTGGTGGTATAATGCTCTGGCGCGGTATTTCTTGGGAGGGATGCACCGAACTCGTGGAAGTGATTGGACGAATGACAAGGGACTTTTATATTGAAAACATCCTGTAACATCATGTTTTTCCTTATGTCGGCTATATTGGATATGAAGAACTCATATTAATGCACGATAATGCTCGACCGCATGCAGCTGACGTAGTGACTAATTACCTTGATGCGGTCCAAATTCAAAGATTAGATTGGCCACCATATAGCGCCGACTTAAATCCAATAGAACATACATGGGACTATCTTAAACACCGCATACGACGAAGGAATCTAGTTCCAAGTACAATAAACCAACTTCGGATTGTTGCACAAGAAGAGTAGAATGCAATTCCTCAACAATTTATCCAGAACCTCCATAGCAGCATGCCGAGAAGAATGGAAGCAGTAATTAGAGCTAGAGGGGGGAATACTCGTTACTAACTGTGCTCTAATTTTAATCAAAAGACATGTAATTGTCCTCCAATTAGTATTTAAATATGATGTATAATATCTTTAATTTTCATAACATTTAGCATTAATTTTTTTTCGCGATTTTCTTCTGATTAAAACTTAAGATTGTTCACTGAAATATTTTAAAATAAACAGTTTCTCGTAAATGATAGTATTTAAATGACTTGATTCATCAGAATTAATTTTTTCAACAAGAAATTATGAAAAATTAAAAATATTCGATAATTTTGTCCATGAGTGGAGTTCCATGGCACCTGTCAAGTTGCGGCGACATTTGGAAACTTTACACCCCGAGTTTAAAGAAAAGAATAAAGAATTTTTTGTACGTGAAAAAGAACAATTATCGAAAGTCAAAAAACCATGGTACTTGTAACCCAAACTATCAATGAAGAGGCATCATATTTAGTTAGCTACCGCATTGCACAAGCAAGAAGCACACACTATCGCTGACAATTTAATAAAGCAATGTGTATTAGACATAATAAAATGTATGCTTGATACGGTTTATATTAAAAAAAGTGTCTAGGAAGAGAGTACGGTACATGCTAAAAGAGTGTCTAGGAAGAGGATACGGTACATACTAAAAAAGTGTCTAGGAAGTGAGTACGGTACATAATAAAAGAGGGCCTAGTAATGACACACGATACAAAAGAGTCTACGATGGGAGGAGGACGACGATTGCTATGCCACTCTCGGTTAAACATTTGTGTAACCAAAAATGGGTTATTTGTACATAAATAATTTTATAACAAAATTTGACAAATTTCAATAAAAAAATATGTAAATATAAATAGGCTTTAAAATTCCTACTAAAACGCTCCATACCATCTCGTGGCATCATAAATCTCGCGTTCTGTCAAAGTTAACTGATCTTGGCTGAGTTCTTACGAATACATTAAATAAAAACCGTAAAAATATATAGGTTGTCTTACAAATGGGGTGTAGTGCCGATGAGCAAAAGTACGTCAATCACAACATCACACAAATTTTTCATAAACGTTCCAAAAAGTGCTCAAATAAGGAGAATGACAAGATTCAGATTCATTTTCAACAAAAAGAACCATTTTAGATATTTTTGGTTAAGGTAAAAGCACCATATTCTAACGTATGCTGAATCGAGCTCTAATCCCGTCCTATTTCTTAAGGCAAACTTTGTCAGTTAATTTCTTTGAACTGACAACGAATATCTGAACGCGATCAACTTTAGCCGTTACAGAATTTATTAGATTGCACAACAGCGCCAAAGTGGTGTTGTACGCAATCCTTGCTTGGATCTAGTATGCATTTTAGTATCGACTATAGGTCAATCTAGGAGTCAGAGGTAAAACGTTGGCATGTTGGTAAGTACTTACTTAGATTGAACCAGTAATTAAAAATATTTCGAAAATCAAATTTTGCTTACCCAAGCTGGTTGCATTTTTCTTTTATGTTGAACAAAAGGATTTAAAAATAATAGAAATAAAACGAGGTATGTCTGTTTATGAAACCTCCAAAATTTACGGCATACCACAACATTAAAATACAAGAAAAAGCAAAAATATATTTTCAAGACAAGTGGAAAACCGCCTATCTTAACAGCTGAAGAAGAGAAGCTAGTAGTTGATTGGATCCATTTTCTGGGAGATGCTGGGTTTCCAGTGTCTAAAGCTCAACTATTTGACGTGATAGCCACATTGATTAAAAACCTAAATCGACCTAATCCTTTTCAAAATGGGACACCACGAAAACATTGGTACCAAGGATTTTTAAAACGAAACCAAGATGTATCTTGGCCGAATAGCAAAAAACCTTACTTCAAGCCGAGCTGGAGTAACTGAGAAGGCCTTTAGGAATTGGTTTGTGCAAGTGCATGAATATTTTGTAAAACATGAAATAACGGAAGTTTTGGAAGACCCCAGCAAAATCTATAACTGTGATGAGGCCGCATTTTTTTGAATACTTCAGAAAAACAAGTGCTAGTGAAAAAAGGTTCAAAGACTGTCTATAACAAAGTCTTAAATGATGATAAGGAATGCCTCACAGTTTTAGACAACGTTTCTGTGAACGGTCAAGTTGCTCCGCCGATGGTGGTTTTTCCATATAAGTCCCGGATGCTAAAAAATATCCCTCAATCTATGCCAACCGGTTGGGGTTGTGGATATACCGAGAGTGGTTAGATGAATGCGGAAGCTTTTTTGAATATGTAACCAACGTTTTCGTTAACTGGTTAACGAAAAACAACATCACACTGCCCGTCGAAATTTTCCTCGATGGCCACACCAGCCATATTTCATTAGCATTAAGTTAGTTCTGCAAAGCAAATGGAATTGTATTGGTAGCATTGGTCGAAATCACTGTACAAGGACCAGCTTTTAGAAAAGAGTTTGAAAGCAAACTATCTTCTGAAATGATACGCCAGTTTATTGAACAATCTAGTAATCCAGGTTGGTCAGGAAATCCATCTTATACCAAACTTTTTGAATTCTGGAAATCACTTAACCCCAAAGAGAAAGTGGGTGACCACCTACTATCGAATGAGCTATCAAATGATACATCTTATCCAAAACCTCGAAGAACTGCTGTCTGATGATGAACATACCTCGTTACATCAGTTAGGGGACTCAACACTAATTAACAACATAAATGATGAAGATTTTAGTATATTTAGCATTGGAGGAGATGGCTTTTAGAGCTGGTCGCTGAAAATAACGAATATATGACAATTAATAATAAAAAATCAACAGACGAAAGTATTGAAACAACCTTGAAAGCTCATTCAACAGCAAAATTAACCTCTTCTCCTAAATCATGTCATAGTAACTCTATTGACAACAATACCAGAAAAAAATTCAAATTTTAAAAATAGAATACCTTGAACCAATCAAGCTTCCAAATGAACCACCTTCCAGTTCATCAGTACAATCTGATGCTCATGACACTACAGTCCATGATAAAGAGAATATTTCTGTAAATAACAATTTTCTTACATCGCCCAATCAAACAATGTCCGAAAAATTCTATTTTGTCAACCCACCATTATCTGAGGTATCTCCGGAACCTTGTAGTAGTCAGTCATCTTCGTCATATTTTAGAACATCGCCCAAGTTTCCTACGCCTTTCAAAATGCATTTTATTTTCCCAAAAAGCCGAAAGAGAATGCGAAAAAAACGAGTAACAAAAAAGATAACACCGATTGTAGCCATAGCTGATGAATTTGTAGAGTATCAAAGGCGACTAGAAGCCGAAAAAATGTCAAAAGAGGAAAAGAGAAAAGAAAGACTTGCCTAGAAAAATAAAGCGAAAATTAAAACAATCCCTAAGAAATCAAATGGCAAAAAAATAAAAAAGGCAGACCCAGAACAAATAACCCAAGAACAACTAGCAGAAGAAGCAAAAATTTATGAACAGGAGAATGTAGGGGAAGAAAAAGAAGAGAAGAGAGGAAACAAATCAGAAAATATGATGAACAAAGCAAAAGCCGAACCAGTGAAAAGTAAATGTAAAAAAGAGAGCGGTTATCAACAAGATGATTACGTAATTTTTATATATGAAAATGAATATTTTCCAGGTCAAGTTATTAATAAAAAAAACAAATTTTTTATAAAGACGATAGAACGGATTGGAATACATTGGAGATGGCCAGCTGTAGAGGATGTCATAGGGTATGAAAAAGATGAAATTGTTTCTCGTATAAGTGCTCCTCGCCTCTTAAATGGGAGGGGATTTTATTCTGTTCCTGAGATAGAAAGTATAGACTAAACATGCAATATTTATTTTAGTGATATACTTAATATAAATATTATATTTGATGTAAGTAAATTCTTAAAAACCCATATGTAAAAGACAAGTTTTTATTTTTTTGTTCTTATAAGCTAATTATTTATTAATTAACTTCAATAAATATATCGTTCTGCATATTTTTCTCGAATTCAATGTTTTTTTATGTTAATTATAACCATATTTAAAAAAAATATAAACGTTTACGCAGAAATTAGGAACCTCTCAAGTCGGAATTAGGGTCTTAGTTAAAAATGTACGTCGGAATAAGGAGATTGTGGCATTTTTTTAAAAATATTTGTTTTACCAAGGAAGCACGTTATATTATTTAAAAAACATATTTTCTTATATATCACAACATATCATTTTAAATTTAAAAAATACCAAGCTGGATGTAACAAAATCAGTTTTTCTAATATTTGAACTCAAACTAAAAAAATCCTAAACTGCGGCGGAATATGGTGGTGCTTTTACCTTAAGTGGTAAAAATAGAAAGTCGATTATCCATTAATAATTTGTTTGTTTACAGAGCTAATTCCAAGTTTGATTTCGTTGAAATAGATGGTAAGAAGTTCTAAATATTATAAAATAGTATACAGTGCTATTCAAAAGTCCCCTCCCCCCCTCGTATCTTTTGAACGGCTACACTTTCATTAATAAAATTTGGAGGGTGAAAATAACGTGCTGTAAACCTCTTTACGAATGGTAACAGGTGACGTAAAAGTAATAGATGACGTCACAGTGCCACTCTGGCCAATAATTTTGAATACGACCTTATGGCAAGTGATATCTCGTTTGAAAGGCATTGACATTGGCTACATAGCCATAATAATTTTGTTTGGGTTTAAATTAATTTTGACGGATAAATTAAATATGTACCAAAATTATTAAAATTATTTTTTTAAATTTAATTAATCAAATATCAACAATGGATTCTTATAGCAAGTGTTCGGACTGTGCTCCGTCTACATCCTGACAGTAATACATCCTATTAGTAAACTATTGTCGTACTCGTTCGAATGTGTCAGCTGAAATAGCATTGCATTATTCAGTAATTCTTCCTTTCAAAACACCAATGCTATGTGGTGCCGTAGTATAAACCTTGGATTTCAAGTACCTCCATAGAAAAAAATCTGATGGTGTCAGATCTGGTGACCGAGGTGGCCATTCTATAGGACCTCGCCGGCCGATCCATCTACCTCGATATTATTCATCCAGGTAACGTCTTACTGCACCATAATAATGTGCAGGAGCACCATCTTGTTGAAATGTTACTTCCAGATGGCCGAATTCATCTTGATTTTCTTCCAGAATTTCAAGAATTAACGGCTCAATTGCATTTTGTAACATCTCCAGATACACTTCACCGCTTAAATTTGAATTTAGGAATTTAGAAAAACTTCTCAAAGTAACAAATACTATTGAATTAAAAACGTCAATTTTTTGTCAACTAACCAGAGGCGGACTGATACATCTTCAATATTCAAATGTGAAATAATAATTTTGGTATTTATTTAATTTATCCGTCAAAATTAATTTAAACCCAAAATTAATATAGCTATGTAGCCAATATCAATGCCTTTCAAACGAGATATCACTTGCTATAAGGACCTATTTAAAATTATAGGCCAGAGTGGCACTGTGACATCATCTATTACTATTACGTCACCTGTTACCATTCGTAGAGAAGTTTACAACACTTTATTTTCACCCTCCAAATTTCATGAATGTAAGTGTAGGCGTTCAAAAGATACGAGGGGGGGAGGGGACTTTTGGATGAGTAAGGTATCTCTCTCATTTGTAATAAAGTATATCAATGTAAAATTATAGGTATTTACAAAGACGTTTTCACGCTTTTAAGCTCCGCTGCAAACAAATCCGTTTCTAGCAAAAAACTCGCACCATCATAGAATGAATCTTCGGTAAGTTACAACTATTCCTTTTGATGGATTCAGGCTCCATTGTGATAAAAATCCTTAAATATTATCGTTGCTTTAACATGTTATGAAGAAAAATAGTTGATACTTTCAACTTGGTTATGAGAAATAAGTCAACTTGTTCGTGCAGTGACGTCATCGCGCACTGATTGGTGTTCGCTGTCACGTGATAATGGGTAATAAATAACGCAATGTGAATTGATATTATTTAATTTAAGGCGAATAATTAGGTTCTTATAATGTTATTTTAGGTTTCCAAAAACTGTATTTATTGTGTAAAACATAACTTCCCATGAATTTGTAACAACTGTCCACATCCCTATTGTTAGTTGACGTCCAGTATAAACTTTTTTTTGTTGAGTGCTAACAGATCCAAATTTTTCGTTTTACTAAAACTTAAGTTCATGTAATATTCATAAATTCACTTGGCACTAGAGCATGCAATTTTAATTGAGTGATATCTATTTACTCATGGGCAAAAACTTTTCAATGTTAATGAATGTGCGAAGATATTGTATCAAATACAATCATTCCCTGATAGTCTTTTTTGGTGAACTAATATTTAGAGACCATTAACTACTAATGATTAACGATGTTTGTTGACTAGAAATTTCCAAACAAACTAATTGCAGATAATGCTAAATTGCACCGATGTACATATTGTAACTATAGAAAATAACAAAATTTCATGATACTTAGTGTGATGTGGAAACTCTTATGTATAAATATATTATTTTATAAATAAATATCATGAGACCTATAGACATTTACTAATAACTACAATATGCTTACCAAATTTACTTTTCTACAGTTTCCAAAACAAAAGGACTGCAATGTCTCAAGTCTTATCCAGATAAATATCTGATGATCTGTTTCGACATTAGTTTATTTGAACAGAAAGAAAAAACGTTACAATTTCAAAATTACCATGTTTCAAAATATGAGTAAAAAAACTTTCTCTGATATTAGAATTGGAATCCATCAGTGAACAAAACTGATTATATCGACAAACAAAGCTTCGTCCCATTGACAGTGATTTACTTCTGAAATACAAGGTATATATAAATAAACTGCATTCGCTTATCGAAAAGACAAAACTCTATTTATATAAGGAAAATGTCATAGAAAATCCAAATAAAAATAAACGGTTTCAAACATTAAAACTAACTTTTTTCTCCAACCATCAAAAAATTTTGACATTTTTGTACTATTTTCAGGTGCAGGTGCAATTCTCTTACCGCTTGCTTAGCAACACTTTTAATCCTAGGATTAAAAACGCTATTTTTAATACTAGGACTAAATGTAATTGCATTTGAGCTCTCTAATTGAAATTTGAAGAAAAAAAGATTGTCTCTCACAAACTTAGTAAAACAAACTAATTGGGCAACTATATATATATATATATATATATATATATATATATATATATATATATATATATATATATATATTCCATTCTAGTGATGGCATCTGTTACTACATTTAATTTTCCTGGTACATACTTTATTGTGAAATCATATTCTTGCATAAGCAATGCCCATCGATGTATTCTGTTGTTGCCATATTTATTGCTTAGAATTGATGTTAATGCTTGATTATCACTTTCTATTGTGAAATGATTTCCTAGCAAATAGAATCTTAATTTCTTTATTGCAAAAATAATACTGGCAAGTTCCAGCTCACCCACACTATAGTTTTTCTCACTCTTTTTCGTTGTTCTTGATACAAAACAAATAGGCACTTCTCCTTCTTCTTGTTCCTGTACCAGTACTCCTGCTAGTCTGTTCACTGAAGCGTCCTTTCTCAGAATAAATGGAATTTCATAAATAGGGTGATAAATTTTCAAATTTTCCACAAATTGTGCTTTAATATCCTGGAAAGCCTTTTCTCTCTCTTCATTCCATTGCCATTTGACATTTTTCCTTAATAATTCTATTAATGGAATTTCATTATTGCTTAAATCAGGAATCATCCTCTCATAATAATTCAGCATCCCCAAGAAGCCTCGTAAACTTTTAAAATTCTTCGGTCTTGCATATTCTTGACTTATTTTGTTTCTTTGTGGATCTAATTGTATAATATTTTGATTAATTTTATATCCCAAATAAAATTCACATTTTTCTTTATTTAGTTTTAGTCCTGCAGAATCCAGAGCTTTTAAAATTGTCTCAAGATGCAAATTATGTTCTTGTATATTTTTAGAAAAAATTAATATCTACATAATGCAATACAAATGATTCATATTTATTCAATATTTTATTCAGTGCCCTTACTAACGAACTACATGCACTTTGAACATCAAATGGCACAACACAAAATCTATAAATTTCCCCATCTATTGAGAAAGCTGTATAATCTCTACTTTCCCCCTGCAATGGAATTAGCCAAAAACTATGTTTTAAATCTAATCTTGGAAATATTGATGTTTTTGTTATCCGTCCTAAAATAGATTCAACAGACATAGGTGCTTCATATTGGGGGTTTGAAAATGTATTTATATTTCTAGCATCTAAACAAAGTCTCAATTCTCCATTCTTCTTGACTACTACAACAATAGGATTTATGTATTGTGAATTACTTCTTTCTATTATTTTGTTTTCCAAAAGTTCTTTTATACATTTTCTCACTTGATCTTTATGTTTATATGGGATAGGATATGTTTTTGCTTTGAAATTTTTAATATCTTCATTCACTTCTATTTTATGTACATAATCTTTCGCAATTCTATTCTCCTTTGAAAATAAATTATTATATTTATTCATTAAATTTATTATTTCTTCTTTCCTATCATCAGGACAATCAATTATAATTTCATTTTCTTCTTCATATTCATAATCATTATCTACTTCTTCTATCAATACTGTTATTTCAAAGTTAATCCATGTTCCATCCATTCTTAAATTTGTTTCTTCTAAATTTATTATGGCTTTATGTTTTTCTAACTCATCACATCCTATTATTATTTCAGTTTCAATATTTGGAGCTATTAGTACTTGTAAATTGAATTCTTTTCCCCCAATATTTACATTTATGTTCATTGATTTATTGATTTCACATAATTTTTTGCAATTAGCACCAATTAAATTAATTTTTGGAATTTTAATAATATTATTCATTTGAATATTTAATCTATCAACAAAATTTTGATTGATTATTGATGCTTCTGCTCCAGTATCAATAATTAATTTAGCTTCTAAATTGTTAACTGATCCATTTATTATTATTAAACCACTATTCCCATCTGTGTTTATATTTTCATTTAAATTTTTAAATTAAGTTGGATTTTGGTACAGATATATAGATTTTGCTCATTTGATGTGTGCATATTTAAAAATTTTGATTGTCGTTTATGTCTGTTGTTCGTCCTGTATCTTGTCTATGTATTTGTGTCGTCTCTGTTCTTGTATTATTCTCATTTGTAATTCTTTCCCCCTCTTTCTTCTGATCTACTACTTCTATTCTGATCAATTCTCTGATAATTAACTCTTCTTGTTTCGTAGTCTGCATTTCTTCTTTCTCCATCTCCTTCTGAGTTTCTTCTGTCGTTTGTTCTATATGGTCTATTGTTTCTGTCATTATAGTTGTTTTGTCTGTATGAGTCATTATTGTTTCTATTTCTATTATTGTTAAAATTATTATTTCTGTTATTGTTATTATTGTTTCTATAATTTGCGTTTCTGTTATTATTGTAATTATTGTTATTATTATATTGTCTATTGTTATCAGTATTTCTATTGTAATTAAATCTATTATTGTTCAAATTGTTGTTTCGATTATTTGTATAACTATTTGTATTTCTTGGATTATTTTCGTTATTTGTATTATTTACTCTTCGATTCTGCTGAGAAGTATCCTGTCTCGTTAAATTCCTTTCTGCTCTTTGTAGATACATAGATAATTGGTCAAGTTTTCTAATGTTCTGCACCGCAATGGTTTTAGCTAGTTCTGCCTTAAAATGTCTTGCTATGAACATAACAATTTCCTCTTCAGGGATTGGTGGTTCCAAATATTGTGTCATTGCATGCATATGAATTGCATAGTTATTTAAACTATGGCTTCTGTTCTCACAAAATTTACCAAAATATAATTGTTCCCTAACAGCTGATTGTGCATTTTCGCCAAGTATTGTAAAAATGCTGTCTCAAATTCAGTAATTTCTGTTATATCTTTTTCCCTGGCAGCAAACCATATTAGTGCGTGATTCTCCAAATGATCTCTGATCACCTCCTTTATGTCTTCAATATTATTCATTCCTCTTACTCTATTTTTCAAAATTCTTATAAATATTTTTGGGTGTAATTTCTTAATATTTTCGTCAAATTTTTGATTTGCTGATCCATAAATTGTTTTTATTCCCCCAATATATGCCATATTTCCTCTTTTTCTTTCTATTTGTTCCACTTTTCCTTGGATATCTTTCATTTCAATTTTCAATTCCCCCTTTATTTTATTGTTTTCTCCCTCTGCCATTTTGAAATTCATCTGTATTTCTTTAGTTATATCATCCTCTACGCTTTGTATATTTTTATTTGTCTTCAAAATTTCTCTGTCTAATTTGGTTATTCTTTCAATGTTTCCTTTTATTTTCTTGGTGTTTTCTCCAATTTTGTATTTTCGTTGATTGTACTTCTTCTAATTCCATTATTCTTCCTATCATTTCATCTCTAATTTCTTGTTTCGTTTCTTGGATTCTTTCTTCTGTATATTTTTTAGAATCATCTAATTGTTTTCTTATTTCTTCTATCTTCTCTTCTATTCTTTGACTATTTATTTCCATTTTTTTATTGCTTGTTTTTATCTCTCTACTTATGTTCTGTAAAATTTGCATTATCATATTTTGTTCATCCTTATTCCCAGATACCATTTTATTATTCTTTTCTTCTCTCATCTTTGTTGTTTCAATTTCTCCAATTGATTCCATTCTTTCACTTCCATCTGTCTCTTCATCATTCTCTTGATTATTTCTTCCTTGTTCCATGTAATGTACTTGGAAATCACCCATTCCAAGTTCTCTTCCTTCACCATCTTGATCAGATCCATCTTCAATTCCAACTTGTTTACCATCTCTTCACGTCATTTTCTTCTCCATTTTGATTGTATAGTATGTTATTAATTTATTGAATATAATTTTCTCTTACTAATGCCCTTAATGCCCCTAATGCCCCACGTTGGGGAGACAGTTATATATGAATTACTACTTTATTTTATATAATGCCCCACGTTGGGCGCCAGTTAAATATGTGAATGCTTAATTTAATAATATTTTGAATAATATGTGTTATTTATTTTAAATATGAAATTGTTTGAATACTATAATTTTATTTGCTCCACGTTTGGGAGATAAATTGTATATGAAATTTATATATGAGAATTATTATTTTGGTTGTGAATTTAAATTGAATATTAAAATGTAATAATGTTTTGTTACTATTGAAATATTACACTCTTGGGCTAGCTAATTTAAATATATATTTTACCTTTAATTTCTCCTATTCATTACGCTATTTAATAGCATGTGGTTTCATTTAATTCCCAAAATTTTGTTACCTCGGCTGCTCGTATTCATACACTACTCTGTAACTCAGTAGGGTTCTGGGCAAAATTATAATAAAATCAACATTACTCATCAATGTAATTTATTTTATGTTATTTATGAAAAGATAGAAAAAAAATTTTGAAACACTGAAATATTACTTATAGATAAAAATATATTTGGCGCTTTATTTTATTGTTGGAGTCATATACCGATTATATGTATAAAAATAAATGATTATTCTTTTCTTACTTACTAAAAATTCTTATGCTATAAAATAAAATAATGGATTTTTCTATATACATCCAAATTTCCACATCAAACAAACTTTCTGTATATTATAAAAAAAAACTATTCATTCTTTTTGAGATGGCTTTTGCAGACTCATTTGCATAAACTTGGGTAAACGTTTGTAAACATTATATTTCTTTGAAAAAAAGTATGAATACCTGCGTTTAAAGTTGTTGAACTATTTGTAACTTTTTTTCTTCTTGTTCTTATAAATAGGATTATTGAAAATATTTAAACACTGCTTTTAGTTTTATTCGGTTCGTGAAATGGAAAGGATATCTGAAATATTTATCCACTTAATTTCGATCTTTCAAAAAAATTATTTTAACGTAACAATTGTGCAAGTGATAAAGAAATTGAAATTAGTTGTGGTTTGTTGTTTTGTGGAAATTTTTATATATATGTGACTGGAGAAAATTCAAACATGACAGAAATTCATACATCTATCTACAAATTTGATAATGGTAAGTTTTTTTTTACGTTTCCTGGTACATTATATTCATTTTTAAACTTTCACTACCAGGTGTTTATGATTTTAAATTTCACTTTTTTAATATTTGGTACCAAATATTACTAATTAATACACACCACACACCTTGCTCTTTTCGCCAAACGACGCCTTCAGTTGGATCCATCCATGACGCTTTCCCGCTTCAGGTGGCAATCTCCCTTCTTATAACTATCGGGTGATAATTATATTACTTGGCTTGACTTTGTTTCAACACAGATTTGTTTTTACACTTATTTCAATTATAATTTACTTTTATATTTCTTATTTATACATATTCACACTTATTACTTGAAAATTTTATGACAAAGAACTGGATCACATTCAATTTACTTCTTGCCTCTCCAGTTACCAATGCCTAACTAACTATCGCGGGTCTTTTTATCCGCCAAAACCATTTCTATCGTTTATAACCGGAAGCTGGCAATGTTCTAGAAAAATATTTGATTATTGTTCACCTGTCACTTTGTTTATTAGTGTTTTATTGTTTTTCTGACTTAAACTTGCTATCAAATATTGTTTTTTATTCACTATAACCTTATCGTCATTGATTTAATTCACTAACATTTTATTATTATTGTTTTTTCATGTTATTGATTATTTGAAATCTTCCGATTGGTCAATGCAAATATATCATTTTTATACTTCCTACAACCTAAATATTCACATAATATACATGGATACAGTTCATTTCTTATTTTGTTTTATATTATTACATCTATACACATAAATTAGGTCGATAATCATTTATTTTTATTCTTATATTTCATATTCAAATACATTTTATGTTGGTATACTTGTCGTCAACTGTTATATTTCGTATTGGTTTCTTAACATTTCCTGTAATTACAGTTTTCTACTTATATTATTATGTTTCCTATTAACTTCTATGATTAAATATTAACTAACATATCTTATATATATTTTTACTAAATCTAAATGTCATTTATTGATCAATCATCGTAGCACTGTTAATTTTATTATTACCATTCTATGTATTCTTTAAATATAAGCAGATGCTTTAGGTGTCTAAAATTCCGTGTAGCGTTACGTTATTTCATTGATCTTCGTTTGCTTATTAGGTTCCGTCTGAGGTTGTTTTTTTTTTAAAATACAGAATTATTTTAAAACTGTTTTATGAATAATTGTTTATGAATTGTTTTTATATTTATTTATTTTTCTCTATGATTATGCCCATTGATTGTAATTGATTATGTTGTTATATAGATATTTTATTAAATTTTGGTACTTTATTTACAAATTATTTTTATTGATAGATATTATTACTTCATCCTTTATCGGGATTCTATGAATGTTATATGCTCGTTCTATCTACAGCAATATATATATATATATATATATATATATATATATATATATACATATATATATATATATATATATATATATATATATATATATATATATACATATATATATATATATATATATATATATATATATATATATATATATATATATATATATATATCATCATCATCATCATCATATGCAGCTTATTCAACCATTTTGTTATGGTGTAGCCTCCCTTTACATATTTATATATTCCATTTCCATGTGGACCCATTGTTGTCTATTGCTAGCTATGCGGCCCCAAGTTGATCCTGCGAGTTTCTTTATGTCGTAGTCCCATCTTAGGTTGGGGCGTCTTCTTGGTCTTTTCACGCCTCGGGGATACCATTGCGTTATCTTTGTGGTCCATCTATCGTCTGTCCTTCTAGCGAGATGCCCCGCCCATTTCCACTTTAGGGATCTGATTCTATTTATGACATCTATCACTTGGGTCTTTTGTCTGATCCAATCAAGCCTTTTTCTATCTCTCCTTGTTATTCCAAGCATGCATCGTTCCATAGACCTCTGCGTTACCTGGAGTTTTCTAATGATATCAGTTTTCAGGGTCCAGGTTTCACAGCCGTATGTTAATACTGGTAGTACGCACTGATCAAACGCTTTCTTTTTCAAACGGACATTCTTGACTTGAAGATGATAGAGTTCTGTCCAAATGTTCTCCATGCTAATTTGTTTCTTCTGTTTATTTCTGGAAGTAGAGAGCCTGATATGTGTATTAGTTGACCCAGGTTTATGTATTCCTCTACTATTTCCAGAGCAGTGTCATTAATTGTTATTTCTTGTGCGTTTATCAGTTCGTTATACATTATCTTGGTCTTACTCGGATTTATTTTAAGGCCTACTTCGTTGCTTGCTGCATTCAATTCATTTATTTGTTGTTGCATTTCGCCAGGGTTACTCGCTATCAGGATGATGTCATCAGCGAATCTTAGATGGTTCAAGTATTCTCCATCTATATTCAGACCTGTGTTGTTCCAGCCCAGTTTTCTGAAGATGCTTTCTAGTGTTGCTGTAAATAACTTTGGTGATATTGCGTCTCCTTGTCTAACTCCTCTGCTGGTGGGGAATTCTGGTGTGCCCTCATATATCCTAACTCTCGCTTTGGCTTCCCTATATATATTTGCTAGGGTCTCAATATATGGCTTGTCGACCCCTTGTTCTGTTAGTCCATTTATTACTGCTCTGGGATATATAGAGTCGAATGCTTTCTCAAAGTCGATGAAGGCTAGTGCTAGTGGTTGGTCGTATTCTTTGGTTCGACTGATAACCTCTTTGAGGGTATGGATGTGATCTATTGTACTGAAGCCTTTGCGTAATCCAGCCTGTTCTCGTGGTTGGGCCGAGTCTAGTGTATTTTGTATTCTGTTGTGAATGATCTTTGTGAATACCTTGTACGTCACTGGTAGTAGACTTATTGGTCTGTAGTTCTTAATGTCTTCTTTGCTGCCTTTCTTGTGGATCAACACTATAAGGGCGCTGTTCCACTCTTTAGGTATGCTCCTGGACATCAGACAGTTCGTGTATAGTTTGGCAAGGTACTTCGATGTTTTAGCTCCTGCATATTTGAGTATTTCGGTCGTGATGCCGTCATTTCCTGCTGCTTTGCCATTTTTCATGCTTTTCAGTGCCATTTCTACTTCCTCCACCAATACTTCTGGTATGGCATCTTCTGAGTGTTCTATTATTTCTTCCAAATTTTCAGGGGCCTTGTATAGGTCTCCATAGAATTTGGCTACTAGGTCTATTATTTCATTCCTGTCTGTGGTTCTTGTGTTTCCATCAGTTAATGCAACTATCTGTCTTTTCCCTATTATTAGTGCCCTTTTTGCATTTTTGTAGCTTTTACGGTTTTCTATTGTTGTTTGTACCAGGTTCTCGTTGTAATTTCTGATATCTTCTGCGATTTTCTTTCGTATCGTCTTGCACAGTTCGGTGTATTCAATTCTTTGAATGTTTGTTCTTTTTTTCATTTCTCTTCGTTTTTGTAATAGTGCTTTTGTTTCCGAAGTTAGTTTTTTGTGTTCACCTCGTTGTTGCAGACCTCCCACTTCTACGGCGCAGTTTCGAATTCTGTCTATCAGTTCAGGGTTGTTATATTCCACTTTTTGTAGTCTTTCTTCTAGTAGTCCTTCATATTGGTGAGAGTTCTCTTTCAGCCTTTCGTTGTTTATGTTTTTCCTTGTGTTGGTTTTGATTAGTCTTGACCTTTCTAGTTTTATATCTAAGACCAGTCGAGCTCTAATTAGTCGATGGTCGCTTCCTGTAGTGAACTTGTTGAGCGTGCTTAGATCTTTTACTGTGTTAATTTTATTCGTGAGGATAAAGTCTATTTCGTTTCTGATAGTTGCACCGGGGCCTTCCCACGTCCATTTCCTGTTAGGGTTCTTCTTGAAGAAGGAGTTTGCCACATACATGTTCTGAAAGTTTGCGAACTGTATTAATCTCTCTCCTCTTTCATTCCTTTCTCCAAATCCATATTTCCCCATTCCTTTTTCTTGGTCTTTTCTGTGTCCTTCTTTGGCATTAAAGTCTCCCATTATGTATTTGAAGTGACTATTGTCGTTGCTGAGCGCTTGGGTTATTTCATTATAGAATTCTTCTATTTCGTCGTCACTATGGCTGATTGTTGGGGCGTATACCTGAATAATCTGGATAGTATATCTTTTGGATAGTCTTAGAGTTATGCTGGCTACTCTGTCTGAGGTGCTTGTTCTCCTCATGATTCTATTTTTCCAGGTTTTCTTAATTAGGAATCCTACTCCGCTTGTTCTTCCTGTTGGTGTTCCTTGGTGGAATAGAAGATTCCCTGATTCAAGTTCTATGAGTTCTTCATTTTTTCGTCTTACTTCGCTAATGCCCATGATATCCCACTTTATTTTTGCTGCCTCTGTTTCCAGTTCCATAATCCTAGCTTGATTAGAGAGTGTACGGCAGTTATAAGTTGCTAGGTGTAATGTAGTTAATGGGTAGTGGCTTAGACTCCGCAGATTCTTAGCACTCTCTGCCCTCGTGGCTGGTTCCCAGGATCTACCCCTCCTAGGGCCCTTCGGGCTTACGGAGAATGAGGGCCGTAACTTGTCCTTGTCTGTCATGCTGGGATTGTGAGGCGTACCTTACCACGCTGCCTCAATGCGGGTTGGCAAGGGGCGAGGGATGTCGTCCGCCAGTTTTCGCCATTTACTGACGGACCCTGTACCCCCAGATTTTTAGTGGAACTTTTTATTTATGAAAAAGCCCTTACTAGAGTGAGATTCGAACCTCCGTCCTTCAGGTCGAGAAAACCCAATTTCCGGCGCTCTAACGCACTCCGCCATCTGGGGGATAATATATATATATATATATATATATATATATATATATATATATACGAGTATATATATATATATATATATATATATATATATATATACATATTTATTTGTTATATATAGTGATATTGAATGTACAATTGGAACAATTATTGCCAAAATTCAAAGCACCACTGAAATTATCACTAACATTATTTTCGAACAATTCAAATGAATTTCATTAATGTTAGAACAACTTAAAATATTCTCCGTAACTGTTGATGAAACATTCGAGGAAATATCTGAACAGGTACTTGTACTTTCTTTGTCAGGTTGCAATATTTTTCTGGCAGTATTCTCTTTGTTGATACGTGAATCTTCAATATATTCTTCTGCTACCGTACGCGATTTCCAACCTCCATGTCTTTTAAGACAAGTGAGGTCACCGCCACCATCAATAAGAAGTGTAGCAGATGTTCTTCTTAGCGAATGTCCAGTATACTCCTTCCAATTTTCTAACTTCAAAAATTTTGCAATTTCTTGCGGCACGGCACTAATTTTGTGAATACCAACATCCATTCTTTGACACTTACCATTAACATACTTCAAAAATAAACGACGTTCCTGTATATTTGATGGCCGCAGCGCAACATATTTTCGAAATAAACGCAAATAATTATCCCCTATAATGGTAAACAAACGAGGTTTCCTGTTTTTTGTCTGCAAAATTTTTACGACCAGGACCGAGTCCATATCTTCAATGTCATAAATTTTCACAGCGCATAGCACCTCCAATTCCTAATACTAGAACAACATTTATCATCAAATATACATTATCAGGTGCCATATTCAGGAATCGATCCACTTCCTCTTTTGTAAAAACCCTAGACTTTTTAGGTATATATCCATCACTTTGTCTTCTTAACAATGCTCGTAATTTTGAATATTTACTAATATCCACACCATTTTTGATGTCCAGTGTGGATCGCAACATTGAATACTGTGACCAAAGAGTGGATGGCTTGACGGTCTTCGTTAAATTTGAGAAATACACCATAAGAGTACTCTCCGCATAGTTTTCCACATTTTTTTCTCTACACCAATCAATGAATCGCTGATATACAAGTTCATAAACTTGCGAGATTTGGGTGGCAAAATATTTAGATATACTGCTTCGGCACTTTCCAATATATCCGTAGGAATATTTTCATCGTGTTCGGGATTCTTGTTGAAAGCAGCGTAAAAACTACTACAAAAATTATGTGATTAGTACGTCTACTGACGTCTACTTGACAATCAATATTTACCAACAATACCAGATATCCATGACTACCGACTTGCTATCGCTGTTATAATTAATAGGTGTTCAAATTTATTACCAAATTATTAACGATTTTTGATAAAACTAAATTTATTTTAATTTTGACTTGGTTGGAGAAAAAATAGTATATATCATACGGACTAAAAGTGCCTATTTTTACTCGCAATATTTGCATTCGCTCGGCTGCGCTGCGCTCCGCCTCGCAACTGCAAATATTGCTCGTAAAAAAATATGCACTTCTAATCCTTATAATATAATATACTATTTCCGCATCTGTACGATTCCCTGAACAATATTCTATTATAAAATGGTATACATTTCGGGGGATGTATCGTGCTAACCAACCGAAATTTCTCAAAAAAAATGTAGTATATCTTGATTTATAGGACCCGCTGTTCTTGCTCTAGTCAGCTGAAAATCGATATTGTTCATCTGTGAGACACCTTGAAAAATATCCAATTATAAAATTGGTCACTTGTATACACTCTCGAGGCTGTATCGTGCTAATAAACTGGAAATTCTCCAAAAATTACAAAAATTTCGTACTTCAAGTACCATAGCAATGGTTGTACTGGCTTTAGTAAGCTGAATATCAACAGGATGTATCTTTGACCTGCCCTAAATAATACCCAATCATAAAATTGGTCACTTGTATATACTCCGGAGGCTGTATCGTGATAACAAACTAAAATTTCTCCCAAAATAATAAAAATGTCGTACTTAAAGTACTATAGCACGTGTTGTACTAGCTCAGGTGAGCTGGAAAGCAATAGAGTTCATCTGTAAGATGTTCTAAATAATATTCAATCATAAAATTGATGGCTTGTTGCACTCAGGAGGCTGTCACATGCTAACAAGCTGAAATTTCTCAAAAATTGCAAAAATGTCTTACTTCAAGTACCATAGCACCTGTAGTACTGGTTCTGGTGAGCTGAAAATATATTGGGTTCATTTGCGATGTGTCCTCAATAATATTCAATCATAAAATTGGTGACTTGATGCTGTATCGTGCTAACAAGACATGTAACGAAAAGTGGCCGACGACAACGACGACGACGACAACAACATACACACAGGACGATAAAATCGATTAGAGACAACCCCCTTACAAGGTAAACTTATTTCAAAAATTGCAGAAAACCATAAACATTTTACCGCCAGCCGCCACTGTCGTCCAATGTCCATTATCCTTGAAGGGTACCATCAAGAAGGTATTTAATCGATAGGCTGAATCCCCCAATTGATGATATTCTTTGGAAATAATACCTTTTGTAGATAATTCTTTAAATATGGTGGAAATAGGAAACACTCGGGCATCATGTGAAGAACCTGACCAGCCACAATAAATATCTACGAATTCTAATCTGCTGTTACATATGCCTGGGATGATCATTGATGTATAACCTTTTCTATTATAAAATGAGTTGTCAGTTCCATCTTCTTTTATAGAAATGTGGGTATCATCAATGCACCCTTAAATTATTAAAACATTGTACACATTTGTCCATGTCATCTCTTGTATTCGGCCAAACAATATAAGCTCTTATGAGATCACAAATTTTAATGCAAGTTTGGATGAAAATTTGGTGACAATGTCCTTTGCTCAATCCATAATGATCTGATATGCAACGAAATAACTTGAGATTGGCCAGTACCTAAAATGTTACCAATACGGAATTCACTGGAGGTATTGGTGGCCTTCCACGGAGGGTGATTCTTTGCTCAAAATTCAGCTCCAGAAAGAAGTTCTATAAAATATAAATTCAATTATAAATTATAATATTTTGTTACCCAGCAACAAAGTTACCTTAACAGCAGTCGTATTCAATCTGAAATGGGATATGAAATCTACATCATCGTAGTTCAATGCAATGTTTTGTACATGGTTCAGAATTTTTAACCTGTCTCGTTTTTCCCGTAAATAAACATTATGTTTTGACAGAGGAAATGAAAGAAGAGGAAATAGAGAAGAGTATCAAGAAAACAGACGAGATAGATCAGGAGAAAATCAAAGACTAGTAAATGTAATAGGTAATTCTGAGGAAAATCGTAATTCTCGTTCTGAGCAAATTAATTCGGATTTTGCTTAGATAGCTTCCACTGGCATAACATTGTCTATACATCAAAATACGAACATCCTAGGGAATTTATTAATGATGATGGGGAACTAAATAAAGGTAGTTCAATGGGTTTAATTTTTATTGCAGGGAAAATTCAAAATATTCAATGTCAAATAATAATTGACACAGGATCAGAGATAACAATAATCAATCAAAACATAATTGATAACTTAAGTAAGGACAAGTGTACAATTTTAAAAACCAATAAAATTTCGTTAGTGGGAGCTAATAATAAAAAACTTTATGATACTAATATGACAGTAATCACGGATGTTACAATTGGAAAACAAGAATGTAGAATGCAAATGTTAATTGTTAAAAATCTAAGTTTTGACGTAGTTTTAGGGACAGACGAATTAGAAAATCACAAAATGATTATTAATTATAAAGAAATGTATATGGAACTTGGACAGGAACGGGTAAGTTTCATATTTATAAATAAATTAATTAAAGAAGAAGCTATGTTATGTAGTCTGAAAGGAGTAAGTAATTTGGAATTAAAACAATATAAGGATTTATGTGAGGAGAAATACTATGAAGAAATAAAGAAGTTAGTACATAAATATGATCGATTATTTGATCAAGAAACATATGTAGCCAAAGAATACACATATAAACCTATCCAATTCCTTATAAATTAAAACAAGATGTGTATGAGGAACTACAGAAAATGTTACAGGAAGGAATTATAGAGAGATCAGATTCACCCTACATTAGCGCAATCACGTGTGTAAGGAAGAAGTCAGGAAATATTCGCATATGTCTAGATACAAGGAATATAAATAATTATACAAAAAAACAATTTGAAAGTCCGATGAATATTGATGGGATATTTGGTCGAATCACTAAAGCGAAAATATTTTCAAAAATAGATTTGAAGCACAGTTTCTGGTTAATCCCTTTAGATAAAAATAGTCGACGTTACACTGCTTTCATGATTGATGGAGTAGTCTACCATTTCTGTGTAGTACCATTTGCCTTGCAGAGCTCTTGTGCGGCACTCGTAAGAACATTGCATACAATTTTAAATAAATATGAACACTTCACACTTCATTACATCGATGACATCTTGATATACTCAGAAGATGTAGAGTCGCATCAGCAACAACTAGAAATTATATTTAAAGAATTAGAAAATGCAGGTTTAAAACTAAACATTGAAAAATGCACTTTTTATAAACAAGAGGTTACATATTTGGGATATATTTTGAACACTACGGGGGTAAGTATGGATCCTGAGAGAATAAAGGTAATAAGGGAATATAAAACACGTACCAACTTAAAAACATTACGGGGCTTTTTGGGAATATTAAATTATTTCAAACGTTTAATACCAGATTTGAGTAACAGAGAGATCCCACTCATAGAATTGTTAAAAAAGAACGTGAGATGGCAATGGACGCACGAAAGAGATCAAGCATTTAAAGAACAAAAATATTTTCACAAACAATTTGCAAGTATATCATCCACAATATGATAAGACTTTTATATTACGCACAGATGCATCTGCAGAAAGATTTGCTTGAGTTTTGTTACAAGAACAAGATGAACAAGAGGTTCCAATAAGTTTTCTATCTCGAGTTACGAAAAACTATGGAAAAAAAATATACAGTAACAGAGCTTGAAATGGCTAGTGTAGTTTTCTGTATAACGAAATTAGGATTTTTTTTATTAGGTGCAAAATTTATTGTGGAAAGTGAACACGCTGCTTTGACTGCAATGCTTAAAAACCGATATGCGAATAACCGAGTACATAGATGGATTCTTTTGTTACAAGAATATGATTTTGAGATAAAATACTTGCCAGGGAAATTTAACGTGGTAGCTGATGCAATAAGCAGAGAAACAGAGTCCTCTCAGGAGAGAAAATATAAGATTGGAATTAATTTGTTCAGAGAATTAGAAGGTTCCATAACAAAGGTAAAAGAAGACCAAGAAAAGTTAACAGAAGAAGACAAAAGGAAAGCATATGAAAAAGAGGGAATGTGGTGTAAGAAGATTGAAGACAGAGAGGTTTTCATTATCACAGAAGATTATACGAAAGAAATATGTCAAAATCTACATGAGGAGTATGGACACTTGAGAATTAGAAAATTGTGGCTATTGTTTAGGGAGAACTATTATAACAAAAGAGACATAGTAATAATAAAAGACATAGTTAAATGCTATTACATTTGTCAAATGAGTAAAGAAAAGAATTTTCACAATCGAAACATTTCTAAGTGCATAATAACTCAGAAGCCATTGGAAACTATAGCTATAGATTTTCTCAGTAACCTTATACCTAGTCACAATGGAAACATACACATCTTGATAATGGTTGATGTATTCTCCAAATATACGAAACTATATCCATGTAAAAGAGCTACAGGAATGATAGTGATGGAATGTTTGCAAAAATTTATCTTGGACTTTGGAAAACCCAATAACATAATATTAGATCATGCTACATATTTCGAAAATCAGAAATTAGTTAAATTTTGTCAAGATCAAGAGGTAAAATTAACGTATATAAGTATCAGAAGACCAGCATCTAATCCAGCAGAGAGATATGCAAAGGAAATAATTAAATATTTAAGGATATTGTGTAGTCAACAACATTGCGAATGGGAAAATAACATTTCACAAGTTGAAAAATTCTTAAACCAAACACCACATGGTGTAATAGAGGAATGTCCTGAATATGTTTTCACAGGAAAGGTACCAGAGAGAAAATGGGTCCTCACAAGAGAGTGGGAAATGTCTCAGGTCATGTTCAAAGTAAACAAGAAATTGGAAAAATATGCAAAAAGATATATTAAAAGGAATAATAGAAGGATCAAGAAAAGGATTATTTTTAATAAAGGGGAATTGGTATTAGTAAAAGCGTTACAAGTTGCAAAACGTAAAGAAAAGAAATGCGCGAAATTGATGTTACCTTTTGAAGGACCGTATATGGTAGATAATGAAAATGCACAAAATACCTATCGATTAGTAGATCCTGTAACTAAACAATTAAGGGGAATTTTCCATATAGAAAGCATATTTAAATATATTAAAAGCAAAAATGAGGAAGAACAAGGGTAGAAAATGTTATGACGAAAAAAATGTATTTAAATGATATATTCTAAACAATTTGAATTAGAAATACATATAACTTAATTATAGTTAATTGTGGTTAGAAAATGAAGCAGTTTATAGGGTAGGAGTAGTGTAGATTAGATAATTATATTTGTCGAGTTGAATTAGAATAGAATTGTACATAGATAAAATAAAAATTAGAATAGTTAGAAATTGATAGTGTAATTGTTATTATTGAGAGATTATTAATTATTTTTATTAAAAAGAAATCTTCAGAAAAATATAAATGTTAGAATGGAAGAATGATTTCAGACGTATTTAGAAGAAAATATAATTTGTTAAAATTTTATTAGGGGCATTTGAAAACATTTATCTCATAACAAAATTAGTATTGAAAACATAAAATTCATGTTAAAGATTTTTTTTGGCAATTTAGGAGACATTCGGTATATTAAAAAGGTTTAATCTGAGTAACTATATTCATGGGATCATTTAATGAACAAATCTTGGAGTGGTAGATATTACCAATGTCTGTATTTAGTTATAACAGTTCCACGTAACTGTGAACGTATCCTATCAGAGGTGAATTACAAAACTGTCATTTATCCAGTCAATAAAAGGAATCTGAAACAATGTCACATTGAAATATTAATAAAATGTTTAACAAATCATATTTTGCCATAAATAGAACAACTATTAAATAACAATGAATATTTGAATAAAATAAGACATTATGAAAGATGAAATGGTTGGATAAGTGACAAGACGAGACTAAATCAAACATTTTTGATAACTGAAATATTTTAAAGGTGACAATTATAAAAAAGCTATTTACCTCCAGAGCGGATTACAACGGTTCATCTGATGGGAGATGATCGTAACGTTAGGAAAAGAAAATGATTATGGGATGTCAGTGTCAGATATTTTTTGGAAGGATATCGAATTGTAATTTGAATTTAGTAGCAACACATTTTATTAAGCGTTTCTCGTGTGAGAAATCTTGTATCCCGGAGGCAGCTAATTTGAATCCCATTTAAAGCGAGAAGAGGCTTCTTTAGAGTCAGCTAAGTACATCGAGGAGAAGATTGATTGGTAACAAAATTTCAAATATTATATCGATATGAAAAAAATTTAAAAGAGAACAAATTAAATTGAAAATTAACCAAAAAGCATGCTAATTTGAACGTAAATTTTTTTGATCATTGAGGAACTAAATTAAAACCCAATTAGTGCGTGTAAACTCCAAAACATTTTCAATCCTTGTATTTTTTATATTTTCCATTCTATTCCGGGACTATAGTTAAGATTTAGTTATAGGGTGTATAGTTATTAGTTATATTTAAATAATTATCTCTAATGGGAAGAACTTTATAATTTTGAATTTGTTATTAGAATATTAAAGGATGAGTTATTTTCTTTTGATTTAAATAAGAATTTCACTCATTAAATTTAAAATAATAATAAAATTGGCACCCGACAGAACTCACCTGTGATAGGATCTCAGGCCGTGGCAAATATAAATTATGTTATAAAGTTTATTAAGTGATTCACATCAAAAATACATCACAATATATGTATACATATATATATATATATATATATATATATATATATATATATATATAACCTTTGGAACGGAGGCTGATTTTGGCATCTAGGAACACCAAAACGAAAAACTGCATTGAAGTTTTTCCGAAGTCGCGTCATGCTACTCTCTACAACTCTACAATAGCCCTATTTCATTCTGAGATAAGCCTAAAAGAGGAAAAAGTGGCATTACAACAAACAAATTGAAGAAATAAAACATTATAAAACCATCAGCTATACAGGAAATATTTCTAATAATATTTCAAAGATTATATCTTTGGCAACGAATACAACAAGCTCTTTTAAAACAGAAAGTAACGTAAGTACAAAATTGTTAACAAAAATACCAACATTAAAGAAATCAGGTATATATAAACTCAAATGTCCAGAGAATGTAATGCTATTTGGGTCAGACCCTTAGCAATTTTGAAATCCGATACAGTGAACACTTACGAGCATACAGATTAAAACAACCAGATAAATCCCATTACGCAAAACATCTACTTGACACCAACCATTCATTGACACCTAACACAGAACTAAAAGTACTACATATTTGTGATAAGAAACAAGAACTAGATTTCCTTGAAGAGTTGGAAATTAGAACACACTTAAGAAACCCACAATATGAAGTCGTCAATGAACAGATAAATCTAGGGAGTTCTCCACTATTAAACAGTCTTCTTGAGTGATAATTGTAAAGATCAGCAGATATAGTTTTCTATATCATTGCATAGTTATAATGATCTTAATTGGAAAAATGATATCCAGGATATCACCATAGGTCTAATAATATCTATGCTTCAATATTTGTAATATCACATCTTCGTCTTTTTTCTATTAACATATATTAAGTCAATCATAAGGTAGGTCACTTCTTGGTCTAGCCAAAAATAACTACTAATCATCAGGTAGGCATCAAATGAAATGTAACTTCTGTCATTCTGACGATGATATTCAGTTATCGAAGTAATTGTCAATTTTTTAGAATTTTCAACAATTTTTATTATATTGTGGTATTAACTAGAAACCGTGAGTTTCCTTTAAAACACTAATATGAGTAGATTCCAGGAAGTAAGGGTCGAGACATTTAATTTCATGAAGTTTATTTATCTGAGTTTGTTGAAAGAGTGTGTCCATTGTGTATATGTGCACCAATTAAGAAGATTACTATTCCAATTATTGTAATAATCTGTTATTTGTGTATTAAAAACCCATTGGTCCTTCGAAAAAGATTTTAGAATACAGTTGTCTTTAGAAAAGACATTGTCTTTTATTTAACGGCCTATGGAAATTATTTCTGAGGTATAAATAAGGAAATATACCTCTCTGAATGTTGAAAGTCAATCAACGAGGTATTAATACTTCAACGACGATATAATGAAGTTTTGAGATTATTATTCAATAAATAAAAAAAATATCGTGTTTGTTTACAGAAGTTGCACAACTACTAAAGGAGATTTTTTACTAAATTTTCCGATACGTCCCGTATTTCTAATTTTATTTTCTTAGGTTTACAATATTTTCTATCCCAGAAATGGATTAATAAATATTTCACGTAAAACCTATCTAACGCATGCATCATTTGAATCGAAGTGCCCTCGGAAGTGTGCTTAAAAGTGTTTATTTTGTCGTATCGTTGAAATAAATAAATAGTTAGCTGCTGCAATTTGGGTGGGGTCAGGGACGAATCTTCATATTTAAACACATTCTTAAAGTGAGAGTTGTACCACAGTTCACAGTATCGAAATAGCTCAGTAGTCTAGGTAGTACCTACTCGAACAGTAATAAAAGTAGTTATTTCCAGGCTAAGTGACGTGAGTGTACCGGTGTAAAATGAAATCAAACTTGATTGTTTTTCTATGCATTGCGACATATGTTGCTGCTACTGCCGTGCGAAAATGTCCTAAAAATGGAAATGGTAAATATTATTCATTTTCCAATGTACATATTTAAATAAATTAATGTTAACAGTGTTCGAGGTTGAATGCCATAACAGTAATTATGATTAGGAATAGATATTTTGTTAATGGTAAGATAACCGATTTCTCATAGAATTTTTTGAAATAATTTTACTCGCGAATTTCTTAAAATGATATTTTGAGAGTAGTTAGCATTTATCATGATGAAGGTTAGTTGAAGTTCATGTAGTTGTTGTAAATGCATCATGTGTTATTACTTTTTTAAATGAAACTAATTGTTTCTAAACAATTCCACATTATATTGGAAAAATTGTAAAATTTTTAAAAAATTGACAATTGTTTCGATGAAATCTACTGTCTCAATCCTAACTCTGTGGAATCTACTCATATTACTGTTTTAAATGAAACTAACTGTTTCTAGATAATTCCACAATATATTGAAAAAATGCTACAAATTCTAAGATATTGACAATTGTTTCGATATTGCTATCATCGTCAGAATTACAGAAGTTACATTTTATTTGATGCCTACTTGTTGTTAAATAATTATTTTTGGCTAGAACAAGAAGTGACCTACGTTGTGATTGACTCAAAATATATTAATAGAAAAAAGAAGAAAATATGATATTACAAATCGACGGGTGCAAGGAAAACGGTAGTAACTCATTATTTATACTTTTGAGTGAGAGCAGTTTCATTTATTTATTAAAAATATGTAAATTAGAAGAAGAATCAACTGCCAAACATTTTTTGAGTTAAAATAGCCAAATAGTATTTTGAGTGAGTTACTACAGTTTACTTTGGAAAATAGGAAAAAATTTAAATGATATTAGTACCTAAGAATTGTTGGTATATTTTAAGTATTACATCAGTGTACATTGTAAATCATGCACACAAATTAATCCACAAGTTTTAAACTATTTTCTAAGGTTATGAGAATAAAAAACGCATTTAGGTACCTAGTAAGAAATAGCATGACACAAAACACACTATTTTTAAACCTATTTAATTATCGTAGAACTCTTCATCTTCTGATTCTCCACCTTCACTGGCTTTTTTGCATTTCAGGCTTCTATAAAATTGGTGATACATTGTTGGAATTTTGTTTTTATCACAGAGCCACATAGCCCCTTCAACTTTTTTTCTTCCACAGGAAGTTCAGCTTTGTAAAGTCTCTTTAAATTTTTTGGTAAAATATTGCTATTATCAGTCTTTGGTGGTCTTCTATTCTTTCTCTGATTCCAAAAAACGTATCTTTAAAATTTCGCTATCAGCTGAACCGTATTCATATTTCAAAAATATGGTCGCCGGCGCAGAACCTTTGACAGAAACTTCCCTTATCTTGCTTATTTTGAAGACCTTTTTCTTTTCGTCGATTCTCCAGCTTTGAATGTCTGTGATCTCCTTGAAATTAAAAAAATCGTTTTGAGACATTTCGGTTACATTATAAATTTGTCCTGTTACTTTTGCCATTCTGATTAATGTTACCCATTGCTCAGGTACATAGAGAATAGAACTGACTGGCGCTTCTTGGCATTTTCTATAACAGCATGCATACTATCGCCCTCATTTTGGGTGTGTCCTTTTTCAAGGAACCGATGGGTAATGTCAATCCGATAAGTAGTAGATCCCAATGAAAACATAGAAAACAGAAACTTTTCGGTTCTGGCCTCCACAATTATCTGAATAAAAAATTATAGATTTCACACCTTTTTCCTTTTGCGTTTGAATGAACATAAATAAACACCTTGCAATCTCTTTTTGATACCTTTTGGTGCCAGACATAACAAAACACTTGATTATTTCCTACATCAAAAACTGTAAAATTGTAAGTTGAATATTTACTTTTGTAGTAGAAGTCACTGACGTTGGACTAGGGAGTAGCTAATACTTTTTGTAAGTCAAAACATGCCACACATACTGTTTTGTCATCTGTAGCAATAATTTTGTCAACATCTTTTAACTCTCCAGCCAGTGTTTTGTTTTTTATATGAGTATCGTATTCAGTTTTTATTTCTAATTTTTTTTTATCATCCGAACAAAAGTGGCACTGGTCTTTCTTTGGTTTAAAGAAACTTATATAATAATTTATTCAGACAAAAGTACACTACAGAAATACAATATAATAAAAATTACACACATGCAGTATTCAATACAGTATTAGAAAGCCAACTCTCCGAATATGTCCCCATAAAGGCAAAGCCTGTCCATGGGATAGTGTATAGTATATAATAATAATAATGTTCATTATTATGTCTAATGTAGTGACAATATATAATGTAATTATTACAGTCTTACAATGGAAATTACAAAAATCAATTTACATTAAAATACATAAATTTAACAGCTGATCAATTTTTAGAATTTAACACAATTTAAAAATAAAAAGTTACATCACAAAAGAGTGAAAACTTACGGCAGAATCAAATTACGTACTTCTGTTCTACTGAGGGATAGCAAGAATATTTTAACACTTTTTTTAAATTTGTGAATTTGTTTTATCTGTCTTATTTCTAATGGCAACAAATTATATAATCTGTTAGAGAGATAATCATACCCCCTTTGTCCAATTGTTTTATTGGCTTGAGTAGTCTTTAACAATAGATTGCATTTTTGTCGTGTGTTATAGTTGTGATCTAGATATATATTTTTTGTACCGTGTTTATATACTACTGACTTGTAAAAATATATCTGTGTGATATCTAGCTCGTTAAATTCGCGATATAAAATATCGGTTGGGTACAGTCTGGGTCTATATAGAATTATTTTCAAAAAACGCTTCTGTAAATTTTCAAGCTTCCTCAAGTAAGTGTGTGCTAGCCCCCCCCCCCCCTGTTGTAAAACGGTGAATTTATTATTGTTTATATTTTTTAACATGTTATATTGACTAACAGAATTTAATTCTATAGTTTTAAAGGGAGTATAATCATAATCTCGAATGTAGGGGTTCATAGATGTTATATTCAACTAAAATTATTTTTTGACTGGGAACCAGAGCGGGTGTGAGGTTTATTTTTTATAATCTCTTTTTCATTGCTTGCAGTAGGTGGAGTTGGTAAACTAGTTGCTGTTGTAGGAGTGGGTGGTTCACTATTTGTTTTATTTTCTTCCACCAGGGAAGTCTTCTTTCAACTGCTCAAGAGTATAGGAATTTCCGTCTAATATTAATTTACTTCCACTTTGAAGGATCTCTTGATTTCCGGAAGCGGATTAGATATTGTTTAAGGATATTGTACTCTTCCCTTTCCTCCTTACACAAGTCGTTAGAAATAGCCAATCCAGTACCTTTTAATTTTTTTATGTTTTTAAACACCTTTTTTTCGTTAAAAGAGAAGTGAATTCTACTTTTACTGGAGCAGTATCAGACTTTCCCAAAGAATAAAAGTTGCTTATATCTTGTTCTTTGAGGTTTATTTCTAGATTTATGTTCAGGTTCTTGCATATATCTCCTACTTCGATGGGATGGTTATCTTCTTGGATGCCAAAAATCACGATATTGTCGCTATTTTATCTTTCTCGATTTGCTCTAATCTCTGTTTGATGTCTTCGTTCTCTTTTTGTAATGCTTTCAATTTTTTGCTGTGATCTTCAATTTTCATTAATAAATTCGTTTCAGTAGCATCTAGAGCTCGTTTTAATTCTCTCTTTGTATTGTTTAATTCTTCTAATATTTTTTTCGTAGCCTTTGCTATTAACTTTTCAATTGTCGCTTCGTTCATTGTAAGTTATTTTGATTTAAAGAGTTTAACGTGTATGGTCTACTTTACTAGGTGTAAAAATTTTGGCTAGTAGACTATTAAGTTTTTTCTTGAATTTGACCTCCAGTTCTTATCGAAAAGATTTTTAATTCACTTAAGAGGGTCCTCCTCACAGGTATATAAACCTAAAAACCTACACAATACTATTTACTAATTTAGTAATTATTTGGTTCAAAATATTTACGATAGATGTCGATAGTAGTACTGAATCGGCTTTTACTTATTCAACATATTTTCTCTCTCTGTCTTTCCACTCTTGACAGTCTTGACGGTTCAAAGAAACGCATCTCTGTTCAAATGTTTTGATTTCAATTATTTCAATTTCTTGTGAGCACAGAAACCTTATATCTGTTTTTTATGTTGCATCCAAACCACAGCACACTTGTGCATAGATAAGAGAATATTATATACACGGATCGAAACAAAATTTATTGACATAATTTCCATTTGAGTGTAGATTTTTGATTATTTAAATGTTTTTGAAAGGAATAAATTGTTAAAAAGTACGTAATCGTATCGACCCGATATCAAAAATTATAGTTATGATGATGTAAATTACCCTGCAATCCGTATTTTTTAATTTTAAAAGCTATGTTTGAGGTTATGTTTACTGGATTATTTGATTAATGTGAAAATGTAAGATAAATAATATTGATGGTTTGTTCTAGTATCATCAAACCATCTTTCAACATTCTCTTGAAACCCTGTTTTAATGTTAATATGGGTTTGTT
Organism: Galeruca laticollis; assembly: GCA_963921935.1. Classification (NCBI taxonomy): domain Eukaryota; kingdom Metazoa; phylum Arthropoda; class Insecta; order Coleoptera; family Chrysomelidae; genus Galeruca; species Galeruca laticollis. The sequence goes on from OY998176.1 coordinate 210,929,133, forward strand.
AGTGAAAAGCGAAAAATGCTTAATTGAAGTGAACTGACCTTTGAAGTATCCGAATGAAGAGAAATTAAAACCGCTCTCAAAAGACAAGAATTGCATAATTCATTTTGATGAATATATAATAGTGATAATTGAAAAATATAACTATTATAACCTGATACAAGGTGCATTACATATTGCATGAAAGGACATGTGCTATTTAATAATATGGATACCAAGTGACAGCATTGCGGAAATTGCTAGAAATTAAAAATGGAAGAAAAATATACATACTTAAAAACATTCTACCTTTGTTGTTTGTTTCATGCTAAGAAAATTAAACTGCAGAAAGGTTGCAAATTTACATGATTTAAAATAGGCCATTTAGTCTGAAAACACAGAACGTCATGTCACAACTTTGCCTCAATCTAATCATATTTGTATCAGTTTCAGAGTACCTGTTGGTTGCTTTCAAATTTTATTTGACATGTAGGCTCTTTTTTCAACTACATGTGTAAATATATTCAATTTGTATCTAGAAACAAATAATATAAACGAAGACTTTTCAAATTTATTATACAAAGAAATATTTACTTGTAATACAATGCTTTACATTTAATAGAAAGAGGAAAGTAAGGTACAGTGAGGAATTTAAATTTAAAATAGCAAACGTTCAAAAAACTTACAAAGCAACTATAAGAACTAATAAAAAATTTAAAGCGAAAGATCTGTAATGACAAATAATAATGTATATATTGTGGGGAGATCGATATAAACAGTACAAAATCAAACATACAATCAACATGTACAAGTTTGCTTCTACCTTGTTTGTAAAGATTGATCATATGTGTTGTGGAGATTGGAACTGAAACATTTTTCCTTCATTATACACAAAAATAGTTGGTTCATTCTCTTTTTTCCATGACAGATATACATATGTGTGATCACCTGAATGGTAAATATTTTTTTGTTTTTGTATAATACATTATTGGTATTATTACTTTTCCATCCAACCCATCTAATATGCGAGAAAAGTATAGGTTAACCCAAAAAAAAGTTGGAATTTTGTATTTTTTTGAGTTGTTTTCACGTTTTTCAGCAAGAACAACACAAAAAATGGTTAATGGAAAAGAAAACCTATCTGTATAACTCGATATAGCCCCCGAAGTGCAACAAGTAGACAAAATTAACTTTTTAGTCGTCCTTTGTTTTACAATTTTTTTAATATCAACAACTAAGACTATTACTAAGTCATCCTTTAATAATAATTTGGTTTCTTATTTTCTTTGATTTTTTGAAATGCTTATATAATCAAACAACTTGCAAGGAAATTTTGACTATTGGCTAAACAAAGTTTTAAAATATTTATGTTTCAAAGATTTTTAAAATATAATGTTACCTACTTCATTCATTAATTACTATTACCTATGGTGCATAAGCTAAGGCAAGCTAAAAAGTGGATAACCATCCTAATTTCGTATAAAATCTTTGGACAGGTTGTTAAGAGAAAAACAAATACACCTTGTCATTCTCTTGTTAAAACTGTTCTTAAAAAGACTTATTGTATGACGGAGGTAATGGAGTATGGAAATCTTAAGGAAAAAGTGGCTAAGAGCATTTTTGAACAAGTACAAAATGTTGTGGTGGTTGATTGAGGATTGTGGGTAGATGTTCAACACGGTTTTCTAGGTGCTTCTCCTGATGTTAAATATATTTGACATAACAAATAATTACCATGTGTTATAAATTCTTTTTGCATATTAAATGACATACATTTATTGATAAAATATTTTAGGGCTTGTAGGTGATGATGCACTACTTGAAATAAAATGCCTCCACTCTGCATCAAAACTGAATTTAGAAACAAATACAATAAGCGAAATAATTGACCTCATGAAGAACAAAATTTGTCTAGAAAAACACAGTAATAAAATTCAACTTAAGCGGAATAACAATTACTATTATCAGGTATATACATGATATATTTATTCCAAAGAACAAAAACTCAAAATCATTCTCACATAATATATTTAATCACTTTGATGTATTTACCAACAATAAATAAGAATAACATTAAAAAGTAGTTATTTGTGTAATAGGTGCAAAAAGTGCATTTTTGTTGCAAGGAAGCATGAAGCAAAACACAATCTTGTGGAGTAAATATAAATAGCATTTACGAAGCACAAATTTACTTATTTGCATGGAAATTACTTAAGTATAATCATTTACAAATACAATACACACTAAACTATAAATTTGGGATATTTTTATGAAACCAAACATTTGACAACAGCATATTTGACCCATAGAGAAAGTTATAAAATTATTTGTCTATAAATTGACCGTCGTCTTCTGTCATTGTTCTATATTGTTCTATACAGCGCCATGCATCAAGACGGTGGAGCGGTTGAACTAAAGTAAAAAGATGTTCGTTTGCAAAAATTTGCGCACAACAAATCTCAAAAAATACAATGATTTGAGATTTCATATTTTCAGAATCGAATTCTCTAGGCTTCCTTTTGGGGATCAGGTTTTGGTGTCCAGATTGGTGACCACAAATTGTCAAAACTGTCAAAATTACACCATCACTTAATGGCTTATATCTTTCTTATAACAATATAAAACTCAACCAAAATACCTTATCCCCAAGACAAAGGTCCAAGTTACATTGTGTTAAAATTTCAACACTTAATTTCCCTGCGTTCTTTAGATTTGTTGTGTACAAAATGACCTAAATTTTGTTGCAAATCACGGGTGCCAACTGTTTTCACGTTTCTAAAACATGAGGCCCCTCTTAACCTTATTGTTCAAGCAAAAGTTTTTATTGCATAAATTTTCGAAAATAATGGCTTATATGTTGTGAAATCATTTATGTTTAAAGCTATCCTTGAAATATAATTTTCTAAAGAGGTTTTTACTCACAGTTTTATGACAATTATTTAAGACAATCACAGTGAATACTCTCACTTTAGGCGGCCCACACACTATCCTATATATTGAACCCCTGATTAAATATATCGCGATAGTGTCTGATTGTTGCCTTTTCGATGATCTGAGAATATGTGCAGTACTCAGTGTAGGGCCTGCACATTTTTTGTATGTTTACACCTCCTTCCAAATACATTTTTTTTGAATCCTTGCGCACATAATGTGAATGAACCATGGGAAACATTTTAATATGATTTCGTACACTATCTTGAATGGCTTCTTTAATTCTTTCTGATCTATTATCGTGCTTTCCTCGTTGGTCAGCAGTTATTGTGCTTGAGCCTTTCATTTTTGAAAGAGCGGTTGTCACCCATGTTTCTGAGATGTCAAGAGTATTCAAAAACATGGATTCACATTAAATTTAAACGAATAATTTCTAGAATTTAGTCTTCTGGATATTGACCCTGCACCAATCGTAACCTGCTTCTTTTTAATTTCTTCACATACCTGGCTATAAAATCCCATTGTCTTGTATGATCAGCCATAGACCAGAATTCTTAAATCGATTGTCTTTTTTCTTCATTAATTTTCGTTTGACACTTCATTCTACACTTATCTTTGCGTGCTGTACCCATTTTTATTTCTTTAATAATTTCTCCTTTTCTATTCTTATGCTCAACACCTTGATTGCAAGCTGAGCAACACCTCTGTTAGGACTATTGACGCTAGAAATGATAGGTCTAAGTTGGTTTGTGAATCTTTGGAAGGCCATAAAATGTATTACACGTGTCATTGTAAAACCTATACCTGACTCCCTCCTCCCTTGAAATTAATTTTTTGGAGTTGTTTTTAATGTGTTTATATTTCATCGTTCCCATTTATGGATTCCATATCTTTACTTTTTCTTGTACTTCTATTTGTTTGTCAATTCCTCAGTTCAGAAGTTTATGCTTCGCTTAATATGGTAATAGCATCCATATTTAATTTTATAATTTTCCCAAGTCAAATTTATTAGGTAGTAGAAACATTCTGAATATTCGGTAAGTTACATTCAATGAATTTATATAAATTAGGTAGCAATAATTATATCTAATGTATTTAGCATTATATTTAATTCTACACTTATCTTTGCGTGCTGTACCCATTTTTATTTCTTTAATAATTTCTCCTTTTCTATTCTTATGCTCAACACCTTGATTGCAAGCTGAGCAACACCTCTGTTAGGACTATTGACGCTAGAAATGATAGGTCTAAGTTGGTTTGTGAATCTTTGGAAGGGCATAAAATGTATTACATGTGTCATTGTAAAACCTATACCTGACTCCCTCCTCCCTTGAAATTAATTTTTTGGAGTTGTTTTTAATGTGTTTATATTTCATCGTTCCCATTTATGGATTCCATATCTTTACTTTTTCTTGTACTTCTATTTGTTTGTCAATTCCTCAGTTCAGAAGTTTATGCTTCGCTTAATATGGTAATAGCATCCATATTTAATTTTATAATTTTCCCAAGTCAAATTTATTAGGTAGTAGAAACATTCTGAATATTCGGTAAGTTACATTCAATGAATTTATATAAATTAGGTAGCAATAATTATATCTAATGTATTTAGCATTATATTTAATTTATACATGTTATTAACATAATGGTACAACATATTAAGATAAAACATGTAATTTATAGTGCTTTTTTTGATATTTAATTAACCTCATAGTTACAATCACATTAATTACGAACAAATAGCATTTAGATGAGAATAAAAAACTTTAACAACACAGTGCGTCCACATCAAAAATTCGTTGTAGAGGAAGACTTAAATTTTCTATAAAGCTCAAATCGGTACAATATGGATGCAATCTCAGGATTTCAAATTCGTTTTTGAAAAAGTAGCCTTTAGGTTATACTGTGCAACTAGGATAATCAAATACCTCTTTTATTTTATGAAAATTAGTACTACCTGATTTAATTAAATCTTTCCTATTCCTTTCTACCTTTTGACTTTGGTCCAACATTACTTTATATGACATAGGACCTCCTCTACTGCTAGGATAATCTTTTACTACTACTACATCTTCACGGTATAACTTTCTCAACTCCCTTCTATTATGATCATAAAATTATTTTTGTTGGTCTGCTCTTTCCTCTAATTTATTTCTAGTTTCCAAATAATCTCTATTATTTTGGCTAAAAATTGGCAAAAATCCTAGAATTTTTCTACCATATAATAATTCAGCTGGAGAACGAGTATTATCTATAACTGGTGTATTTCTTAACTCTAAAAAAGCTAAATACCTATCTTTTTAATTTAAATCTGCTTTTTTCAATATATTGTCTATTTCTTAATAATTTTTTTATTTATTTATTCATTTGTTAAGTTGCATTATTTTTGAAAATTTTTGATAGTGCATGCTGGCATAGGATTTTCCAACTCAACTTAAATTTCAGTCCAACAATATGTTTATGCAAATATCTATGAGTATAAACAGGTTGTTTCAAAATGACGTTTACAATGTTTTCCTTAAGAAACTTCTCATATTGAAATAGTGAATGAGGGGCCAATTTATTTACTTTTTGGAATACAGGGTGCTGATGTTGTAAAAATGAAAAGATTTTGTTGGAAATACATACAACATGTTTGGCCGATACGCGAAAACGGCGAAAAAAGTACATCTATTAAAACTATCTAAACTCCACAATATATTAGTGTTTTTAAATGAAACTCAAGGTCTCTAGTTAATTCCACAATATAATACAAGTTATTGAAAATTCTAAAAAATTGACAATTGTTTCGATAAATCAATATCATCGTCAGAATGACAGAAGTTACATTTCATTTTATGCCTACCTGATGTTTAGTAGTTATATTTGGCTAGACCAAGAAGTAACCTAACTTGTGATTGGCTTAATATATGTTTACAGAAAAAAGAAGAAGATGTGATATTACAAATATTGAAGCTTAGATATTATTAGCCCTATGGTGATATCCTGGATATCATTTTTCCAATTAAGATCAGTATAACTGTGCAATGATATAGAAAACCAGGAAAACTATATCTGCTGATCTTTATAATTATCACTTAAGAAGACAGTTTATTAGTGGAGAATTCCCTAGATTTAACTGTTCATTGACAACTTCATATTGTGGGTTTCTTAAATGTCTTCTTATTTCCAGTTCTTCAATGAAATCCAGTTCTTGTTTCTTTTCACAAATATGCAGTACTTCTAGTTTTGTGTTAGGTGTCAATGAATGATTGGTGTCAAGTAGATGTTTTGCGTAGTGGGATTTATCTGGTTGTTTTAATCTGTATGCTCGTAAGTGAGCACTAAGGTGGTTTTTCCTACCACAATGGAAACATTTTTGCACCTGTTTGTTTTTAAATGTTTTATTTTTAGGAAAATGTTTTTCTTTCTTCCACCCTTTGTCGTTTGTACTACGAAAATGAAGAGATTTAGTTGTTGTGTCATTATTCTCTCTCGCTAGATATTCCTCGTGCTCAAGAAGCATTCCTTTTACAAAGGCCAATGTAAGTCTATCATCTGTCATTGTTTTTATTGCAGCTTTAATTGGTGCATAACTTAAAGGTAGTGAGTTGTCTCGTTCACTTCCAAACCACATGCAGTTAAATCACGCACCATTTCTTCAATTTCCAGCATGTGTTTCTTCATTGATGTATTAGGCTTTAGTTTGCAGTTAAACAATCGATCTTGGACACATAGTTGTGTGGATGCCTTTTTGCAAGCATATAGTCCATCGAACTTTTCTAAGATATGTTGAGCTGTTGCCCGTCCTGGAGGTAATTGCGACAGTATGATATAGTGATATCGTCCAAATATTCAATCAAGGTACCTCTGGCAAACCGCTCCCATTTTATCCACTCATCAGTAAGTGGTTCTGGTAGATCCTCGTTCAGCACTCTACTCGCACTTTCTTGTTCGATTATTTCCGAAAGTCTAAATTTCCACATTAAATAGTTTTCTCCATTAAAGAGTTTTAAATTCCGTTTCATCACAGTTGACGCGCCACTCGCCATTGTTATTTATTTTTATTTCAACTGAACAAATGAAACTCACGCACAATCACAATCGGTGACTAGGCCCATAATCTAATGAAAGGTATAATGGATCTCAGTGAAACACAGATAAAAAGTCTAAATAGTTTTATTCACTTCGAGCCGTAATTTGTAAGTCTTTCTAGGACTACTTCGCAACGACTAACTATATTGAATATTAGTTACAGTACAGTCAAATATAAAGAAAACTAAACACGATACGTTATTTGTAAAACTCCTGACTCGGCTTTAAGAAAGGCGAGTCCATTTAGGATAAACAATCTAAATATCTGAATATAATTTTTGCTTAATAACCAATACTAACAAATTGAGTCATTTTTGTTCTAAATTTCTATGAGATAAAATTACAAATAACGTGTGTTATCCAAACATATTTCACGTTTGATTCTAACTTCTGGTAAATAATCAATTCCTTTTTGAATTGTCGAACCAAGTTCATTGATTTATATTTTGACAAAATGTATAGAATTTGAAATGAAAAATTGAATGTTTCATATTATTACTTTGAAAATTATTATGATATATATTCCTATATCTAATTATTTTATTGTTTTTAATAACTAGTTGATATGAACCTAAATAATAATGAATAAAATCATTAAACGAAAGAATTGAATATTTCGTATTATTCCTTTTAAAAGTATTATTATCTATTACCTATATATATATATATAAAAATGAATTGCTGTTCGTTAGTCTCACTAAAACTCGAGAACGGCTGAACGGATTTATCTTATCTTAGTCTTGAAATGTTCGTGGAGGTCTAGGGAAGGTTTAAAAGGCGAGAAAAAATCGAATAATTTCCGGGAAACCCCTAAAAACAGCCCTTTTCTATTTCCCATACAAACATATATATAAAAATGAATTGCTGTTCGTTAGTCTCACTAAAACTATCTTATCTTAGTCTTGAAATGTTCGTGGAGGTCTAGGGAAGGTTTAAAAGGCGAGAAAAAATCGAATAATTTCCGGAAACCCTAAAAACAGCCCTTTTCTATTTCCCACACAAACATATATATAAAAATGAATTGCTGTTCGTTAGCCTTACTAAAACTATTCTATCTTAGTCTTGAAATGATCGTGGAGGTCTAGGGAAGGTTTAAAAGGCGAGAAAAAATCGAATAATTTCCGGGAAAACCCTAAAAATAGCCCTTTTCTATTTCCCATACAAACATATATATAAAAATGAATTGATTTTCGTTAGTCTCACTAAAACTATCTTATCTTAGTCTTGAAATGTTCGTGGAGGCCTAGGGAAGGTTTAAAAGGCGAGAAAAAATCGAATTATTTCCGGGAAAACCCTAAAAACAGCCCTTTTCTATTTCCCATACAAACTAGAGTCAATTTCAACTTTATTGCTATTCAATAAAGTTTATATTAAATTATAATCACTCACTGTTGTCTAAGCAATTTAGGTGTATTCCTAACGTCAAAGAGTCAATTTGCAATTTATTACCGCTGCATAAAGTTCAAATTCAATCATATCTATGAAAATAGTCTTCGCGTGCGTTTTGGAGGATCTAATGTCGCGTTCAAAAGTGAATCGCGAACGCGACAAAAAATGTAATAAACTATTAGTAGTACTGATTTCCAATTAATTTGGTCGGCTTCGCGAAACTTAATTTTAGCTAACTTCAGTTGTAACTGTATCAGATTATTTTTTTAAGTTTGATAAATCTAAGTTTTGTCACAAATTAAGTTTCTGAACACAACCATAATATTTGACATTAGATTTGACAACTAACTAATATGTTAATCATTCTGTCGCACTTCAGAACACGGAGATTTATGGCTTAAAGGTAAACTCCAAAAAAATAAATAAAAAAATCAGAGCACGGAAAAAAGTATTACGATTGACGATATTGTGTTACGATCATGGTTACGATATTCTATGAGTGCATCCTTCTATCTTTGTGAGTGACGATTACCGCTACGTGCGCGAGAACTTTCTTTACTTTTGTGATAGTGACATTCCAAGTAGTGTGCTCTTTTTTTGTTGATATTTTGTGATAGTGACACTTTACTGTTAAGTTACTGTTAAGTGAGCGAGAAATTTTCTCACTTCGATTAATTACGTTACGATACCGAGGAGAAGACGACCTGACTCAGGTCGTCGCAGTCAATCAAATGTGCGAAGAGCTACCTCACGTGCTAACCGCACTGATGACCAGAGAGAGACAGATCAAGAAAATAGTCGTATTGCTATGTTAGAATTGCGTTATTTAGTGAGTGACAATGAAGTGGATAGGCTTGGAATGCAACGAGTTCGTGCACATCAAACACAACAACAGCGAGCACGACATAATGAAATTGAGCGAATCCGCAGTGCTCCTGTGATTCTTGAGCGAGCTGCATTCCACTATGATCCGGCAATTGATTATTGTGCCGACAAATCGGTAACAATTGGGGAAATAAAAATAATTTGTAAATATTGTAAGGCGTTAAAATACACTGGTGAATCTACTGGATTATGTTGTGCTGGAGAAAGCTTTAAATTGATTAACAAACTGTATCATAACAGTGTGTGTCTGTTAATAAAAATTAAACCTTATAAATAGCCAGTATTTCAGGAAAACTCTGTTTTTTTAAGTAAGCAACATGATGTGTCAAAATAATAATAAAACTTCATGCTTCATTAAAAAAATGCTTTTTAATTCAATACGTTTTGTTTGTTTTGAAATTAATTTATACAAAAGTTTAGGTCTTTTATTTATCGATTGAGGCAGTACGAAGTCTGCCGGGTCAGCTAGTATCTATATATTTCTATGTCTAATTATCATATTGTTATTCATTTATAGTTCTATTGTAACTAAATAATAAGAATTTAGATTTTTATTATTGTTGTTATGATATTAATTCTTATATCTATTCTTATTGTTATTTATTTCCAGCTTTGAGAATTATTATTATTATGATATTAATTACTATTACTTATCTAATTACATATGTACACAGAATTTCCATGTGTATTACGCCATTTGATAACTTCTTGTATTGAGTACCACCTTAAAGCAAAGTGTTCCCAATACTTTCTTATTAACTCTTGCAATTCTTGAATATCTGTTCGTCTTCTTATTGTATTTTCATGATTTAGAATTTTCTTGTTTACTCGTACACTTCTATTTTCATTTCTCTTGTTTACGTTCTTGTTACTTTCATCTGTCTCCGTATTTCTGTCAATTATTTTCGTATTTCTATTCTTCTTTATATTATCATCTATTTTCTCGTTATCTTCTTCTATTTTCTTATTTTCATCAGCACTTTTCTTACTTCTATTCTTCTTTATATTTTCATTTATTTTCTCGTTAAATTCTTCTATTTTCTCATTTATATTCTTCTTTATATTTTCATCTGTTCTCTTGTTAATTCCTTCAATTTTCTTATCTATAGTTTCATATATATTTTCGTTTCTTTCATCCATTTCATTATTTATAATTTGATTGTTTCCATCTATCTTCTTGTTGAAGTTTTCATTTTTCGTATCATTTCCATTCACTTGAATTACTTCTTTTTTCATAAAAACCTGTATATTTTCATTTGCTTTCACTATATTTTTATCTATTTTTCTTTTATTTCTTTTTATTTTAAAATTAATGTCATTCAATACAATACTTTTATTTGTTGATTGAATATCAGAAATATAAATTTTATTAATATCATTTTCATTGTTTTCAATTAAATTATTTTCTACACTATTCTCAATATTGAATAAAGTTGATAAATCATTTACTAAATCCACTTCGTTATTTTCAATTTCATTATCACTATTAAATAAGTTTGATAAATCAGGTATAAAATCTATTTCATTATCTGGAAGATATTTAAATTTTGAGTTTTTTATCTCTATATATGGTAGTGGGTTATTTGAAGCAGTATTTATTTCTACTACCTCAGTTTTCTTTTCTGATGAGTTTTTTTGAAAATTTTGATTTTGTTCTCTAGCACACTTTTCCTCTGTAAAAACGAAAGTTTCAAATTCCTCTAACGGATTAACTGTTTCTTTTATTTTCTCAATTTCTTCTATTTCTTCCGTTTTATCATAATTTTTGTAATATAATTCTTCTGATATAAAATTTGATCTTTGATTATTATTTTGGAAGTAATTATTATTATTATTTCTATCTATTATTATCATTATTATTATTGCCAATATTATTATTATTATTATTTCGATTTATAAAATTATCATTTTTCCTTGGAGAATCCGTAAAATTTCTCGACGTTGTCGACATAGGCTCGGTCTAGGTAAATTATGTACAGGTATTTGGTGTGGCCTGAAAACATTTCTTTTTGGACCAAATACTTGCGCATTAGTCGGATAATGTCGAGGTTGTTGTGGTTGTGGCTTTATATCAATTGGTTGGCTTGGAAAGTTCTGTCGTTGTTGGAAACATTGATATTGGTTATAGTTATTTCTAGCATAATTTGAATAGTTATCATTCTGACTTCGATTATTATTACTATTATTATAATTACATGAATTATTATTAGGTGATTTATAACTACTAGAATTTTTGAAGGATCTCGGCTCATTTAAATGACCGTATAATCTTTCAAAATTCTCGAATTCTTCGACATAAGCCATTGCATCCTCTAAAGAGTTAGGCTTTTTCAAATGCATATTTTTTTAAGGACACCGGTACATCCTGAAACAAAGGTGTTCAGTGCCGTCTTATCACAATGATTTATGTTGCATCTTTTATCATTTTCAGTAAGAGTAAAGTCATTACTGATTCTCTGAATAATTTTACTTTTTAGCAATTGGAGTCTAGCTCCGAAATCGATTAAATTTTCATTTTTAAATGGCCTTGTTCGTGTTAATTCCTGCACGATGCAGTCCAGATCTCTTCGATCTGAGAAATACTCTTTGAAGGCTTCTTTAATCTTGTGCCATGTGTTTAATTCCATTCGATTGCTCACCATGGCTTCAGCTTTTCCTATAAGTTTTTCCTGTATACAATCCAATATATGGTTGTTTATTTCGACGTCATTATATATACCGTATGTTTCAATTAATTTCTCACACTTGACTATAAACTTATTTAATGTATTACTATTACCATCATATGGTTTAATATTTTCTAATTTTAATTTAAATAAATCCCAATTGAGGGTTTTTACAGTACCAGTAGCCATTTCGTTTATATTCACAGATGAAATTGAATTCTCAAAATTATTATTAGTTATATTATTTTCTTTAATATTCAATTTATTGAATGTTTCCAATAAATTTTCCAATTCATTCATAAAATAAATTCGGCAGCAAGTATATATATAATAAAAATGTCTCTCCTACACTTTTAAAAAGGTATGGAAAAGTAAAAAAGGAAATTTGGCACTTACAGTTGATTTGAAGAGCTCCGGTTTCTTCTTTCTTCGTTGATAGTAGATTCTGGAATCTGCACTTGATGTTGAAACACCAAATCGTGAGTTCTTTATACGAACGATTCGACAAAGATTTTACACGACCGCACAGATCCTACTGACTGCGCCAATCATATATTTTTAACACGAAAAACTATTTTTAAAAAACTTTATTTTCAAAATATACTTGAAATTATAATACTTGCTACAAAGCTAATAAACCGACAATGCTAAACAAAAGTATCTTAACCACTAAAGCCAAACGACTTATATTCAACAACTCATTTCCAACAACAACCTTTACCAAACAACAACTTGAATAATAGTGAATATGAATATATATACTAAAACAAAGCTAACTCTGCATTTCTTATCTTATTTACAGTAATATTATATTATTATTTATTTATAGAAATTTCTAGTTCTATAACTTGAGCAAGTTTTTCATTTTATTTAGATAAATAATGATGTAGTACAAGCCCATTTTTTCCATGAATACAATTTTTTTATGTTTTTTGTCAACTAAATTGTTAGATATTAAGTAGTGGTATGCTAGAAATAAACAAATAAACATAGGATGTGTTTTTTATTAGTTATAAATTAAATACTTCTTGTATTAGATTATTTCTAATGGCAACTCCTTCATTCACCAGTTCCATAGGATCTCTGTCATCCTCATCACCAATGTCAGGAACTACTAAAACCAAAAAAAGGTATAAACATATATTTACATGAATGAAAATGAAGTAGGTAAACAATACTCTAGCAAACAGTGCATGACATGAAGCATTTCAGTAGACATGTTTTAAATAAAGACCAATATAATGCTGATTAAATAATTATTAACTTACCAGCATCAAACTCATTTTCTAAGTCTTCATCCACTATGTTTCTTTTTCTGAATATATTATGAAGAACTGCACTTGCATATATTATTTTGGAAGCTCTTTTTGGAGCATATTGCAAAACGCGATCAGCTTTGAGACAACGAAAGTAACTTTTAAGTACTCCAATACATCGTTCGATGGTATTACTTACTTGCACATGGCTAGCTGTATATCTACCATTAGGAGTATCAGGCTCAGCTCCAACAATCAGGGTTAACAAAAGTGGTTGAATTGTATATCCAGAGTCACCTAGCAACCATGTTTTCCTATCCCGATTATTCCTGTAATTGTTCAGTAGAAATTCTCTAACATTGCTAACCAACCAAACTGCTTCATCATCTACAAATCCGGGGAGCCGTGCATTTATGTGCCGAATCTGCAAATCGGCATCACATACTTAAAAAATAAGATGGGTTCATAAGAATTCAGTGTATTCTCTAATAGAACCATTTGGATTTATTTTCAGTGACTGCAAGAAAATGGTTACACTTACAATTTGATAATTGATGCTATGAAAATATTTTCTATTTACAAAACGTATTCCTGGCATCAAAGGATCATTAGTAGGTGGTGGTACAATTTTGATATGTGTACAATCAATACATCCTATGACTCCAGGAAAGTTAAACTTTTCAAAAACCTACAAAAACAAATACTCCAATAAATATTACACATTATTTTATTGTACATTCATTATTTTGCACACATAACGTACCCATTTTTAATTCTTGTCATGTCTATGACATTATTTGGAAATGAGATGTAACGATGGGCTATATGATTATTTATGATTGTTAATATTATGTGATGGTGCAAGCTTATTATAACCATCCAATATCTTGAAAACCGTAAGTTGTACGATATGTGTATGTAATGAGTTTTTTACGTAAAAATTATTGAGAAATACAACTAATTGCTTGAAAGATATAAAAGATCAGTGGCAAAATGGGGGAAAAAGTGATTCATTTTTGCAAAAGCTCGCCACAGGCACAAGTAAGGAAAATTGTTTTCCTCCCAAAATATGCGAATTCAAATGTAAAAATATACTGTCAAATTTCAAATTGAAATATTGATCATTTCTAAAGTTATGAAATAAAATCTTTTTATTTTTTTCAACTCAAACACGCTGTATTTCATGAAGTGTATAAGGTGGACTCCTCTTTCCTATCTCAATTTGTCTAGTTTTAACAGAAGTTTATTCAGACAAACGACGTAAGTGTCATTTTAAAATACCCTGTATACATTTTCCAATTATAATTTATAGATAAGTTTACAAATACAAAAAGCAATAATCAATAATAACAATAGTTAATGAAAATTTAAACATATAAATATTATGAAAAATAATATTCCGCGTTATAAATTTATGATTCATAAAAATGTCAAACACTACATTATAAAGGACCCCGCCCACCTTATATGGGAAAATGGCTCTCTGTCAAATTTCTTGAATTTTTGATATGTTGTAGAATTGATCATTCTGGTGAAATGTTTCAATGGGCGCAACACGATTCTATGACTAGTTTCCGAGATACAGGGTGTTGAATATGTAACAATCTAAAGGGTTTACCTAAGTGGCTGTTAATTCTCTTAAAATGTTTTTTTCCTTTGGGTTTCAGCAGCGTGCTGTCACCAGTGCCGTAAGGCACAATAGAGCCTGGATTTCCCTGTGGGTAACCTCGGGTGAGGGGGTTTCCTGGCACGAGCGGAAAGGTAATCGTGGGGCCTCTTGGGCTTATACGATGTGCCAAGCCAGAGTTCTAAGGCAGGTCGCGTTGACCGGTTCAATCCAGCTAGTCCGAGTGGAGGGGTTTGTTGTTAAAGGAAACAGTCTGGGTGGATAATATGTATATATATATATATATATATATATATATATATATATATATATATATATATATATATATATATATTACAAGCAAACTAAATAAACAAAACAATAGCTTAACCCTGATGCCTATGGTATAGGGTACCACATAATAATAGTGATAATTGTCCGGTAAGAACAACGGAGTTCATTCATCAGAGAAAGTGGTCAGGATTTTTATACTAGCAATTAAAAAAAAAATATGATTAATACCTAGACCTATCTAACGGTTACTTTGGAATTTCGTAATATTCAGAATTAGCTGACTTTACCATACCGGCCTTTCTGCTGTCTGAATGAAAAAATTCCGTTGCCCGCTACGGTTCGAAATCAACAAATGATATCCTACCTGAATGTAATTTTAGGTATAATTAAACTGAAAATATCTATCCTTGATTATCACATAACTAGACGGTTATCGTAAATATCTATGTATAATACATGATCGCCTGCATGATCGCTGGGTGGATTGAGTAGCTTAGCGATTGTGTTGCCGGTCCCAGGCCCGGGAAAAGGAGGAGGGTTGGTGGAACGGGTAAGCAGCCCATCCACCGTAAAACCGAATATAGCTCATAGACCCACAAATTTGCCTTGGAATAGGACTGATTTAAAGACGACGACCCATGCGAAAAAAAGGCTAACGAATTGGAGGAGGAGAGATGTTCTGCGATTTGCTACCTGGAATATAAAAACTTTTAACATCAAAGAGCAAGAAGTTTTGGTAGAACTAAAAGACCACCGCATCGATATCTGCGCCCTTCAAGAAACCAAAAAAAAAGGGAAACGGACAACGAATATACGACGATTACATGGTAATATACAGTGGAGACAGCAAGGACGAACGTGCGAAAGAAGGAGTGGCACTGGCAATACACAAGAAATATACAAACAGCATAGAAGAATGTCAATATACATCATCTCGCATACTAATCGTTAAACTGCGAACAGAATCTCAATTATTAAATATAATATCGAAATATGCACCCGAAGATAATAAGCCAAAACAAGAGCGAGAAAGTTTCTATGAACAACTTTAAAATATTACAGAATCACTACCACATAATGAATCGATAATAATCCTTGGAGATTTTAACGCACGCATTGGTAACGAAGTGATACCAGACGTAAAACAACGCTTTACCGAAAATATATTGAACGACAATGGGGAATTGCTGATGAACCTATGTTCGCTATGTGATCTAAGAATCAATAACACCTTCTTTGATCTCAAACCACAGTACAAATCTACCTTCCGTAACTCCCGGGGACAACAATCAACAATAGACTACATCGTAACCAATAGACATATACACCCCGCACATATACAAGAAGTAAGGACATTTAACTCCGCGAATGCAGGAAGTGACCACAGTTTGCTTCTTGGAAAAATCAAAATGAAACTTAATCTGGGAAGGAATAGAGAACCAAGAGCACACACAGAAAAAATAAACATCGAATCCATGTGGGACACAACCATAAAAGAACTATATCAAAACCGTTTAAAAGGAAAAATCGATAAAAACCCGATAGAAGAAAATGATGACATTAACAACAGTTGGAAGAGATTAAAAGAAAATATCATAGGAGCAGCGAGTGAATCGCTTGGAACTCGGACTATAAGACCGCTAAAACAAGGCACGAACAAAACACCGTGGTTCTCCAACAAGGTCAAAGAACAGTGCAAAAGGAGAAACAAAGCGTACTTAAACTACATGTCGTCACAAACGGCAGAAGCATATGAAGAATACAAGAGAATCCGTAACGATACAAAAACACTAGTGAGACAAACGAAAGACAACTACTGGGAAATCTTCTCCAAAAGAATGGAAAGCGACTTCTATGGGTTACAAAAACAAATCTAGCGATTAATAAGAAATCAGAGAACAGAAGCAAATGAACTCATCAGAACCAGACACGTAGAAAGAGATACCTGGGTAAAATATTAAGAGGAACTATACAAGGAAAAAGAGACCGAAACCGAGCCAAATTCACCAGAGATAGTAATAAGTGATGAGACTAATATAAAAAAGGAAGATATAGAAACAGCACTCCAAAAACTAAAAAACAGAAAGAGCCCAGGTCCAGATAACATCGCCAACGAATTACTCAGATATGGAGGGGAGAAGCTAAACCAACAACTAACAACCCTAATCAAAAAGATATTTGCCCAACACAGAATACCAGACGAGTGGAGAAATAGCATTACGATTCCACTATTTATAAAGGGAGATAAAAAAATGCCCGAGAACTATAGAGGAATTATTCTACTATGCACAACGCTGAAATTAACCACAAAGATAATAATAAATAAAATAAATGAATGTATCTCACTAGCAGATGAACAACAGGGTTTTAGATCGGGAAGATCCTGCACGGACGCAATATTTGTCATAAGACAAATAACGGAAAAATCGATCGAATATAATCGACCGGCCTTCATGTGTTTCATTGACTTGCAGAAGGCCTTCGATCGAATACAATTAAAAGACATAATACACCTTCTCTATGATAGACAGATACCATACAATGTCATTAAAATAATCGAAAATATATACTCAAAAAATACGATCCAAGCAAAAATAAACGGTGACCTAACTGAACAGATACCTGCAAATAGAGGCATTAGGCAAGGGGACTCTCTCAGCCCGCTCTTATTTAACATAGTGATGGATGAAATCATAAAACAAGTACGCAAACTAAGAGGATACAGAATGGAAAATAAAGAGGCCAAAATCCTGTGCTATGCAGACGATGCGGTACTGTTGGCGGAGAACGAGGACGATCTGCAAAGGCTACTGTGCCAATTTAACAAAACAGCAAAAAAGTTCAATATGATAATATCAGCGGCGAAGACAAAATCAATGGTTACTTCCAAGACGCCGATCAGATGTAAGCTTGTGGTGGATAACAAAATAATACACCAGGAAATGAAATTTAAATATCTGGGCACGGGGACGTGGAGACGGAAGTAAGAAACCAAGCTACAAGAGCCTCAAGAGCAGCAGCATACCTAAATGACACAATCTGGCGAAATAAATACATTCGAACTGAAGCCAAAGCCCGCATATGCAAGACCGCAATCAGACCTATATTATCCTATGCAGCAGAGACCCGACCTGAGACCTCTAAAACGAAACGGATGCTGGAGACTACAGAAATGAAAATAATTCGAAGAATATCGGGAAGAACACTAATGGATAGAGAAAGAAGTGAAAACATAAGACGAACATGCGGGATAGATAACATCAATGACTGGGTACTGGATAGAAAGATAAAATGGAATGAGCACATTGACCGCATGACGGAAGAACGAATTGTGAAAATATCAAGGGACAAATCACCAGCAGGACAAAGAAGCCTTGGAAGACCTAGGAAAAGATGGAGTGACAACCTCCCAGGTGACTGAGCAGAGGCAATGATGTGAAGAAAAACAGGCAATGATGCCTATACACAGCAGAAAAAAGAAGAAGAAGTATAATACATTAAAAAACAACAAGTTTCTAATGAAACATATTTCATGGTCTGAAAATATCTTCCCCTGATTATGACCTAAATAGACGGTTATCGTAAATAAATATCTCTGTATGATACCTTAGAGAACCACAAAGAAACACTCCCTTGAATTAAATCTTATGTTCACAAAAAAAATAAACAATTTAGAAAGCGTACTCTTTACAAGTTATGGTAGTATGGGGCTCAAGTCTCAATAGTGCACGTATATGACCAGGATTGATCGTCCGACACCAATAATTCAATCAATATCAATGTGCTTTTAGTATAAAAGAAAAAAATGTCAGGTTCAAAAACTTACGTTTTGACATATCACAATCACAAAAAAATAAATCACTGTATACACTCGGCCGTCAAAAACAGGGAGTCCCAGGCCACACGGTGCCTGTCAACTCTCTGATTTTCTCTGCCAAATTTTCTTCTATTTATTTTTAATGATTTGGGACGAGGTTTGTTATTCAAAACACCCAATTCATTTTGCCCTTGTCTTTTTCATTTTTTGCTTTCATGATTGAAGGTTAGTTTTAATAAATTTCTCTATTCTAAGTTGCAAAATTTGTCTGTATTTTTTTTATAATCCAAACATCGGTGTGTTTTTGATTTAAATTGTTTTCGTCGACCTTGTGGTTTGTTTGTTTAATTTTTCTAGCTCTAGGTCGTTTTATTTTATAATAATTGAATTCAGCTTATATTTGATTTCAAGAAAATAATATCTATATAGGGTGACCCTAAATTTCCTTGCCATATTTTGTGCTTATTACAAATATGAGAAATATTCACTTTTCATCACTCAGTATCTCCCAAGTTATGATATAGTTCTGATTTATCTTTGGTGGTATTATCATCACATCCTTGTATGACAAATTCATGAGAAATTCATTTCCAAATCTTTTCGTATTACAGGACGATTTCATTTGATAATATTGCTGCACTGTTTCTATATCTCATCACCAATAAACAGAATATCACTTGGTACCTCACTTAATGAAAAGTTAGCAAATTTACTAGGTTAGTTACAATCTAATAATGTTGCTTACTTTTCGCAATTTTATTCTTTGAAAAGGTGCATAATTAACTCCCGAAATTGAATTATAAGTTAAAATGCATTTAGTTGTACATAAGTTATGAAGCCCGAATCAGTCTAGGGATTAGAATATTATATTATTATTAGAATATGAAGATTGTAATTTGACCAATCAATACAAGAAATCTTATCATATTTCTACTGTATTGGTCAAATTACAATCTTCAACGCGCAATCTCCAGAACAACGCATGCGCAAGCATTCTAACTTTCTCCCACTTTTATAATATCCCCAATAATTTCCTCACTGCGTTAAAAAATACCTATTTTGAAGAAAAATCGCCACCCATGGCGACACTGATGATGCCCTCTCCCCCACTAACATAATACACTCACTGTATGCTACGGCTCGGCCTGCATTGACTGCAGTACTTTTCCAGTATTCGCTTCAGTTATTCGTATCAAGTTGTTGCGAATGCGAAGTCGGTGCTGGTCAATATCACCTACTCATACAGTACACTCAAACGGAACACATATCAAGGTACCTACAATGCAAAAATAAATATGCGATGAACGAAAAAAATATGTTTTTCTAAAATAATTGTATAGTAATGTAATAACTGCAATCATTTCAAAATGTTTTCATATTGGAGGGAGGGCTGCAAGGCTGCAGCCCTTATGGACAAGCCGCCACTGTGTGTCATCTGTCATGTGCTCTGTGACCTATGTCAACCATCTTGTGTTCTGTGTCAACGTCGTTGTGCTCTGTGATGTGTGTCTTCTGCCATGTATTAAGTGACGTATGTCGAGTCTGTGTCGTCTGTCTTGTGTTTTGTGACGTATGTAAAGTCTGATACGTCTGACAGGTGTTAAATTACACGCGTCTTCTGTCGTATGGTCTGTGAAGTCTGTCTACCTTCTTGTGTTCATTGTTTTGTGTCAAGTCTGTCATATGTATTCTGTTGTCAATACAGTCCAAGCCATATGTCGTCAAATATGTTTGTGAGGTGTTTTTGCAGCTATGAATTGAAAAATTTCAGGAGAAACCGAACATTCATTTTCGTGGTCACTTATTACTTTTCCGCCAACCTATCTAATATGCGAGAAAAGTATGGGTTTACCCCAAAAAAAGTTGGAAATTTGAATTTTTTTTTGAGTTATTTTTACGTTTTCCATCAACAACAACCCAAAAAAAACGGTTTTTAGAACAAAAATCCTGTGTGTATGTCGTCGTCGTTGTCGTCGGCGACTTTTCGTTACATGTTTTGTTACAGGCTCCGGAGTGCAACAAGTCACAAATTTTATGATTGAATATTATTCAGGACATGTCACAGATGAACCCTATTGATTTTCAGCTCACCAGAGCCAGTGCAACAGGTGCTATAGTACTTTAAGTACGATATTTTTGTCATTTTTTGGAGAAATTTAAGTTGGTTAGCACGATACAGCCTCTGGAGTATATAAAAGTGACCAATTTTATGATTGGATATTATTCAGAGAGACTCAGAGATGCATCCTATTGATATTCAGCTCACTAAGTCAGTACACCGGGTTCTATGGTACTTGAAGTACCAAATTTTTTTAATTTTTGGAGAATTTTCAGTTTGTTAGCAAGATATAGCCTCCAGAGTGTATACAAGTGAGCAATTTTATGAACGAATATTGTTCAAGGTGTCTCACAGATGTACCCTACTGATTTCCAGCTGACTAGAGCGAGTACAGCGGGTCCTATAAATCCAGATATATTACAATTTTGGTTATTTTTGGACCAATTTCGGTTTGTTAGCACGATACATCCCTCAAAGTGTATACAAGTGACAATTTTATGATAGAATATTATTCAGGGCCAATGATGCGGAAAAGTTAGTTTTAATCTTTAAAACCGTTTATTTTAATAGTTCTTAACCATTTTTCAATGTAACAATCAATAAAGAATAAAATTCTCTCTTTAGTATGTAAAAATCGGCAATTCTTTTCTTCCTCCTTGCTTTATGTAAGAATTCTACTGCTGCTACTATCAATTGACGTTAAAAGTATTCAAGGAATAATTTCGATACTTTCCATATCGTTTTTTTTCCAAATGCGATAATAATTAACACACTTCTTGCATAATCATCATTATACCTACTGTTATTATGATGGAAATTTTATGAATAAACTACTAATGATGTTATAATTTGCATATACTAAACAGCTTGTAATCTGAAATCGTTATGATATAAATGAAACGTTATGATGATACAACTGATAATTTAATTCATAATGATACAGTCAAGCAAATACCATGTATTTATCATTTAAAAAGCCCGCTTAAAGTGACATCTAAAATATCTTTATCTATACTTAAGTGTAGTCAGAGGCGTCTCTAGCCCTTGTGGCGCCCCTGTGCAACCAGTACCCTAGTCTAGTGGGAATGGAAAAGTACTAATATTTATACAGGGAGTTCACGAAGGTATGCACTTTTTTTAAACTGTGACACCTACTCATGATAATACTGAACAACTTTCCCAAAGGAACCCATGGTCAATTCTCAAAAAAAAGTTGGATTTAGTATGGAGATCGATCACCTGATTGACCAAGGCTCCATACAAAGTCCAAAATTTTTTCTGAGAATTGTCCATGCATTCTTTGGGGAAAGTTGTTCAGTATCATGAGTAGAAGCCAAAATTTAAAAAAAGTGCATACCTTTGTTAAGACCCTATATTTTCAAACGGAAATTCGTATGCAAATGGTGCAATTTAAAATTATGTCGGGAAGCAAAATTTTTTTATGGGAAGGAAGGGGTTTTAAGAATGAAAAAAATCACAACTTTGTAGTCCTTTCAAATATATTTATTTTAAAAACTACTTATAGTAACATAACAGGACGCTCGTCACACAAGTATTTATCTTAGACATACATGTATCTACAAAAAAGTTACTTTTCGAGCTTTTGCATTAGCGAAATCTTTAATAATGTCACTAACTTCAATTATGATTTCGTGTTCAATACTTATTAACGATAAATTTGTCAATCTACTTTGCGACAATGTTGATCTAAGGTAGTTTTCAATTATTTTCAGTTTAGAAAATGACCTTTCGCTATGTGCGACCGTGACTGGAAGTGTCAGGTATATCCTCAGCGCAGTGGACAGATTTGGGAACACTGAAATTAATTTATTCATAAACAAGTAATTTAAAATGTCCAACGGCGTAATGGAATCATCAATAAACATCGGTAATAATTCGATTTCATTATAGAACTCGAACTGTTCCACATCTGAGGAGCCAGCATGGCTAAGTTTATTTTCTAAATTAGGGCAATGTGTTTTTTTTGTATCAGAGTCCAAATCTTTCGAGTTTTTCAATTTTTTTTGAAGAAATGAAAAAATTACATTATTTTCATTCAAAAGTTCGAACCGTTCGTCGAACTTAGTTATTGCGGTGTCTAACAAATAGTAGTAAAAATTTACTTTAAAATCTGTTTTCGCGTCTGTTATCGGTTCATCCGCCGCCTCATAATTGAAAAACCGTTTACGAGCGCGAGGGCGTGAAGGTGTTGGAAATTTTACTATTGCCTCGACTTCTTCCGCTACAGTTTTAGCCCTGTTAAGGAGCTCTTCAAAAGCGGACTCATTACGGAATTCAGACAAACTTATTTTTGCATTCTCAATCATTTTCACCGCTTCTGACAATACAACGTCTGACTTTTGAAGGGCCTTGCTAACTATATTTATCTTGCTTAAAATTTCAAACCAAATAAACAGAGAGCAGATGAATTTAAACGACTTAATTTTTGTCCGAATTTGCCATATTTCTTGACTCTGCATCTTTGCTTCTATCGGAACAAGGCATCATATACTTTTCCCAGTTCAAAACGTAGAGCTTTGACTGCTTCAACCCTGCTCTCCCATCGAGTATTTGAGAGTGGTTTTAGACTTAAAGTTTGCACTTCTTTAGCAAGTATTTGCCAACGTGCTGTTGACGCAGAAAAAAAACATAAATTTCCTGCACAATTGAAAAGAAATTGACAATTTGTATTGAACTTTTCGCAGCGTCATTCACTACCAATGTAAGGCTATGTGCAGCACAAGGTACATAAAATGCGCGCGGGTTCAAATCTAGAATTCGTTTTTGTAGACCTATACTTTTCCCTTTCATGTTTGCACCATTATCATAACCTTGACCACGCATATCTTGTATGTCAATTTCGTTTGAGATTGAAAAATCTAACAAAAATTGAGTTAAGCCCAAGCCAGTAGTGTCTGTAATAGGAAAAAAACCCAGAAAGTGTTCTTTCACTTCAGCCTTGTTGTTACTTGCATTTAAAAGAACGTAACGTACGACAACCGATACTTGTTCTTCGTGTGCTATATCTGGAATGCAATCTAGAATAATGGAAAAATATTTAGATTGTTTCAAGTCCAAAACAATAGTTTTTTTTATTCTTTCTCCCAATAATTGTATTATTTTATTCTGAATATTATGGCCAAGATAATGAGTTACGCAAGCACATTATCAAAGTTAGAGGTATATTCAACCAGCTTTAAAAAATTACCATTATCAGAATCGTAAATTTTTTGAGATCTTCCGCGAAAAGCCAGACATTGCCTCGCTAAAAAATAAATTATGTTGATTATTTGTTCGAGTACTGCAACCCAACGTTTTTTTCCCGATCAATTCCATTTTGGTGCAAGAAATCTACCGACTTTTCTTTTAAAATATCAGTTTTCATTGTAATTTGTTTCTTAAGACATGATAGGTGCCGCAAGCTCATTTCATGACGTTCTGAAGCAGTAGACAAATGCTGCCAATCTTTGTAACCTATTTCACCATTAAACGGAGTCGCATCAGCATGAAAAAGTTTACAGTAAAAACAATAAACAGAATCAGTTGACTTAGAGTACACCAGCCAGTTCCGTAAAACGGTTTCATTATTTAACATCTTTTTAGTATAATAAGCACCTGAAAAAGATCTTTTCGAACTATTCGAAGGATATGAACCTATTTTTATCTGCACTGGACCACGCTCCGTCAAAAATATTGTTTATCGGATAACACCTGTGGCCATAACGCGAGATCATTCATTATATCTTCTCGAAGAATATTCTCCGGGGACGATTCGGCACTAGGAGGTTCTTCGTCTTCTTCGACTACCGACGACAAAGACATCTTAGACATCAGCGGCGGCGGCGGCGGCGGTGGTGACGTAGAAGTGACGAGTTCTGCTGTAGAATTATCTTGGTTTTCATAGGTTTTTGTCTCCAGGTGTTCGTCCGAGGATAGACCGGGCCGAACAAAAAACTTTTTAATAGAACTTGTATTCTTTTTCAGAGACACTTCCTTCTCCAGCTTTCTTTTTCGTTTCTGTGCACCAGAAAGTTTCTTTTTTCCATCGCCATCAGACATCTAAAATAAATAATAAACTAATTATACTTAGGCACCAAATACCTAAAAGAACTAAGTAGTATCTATGGAAATATTATAGGCCCAGAGAAATAGTTGCAACTTGGACTAATTATATCCAAATACCTAAGTATACTAGTAGGTCATGTTAAAGCACTTTAACTTACCGTTGTTTGTTCTGTAGGATAAACAAATGAAAAATCCTAGGTCGTAGGTACCTATAGATACGAGTAAACTTCGATATTACCATCCATCACTCGATGTTTTGTTTTTGTATTTCACTAGCCATTTTTGATGACCTCCGACCTCGAGGAATGTCGCAATAATTGTGAAGCAAAAAACCTAATCTTCCCTTTTATATATTTTCTATCAAAAGGAAAGCCGATTGATTTACTTCATATTTACATGTTTACTCAATAAATGATACTTAATCCAATAGCATCAAGGCTTCGCAAAACTACGGTATAGCGGTAAAACAAAAGTGCGACACGCGCACACAAGCCTTTGAAAATGACTGCCGCACGTCCCCGGGAATTTCAATTTGAACTTTATAGATAGCATTCTAATACAGTCGAGTTAGAAATGATTGTCGGCGGGGTGTGAAACGAATCAAAACCAACAGGTGCCGATGCCGGCTCGCGCCTTTGGTAGTGATGCGACATTACGCCAATTTAATCTTTAATAATCTGTTTTAAGACTGATTTCACGTCGAAACAAAAGTTATTGTGTATATTAAAATAGAGTAGGTAGGAAAAGGAGTAAGTAGCCTTGCTTTGCTACCGTGTGCCTGATGTCGGCAAGGGTGCAGTGGTGTCAGGGCGCTCGGCGCCCCCTTAGACCCGGCGCCCGTGTGCTCCGCACACACTGCACTATAGGTAAAGACGTCTCTGAGCGTAGTAATGTCCATCGACCCCCGAATTTTTTGTCACAAATAATTATTGCATATCATTGCACAAGCCAAATTTTTATTTGCACAACCTCCCCTGCAACGTTACAAGGAAAAGCTAGGTCAATGCCAGCTCCCCCCCCCCCACTAATATAATTTGATGTAGATACATTCGATTCATTGCACAACCAACATTTTTGTTTGCACATCCTCTACAAAAATTTTTCTCTCACTCTAACTAATGTCTTCTGTATATACGTCTCTCTTGCACTGATTTGTAATATGGCTAGGACATATTTTATTAAATATCTCACATATTTAATGGGTGCAATGAATTATATTTTGGGTGCAATGTGTGTGCTATATTTTGCTAGTATACTATGTGCATATAAGCAAGCATTAATTAGGTAATTATAAAAATAAACCAAAACTATCTAAAAAAGAATCGAATTTAACTCACTATTTATCCAAATACAGTAAAAACAGACTAATTTATACAGTATTGCACATAGCTCATGGTGTGTATGAATTCAATAAGATTAAGAGAGACAGAATTATGTAATACGTTATGCAGTTTGTATAAGTCTGTATCTTTTGCTCTTATTGTATATATCTTACCAAGTTTTGTGTTTTATGTGAAAAATTTGTTCTCTCTAATAATAGATCTATAATAAATAAATATTGTTACGAAACAGCACACTGGTATAGTCCCTGAATCCGGCTCTGTCTAAGCCAGGTATGAAAGTTAAAATTATGGCGGACGCGTAGGGTCTTCTTAGAATTGTTTACGATTGTGACTATCTTATCTAGACATTGTTTTTGTGACCAGTCTTATCTAAAAAATGCGAGAGCCAATTGTTTTTGTGTAAGCCGCAATCTAGAATTATATAGTGAAAAAGGCACTAATATATAAGGGACCGACCAGGAAGAGTTAGTTCAGTTTATAATTAGACATCGTGAGATAAACAGTAAATACGTGAATATAAATTAGTGGACTGTTTATATAAATTAGTTTAAGTGAATGTACTGTGTATATAATTAGTGAATAGTGTAGTGAATAAATAAGTTAAGTAAGTGAACCTACCGTGTGTTTAAAATTTATCCCACCCGTTCACTGTTTAAATAAATAATAAAAACATTACATTGGTGTCAGGTGTGGGGTAATATAAATAAATATCTACGTAAAAATGGCCAAGAGATTAAGGGACTTGAATGTGTAAGAGCAGAATTGGAAGATCGTGAGTTGGAAACGTCCGGTAAGAAAAGTGAAATAGTAGAAAGACTTAAAGTGGCACTGGAAAATGACGGCTTTGATTCAGAAACAGTTTTATTTAATGACGAGGCTTCCACCTTAATCTCGTCAATTTCTGCTGACATGGACGAGAAGATTTCTGCCATGGAAGAGAACATGGACGAGAAAATTTCTGCTATGAAGAACGACATTTCTGCTAACATGGACGAGAAGATTTCTGCTATGAAAAACGATATTTCTGCCATGGAAGAGAAAATTTCAACGAATGGGAAAAGGATATATCTGCTTTGGAGAACGATATATCTGCCGATATCTTATTAATGAAAAACGACATTGCCGCTGACGTTGAAAATGAAATTTAGTCTCTAAAATCTGAAATCGAGAATAAAATGTCAACGATGGACGAGAAAATTGAGATTAAGATTACATCGATGGACGCGAAGATTGAGAATAAGATGATAACGATGGACGAGAAAATTAAGAAGTTAGAAAAAAAGATGACAAATATAAGAACTCAAGACACGCCAGCGGAAGTAAAGAAGACCGAGCAAACGAAACCTTGCAAGACAGAAACACACTCTAACTTAGAAGACATTGGCAGTTTTACTCGAGTCAAGGGTCAACGTTCGATGGAAAAATGTCGTGGACCAATTATGTGAAACAGTTTGAAGCAGCCGCTAGAGTGAATAATTGGTCCGATAGAGAGAATGCAGTGAACTCAACTATCGCGCTTCGGTGAGATGCCTTAGATGTACTTCAGACGATACCTTCGGAAGAAACGGATGACTTCGAGCAGCTGAAGAAGAGGTTGGACATGCGATATGGTCATGATTATCTAGAACATTTGTACAGATTCCAGCTGAAGAACCGAAGGCGGAAACGTGACGAAACCCTTCAAGAGTATGAACTGGAAATTTCCCGACTAGTTCGATTTGATTATCCATCAGTACCAGATAGCATGATGGAATGTTTAGGCATCCAGGCCTTTATTGATGGCTTACGTGACCCCAATATGCATAGGACGCTTTGTTTAGCCAATCCGAAATCATTAGTCGACGCATTGACAACTGCTCTTGAATATGAAGCAGCCACGATGCTTCCGGATACAACAAAAGTAGGACCATACAGGAAGAAGGTGACGATGACAGATTTGATCAGATCGTCAACTTGTTGAAAGATATGGTAGACAAGAAGCCGAAGAAAATCAGGTACTGTAATTGTGGCGAGCTAGAGAATGCACGCAGTTTATGTAAGCGAACTACGACTCCTGCAAACCAAGAACCTCTTAAATGCAAAGCAGCCACGAAGAGCTCGCGGTACAACAAAGGTAGGACCATGCAGTAAGTAGATGACGATGACAAACTTGACCAGATCGTCAACTTGTTGGAAGGTATGGCAGACAAGATGCCGAAGAAGATCAAATGCTGAAAGTGTGGCGAGCTAAAGCACGTACGCAGTCCGTCTAAGCGTCCCAAGACTCCTGTAACATAAAAACTCCAGTCACAGGGGAAATCAGACAGGGGTGAACATCCAGCTGATCACCGAAAAGCCAACTAGCCAACTCCTTGCCTAGACGGCCATGCCCTGTAGACTATTCACAATGCAACAAGTGGAAATCTAAGGAAGTTTCAGTTTCAAGAATTACAGTAGTCAATGAAGAATGGTCACCCACCAAGATCAGAGAAGATCAGGAGAATGATCCTCACCAGAAGATGATCCGGCAATGGAAGGAAGAAAATCAGCGACCTACCTGACAAGAGCTGTCAAGATTTTCACCGAAACTCAAGGCATAATGGGCTCAGTGGGACTCACTTGTCCTCGAAGAAGGGCTGTTGAAAAGAGTCCTTGAAAACGATGATGGTTTCGAGATGAGGAGACAGCTAGTTATCCCGAGAACAAAAGTAGCTGAGGTACTAAAGAAGTTACACGACAGTCCATCGGGAGGTCATCTGGGAGTGAAGAAAACCATCCAGCGAATCCGTGAGAGGTTTTATTGGATGAACAACTTCGATGATGTGAAGGACTGGTGTAAGAAATGTATGACTTGTGCTACGAGTAATGGACCACATCGCAAGATAAAGGTACCAATGAAACAGTATCATGTTGGAAGCCCTTTCGAAAGGATTGCCTTAGACATCGCTGGACCATTTCCGACGACAGAAAATGGTAGCAAATAAATACTGGTTGATCTTTCATTGACAGTCCTTTTTTGGCTGCTGATACCATCTCTTCCCCCGTTTTTTTCCTTCCACGTTTTGGTCAGTGCCTTTTGCCTTGTAAAATTCGTTGTTTATTATTAACTTGTTGCATCTTAATTGTGTTTTGAGGCCTTTACTCCTTGCTTCCTTCATTTTTATTATCAACCTCCTCCTTTCCTCTTGGACTTCCTTTGGGTAGTTCTCATCAATCCATACATCTATACCCTCAAGCTTTTGGTATTTTGCAAAAACATTGTTCTCGTGGTTTCCCTGTATAGTTTCACAATTATCGGTCTTTTCCTTCCAATGTTGTATTTACCCATTCTTCGCACTTCGTCCATGTCTTCTTTCACCGCGATTTTTACTCCCATCTTTTGTAATATTATGTGTATTTTATCGTTTGTTTCCTTGTCACTTTCCCGTTCTTCATCTTCTATTCCCTTTATGACAATATTCCTTTTCCTCATTTCCCTCTCTAAATTGCTTATGCTTTTTTCTTGATATGACACCTCTTCTTTCAGTTTTCTTCTCGCATTCGCTTATTGTCTGCTACTACCATATTAATTTTTTGTTAGTTTCCTTCATATTTTCTTCTATCTGTTGAAATATCCTTTCTATTTTCCCTGTCACTCATCTTGGTGCCTGCTATTAATTTCGTAAAAAGGTATGCCCGGTCAACCCGTTGGAGGTATACCCTTTATCAATCTTCAGTTTTGAGTTATTTATAGCTTATTAAAACCCATTAAAAAGTTAGGGGTAGCCTCTAATTTATTTACACCCGGTATTTATGTTTTATAGGTAGTGAACGAAATCGATGTATTTTTCAACAATATTAATAATTTTTGCCTCAAAATTAAATTTACATTAGAATTTGAAGAAAATAACTCAATTAATATTCTTCATTTCAAAATTCAAAGAGTTAATAATGCTCTTGATTATTCAATTTACGGAGAAACAACCTACACTGATGTGACTATTCCAGATAATTACAATCATCTTATGTCACATAAATTAGCAGCATATGATTCAAAGATACATAGAGCATTTCAGATCCTATGAAGAAATATAATTTTGATAGAGAAATCTATACAATTAAACAAATAGTAACATCCAACGGTTATCCATTACAACTAATATTTCCTAAACAAACTAAAGAAATCAGAAGTAACAAAACTATCACATAAGCAGGTAATATTTCCAATAATATTTCTAACATAATATCTTTAGCAATAAATACAATAATTTCTTTTAATACAGAAAGCAATGTGAGCATAAAATTGTTAAATTTAAAAACAAAAATATCCCCAATAAAGAAATCTGGTATCTATAAACACTTAAATGTCCTGAATGTAATGCTGTCTATTTGGGTCAAACCCTTAGACATTTTGACATCAAATACAGTGAACACTTACGAGCACACAGATTAAATCAACCGAAGAAATCCCACTACGCATAATATCTACTTGACACAAAAATTCATTGACACCTAACACGTGATAAGAAACCAAAGCTTAAAGTTAGTACTGCTATTAATTCTTTATGCTTCTTTCATGATTTGTTTCCGGACTCAAACCTCAAAATATTCTTCATATGCCGTTATGGGAGTTTATTCATTTATAATTGTCATTATGTACATATGTTTTATTCACAATTTTTGTTTCAGGAATAAATTACGATGATCTAGCAGATCGTGTTGAGCTTCAAAATTGCACAAAACCACCATGTATAGCAAAAAAAGATACATTTCTGAAGGTTGAAATGAAATTCACTCCAGGTAAGTTATATTCAATCAATTGAAGTTTATTCAAAAATCTATAAAGTTAGAAATAAAAAGTTTATTGTACAAGGTATATATTCATAAAAATAGAGACATTCATCATTTGGTTTAGTAATAAAAATATTCTTTTTGGAAGATGATAAAATAAATGGTTGAGTGAAAAATTTTTGTGCAGGTTTTAGTGGAGGCGGATAAAAAATGGTGACTAGTTTGATTATTTTATTTGCCAACGTTTCGGTGCAATTCTCCACCTTCTTCAACGCTACAAAAAATTTGAGGCAAAGATAAAAATTATCCAAAGTATAATAATAAAGAAAAACTCACTAAAACAGAAAGAAAGAAAGAAAGAAATGTTAAAATGGAATGTCAAATGAATTAAAGGAAATAAATGTTAAAATGGGACCCACTCAGCCAGTTATTGTTTTCCTTTTAAGGCACTGATTTTCTCGTAGATCCGACTCGCTTGGCCTAAATCTTAGGGCCTTGAGTATTTTATTCTTAGAAGGACCATCAAAGTAGGAACAAAACATGTAACGACAGAATAAAAAAAAATCAGATCAATGCTACCAACAGTAAAATAAATAAATTCAAAGAAAAAAAACACAGAACTGTCTTGTATATACGTCACTTATACGTTTGAGAACACTTGCCTTTCTTCTTGTCGGAATTCAACCACTGATATTGCAATTTTTTTATTGTAAGATGTTCGTTAGAACAATTATGTATGGACTTTTCAACGAATGCCACAATTTGAACCCGTTTTAAAGGGTTCTTCTCAGGTTCTTTAATTTCTCTCTGAACTGTTTTTTTTTAATTTTATACATAGTTGTTCTACCAATACCTGGTATATCTGGAACACATCCCCACTAAAATATTTCATCATTTTACGAAGCTTCGCAAAATTTTGCTACAATTTTTTTCACTTCAAAACTTAAATTTTTCGAGCATTAGTAGATCTGGAACATCCTGCTACATACATATTTTAATTAGTAAAACGATCAAACGACTTGTATTCGAAGAGAAAGTTTTACACCAATCAAAATTCCCAAATTCAATTTAAAATCAATATATAAGCGGGCAAAAAAGCCAGAAAATAATTTCAGACGTGTTTTGTAAATATACCTA
The DNA here is from genome assembly GCA_963921935.1 of Galeruca laticollis. Classification (NCBI taxonomy): domain Eukaryota; kingdom Metazoa; phylum Arthropoda; class Insecta; order Coleoptera; family Chrysomelidae; genus Galeruca; species Galeruca laticollis. The sequence goes on from OY998176.1 coordinate 210,961,377, forward strand.
CCAAGAATATCGTTTCATAGAAACTATTACAATTAATTATTTTCGTTATTGACGTTGTTACCTTGATACGGTTAACATAGATTTGAAAAATTATTTAGACCATAAATTTCAACGTTTTCCATATACGTAAACATATTCTATCACGTCAGTTCGTTTCTATGGTACGATAATTTTCCAATTACTTCTAAACTTCAAATTATTATTTATTCACTCGATAATATGAACAACAAATATCTTGTTCCAAATTGAATTAAAATATCGAGTGGAGGTTGGGAATAGAGGTCTGATCGTTCTTGCTACACTTGTGCTTAGTTTATGTATTCAAGAAAGCGAACATCACTTTTATTTTCTTTTATAGATTTTTTTTAAAAGATAAAAATAAAGTATCATTAAACTAAATTTACAAGAGTTCGATGAAGAATCAACAAATAATAACCAAATAATTAACATTCAACTTATAATATTACAAAAATGTTTAGATTGCAGTTTTGCACGTTTTCTTCGAAAAGGCTGCAGATATAACTCAGCTATTGCAGAGTCATTAAAAAGTGTATTTCTACATTATTTTTTATTTCCTTTTGGCAATCAAGAGAAAAATCAGGTATTTCACGTGAAAACAAAGAAATCTGTGAAATCGTTTTGCTCCAGTGGTCACCACGGGATGAAGTTACCTTCTGGGTTATATTCATAATGTTTTGGAGAGAGCCTCTGTAATCACCCAAATTGGTCACTAGCTTCCACTAGCATCGACCCTATGGGCTACAGGTGAGTCCAGTTGTCCCCGGTGACAACCTTTCGACCCTTCTGCTCACTTAGTCGGTGAGTGAATGTGTGTACTACAAAATAACCGGGATGTTATCAAAAAAAAAATAGACGACAGCCAGGTTTTCAGCTCGGCCAAAATTTCCTTCTTATCATAAACCTAGTAAATAAATAGGAAACAAGAAAGAAAACAGGTTTCTAAACTAACTAATGTGTCATTGTCGCTTTAACAGGTGACAAAAGAATAATAGATACTAGAATTTAACAAGATGCAAAAATAATTGAAGGATGACGACTACAATTACAAAGTCATTGAATTATTGATAAACTAATGAAAGAAAAAAATAAACGAACAATAACTGGGCTATATCCAGCACCAAGTTATCAGTTATACGCGTGCTTACACTTAGCTAGAATATAACATGTCATATATAAAATAACAAACAATATAAGTGGAATATGGTGTTAGGTTCAAACATACACGAGTTATAGCTGAATCTAAACATTGGATATTTGTTAGTAAAAATAAAAGCATCGACCAAAGGTGGATTATTTTTAATCTTCCAATATTTGTTTGTTAAATATTGTGTTGTGAGATAAGCAAGATTATTGAGATTATTGGAGCAATATTTTTCTCTAATTTTGATTAAATATTTATTTGCCAGATATTCGCGTCCAATTGCTAATGTAGGTTAAAGAGATTCAGAGCTTTTAGCAAGTTTCTGCTCCAAAAAAAGGGAAAAAGGGACTAATTCTGAGAAAAAAAGGGACTTCAAAGGATTTTTTTTTGAAAATCCCCTACCAAAATTCCGGTTGAAAAATGTTTTAAAAACGTAAATGCTTACTTTTTAAACATTTCTTGGATGGGGTATGGCTTATTTATGGTTTATAAATATGATTATTTCAAAATATTGCATTAGAACTAGAAGGTACAAGTAAAGGAACATTTTCTGTCACCCTTATCAAAAATTTAACTAAATAAAGAAAAATAACTTTTTTTTTAAATAAAAAGAAATTTTTGACGACTCAATTTTTTTGGAAATTGTCATAGCCTCTGTAGAGGTTTTGTTTCCATCCTTTCTCAGCATTTTTACTCCGTTTAGCATACCTTGAGCCAAAATGATTTCTTCGGGATTTTTTCTCTCCATTCCTGACTCAAGCCGTTTGTTTGTCTCTTCAAACAACTTCTCTGCTGCTTTTTTTTCTCCTGTTCAGTTTTCTGTTTTTCAACAAGTTCTTTTGCCAATTATCTGCTTTCTCACGTTTTTTATTAGATAACATTTTTCCTTCTTTTTTTATCTTCATTTTTTGTCCCTTTCTCTTCTTTTTGTTCTGATAAATAAGCCTGATAGCTTCTGTGGGCATTTGTGTTGAGCATAATTAATTCTTTTGACATCGGCATCAGGGAAGGGTTATTTTTAAACCGGATATGACGTTTAATCTGGCATTTATACCTCTCCCGTTCATTGAGGTCTTATCTTTTGTTAGTACCAATCCTGAAGTGGAGAATCCTCGCTCTATAGTTGCGCTACCACGTGAAAGGCACAGAATCGTCTTCACCACTTTTGTTACCGTTGGGTACTCTCATTAATGTTTTTTTATGTCGAATATGAATGACCAATATTTGTGAATGGCGCTGACCTCTTCTTGGATGTTTTCTTCACATCCTAAATTTTTTCATTAATTAGCTAGCTGATTCAGATCAACATTAAATGGCAGCTGCGCCAAGATCTGTATCTCGCTTTCATTAGTTTTAAATTTTCCGATATCTAAGCATTTGGCATTTTTTAAAATGTTGTCCTCTTCATCCAAACTAAATTGCTTTACAAGATACTTAGCACTGGCAGAGAAATGTTTTCTATTCCCATTTTGAAACCGAATTACATCAGTCTCCTTTAAGTTTTTTAACTCTTTGGAAATGGCTTCACTAAAAATTATTTTCCTCAATGGTAAGAAATTTTGTTCTAAATCTAGCGAGTTATGTGACACCCCAGATTTGTAAACTTTGTTTATAACTTTTGATATCAGTCCCTTACCATGTGCATATAACTTATGCATTAAAGGTTTTTCTTGCTGAAGAAATTCAGTATATGATGTGAACAATTTGGCAGTTTCGACCACAAAAAACAACTGAGCCTTTAAAGTTGGTTCTTTAGATTAACAATTTCCTTGTACGTTGACGTCTTAGTGATATTTATATAGTGCTGAGGAATTTGCTTTAGAAAATATGTCTTTACTGCTTTCCACTGTTCAATAACTCTCTCTGCAGCAGGACCCACTGAGAGCAATCTTGAGGATACATGCTTAACAAACTGATGATTTGATACTTTTTCGGAATTCTGAATGTCTGTATATGCTTCCCAACGAGTAGGCCAACGATCAAAAAAGTTTAATAATAAAATCATTGAGATTTATGCCCATTTGTTCCAGACCTTTCAGAAAAGCATTATGAACTTTATGTAGGCTGCCTGAGCCTATATTAATCAATCTTTTTGATCTTACACCTAACACACTTTCATTAAGCAGTCTTATTATTTTTTTGTTAACATTAGGGCCATCACAGCCAATCATTATTAAATTCCTCAATTGAATATCTGCCTTTTGTATTGCGGCAAGAATTTTATTATGTAAGTCCTCAGCTTTTGCACTACGAATGAAGAAAGTCTGAAGGTGCCTCTGAACGATTTTTGACTCAGTGTCTGACCAATAACGAATTGCAGTTTGCAATTCTTTCTGACTACTTTCGTTGGTAATTTCATCAAAACATATTGTATAGAAAGAAGCTTTAACATCTTCTTTAAGCTTTTCCCAAAAGTAAGGTCCCAGAACTTCGGTTATTAAATACATCAATTTGGCAGGAGAAAGGGAAAAATCATCATGTATCCCGGAAGAAAACATCACTCTGATTAGCTGATTTATATCACTACACGAGTTTAGTGAATAATTGGATAGTACAGACTTTACTGCCTGCCTGCTTTAACTGCAGCGGTTTTCGTGCTACCTAGTGCCAATATCACTGATCCACTTGCGCTAGGATCCTGTGATTGGTATACATCTGTCTTGCAAAGTTTTATCTGCAACGGAGTGAATTTGATCTTCCAATTAACGATGTGGGATTTCATTCCAGCATGCTAGCGAGGCGATATTTTCCGTGGTCAACACGAATTAAACTTTCACAAACAGTACACATGACTTCACTATCACTGGCCCGTTTTGCACAAGTTCCTATTATAAAACCATTTTTATATTTTTCTTTAAACCAAATGTCGTCAACTTTACATTTTTCATTTTTGTATTAAACGGTTTAGTTTTCCACTGAAAAAAAATCATATGTGGTTGTGTTGGAAGAAGAGAGTCACAAGTGAAAAAATTTTGATTTCGGGATTTTTTAACTAAATTTTTAGTTTTTAGTTAAGAAATCCCGAAATAAAAAATTTTACACTTCATTTGTGACACTCTTCGTCCAACACGACTTGGTAACTAATTTTATAACCAGAAATCCTGGATCAAGTGATCTAATAAGACCGGTAATAATTAGTGAGTACCAAAATACTAGAGAGTCACTAATACCGCGATTCAGTCAGTTCTTTGCTATACTAAAGTGAAAATACCATACCACAGAAGCAAGAATTGTGCGAATTCACTGCTATATATATATATATATATATATATATATATATATATATATATACATATATATAAAAATGCCTGTGTGTATATTATCAAACCATGCACCCCAAGAGGATCAGTAGATGAGTTTGAAGAGGAAATTATTAGGAGAATATTTGATTCATATGCAGCTATTCACAGACGAAGACCAATGATAAAAGCTCTATTTGGAGAAGTTAAAAAGGAAGAAGGGATTAATTTTACTGGGAACATCAATTCATTTCGAAAATTGGTGGAAAAAATGGGATTCCGTTAGAAAAACATTAAAGACAACCGAAAGGTTTTAGTCGAATAATTTGATATCAAATCCAAACGAGTCGAATATTTAAGAAAATTGAAAAAATATAAAAAATAAGGGCGGGAGATTTTATACTGTGATGAAACATATATTCATGGTTCTCATACTGTACCAATGGCATGGGACGATGGAACAAATAATTGTCTAAAGTCACCTGTGTCCAAAGGACAACGTCTCATAATTTTACACGCCGGGGGCGTATCAGGCTTTGTACACAGAGCTCTAATCATATTCAAATCGGGTCTTAAAACAGGCAACTATCATGTTGAAATGAATCATAATAATTTCAGCAAGTGGCTTAAAGAAAGATTCATGGTAAACGTCACAAACAAATCTGTCCTTGTGATAGATAATGCCTTTTACCATAATGTTTTGGTCGAACCAATTCCTAATTTTTCATGGAAGAAAGCATCTATGCAAAACTGGTTATGGGAAAAAAGCATTTCTTTCGAAGAAAAGGATATGAAGGCTGAGATGCATGCAAAAATTCAATTAAACAAGCCAATTCACAAACAATATGCCATCCATAAAGTTTTGAAAATGTCGAAAAAGGATATATGTGGAAAGAATATATAATGGATGAAGTGGAAGATTTCGTAATTTCACATCAAGACGACAGTAAATCTGATTCCTTCTTATTTTCGGATGAAGACGACCCTGAAAATGGACGATTTGGGTTGCCAACCATTAATGTAAACTCTCATGTTTGGCTTTTTTACGATATTCTCGAATTATCCTGTGTATGTAATTTCTTTTTTTATTTTAAAATTTTGTGCTAATTAAATTTGTCAAGAAAAGTATGATTTTTTGTCAAACCCTGTATAAACAGATTTTAAAACTTTTGTTTTTTTTCTTTCTCTTAGTAACTATTTTTTTATTAAAATTATAACATATAATATGACAAATTTGTTATGATTTTTTATTGATCAGGGATATAATTTTTTTTAATAAATTTCAAAGACACCAAAGCTTGTTTGTTTTTTACGTCTGTAATAATTATACTGTAAATGCAGTTATAAATGGGCTGAAAGCGCTACCCGTTTCATACTTTCAATTACAACACTGAAGTACCTGGACCCTAGACTCAAGCCAATATCTTTGGGTTTCACTTACAGAGTGTTAGCCGACTTCCCACTATCGCTTCGCGCAGGAATGGTCAAGGTCACTGTTCATGAGATAATCCAATACCTATACCTCTACTAGTTTGGAGGTCTTGCGATTGTTACCTTTATTATGTTAGGGTATATTTGGTTCAGTATCGTATGGCACCGACTAATAACTCAGGCATTAGTTACTCTCTAGTATTTTGGTAATCGACTAAATATTATTATATAAAATAAAAGCTTTTTCCAAAAGGCTGAAAGCCCCTCAGATTTTACATCATTGGGGATCATTTCAATATGCTCCTCCTATCACAAGAAAGGGACTTTAGGGACCAAATTCAAAAAAATGGACTTTAAGGGACAATCGAAAAAAAGGGACTTTAAGGGAAAAAGGGAATTCACTAAAAGCCCTGGAGATTGCATCAGTTGGGGATGATCTAATTTTTAATGAATGAATGAATGTTTATTTATAAATACATATACATGTTTACATACAAAAAAATAAAAATACATATCATCGAATAATAATTTAACATAATATAATAACTATAAAAAAATAATCTGAGGTATAGTGTTCATGAACAGATGTGATGTACATTAAATAAACAAGAGTAGTGGGGTACCCGACTAAGTTCATCAAAGAACTTGTCTTCGGGTATTGATTCTTTATAGAGCATATATCTTAAATGAGTCTGACAAATGTTGAAACTCAACATAAATAGTAATAACCAATATTTACATTTATCATTTATTATTAATTATGACACTAATAACTAATAACTTTTACAGGTGTAAGACATATATTTAGAACAATTAACATTTTTTATAAACTAAGAATATACACTCATACACACACATATAAACACAAGGTGCAAAACAACAAACAACATTTATATAACTAAACTCGGATCAATTACATTAGCAAAATACTTTCTGCCCTTTAAAAATATCCATTCCTTTAATTTGTTTTTGAAAAGACAAACTGAATTATATTTCTTCAAAGTGTGGGGTGAATTGTTCCATAATTTTGATCCAATAAAGCAGAAGCTTCTCTGGCCAAGTGCTTTATGTGTAACAGGGGCATATATAGCGGATTGTGTATTCAGTCTCGTTCCGTATGTATGTGGTACATTATATGTATAATGCCTGTTAGAGTACAAGAAACAAAGGGTTTTGAAGCAAAAAAGTTGCCGAATGTCCAATACCTTTGAGTTAATATATACTTGATGGGAGGAGAATCTGCAAGGTTTTTTTAGAATAATTTTCAGAATGAGTTTCTGAACGGTATTGATCAAGTTTAGATAATTATTCCTAATTCCTCCCCAACCAATGATACCATATAGTAATATGGATTCAACAAAAGCGGAGTATATAGTTTTCAGTTGTTCATGAGATAAAAATTCTACTAGTTGTTTGAATCTGTAGATTAGGCCTCTGAGCTTATGGGTGATGTTGCGAGCATGAACGTCCCATTTCAAAAAGGAGTGAATATGTATGCCTAGATATTTGACCGAGTGTACGAGCTCAAGAGTACGATTTCCTACAGAGATAGTATTATAATCCGGCAAAAATGGTGTATATGAAGTAAATGATATTATTTTAGTTTTAGTGGCGTTAACAGTCAATTTGTTCGACTCAAACCACTTAAGGATATTCTGCATATCGTCAGATTTCTGACCAGTTTTGCCCTTCGTAAATAATAGCTGTGTCATCAGCAAATGACAAGATTACTCCAGTTGAGTCCAACTGTAGCAAATTGTTCAAGTAAATTATAAATAGTATCGGCCCAAGAACGGTTACCAACTCTTCTTGGCTACACATATTATCTATTTTTACAACTTGTTTGCGGTCTTTCGAAAAGGTCTAGTGCAATACCGCGAATTCCAAGACGTTCTAATTTATCAAGCAATAAACCATGATTTACCGTGTCAAAAGCTTTTGCCAGATCAACAAACACTCCCAAACAAGATTTTTTGTGATCAATAGCTGAATAAACGATGGATGTTAACCTAGCGATAGCATCCTGAGTAGATTTTCCCTCCTGAAACCCGAATTGGTGAGAAGAGATTATTTTATTCTTGTTAATAAAACTAACCAAGCGGTTTTTTACTGCTCTTTCAAACAATTTTGACACTGAAGAAATCAAAGATATAGGTCTATAGTTGCTTACAAGATGTCTGTCTCCTGATTTGTGAATTGGTTTTATTACTGCCTTTTTAAAGTGATTTGGGACTTTTCCATTATCTAAAGCTAAGTTAATAATATACGATATCGGTTTACACACAAAATTACTTGTTATTTTAAGGATTTCGTTTGATATACCATCGAGGCCCCTAGTTTTTGTATTCTTCAATTCCCTAGTAAGCTCTTCTATTCCGGTGTGGTCAGTTGGCTTCAGAAATATTGAGGCACAGACGCGTTTCGTTTTGATTTTGATTTCTGGACTTTGAGGAATAGCATTAGCCATTTTTTCACCAATACTAGAGAAATATTGATTGAAGTATTTTGCAATCTGCAGTTTGTCAGTTATATCAGCACCATTATCAGATTTAATTTTCTTTATTGTCTTGTTTGTATTCGGTTTATTGCAGAACTCCTTAATGACGTTCCGCAGATTTGTTGTGGATGATTTGTTCTCATAAATCTTCCTTTTGAGGTATTCATGTTTGGATTTTTTCAACAATGCAGTGAGTTTATTTTTGTAATTATCATAAGCAGCTTTTTTCTCTAAATTGAAGGGATCTCTTATGGAGAGTTGGTGTAATTTGTCTCTTTTATCAATAGAAGTTATAAGGCCGTTGGTGATCCACGGTTTCTTCTTTTTGAAAGTTTTATTTTTTTTGGAATAAGTAGATTTTTTTATTATTTCATTCAGGGTTTTAATGAAGTTATCAGTAGCAAAATTAACTTCCCTTTCTCCATAAACAGTTATCCATCTTTCAGTGCTGATTATATCTAACAATTTTCTTTCGTTCAGATAATTTTGGGTCACATTGCTATCATTACTTTCATGTTTATTTTTCAAGTTAACCATTTTTACAGCTATGGAGAAGTGATCGGTGATATTTGTAAAAATTACTGCTGGGTAGATATTTTCAATAATGTCAGTATTATATTTTAAAAATATGTGGTCCAGACAGGCTCTCGAGACAGTAGTTATTCGAGTAGGGTTATTTATCAGGGATCTGAATCCTTCAACTGACAAGACATTTAGGTAATCTTCCACATCTCTATTATCCTGCTCTAATATATTTATATTTAAATCTCCCAAAAAAAAAGTGTAATCGTTGACAGGAATTTTTTTCTCCTCAAAAAAAGTATTTAAATTCAAGTTGAAATCCTCGATCTTAGTGCAAGGAGGTCTGTACAAAACAATCGCGTTTATTTTAACATTCTCACACTTCATATTGACTATAACTCCATTAACTTCACCAATTTTGATGAATTCATGATATTCATAATAATCATCACGGACGTATATCACAACACCATCATTTTGATTAATTCTATTTCTGTTACATATCATAGATAGAGTTGCAACTCGTCGAAATGTTTATTTAAGCATCGTATGTTATTATGGAAGATTGAGAAACAGTCAGAAGTGCCGAAGACTTGTTTAAAACAGTTAATGCTATTTATTTCATTTGTAATTATTGGTTCATTGTCGTATTCGAGTATGAATTGTCCATTTTTTAAAAATAATATAAAAAAAATATAAAAAAAATATAAAAAAAAATATAAATATAAAGAAAAAAACAATACAGATGAAAAATGGTGAGTGGTATTGTTTATCAAATGGTATAATATTAAGTGTGGTGTAGTAGGTATTCTTTTTTATCTTCCTACCATTTGCGGAGCAAAAAGTGAAAAAGGAATGATTTACCTATTGTTGTGTACCGACCCTGAACGAGTTTTTATATTTGGTTTGTCAATAGTATCCTTTAGTAAAGGCCGTTCTTGTTTGTTTCCTGAGGTTGATTGAATAGATTTAGTTGTTAGGTCCTTTTTTTCAGTGGTTTTTTCATTGTTTTCTGCCTTTGGTTTACTGGGGGTCGGGGTATTAGGTTCGCTGTTTGCTTTTGTAGAGTTTTTATCAGTGGTTTCAGTTCCCTCTAACTCATCTGCTGTATAAAACTTACCATCCACAAATAGTCTGTTTCTTCTGATGTAGCAGGTATTGCAATTATTAGCTTTTGCGAGGATCAAATGTTTTTTCAGGATCCTGTACTCTTCTCTCAGTGACAGTGTCAAATCATTGGTAATGGTTATATGAGTACCTTTGAGGTTTTTCACGTTTTTGAATACCGATGATTTCTTCAAATAAGATAAGAATTCAACTTTGACTGGTGCGTTATCCTTCTTGCCCAATGCATAAATATTGTTGAGATCGGATTCAGATAAATTGACGTTAACTAATCTTTTCAGTTCCGACCAGATAAATGCGGGCGTTATATCATCAGGTTTACTGTGAAGTCCGAATATGACGATGTTATTCTCTTTCGTTTTTCTTTCTATCTTCTCAATTTTATTCAAAATGTATCCGTTTTCAGCTTAAACTTTACTTAATTGCCTATACAGTTCTTCAATTTTCAAGGACAGTCTGACCTCGACGGCTTCTACAAGTGAAATCAATTCCTTTTTACTGCTTTTAATCTCTTCTAATAATATTTCACCAGTCGTCATTATCAGTTCAGCTACAAGTGTAAGCAGCGCCTTACAATGGTTAGTATTTCGTTTTGGTGATAAGATAAGATTCCGTTTGGTTATTTTGTAGGAGTATTAAACAAATTCTGTTATAACTCCGAAACGATTTAATGTTCAAGTTTCAGGTATCGTTAATTCGAGGTCACTAATAACCATTTAATCATTATTTTGGTGGAATGAGCTAGGACAAAGTCGCAAAAACTTAATAAACAGAATTGGTATCAGAGTGAATGTATCGCTTTAAAATGGTTTTTAGTGCAGATTTCCACTCACCAACACTTCCAGCCAGTTATCAATGCATTTAGGTTCATAGGAAACACTCGCACTTAATTAAAGCGGCCCAAATACCACATAATATCTTAAAAATCAAAGAAACCAAAATGACACAGGTCACCAGAACAGAATTCCACCACGAAAGGTGGTCCTAGACACATCCGTAGAGCTTTAAATTGAATGCGATCTACAATTTGTAGATTTGTTTTGCTAGTAGAACCGTACAAAGTCGATCCATAGTCCAAAATTTAGGGGATGTATGCTCTATAAAATATTATTGAAATGGCCACAGCAACACCAAACTTTAACTTAGAAACATATCTTAACATGTTTATCCCCTTTTCACATCTACATTTGTTATACTCAATATGTTTCGTCCACAACAACTTACTATCCAGGAATATGCCTAGGTATTTATAATTATTCACCACTGGAATTGTAAGTTCAGAGAGGAGCACTGTTGCGGGTGGCTGATATCGATGTCTCGTGAAAAAAAGGACAGCGCATTTTTCAGGCGACATTTTAAAACCTAAGTCATGTAAGGATTGTCTAATAGTATTCATCATGTTCTCGAGAACACACAAGCACTCTTGATATGAATTTTGGATCGTGTAATAGGCAAAATCATCAGCATACTGAACTTTATAACAAGAATAATCTCATATCTGATGCAATTCTGTTGTATATAAATTAAAAAGAAAAGGGCTCAGAACAGATCCTTGCGGTAGACCTTGAGACAATCTCTGAGGTAGATTTTCCGATTTGTGTACAGATTAAAAATATTGGTCGCCACTTTATTACCAAAACCGAATTCTATAAGTTTTTTTGTTAGTATGTTTAAAACTACATCATCATAGGCGCCTTTTATGTCGATAAATAGATAAGCAAGATATTTGTTTTCAGAAAAACTTACTTGTACGTGATTAACTAATTGTGTTACAGCATCTATCGTGCCGTAACCCTTACGATACCCATATTGTGTTGCCGGAAGAAGTTGATTGTTTTCTGTAAACCATCATAATCGCGCTTTGATCATTCGCTCAAACGTTTTTATTATGGTGGGAAATAAAGGAATGTCGCAATAGAACTATCCTTAAAAAGGTTTGGGTTAAAAATATCTAAAACATTTGTTTTTGCTATTTTGGGAAGGTTTTCTATCATTTTATATGTTAAGTTGTCTTTCCCAGGCCAAATATTTCTGGAAGTTTTGACATATTAAATGGAATTTCTAAATAAGGATTTGTTTTTAAGATGTGTGATGGATCAAGTTCGAGTTTATTTTGGACAGTTGCAAATCAAATATTTTTTCAAGCAATTGTGATGGTAGAGGAGTACGATTATTCTGAAAATGTTTATTTGAAATTCTTTTTATGAAATTCCAAATTTTAGTTTGGGGAGTATTCCTATTAATAGAATTTATAAAGGAAACCCAGCTATCTTGATTAACTTTTTTAAAAGTTAATTTGGCAATTGCTAAACATCTTTTATAATCAATAAAATTTTGGAAATTAGATATTTTTTAATATTCAAGAAGAGCTTGATTCCGTTTTGATACTGCTTCTGTACATATGTTCCTCCAAATAGGTTTTTTAGTAATTGGAATAAAAGGTTTTTTGATAGGCATAGAAAAATCTGCGGCTTTTGACATGGCTGTAATTAACAAATCAGATTTTTCTGAGAGATTAGTATGAGTACCATTTTCAGTTAATATTTGATCAATATAGTCCTGATATGTTATCTAATTTGCTCTCGTGTCATTCCATCTATTAGAAGTTTAAATGTTTGCGCGATTACCTGACAGATGGAGAGAAATTCTTATTATAAAATGATCAAAACCTAGAGTTTCTTCCATAATTTGCCAATCTAGATGGGCAACTAGGTTAGGAGTAACAAAAGTAAGATCAACCCTAGAAGGATTTTCAATAGGCCTGTGTAGTCGAGTTGGTTTACCATTATTGACACATATTAAGTTGCAGTGATCTAAAGCATCCATAAGTCCTTTACATTGTACATCAGCCTTGTGGGTCCCCATAAATTATGGTGACAATTAAAATCACCACAGATAATAACCTTACCTGAAAATTGTGAGAAAATATTTATCCAGTCATTAACATTAACAGTATTTCCGTTAAGTGGTTTATGTATGTTTACCAAGGTTATTTTCAAGTTACTGATTTCTATTGCACAAAATTCTATGCTAGCGTAAAATTTTTTTATCATTTCAATTTCACTAAAGTTGATATATTTTTTGACATAAACGCCTACACCTCCGTAACCATCACCCCTTTTTTTGTATGGGATAATAACCTCGAAGAGAAAAAATATCTTCCTTTTTAGTTTGTAACTCTTGTAGTATTAAAATATCGAATGAGTAGCTTTCTAAAAATTGTAATAAGTTGTTTTTTTATTAGTATTTTTTTTATTAGTAATTGAACGACAATTCCATTGAAACAAATGTAATTCACCAAAAGTCCTCTAGATCACTGACTGGATTATTGATAATTGAGCTAAATTGATTTCTTATACTATTATTGAATTCTTCTAAATATTTGTATGTACTTTGAAAGTATGTAGGATCAGTAAGTGCTTTAGTTGTTAACGAATTAACTTCAAATATGGTGAGGTTTGGAATGACAGGTTGTGATTGTGGGTGTGGTGGAACTTTTTTTGTAGTTTGAGATACTCTAATAGGAGATACACTTTTACGTTTAGTCGGTTGTGTCCGGGGTTTTTGCGTGAGTGATTGAGTATCAACATGTGAGTCTTTTGGACTAGGTGTTAATTCTGGAAAATTGTCAAGATTATTAAGTAGCGAAAATCTATTATTGGTGGTAATTTTAGCATAAGATGGGTTATTAACTATTTTTTCCGCTTCCTTAAAGGATGTATTATGGTATGCCATTGTTTTTTTATATTAAATTGAAACTTATATGTGGGACAATTTTTATTTAACGCATTATGATGAGGTTTTTCACAGTAAATACAATATTCTTGATGAACGTTACAATTATGATTTTCTTCCATCTTATCACCACATTTTCTACACTTCTCAACTCCTTTGCATAATTTTGTCGTATGTCCGTATCTCATGCATTTGAAACATTGGACAACCGAATATATATATAGGTACGGTTCAACCTCAAAATTATATAAATTAATTTGCACTCTAGATGGAAGGTTACTACCTAGAAATGATACAATTATCATTTGTCTTGGTATTAATTTTGTTGTACCATCTGAATTTTTAAATTTCCTCATCATTCTTTTTACACTCACAACTTTTTTATCTGATTTAATATTGTTAACTAAATAAGTCTCATCGAAAAATGTATCTACCATTCTTATAACTCCTTCTTTTGGGTGACAAATGTAGGTACATAAGCTATAGTATCATTTTTGATAATTATTTCATGATTAATTAAACTATTTGCAATAGAATATGTTCTAAAAATTACTTTAACTCGATTTCTTCCTACTGATATAATATCTGATACGTTTTCGTTTAATTCGTTGATTTGAAAAAGATAATGTCCAATACGAATGGGAAATAATGTACCTAGCTGTTTATTTTTATGTTCAACATATACATAATAAGGATCGTTATTAGTCGATCGGTATTTATTATTAATATCATAAACTGGTAAATTAACATTAGTCGTAACTGTTTTTTCGTTGTTGTCACTGTTGGTGTTTTTTTCAGGACACCCCCCCCCCCGGGGTCTCCTGAATTATAATCCATATTATTACTGTTTTTTTCTGTGTTGTACCTAAACTAAAATTATTATTATTCAAAATTCTCAAATAGTTTCCACGTACACTATCACTGCACGAATTGAACTGTGTTCAAGAGGTGATTATTCGTTTGAAATTAAGATGGGTCTTTCCTATAACAAAGTTTCCTCAGCCTACTCCTTTCCGAGATATCACCCATTAAATGGAATTTCTTACACCAGTTTTCTAGAAAATTATCTTCCTGAACTACTTGAAGACATCGCACTCAGTATCAGACAAAATATGTCGTTCATGCACGATGATTCTCCAGTACACTTCAGTCAGACTGCTAAGCAACATTTAGATGCAACATATCCCAACCGTTGGATTGGTCGAGGAAGGCCCCAACATTGGCCTCCTCGATCTCCAGAGCTAAATCCTTGTGATTTCTATTTATGCGGCTACCTCAAATCATTAGTCTACATGACACCCATAGTTGATATCAACGATTTGAAAAATGGTATTTAAATAGCGTGTGACACCATAAGAAATACACCTTAAAGGTAAATTTGAATAAAATATATAATAAAAATATTAATAAATAAAGTACGCTAACGTTTATTCATCAATGATTTGTCAATTGCTTATTTCCATATTTTATGGGATAAATATATAGGTATACATAACGTTTGAGTTTTGGGACAAATTACCCGATATCTATGTGAAGATAGATAGAAATAATTCTGTTCATGATATAATATAAATAGATCGCAAGCATATATGTCGAAGCTCTTTTTTAAACGAATAATTATCCCTCCATTTGCTTAAATGAAAGTTTACACAATTATTCGATCATAATATGTTAAAAGTGCTGAGTAAAACCAACTGTGATCTAACCAATCAGGAATCTACAGAATTGCCAACTTAAATTCAAATCACTTCTTCTAGTATAAAATCAGAGATTATGTACTCAACTAGCATAGTTGTTTTATAATTTTTGGCTTATATTACAATTTTATTTTGATATTGATTTATTGTTGCTTTCAAAAATGCAACTTTTTATATAAAGGTTCCATAAGAGCAAATTTAGCTTTTTGTAACCAAATTGTGTTATAAATTTATCACAAAAACATTTTGGCAACGAAATTGTATAATATTTATAAAGCAATTTTATATGCGTTATGTAAGAGTTTCATAAAACATTTATTGTTTATAAAATTTAGTTGTTTTATAACACTTTTTAAGAGAATTTGCTAGCATTTATAAATCAGGTATAAATACATTATAAAGCTATGTTATAAACACTTTTAGTAGCTTATAAAAGGATTTTATTAAAGCTGCGGATGCCGCAATTTTATTCCCATTGAAAATTGAAGTCAAGGACACCCCAACTAACAATTTAAGTTTTATAATGGCTTCTAGAACGTTTACAGAACGTATTTTATAAACACTTTCACAATGCTCTTACAGCTCTTATAAGCATGGCAGATTATAAACCAAATCGCCTGCTCTATAGATGTTGATTGTTGCTATAATAAAACAGTTTTTAGAACATTTATAATTGTCCAATAAGAATTTGAAAAAACATTTATAAAACTGTTTTATAACAGCTCTGTTACTAGGATGAAATGAGACATTTACAGGACTTTTTTAAAGCCGCTATAAAAACGTTTTGTAAATGTATCATAAAGCTAGCAACTTTGGCACTTTTACTACGAGCGCCAATAGTTACACGATAAAAAAGTTTTTTCAACATTCCTATACACAAAATTGTTTGTGAATATGCAATTAGACTCTTCAGTTGTTGTAGATAGATACTAAAATATGTTAACATGGTAGCGAAGGTGAAATAAATAACAAATGGCTGATTCGGTATAAAAATTACTTAATAAAAAGAATTATTTAAAAACATTTCACCCATGGAGCAGATGTGGCAGCGAAATTAAATTTACTGTTAAGTATATGGTACAATTCTAATAAATTTTTAACGCGCCTCCCGAATTATGATAATTAAGGAAATTTAAAATATAATTTAATTAATAAAAAATATATATTTTATCTATTTTTGGTAAATAGTTTATTAGGACATTCTACATTATAAACAAGCCAGTCCAGCATATTTATCTTTAATGAAAATGTTACGATAGACACGAAAAAATATGATTTAAATATATGGCCTATGCTCTATATGTAGCTGTTAGAAAAATCAAACAGGCTTTGTCTATGCAGAGGTGTACTTGGTATAAAAAGTAAATCACATATGTTTTACTTACAATTAACTAGTTTTTGTAGTATTATGTTTTAACAAAAGGCAATTAAACGCCTCCAGCCTAACAGCACAAGATTTTGGTTTCTTGCAAAGTATATATTAAGAAATACATCGTGTTTCTAAGTTCATGCGACAAACTTCAGGAGGTGATTGTTCGTATGAAATTAAGATGGTGACTAAAATTGAGTTTTTATTTTCTTTCTAAAATTTCAGTAAAGCTAGTATACAATTTTCTATTTCAGCTTTCCGTTCAGTATCATTCAGTGAAATTTCCTGATGAGAAACGCAATTAATGTTGAGTCCATCAGTCTTCTCTGTTGTAGTTTAGTCATTTCGATTGCTAGTCTTCAAGGTCTCTGAATGATTGTTAGAGCTAGAGCCACTAGTTCTTTCTATCTGTGGATCACTTTCGATCTCATGATATTTACTTTTGAGTTTTCTGTAAAATGTACCACATTTTGTATGTACGGGCAAACAAAAAATATCATTCGACCAAATAAAAATGAAGGCAATTTTTTAACAGTTTTATAAATATTGTTGTCTTAACATTTTAATGTTAAAAGAACTCCTTATGCAACATATTAGTTTTTAACTGCTTTTTCGTAAA
Source organism: Galeruca laticollis (assembly GCA_963921935.1). Taxonomy (NCBI): domain Eukaryota; kingdom Metazoa; phylum Arthropoda; class Insecta; order Coleoptera; family Chrysomelidae; genus Galeruca; species Galeruca laticollis. The sequence goes on from OY998176.1 coordinate 210,978,773, forward strand.
ACTATAAAACAACAATTTTATAATTACTCGCTTTTATACTAATCTTCTGCAGAAAGCAATTCTCTTTTATTAAAAACAATTAAAAAACTATTTTATAATTAGTAATTATGTTCGTAACAAAAAAGCACCATTATAAAATGATTTTAGAGCAAAGTATCATTCAGGGCTAATATGCTCTATAAAAAGTATTTTATAAACGATTATAAAATAGCCCTATAACTTATACTATAATTTTGTTGTAAAAACGTTTTCAAAACCATTTTAGTGACAGAACAGTTAAGAGCAACAAATTTATCACGAACCAATACTTTATAAAACATAAAAGTTTTTATGAAGCGTCAATAAAACAATTATAAAATATATTAGTTCGCCAACGATGTCGAATTGCTAGTTGGGACGGCTATAAAAGAATTATATAATTATTAGAATGAAAGCTCTTATATAGTCTTTATAAAATAACTAATAAATATATTAGATTTGGCTAGGCAGTTTTAGGTAAACAAACCGCGTAGTAACTCTATAAAAATGTCGGAGTTAAGGGAGTGGAAGAAAATCAAAAGGAGTGGAGAGTTTCGGAGAAAAATAAATGAAAACTTTGAAAATATTATATATTTCTTTTGTAACACCATATAATAATACATTTTACATCAGTTTAAAGTTTTAAAAAGGTAATTCAAAAAGTAAATTAGAAGAGACAAATGAAATAAATGTAGGTATATATCACTCATATGAAAGTGACTCATACACTCTAGTTTCACTTACCATATTGTAATATAATAACTAAATATTCTTACCAAAAAGTCATCTGCCGTTTTATTAAAAGTATCCATTTTCGAGTCCATTTGTAACAAAACTGTTCTAGGTATTTTTTGTCGTCGTGATTTGACTCAACTTCTGTTCCGACCAGAGCTTAATAATTCTTTCTCTGTCACCTCGTCCCTAATTAGGTAATTTCGTTTCAATTTACATTCCATTGTAAGCCATCAAACCCCAGGAGAAAAATTGGCGTTTAAAACCAATTTATCAGCAACATTTTTTTGGCCATACCAATTATACTATTTGTTCTCATGCAGCAGGAACAATAATTTATATATCTAAACCTTTTTCGGTGGTTTGAACGATTTTAAACAGTCTTAAGCAAAGAGAACAAGGATTATTAAAAGTAACCTAACATTTACGAATGCAACCTAAACTATAGCAAACTACAAAAAAGTAAATAATTCACTCCATATTACAAAACAAGTCTTGAATGTAAATATTTAAAATAATACCTAATTGTACCAATTAAATCACTTTCCTGTCGGAATAACGTAATATGTACCTTCATAATTCTTATGGCACCATCCATCAAATAATAAACAACAAATTTATAGGTTAGAAGCTAAAAAAATATCAAAATTGTTTTATAAGTGCAAGAATGGGCACAATGTCTGCTTGAAATTGAGTTGGTTGATGTTTTTATAAAATAACTTTGACGCGAAAGAAGGTGATTTATTTTATGAACATCGACAAAATACGTTGATACACCGAACACCAGAACGAACAGGACCGTACTGGAAATTTTTAATACTATTTAATTAAAATATTCACAATTGTATTTGTTTATAATCTGTACATGAAGTCTCGTAAAATTCTTGACCACGTTTGGCATTTCAAGGAATAATAATTAGATTGCACACAAAAGTGCTGAATAGAAACATCTGTGATCTGACCAATCAGGAATCTACGGAATTACCAACTTTAATTTAGTTTAACAACGGGGATTATATAATTCTATTTTATTTAAAAAATTAAATAAATGCGAATTATAAAACATTTTGTGAAAAACTTGTGTCACAATGACTTTCTGTAGTACTCATTATTTGTTCAACGAACCGTTTACAATAATTTTGACATTCCCTAAGCTTGTTTTGGACACTACACAATTATTTTCATTGGTGAAAGTTACTTTGTCACTAGTATAAAAATATGACTTCAGATCTTTTTCGACTGGTAAATCGCTGGTACGCAGCTGAAAAAAAGGGTTTCAAAATCGAACAGTGGGTATGATGGTTCATGTGAGACAGCAACACGGCAGATGTTGTTTATATTGAGTTACTTATTCTTGGTTGGTGATGATGTAATATTTGATTAGGAGTAACAAAGTTGGCCCCTAATTCAATATAATTGATTGTTGGTAGAAAAAAACTTATTATGTAAATTACGAACCATGCAGAAGCCTATACCCCCTATCACGGGTAATACTTTGGGGAGACAATGATTATAAAAATTTATAGATTTTTTTTTTCAAATTAAATGGTGTGAAAACATTAAACAATGGCATCACATTATCAGAAACAATTAGTAGTAAGTAATGTTTATATAACTGCAGTGTCAAGTATGTAATTATTATTTCTCTAGAAATCATCTACAAATTGTAATAAAATTGTCACTTCTTTATAACCTTGACAAAAGTCGAATATCATTATAATGTATATATGTAAAAAATTCAATTGAAAAATTATCAACGATAGATACCTTTTATTTTATAATTGCAGACAATGATGTGAAATTAATAGATGAAAGTTAGTTATTTAAAGTTGAAGGATAAACATAAAACCTTGCAATAAAATGTTCACTGATGATTTGAATATACACGAAGTGGTAATTGAAAACAATCACACTGTTTTAAGTGGACATGTCGATATTTGGAAAACTTTCATTTTTATTGATATTCCTGACTCAACTTTCCTATTGTTATATTTGCCACATTCCCATGTTTAACATAAATCATTGTTGTCAGTTGTCATTCGGCATTGTTCTAGAATGGCAGCTACAGTTACCACGTGTATTATATTTCTTTCAATTATTAAAGTCAATATTAATCTTGATTAGAAGTGACTTATTACAAGGCATTCACCCATCTCTACTTCTACCATACACAACACTTATCAACGCGACATTTTACTCTATGAAACACATTACTAAAACAACTAAACTAATAGTATATGAATATACTAATATTTTACCTCATTTTGTTTATTGAATTTTATTTTATGATATTGTAACGTTACGTTTGTTTATTTTTCTTTACAAGTTAATTATAATTCATCTTCACTTAACTGGACAGACACTATTTACATGAAATATTTATAATTTAAGTAATTTATATTAGCAAAATTTATGTTGACACTGCACAACTAACTGAACTAAACTGTCTTGATAACGTTGCGCTATTTATATTGTCAGTCGATATGATGTTCAAGACTTCACTCGAACGTTCTAGATTCCTATGACTAAAGGCCGTATGACATTATGTAGTTTTCGATATCGTTTTCTGTACAGTCGTCAATGTCTACAAAAACTGTACAGTTTTCTATACAGGAAACTTAACGTCCATTAAATTGTGTATGACACTTATGTCGTTTTCGATATTGAAAATAACGCCTCTGATTGGGGGTAGAACTGCCAAAAGTCATTGTTATTTGATTTTTACGACTTCAATTAATTGTATAAACATAACTTACCATTGAGTATTATATGTTAACCCATTAAAATGAGTTTCACCAAATTATATAAATAATCAAATTGTGTCTGGGACATCCTTAAAACTTTTTTATATGCTAATAGATCTTCTTGCAAAAGCTCATTGTGTATCAAATTTAACGCATTCGAGCTCGAACGACTTGTTCTACTTTAAATCCAGGGCCTAATCCACTTTTACTTTTTCCGAGAATTGCCTTGGAAAATAGTTTGCAATATCATTGTAAATCCAACTACTGCCGCAGCACAGGTAGCCATTACGTTTATGTCCATAATAACAGGAAACCGGATAAAATTATTTCAACTAAACAAGGAATGAGTTAGCTTAGGCTAAACATAAACATGACACAATCTGACAACGACACGATATTTGACCTATTGCGCAGAAACTGTACAGAAATATGATAGAGAATGATATTTCTGTACAGTATTCGATATCGAAAACTACATGCTCGTATGACACTATACAGTTTTTGTCCACATTGAAAACTATACAGAAAACGATATCGGAAACTACATAATGTCATACGGTCTTTAGGTTATATTGAGTTTTGGAAATTTTTGTATCCTTTGCAGATTTTTCAAAGTTGCATGATTTGACTCTTAGATAGACTTATAGGTGAGTGTTATTTCCAGAGACGTGAAAGCGAACGCCAGGTAACAGGGGTAGTATCAAAGTATTCAGGTATTTCAATTCAACTTTATAATTTTAATTCGAACCGGAACAAACCACAAAGCTTCAGAGCTTCAAAGCGAGCGAATTAAATTATATTGTTGCCGATAAAGTGTTGATATACTAAACTATAATATATTATTCTTGTAACGTTGAGTACAACGGAACCTTCTTTGTCATTGAAACTACATTATAAGTACACTCACCTATTGAGTACATGATTGATTTCCGGTAATTGGTTGCGTAGACTTAATTAGAAGTATAACATCATGTAGACTAATGTTTTCATATTTGCACTTGAACTGTGAAACATTGTATATAAGTAGTTCTATCACAATTTTTTTACGTTTGTAACAACACCTTTTCAATTGTTTGCTTTGTTATGTAACTAATAGATATTATATAATACCTATGGATCTCAATAACTTCCTAGCTCAGCAGGAGTGGTTCCGAAACTGAACGATTGTTAGGGTTAGCAATGAATGTTTAAATGGATCAAAAGGAATACTGATTACAAAAGTGGATCTAGCTAGCGTGAATTTTTTTGTGCAAATGAGAAATACGGGAAATGTTAATGTGGTGTTACTAAATAGTTTAGTTTAGTATTGTTGACGGAGCCTATAAATTGAAGTTACCGAAAATTTTAAACTGAAAATGTACTATGATATGATGATGATGAACTAACCATTAGATATTAAAATGAAATTCGTTAGATTGTCTATAATAATCTATATTTTCCAAAAAATTATACAAATATGTATATATATATATATATATATATATATATATATATATATATATTATATATGTGTGTGTGTATATAATAATGTTATAATTATTATAGTAATAATTAGAATTCTTATTGGGTTCGCCAAATTACACATATATTTTAATAATGATTCCTTTTATTTAGTATGCTATTTATAAACATGTAGTTCATTTAATTCTTATGTTTTCTTACCTCGGCTGCTCTTATTCGTTTACGACTCTTAAAATCAGTAGGGTTTTGGGCATATTATTATGATAAAATCAACCTTACTTATTAATGTCATATATTTATGTGACTGATAAAAAATTTTTGAAAACTTTTAAAAACATAAAAAAAATGATTCATATATAAACTATTTGTTACGTCTTATTACACAGTTAGACTGATGAAACTACTTATTAATAAAATAAATGATTAATCTTTTGTTCTACCAATTCTTACGTTATACATAAATAATGAGTTATTTTATATATATATATCTAAATTTCCACTTTGAATATGACTTTCTCCATATTACAAAAAATTATACCTTTCTTTTTAAAACGACTTTTTCTGGCTCATTTGCATAACTTGGTCGAAATCTTGTGAGCGTTGACATTCTTAGAAATTTACAAGCACCTGCATTTCTAAATTTGCTTCTACTTTAAACAAAAAACCTTTTAAAATGTTTCTTTCTAACTAGGAGGATTATGAAATGATTTTAAATGCTAATTTTTAGTTTCATTCGGAACGTGAAATTGGAAACACATTTGATATTTTTATCGACTCAAAATTCACGTTTTAAATATTATTTTACCGTATGATAATAATTGTGTATTGATATAAACTGGAATTAGTTGTGGTCTGTTACTAGTGGAAATTTTTATATATATTTTTGGTGAAGTTCGACATGAAAGAAATTATACATTTATCTACACTTTACAATGGTAAGTTTTAATATTACTTTTCTCGGGTATATTATATTCATGTAAAGATAAAAGAACTTTACTACCAGGTATATGAGCTCTTAAATTTTCTTATATCATTCGAAATTATTATTTTAAAATTATTATTCATACGTTCTTATTTGAGAGTTATTATTTATTTGGTACCAAATATATTTAATTAACACACAACCGACCTTTTGTTCCTTTTTCTTGAAATGATGCCACACCAGGGAGACGCTTCCAATAGATTTTCCCGACTTTTAGGTCGGAGAAACATATGCACGACGTTTTCGTTGCATGGTGTGAAGAGCATAACTATCAAGCAGCAAGTAGACCAACTTTTCCAAGAGTTTTACAGCAAGAAAATATAGCAATTCATCATCCACGTAAGGATCAATGTGATACTTGCTGTAGTTTCAAAGCGGGTAATATTTCAGAGCAAGAGTATAACAACCACATCATTAAAAAGAATGAAGCTCGCCAAGCAAAACACGATGCTATCAATTCGGCCAACGATAAGGTGGTAGTGCTTACGGTGGATGTGCAGAGTGTCTTGCTTGCTCCTAAGCTTTTAGCCAGCGCCTTATATTATAAACTTAAATTACAATGCCATAATTGTACTGTCTATGACTGCAGAACAAAAAAAGTAACTATTTACTTTTGGCATGAAGCTGATGGTGGTGTACCAGCGAATGAATTTACGTCCTGTTTGATTAATTACATAACAAACCTAGCAACAGGAACTGAAAGAGTGATTATCATATCTGACGGATGTGGCCATCAAAATAGAAATCGCGTGTTGTCCAGTGCATTAAGTGATGTGTCTCAAAAGACAAACATTATTATTGAACTGCTATATTTAGAAAAGGGACATACCATGATGGAGGTGGACAGTGTGCATTCAACAATTGAGCAGTACATGAAACCTCCCATTTACGCACCCAGTGATTATGTAGCCAGAATGCAACAAGCTCGCTCAAGGAACCCTTATAATGTTCAATCAATTCATTACGACTTCTTCCTCAATTACGAGGTACTCCATTCAAATTTCAAGTCAATAAGACCCGGTAAGAAAAAGGGAGATCCTGTTGTGGTAGACATAAGAGGCCTCAAGTATCTGCCAAATGGGTCTGTGTTGTATGAGTTGCGACATAATGAGGAGTGGATTATCTTACCACAGCGACGAGCTACTTCCCGTGAAAGTTGTCTGCCAAAACCCTTATATCAACAGCAGGTTGCAATGACAGAGAGCAAATTCAAGCAGCTCAAGAACTCAAAAACGTTATTGACAAAGATTATCACCCATTTTATGACTCGCTTTCTTTTAATCCAGGAACATAGTACCTTCAAACTAAAACGAAAGTTTTGTATTCAATAAAAATGATTAAATAAGTGGATAAAATTGTTTTGGTTTACTTCAAATCACTTTAAAACTTCTCATGCGATTAGAAAATTGCAATTAAAATCTCTTATGTGTAGAATATCAAATTCAAAAGGCCTTAGCTTCGACTGTATTTATTATTATGCAATAACGTTTCATTCATTCATGTTACTCACTGTGTTTGTTTCAATGACTAATAGAACAAAAATATTTTCTAAGAAACACTTTACAGGGAAGGTTTTTCTCGTTTTTCTATGAAAGTCACTTTTAACACATAGGAGGTTTTAAATTTGCAACGACGATATTCAATATTTTCTATACCTGCTTTTGAAGGTAATAGAAAATAACTTAACCTTACATTTGTAGTACTGCCACTACCACTTAGCCATCTTAAAATCATACTTTCCTTATTGGTATTGGTGCTGTGAAATTATTTACAGTGAACCACGCTCCATGGTATCTGCTGGTTTGCACCAATCAACGTTTTCTGTACCCACATAAAGCTATGTACACAGATCTGACAACTTTAATGGAAACTATAAACAAAGAAAAGATCTTTCGGCTATCGCAGTACTCTCGGAGTTCCTCGTTCCAAAATAACATTATGAAAGCTATTTTTTAAGAACAATCAAACATTTAACGTTAGTAAACGATGAAATAAAACAATATAGTTTGTTTAAATCTTCATTTATTTGAACTAATGTTCAATTTAAACTTGTTGACGCGTTTCACTAACATCGTTTTGACAAAGCTACTGTGTTAGTGAAACGCGTCAACAAGTTTAAATTGAACATTAGTTCAAATAAATGAAGATTTAAACAAACTATATTGTTTTAATTCATCGTTCAGTATGGATCTTCATCAAGTAAAAGCCTCATCTATTCAATTTTTAACGTTAGTAATCATAATTTCACTGACCTTGACAAAATCATGTAAGATGTCGATCACAGCTCTGCATACCTCTGGAATAATTCGTGAAATGCTTGGTTCAGATATCCGGAACAAATATATAAGTGAAGGATAGCTATCACCCGTAGCCAAATATTTTAATGTTACTAATAACCTAATACGAGGTGGTATTGCTTCACAGAAGTTGGTATCAGATTTTCTTACAATCGGTGAGATCTTCCTCAATAAGTATTCAAAATCTTCTCGGCTCATTCGAGTAAAATTTCGAAACAGAGCCTCATCGTCAGCAATCAATTTTTCGTAAAACTCATTCTGAGCTTTTTGACACCAATGTATAATTGTCTCCACCAACACCTCGGCTTCCTTCTTTTCCTTTTTCTATCCAATGCTATCACTAAATATACAGCCGCCGCAACCGTTTGTATAGAGATGATGCCGTAAACTGAAGTTGTTTCTTGCTTCTATTGAATTGATATAGATCCATGCCACAAATCGCATGCGACAGTGAGCAACAAGTTGCTCGTGCAACATTGTTTAAATCTTTGCGGCATAGTCGCATATCTAGAAATAAGGAAACACTAGACGACGTGTCGTATGCTACATGATGCCTTTTGTTGCCCTAGTGGAATTGCGCCTTCATAGACTACTTGTAACTAGTGATTTGAAAAACGATTGAATGAAGAAATTTTTGATAATAATGATATAAAACATTTTTAGATAATAATAAATGATCTCGAAGTAAAAAAGTCTACATTAAACTTCAAATAATTAAATGTGTAATCAAGGTTATTCATTTAGAATCAATAATATATTTACAAACTTAACATTCCTCTTGAATTAAACAAAACGTGTATAGGATTTGTTAAAATGCAAAACATTATCAAGTGACACGGCTAGACTATTACGCGCAGTACTCAAACCGGAAGTATTTTTGATTGTTTGTAGAATCATGACAAAGTGAGTGAAATCATTGATACGTATGGCGCTGAAAATTAATATAAACATAAAGAACTTTACAATTGTATGGTAACACGCATGATGTTCAGTATGGTTGGGTGGACAGTTGTGTGAAAGCGAATTTGTAACTAATATATGTTTTTGATGCATTATTCAGTACTGGTAGATATACCAAAAGTCTCAAATGATGTTATTGTTTTTATGAACATAATACTTAATAGAAATGTTTATTATTCAATGGGTTCCTATGAAATTTTTATATTAGCAAACATCTCTACATCCGCACATGCACAATAAAGATGTGCCGACAATACCGACTGCTTTTAGTTTTTATACCATTTCAAGTATACCATTGGAGGTATAAATGAAATAACTGGAAAGGTCAGAAGAGGTAGCGATGACCAGAAGATTTCGTAATAAAAGAAGGTTCAAATGTTTCAACAGATTTTTCTGAAATTAACTGTCTAGACCCTTACTTCGCGGAATCTACTCATATTAGTGTTTTAAATGAAACTCAATGTTTCTAGCTAATTCCACAATAAAATGAAAAATGTTGAAACTTCTAAAAAATTGACAATTGTTCCGGTAACTGAATCTCATCGTCAGAATGACACAAGTTACATTTCATTTGATGCCTACTTGATGTTTAGTAGTTATTTTTGGCTAGACCAGGAAGTGACACCTTGTGTTTGACCTAATATATGTTAATAGAGAAAAGAAGAAGATGTAATATTACAAATATTGAAGCTTAGATATTATTAGCCCTATGGTGATATCCTGGATATCATTTTTCCACTTAAGATCAGTATAACTGTGCAATGATATAGAAAACTATATCTGCTGATCTTTACAATTATCACAGTTTAATAATGGAGAACTCCCTAGATTTATCTGTTCATTGACGACTTCATATTGTGGGTTTCTTAAGTGCCTTTGGGTTTCTTAAGTGCCTTCTAATTTCCAATTATTCAACGAAATCCAGTTCTTGTCTCTTATCACAAATATGTAGTACTTCTAGTTCTGTGTTAGGTATTAATGAATGATTGGTGTCAAGTAGATGTTTTGCGTAATGGGATTTATCTGGTTGTTTTAATTTGTCTGCTCGTAACTGCTCACTGCATCGGATTTCAAAATTTCTAATGGTCTGACTCAAATAGACAGCATTACATTCTGGACATTTGAGTTTATATATACCTGATTTCTTTAATGTTGGTATTTTTGTTTTAACATTTAACAAGTTTGTACTCACGTTACTTTCTGTTTTAAAAGAAATTGTTGTATTCGATGCTAAAGATATTATCTTTGAAATATTATTAGAAATATTTCCTGCATATGTGATGGTCTTTAGTTTTTATTTCTTTAGTTGGTTTAGGAAATATTAGTTGTAATGCCACTTTGTCCTCTTTTTTTATAAATTAGCTTATTTATCATATGTAATGGATAACCATTGGATGTTGCTATTTGTCTAATTATATTAATCTCTCTATCAAAATTACATTTGTTCATAGGAACTGAAAATGCTCTATGTACTATTGAGTTATATGCCGCAAGTTTATGTGACATGGGGTGATTGGAACTATATGGAATTGTCACATCAGTGTGTGTTGGTTTTCGGTAAATTGAATAATAAAGTACATTATTAACTCTTTGAATTTTCAAATCAAGAAAATTGATTGAGTTATTTTCTTCAACTTCTAATGTAAATTTAATTTTTGGGTGTAAATTATTAATGTGGTTGAAAAATATATCTAATTGTCGTTCATCACCTATAAAACAAGCTAATATGTCATCTACATATCTATACAAAAATAAAACATTTTTTGAAACATTACTTTGAAAGGTTTTTCTTTCTAAACTGTCCATAAAAATGTTTGCCAAAATAGGTGATATATGGCTTCCCATTGGTATACCTTCATTTTGAATATATATGTTATTGTCAAAAGTGAAATAATTCTGATTATTACATACATCAAATAAATTAAGTATATGAGACTATGAGTAGAGACTCCTTAGACAACTACATAAAAGTTCTACAGTCAGAACTCGCGTACAAACTACATCCAGTAGAATTTGACTGTTTAGATGACAAAATCAGATTAAGTGTCAGCAAGATGAAACACAAGAAATTCAAGAAACAAGAACAAAAGCTACATGAACTTGAACATAGAATTCAATACTCCAAACATCATGAAACTGTAAGTACCTACATACCAACACACTTTGCACCACGATTTGAAAACCTTTCAGACACTAATTTTACAGATAGTGAAATAGAATTTTTGAATAAAGGTTTAAAGTACAGTATACCACCAAAATTTACGAATAATATTAAACAAATTATAGCTACAGCGTCAGAAATAGCTGTAAAATCTAATTTTCTTAATGAGAAATTAAAAATTGCTAATTTAATCAAAAATATTGAACCCTCAAAAGTTAAACGTCAAACGAAAAATGACATTACAGTTTCAAATGCAATGAAAAGAAAGTAGAAGATAATAACCTAACAGTTACAAAATCTGATAAGGGGAACACAACTGTCATATTGACAACTGAAAATTATAATTCAAAAATATATAACTTGATAGAAACTAGCGATGTAAAAGTTCTTAGAGCAGACCCAACAAAGAAAATTTCTAATAATGTAAAGGATATTGTTAATTATTCAAATTATCTTTTAAGTGATTACGAAAAGAGGTCCATGATAAATAAGAATCCTCATGGTCAACAATTATATGGAGTTGTGAAATTACATAAAATAACGAAACCAATTAGACCTGAAGTTTCTTATGTTAATACTCCTAATAATATATTGGCAAAGAAGGTTAACAATATACTTAATATTTACGGATATATATCTAAATGCTCCGTTAGAAATTCAATAGAACTCATAAAAAAATTAAAAACATTCAAATTACAAGATAACGCTAAGCTTATTTCATTTGACTTTACTAATATGTTCACTAAAATTCCTCCTAAATAATGTCGAATACTTGAAGAAAATAACTGGAAGATAAAAATATTAATCCAGGAATAATATCAGATATATTTAATTTATTTGATGTATGTATTAATCAGAATTATTTCACTTTTGACAATAACACATATATTCAAGATGAAGGTTTACCAATGGGAAGCCCTATATCACCTATTTTGGCAAACATTTTTATGGACAGTTTAGAAAGAAAAATCTTTGAAAGTAATGTTTCAAAAAATGTTTTATTTTGGTATAGATATGTAGATGGCATATTAGCTTGTTTTATAGGTAGTGAACGACAATTAGATATATTTTTCAACCACATTGATAATTTACACACAAAAATTAAATTTACATTAGAAGTTGAAGAAAATAACTCAATCAATTTTCTTGGTTTGAAAATTCAAAGAGTTAATAATATACTTGATTATTCAATTTTCCGAAAACCAACACACACTGATGTGACAATCACCCCATGTCACATAAACTAGCGGTATATAATTCAATTATACATAGAGTATTTTCAATTCCTACGGACAAATGTAATTTTGATAGAGATATTAATACAATTAGACAAATAGCAACATCCAACGGTTATCCATTACATATGATAAATAAGCTAATTAATAAAAAAGAGGAAAAAGTGGCATTACAACTAATATTTCCTAAACAATCTAAAGAAATAAAATCTTATCAGACCATCACATATGCAGGAAATATTTCTAATAATATTTCAAAGATAATATCTTTAGCAACGAATACAACAATTTCTTTTAAAACAGAAAGTAACGTAAGTACAAAATTGTTAAATGTTACAACAAAAATACCAACATTAAAGAAATCAGGTATATACAAACTCAAATGTCCAGAATGTAATGCTGTCTATTTGGGTCAGACCCTTAGAAATTTGAAATCCGATACAGTGAACACTTACAAGCATACATATTAAAACAACCAGATAAATCCCATTACGCAAAACATCTACTTGACACCAACCATTAATTGACACCTAACACAGGAGTAGAAGTTGTGATAAGAAACAAGAACTAGATTTCCTTGAAGAGTTGGAAATTAGGAGACATTTAAGAAACCCACAATATGAAGTCGTCAATAAACAGATAAATCCAGGGAGTTCTCCACTATTAAACTGTCTTCTTAAGTGTTAATTGTAAAGATCAGCAGATATAGTTTACCTGGTTTTCAGTAGTAATACCACAAGTGATTGAATTTTCGCGATAAGTCTGTCGATTCATTTTTGAACGAAACTGAATTGTTTCGAGAAAACACCACGAGTCCGCAGGACGAGTGGTGTTTTCTCGAATCAATTCAGTTGAGATCATAAATGAAAGACAGACTCATGAGATAAATTCAATCACGAGTGGAATTTTATTAGACTATTTCACAAACAGAGTGAAAGATAAAAAATCTGAAATTCGTTCATCGCAAAATCTGGTAAATTGCTTCCAAATGTACTCCTTCGATTTCCTCGTATTTTTCGGTACATTTTCATCGATTTTTTCGTTGATTGATTCGATAGAATTCATCCCAAATCTACTCATTTTTGAATGCGTGCACAGCGTAATCACTTATATTTGACGTTTAACTGTCACATGCACTGTAAACAAATCTGAAAACACCGAACTTGATAGGCCAATCAGAGTCAAGAGTCAAGTTTGGTATTATCGGTAAGCCGAACTTGACTAGAGCTTCTGATTGGTTCATTTCGTAGGTGAGTGAAATAGTCTATATCATTGCACAGTTATACTGATCTTAATTGGAAAAATGATATCCAGGATATCACCATAGGGCTAATAATATCTAAGCTTCAATATTTGTAATATTACATCTTCTTCTTTTTTCTATTAACATAAATTAAGTCAATCACAAGTTAGGTCACTTCTTGGTCTAGCTAAAAATAACTACTAAACATCAGGTAGGCATCAAATGAAATGTAACTTCTGTCATTCTGACGATGATATTCAGTTATGGAAACAATTGTCAATTTTTCAGTATATTGTGGAATTTGCTAGAAACATTGAGTTTCATTTAAAACACTAATAATAAGGTTTTACTGAATTTATTTTAAATTGAGAATGTCGCTGAATTTTGTCATAGATTCAATGAAATAAAATATTTTGGGTAAGGGGTGAGGCAAAAGAAAAATTTTTGTTACATCTATATTGTGTAATATTTAATACATAAATATTCTTTAAATATTATTTCATGTTTACATATATATTACATAGTAATTAGGAAATATTTGAAATATATAGTATAATATCGTCGCCTCGAAGTCAAAACCTCGTATGTCAAAATTCACAACTTTTCAGGAAACCCAAAAAACTTAGTATAATTTGCTGTTATGATAATTTTGGTACAGGGTATTGTCATATTGAAGGCCTGGATAAGAGTAAAATCCTGAATAAATTAAATTTTAGTTTTTTCTTGTTTTTTTCTTTGTAACCGCAAAAATAGTGAGATACGAGTTTTTCACTACTAATTTTGGACTTCCAAGGTTTTCTCACTGCAAAGTGAACAATAAAAATTGAACAAATTAAGAAAGAAAGAAACATTTCATTCTGTAATCGGTAGTTATAACAAATAATACACAAAATACAATAAAAATAATATTTTTTCGACTTAGATTGAATGCTAAGGTTGGATGAAAAACCGTATAAAAAAATTAATGAAGTAGAGAATCATAAAATCCATGATAATCTTGATGAATGACCTTTTTCAAAGACTGAAGATGATCATATTTATCACCTTTTAGAGACGATGCAGCTTTGTATAGTTTCTTTACAGTTCCCGTATTATTTGACATTCTGCGGGGAAGGAGAGACCACTCATCATCAAACCTCAATTTGAATTGTATTCCACTGTCAGCTGAATATTTAAGGGCTACTAAGTCAGTTACACAAGGATCGCCGGTCTTGACACCTGGACGTATAGTCTTATAATATTTAATTTCGTCATAGCTGTTGAAGAAACTGTGATCAACGTACTTCACTTTGTATGGTCCTTTAGAGTTTCGACGAGCTTGTTCAATGATCTGAACGTAATTTGAGGGCGAATGAACTTCTCTATTTTTTTTACGCATTTCGATGGTGGAATGCACGCTGTCGCATTCCATCTGAGAATGGCCCTTAGTAAGATATTTTTGAACAATATCGTTGGTTTCATTCATTATGCAGTAATGTTGCAAAGCATTAGCTAAGGTTACGTTCCTATTCTGAGCACAACAGCCATCACTATAAAAGATTTTTAATTCGTCTTTATCATCTCCGGCAATTTCATTGTTGATATAATCTGTTAGACATGAGGCAAAACAATTAGCATCCATTCCCCCCTCCCCTTCGTGCCATACGTAGCATACGACAGCATCACTACCCAAATTGTAAATGGTAAAGTTATGGCAAGCTAATTTTTGTTTAAAATAAATCATGCCAGCTGGCAAAAATGGCACAAGCTGCACCGCATCCATAGTCAATGCAAGTACTTTGCCAGCGACGGCATCGACTTTGTCTTTTTGTTTTTCCTAACGAGCTCGTTCTTTTTGGTTGATGTGGAAGTTATATTCATCTAGTCCAACATTATTTAGTTTGAAGCTAAAACACAAGTCACATTGATCTTTTCGTGGATGGTAGATGTCAATATTCAAATGTTTCATTTCTGATGTAAAAACATCTTTGCTCGCAGCAGAATTTTCTCCCACTTGTGCTTTGTATACATTGTACTTCTCAGTGTGTGATTTAAAGATAGTTTCCACTTATAGTTTACTGGTTGTCGATCTACAATAATGTGAAGGTAGTTTCGGCAACTTCTCCAAAAATTCTTTTATTGGAACTCTTTTTTGTTTATCACAAGGTTTACTTTTATTTGGGCACTTCCTCGAGGAATCTACTATCCCAGAGTGATTACTATTTTTTACCCAGTTTAAAACTGTCCATTCTCCTAAGGCGAATGTTGAGAGGAACATTTTTTTGCAAACAGGAAGTATTTTGTCGTTCACTTTTAAATGATAAAATAAACTGGTGTTGCGGCGTGATGTCTTCTTAGTCGTTTTTTGTAAAGTTGTAGACTGATTTACCAAAGTCGCCACAAGCACTTTTCTCTGACTCCAGTCCATTTCCTCCCAAATCCTAGTAAACAATTATTTTCTTTGATCGTCCGTTATGGAAGCGCATTGTCTCTTTCCTTTAGACTTTAGACACTTGCCTGAGTTGCATCTCTCTTTCATGATACGTGCACTTCTTTTAACAACTGTTTTCGATCCATCTCTGTGTTTTTTTTGTGCTTCATATTCCTCTCTCTTTCTTCTGCGTATTTGAGCACTATTTTTCTTCCAAGTAGTGGGATTTCCTTGTCCTTTTTTGGCACGTTTCTTTTTTAACTGATTATCTACAGTCCCGTTTTGATCTTCTAGTACTTCTTCATCATGGTATGTTTCTGATTGGGATTCGTCTTCTGAGCCATTACTGGGGTGAAAGCTAGATCCAGAATCTTGGAAAGGGTCTTCATCGGTGTCCTCCTCATTGAAATTGTTATTATTATTTGTGACTAAACTTTGATCAACGCATATTGAAAGGTTCTGTGATATTTTTTGATCAATCTCTACAGCTGCAGACGGATTAACGTTACAACACAGTTCAACGTGTGAAGAAAAATTCGTGCCAGATTCAAATTTTTGTGAATTTCGTTCTGTCACTACAACTGATGGAACCGGTTGACTCTCGCAAGAAGAATCCTGAGGGCTTTGTAGTGCCATAGATAATATTTTACTAGCACGAGACGCCTACAAACAATAAAAAAAACTTTAAATCGGTTTATTAAAAACTCGTAAATCATCAATGCCAGTTTATTTTCACAGTTGCAAAATTGCAAAACCTCGTATCTTGATTTTAAGCCGTTTAAGTTGTTTGCTATACTCATAATAAATTGTAAATATTAACCTCTGGTGCTTGAAAAACTTAGTTTTAGTAGTTGTAATAAATTTGTTCAAATTGTTACATTATGTGTCGTTTACTCTCAAAAATTTATCTTCTAACCTCACTTTTTTCTACTTTAAAAACTAACACATTTCTCATGCATAAAAATTTATAAAACAGATAGAGTTTTACTTACCATATCTTAGAGCTCCTTTCTGACCAACTACCTATTTAAATCAGACACAATATCGACACGGTGATTCAAACTGCATAACAATTTTGTTTTTCTTGAAATGAGATACGAGGTTTGTGTGCTTCATTCGAGATACGAGAATTTCAAATAAATTTGCGCAGCCGCATTCTATCTAAATATCGAGATCCAAGTATTTGTCACGTATGCGCTATAATATTCTATAACCTGCAAGACTCGTAACTCAAAAAGAGCAAAATTCAAGATACGAGGTTTTGACTTCGAGGCGACGATATGTATTTCTTATTCAATACATAAATATTATCTTGTTGTGACTTCAGTTTTATATAACTGTGACTTTTATATTTAAAAAAATACATAACAATTATTTTAAGTGGGAAAAAGATATGCAGGATGTCCCCATAGAGCTAATAATATCTAAGCTTTAATATTTTTTCAGAATTTTTATCATTTTTTCAATATTATGTGGAATTATTCAGAAACAGTTTCAATTAAAAAAGTAATATGACTAGATTCCACAGAGTAAGGGTTCAAACAGTAAATTTGGTTAGTTATTTATATTACACATATTTCACTAACCGGTTTATTGTCCTCAATTTGAACCAAAGAATAATTTTTGAAAGTATTTACCAGATTGTTAACAATTAATGAGGTAACGCGATACACAGAGATCGTTACTCAATTGAAGTTTCAGTGTTAACGAGTACATCTTATTTAGTTTTATGCAATACTAGTCCAGGCGGTAGACCATTAAAAGTATGGTGTAATGGATGTTGTTTGATAACGCAAAAATTTTTATGCAGAAAGTTGCCGAATATTGTGTACAACAATAATCTATGTTTGCCTACTCCAAAAAGTGCTTGCTAAATGCTGTAGAACAGCAAATGTACCGAAATATCGAAAAATGACCCATTTTTCGATACATTTGTGTCTAAAACTTTGAAACAAAGCCTTAAATCCAAAAAATTTGCTTATTCTTTTTTGTTTATTTGACGATTTCCTATAAGGTTATAAGAATCGCGAATCGAAAAACTTTAATTTTCCATGAACAAAATATGCGAAAATTAGTAAAAAATCATACGTAAACTTTGAGAAATTTTTTCGGTAAGTAAAAATTGATAAATATTTATGAAATTTTCAGAAAAGATAGTTAAACATATGAAAATTACGCAGAAAAATTTTTGTAACGCTCGACCGCGTAGTTTTTCACTGCCACAATTATTAATTAACAAATTATAAAAAAGTTGATCGCGCGTACCTTGTTTAAACAACGGTGAAAAAGGCGCACGCAATTTTCAACAGTTAGATAGTGTCATAACAAACAATAAGCAATTATAAAAATATCCATTTTACGTTTTAACAAGTTTTTCCATTATAAATAATTTCTCGTTTTCAGCATCGGTTCGACGTAATTTAAAAATTGTTTCCTATCTGAATACTGCTTTCGTTTTAGCCTGAAACGACGAAGTTTGACCATGTAGATCCGGAGATAGAGGCCCACAAAGTTAGAGGAAAAGATGCAAATATGGGCTGGTCTCTTAATATGGGCTAGTTAGGTTTCTCAGCTATTCGATGCAGATCTCTACATCTGACTATCGCAAACGGTAATTGGGGAAGTTAAATGTTTACCGTGGAGATGGCGCCACAGTAGAAAATAGTTTAAATTTATAATACGTGTTTGTCAGTTACTGTGAGTGTCAAAACTTTTTCGGGTAAGTTTATAAATTCAATTACTTAAAAATGAACAATATTTTTGAAAATTCGCCTGTTTCACGTTGAAGCCCTATAATTAGCCTTTAATGTATGCTAATTAGTTTTCTTCAAATTGATTACTTTTGGACATAACCTCTTTTGTTGTGTGAAGCCAGCATGTTTGCAATATGGGCTATGCCTTTGTTGTTATTATGGGCTAGTGGCCCATATTTAGAACTATGTAAAATATATTACAAAATTGTTTCAGGATGTCAACCAAACAGCAGAAAGATGGTAAAAAAAGAAAAAAATGGAATGTGGGAGATATGGAACGTGCAATAATAGCTGTCAGGCAGCATGCAATGGGTACGCTAAAAGCTTCAAAAATGTTTAAGGTCCCACGTTCTACGTTGCAACGTTCTGCAAAAAAGCTAGAACTACAGCCAATTGAAGCAGCCCAAATAAAGCTAGGGCGTGAAGCTATATTAGGGAACGATCTAGAAGACGAGTTAGTTCGTTATATTTTAGAGATGGAAGCTAAATTTCATGGATTAACCAGAAAAGACGTTAGGAGGATGGCGTACACTTTAGCTATCAGGAACAACATCAAACATCCGTTTGGAGGTAACATGGCGGGCAGAGCCTGGCTAATACTTTTCCTGCAACGCCATGAAGAGCTATCAGTACGACGACCAACGGGAACATCGTATTCTCGAGCAAAAGGCTTTAGCAAAGAAAATGTTGCATCCTTCTTTAATGTTCTGGAAAAAGAATATGACAAACATTTATAGCCCCCTGAACGTATCTTCAATGTTGATGAGACAGGTCTTATGGTTGTACAAAACAAGATTGCACAGGTTGTAGGCCGAAAGGGGAAACGACAAATTGCATCATTAACTTCTGCTGAAAGGGGTTCATTAATAACCCTCGTGGCAGCGATGAGCGCTGCTGGACAATTCATCCCACCAATGATGATATTCCCACGAAAAAATATTAACCAGCAACTGATGAGAGGAGCTCCTCCAGGTGCCATTATGGAGGTGCACCCCAGTGGATGGATACAAAGTAATATTTTTACAAGATGGTTTCAACATTTTATTGACACAGTGAAACCCACAGAGAAATCACCAGTCCTGCTTATTTTGGATGGCCATTACAGCCATACACGCACTATTCAAATCATAGATTTAGCTAGAGATAATCATGTGACTATAATTGTCTTACCTCCCCATTGTACCCACAAACTCCAGCCGTTGGACAAAACATTCATGGGAGTTCTTAAGTCTTACTACAGCGAAGAGATCAGGGTCTGGTTACGCCACAATAATCGCCCACTAAGTCCATTTGATGTGTCAGAGCTCTTTGGGAGAGCCTATTTGAAATGCCAAACTGGAGAGATTGCTGTTAATGGTTTCCGAGCTACAGGCATTTATCCATTGAATAAAAACATATTTTCAGATGCTGATTTCATTGCAGCTGAAATTGAAGCAGAAAAGACTACGTCAGTCGCACCTGATGACGCTAGTGATGAAGAGGATGAGATGATGGTGGCTTCAACCTCTGGTGTCAATTCGAATGAACCTACAAATTCTGACATTCCAACATACGATAAATCTACCAACTCTGAGATAACACCTGATCGTCGCTCAAACCAGAGCAATTCATCGTCTAATTCTCCCACTTCTCCCTCTGGGCCTAACAAACAGCTTGTTGATATTCCTACAACTAATACACAGCTTGTTCCTATTTCTGCAGGTAATACACAGCTAGTCGCTATTCCTACAACAAGCTTTTATAAAAAGTCTGCCACGCCTTTCAGAGGACCTTGTCCAGAACATGGCGTAAAAAGAAAGTTATTTCAGAAGTTAACTCCATCAACTCCTTCCACATCTGGGTCCGGGTCTTCTCGAACATCTCTGGTAACACCATATGATCTTTCTCCTGTGCCTTCTTTGGTGATAACCTCTTCACCTTATGAAAATGACTTGCTCCAGTCTCTTGACAAGGTTAAAGAAAAGAAAAAAGGGACAGGAGAAGGCAAAGAAAAACAAATTAAAGAAAGGAATAAAAAAAAGGGGAAACGCAAGCAGGTTACAAAGAACCAGAAAAAGGAATCTGATTCGAGCACCGAGGATGAGGAGGAATATGTGCCCGCAGATGAGGATAGCGACTACAATGAATTTCCAAATGCCCAGTCTCCAAAGGACGCAGCTGACGTGACTTGTATATTTTGCGAAGCACCTTTTGCAGAGGATAACCACGGTGAAATCTGGATAAAGTGCTTCATGTGCAATTTATGGGCCCATAACGAGTGCGCTGGGGCCGAAAATGAACAATATGTTTGTGATTTTTGCAAGTAGTAGACATTAGTTTTGATTTATTTCATGTATTGTTTAATTTAAAATATTAAAATATATTTCTCACGCATCTATCTCATTTCTCATACATTTACCACACATTTTTGGGGGTAGCCCATATTTAGAGTCTATATTCAAAATGCGCAAAAATGCACATTTTCATTATTTACTCATTAATGAATTTACATATTTTTTTAATCAATGTGGACTTTAAACAGGTTGATACTAACTAATGTAGTTATCGTTAGGTAGCTTTGGAATTGAAATAGAATTTTTTTTTGTTTTTTTACAAACAAAAATAAAATGGGTAGCCCATATTTGCCTCCTTTCCTCTAATAATAATTTATGGCTCAATCGTTAAATCGAAATTAAAAAAATACTCTCTTATAGCTGGTTGCAAATACTTTCTATATTCGTCTTGTGAATTTTCGACAGATGAAAGCCTAATGAAAGAAAAATCGATGAAAATACCGTAATCAGAGGAGTTCGTCGGCCGAGCGGCGTGGGAGCAGGGGTGGGGATGGCGGAGAGCAGCTGTGCTGTCGCGCGGCCCGGGTGTTTCAAAATGCGAATACGCGGTAAAACATGAGTTATATCGGTAACGGTAGCACTTATCGAGACTTAATTCGATGTAGCGAAATGAGAGGAATCAGAATATGCCATCAAAAAACAATATTACAAAGAAATTTTGCAAGAATTTCAAGATAAAAAAGTATGCTATTTTCATTTGCATCAAAAAAATAGTTGTATGATTGAAAAATTATTTTGTTGCTTAATGTTCATCAAATCATGCAACTAATTGAACGTTTCAATAATAAATATTGATAAAAAGTATATTTTCTTGCTTAAATGGTCTTTGTTTATCATAACTAACCGTCCTTTTTTATAATAAATTGTATAAATATGGTAGCGCTTTTTTTCCATAAAATGACATTTTTACAGTACAATAAACATTTTGCAATAATAATACTTCAGCCCAGGTATACATACTGCGTAGGAACAAGTAAAAGCATCGCGTTACTTTGATCCAGGTAGATCGCAGTTCCCTCCTCGGTATTCATAACTTAGGCCCCGCCTACATATAGGTGCTTGGGACTCTAATATCGAACACGCTCATTGGTTACAATGGACCCGACTAGCTAATTAGAGCTGCTGTCTATTTCAAAACTGCACAGCACACGCAGAACTTATGAGGAACATCCATCGAACCGATGCTGTAAACGAGAAATTATTTATAATGGAAAAAACTTGACAAAATTTAAAAAAATTTAAAAAATTATTAAAACGTGAAAAGGATATTTTTATAATTGCTTATTGTTTGTTATAACACTAAGTAACTGTTAAAAATTGCGAGCTCCTTTTTCACCGTAGTTTAAACAAGGTACGCGCGATCAACTTTTTTCATAATTTGTTAATTAATAATTGTGGCAGTGAAAAACTACGCGATCAATCATTACAAAAATTTTTGTGCGTAATTGTCATATGTTTAACTTCTGATTCCTCTCATTTCGCTAACATCGAATTAAAAAAAAATCGTCTCGATAAGTGCTACCGTTGCCGAGATAACTCATGTTTTACCGCGCATTCGCATTTTGAAACACCCGGGCCGCGCGACAGCACAGCTGCTCTCGCCATCCCCAACCCTGCCCCCACGCCGCTCGGCCGAAGAACTCCTTTGATTACGGTATTTTTATCGATTTTTCTTCCATTAGGCTTTCATCTGTCGAAAATGCACAAGACGAATATAGAAAGTATTTGCAACCAGCTATGAGAGAGTATTTTTTTTAATTTCGATAACGATTAAGTAAGCCATACATGATTATTAACTTTGTGGGTCTCTATATCCGGATCTACACGGTCAAATTTCGTCGTTTTGGGCTAAAATGAAAGTGCTTGCAAAGCAGTATTCAGATGGGAAACACTTTTTAAATTACGTCGAATCGATGCTGAAAACGAGAAATTATTTATAATGGAAAAAATTTGACGAAATTTAAAAAAATTGTTAAAACGTAAAATGGATATTTTTATAATTGCTTATTGTTTGTTATGACACTATCTAACTGTTGAAAATTGCATGCTCCTTTTTAGCCGTTGTTTAAACAAGGTACGCGCGATCAACTTTTTTATAATTTGTTAATTTATAATTATGGCAGTGAAAAACTACGCGGTCGATCGTTACAAAAATTTGTGTGCGTAATTGTCATATATTTAACTATCCTTTCTGAAAATTTGATAGATATTTATCATTTTTTACTTACCGAAAAAATTTCTCAAAGTTTACGTATGATTTTTTCCTAATTTTCACATATTATTCATGGAAAATTAAAGTTTTTCTATTCGCAATTCTTATAACCTAATAGGAAATCGTCAAATAAACAAAAAAGAAAGAGTAAGTTTTTTTGATTTAAGGCTTTGTTTCAAAGTTTTAGACACAAATGTATCGAAAAATGGGTCATTTTTCGATATTTTGGTACATTTGTTGTTCAACAGCATTTAGCAAGCACTTTTTGGAGTAGGCAAACATAGATTATTGTTGTACACATAATTCGGCAACTTTCTGCATAAAAGTTTTTGCGTTATCAAACAACATCCATTTCGATTGCTCTATCGCCTGGACTATACCTGGAACCACTTCTGTTGATTTTTATAAGAAAAGTTGGATACTCCCAGCATTGTTCATTGTGAAATTGGATGGTATCGTGGAAATTGAATACTTTTGTTCTTCAGCATCTGTGCGGAAATAGACGGTAAGAGTTTTCTGTTTTTGATTAAAGAACGTAGCAGTGATATTTGTCCTGGGAATTCAAAAATCTTTGAAAGTAAAATGATAAATGATATTGTATTTTCCACAACAGTTGTGGAAAGT
Source organism: Galeruca laticollis (assembly GCA_963921935.1). Taxonomy (NCBI): domain Eukaryota; kingdom Metazoa; phylum Arthropoda; class Insecta; order Coleoptera; family Chrysomelidae; genus Galeruca; species Galeruca laticollis. The sequence continues at coordinate 211,002,938 of OY998176.1, forward strand.
ATTAAAAATATGCCAAAAATTAATTTCGGGAGACTTGCGCCAGTTTCGCATATATAATGCGGCAAATTCTACCAATTTCAGTACTGACAAAATAATCAGGGGCACGCTAAAGAGAAAGTACTGTTTCTGGTATCTTCGTTTTTATAATAACTAACAATAATGAATCGAACAACTAAACCTTCGAATGGCATAGATTAATTTTTTAGATTTTGCTATTATAGATGCAGTACTATCTCCTTCCTGTTTTGTTTTTGATCTAGTTTCACTAGCAGATTCTTGAAATAAAGATGATGATTGTAATACCACTTCCCGGGAGGTAAACGGAGATTGATAATTTTCACATTTGTGCCGTTACCACCAAAGGATTTAAATAAAGAATATTTCGCCTTTAGTACAAATGGAATTATTTTCATTTTCAAGTGGTATTCTAAAGTTTGAATTTCCTAGATCTAGATGTGTCGGGAATACTACAACATGATTAATACTTGAAGTTGAAAAAATAAGATCATAAAAAAACTATTAAGTTCTTCATTAGATCTTTCCAATTCATTTAATAAATATTTTAAAATATGTATATTTAGTAGGTAGTTATAGTCTTCTTCCTTTTCTTAATTACCATCTGACTTATACTCAAAAGTAATTAACTTTGCATGGGATTGATTAGTATAATCTAATTATTCCAAAATTCATGTAGCATGATAATATAATGTTTTTGGATGGAATGAAAAAATGATAAACAACTTTTTTTGTCTGATACTAACCCTAGAGCGGGCGCGTGAAATATTTGGAAAATAACAGGCGCGTCCGTCTCACAGACCGATTTTATAACATATTGTAATTTTTGAAATTTTTATATTTATTTTTTTTCGGGGCTGTAAAATAAAATCTCATTTTGTTTTAAAATTATTAGTTTTATTTTGAACATAAAAAAACATGTTTGAAGAAAAACTTTAAACTAAAAATGGCTACTTATAGAAATCGTATGATTTTTTAATTATTTTCATAACAATCATTACAAATAATGCCCACGTGTTCTAGACATAAAAACTTAAAACATTTTTGACAAAAAAAAGTGTGTTTCGGCTTTTCTTTGTGCGGCATATAGGGCATCGTCCTGTCTGTCCATTCGGTGGAGCATCTTGTTGATGTGTAGTATCGTGGTTTCCAGATATTTCGCGAAGTCTGTCTCTCAAAGTCCTTGGAATATTCTGCTGGTTTGCGCGAGCTGATAAATGTGGCCGAATCAACTCTGAAGCTAAAGTTCTCAAAATGACCGTCTCGTTTTAGAGGATTTTGAATGATTTGAACCATACACCAAACGTGAGTTTATACTAGCAACATTTAGAATGGAATAATATAATACCATTGACCATCGTCTCGTATTTCGACTAACATTATAATTTGCACATAATCTATCAACAACGTCCACACCCCCTTGGTGCTGTTATAATCATGAATAATTTCTGGTTTTCCAGAATTTTAATCCATGTTGTCATCATGATGCAATGATGAAATTAATAAAGCATTTTTGTTTGTTTTTGGGATATATGATACAATTCTGCAATTTTTTGTGAATCCAAACATACATCATCTATATTGCATTTAGATTTTTCTTGCTTTTTATATGGAGGCAAAAACACAGTTAAAAATTATTATTGTTCCTATATTTTTAGTCATACAAACACAGCTTTGTTTCTAATTTACTATTTATTTTTACATATTTTAATAAAAATACATCAGAAATTACATAATATAAAAAAATATGTGCAATTTAACTTACCTTACTACTGTAAAATATTCACTAACAAACTCGTATACAGCAGGTGCGTCCGTCTCATAGACCGAATTTTACAATATTTCACCTACGACCGACCGGTATGGCTAAACAACACTAGTGTGTGTATACTGTGGCTGTGTATTGTTAATCTAGGAAGGTAGAACGGGGGTGTAGGCGGTACGACCGCGCGTAAGCAAAAATCAATAAATTAAAAATTTCGTCGGTCTCTCAGATATACAGCGCCCGCTGTAGGATTAAGTGGACAGAAGAAGTTTTATCCACAATTATTCATGATATCAAACAGATCTCTCAAAAATATGAAAGTATAATTAGCACATAGCAAATAAAACCGAAATGTGGTTCACATAAAATTGTGAAATGGCGTTAGAACAAAAGAGCAGGCTAGGTGAGAACTTCTCCATAAACTAACTGTGGAAAAAAGGAATGTAAGATGATAATGAAATTAGCAGATTTGTCGACAAGACAAGAGCGAGGGATTGAAACCAATCAAAGAAAACCAAAAAAGTTTGCGTCTAAATAAAAAGGATCGGGATTGTTTATGTGACCTTTAATAATTTCGTAACTGAATGAATACTATTATTATAACAGAAAATTGCATTTTTTTATTAGTTGATCAGATTTCAAAATTTTATTCTCTTCTTGTAAGCATCGATAATGCTCGCTTAGTGTTGAATGGAATCTCTCGACTGGAGAGTTAGAATTACTATTTTTTGATGTTGTGAAGTGTAGATGGATGTGGTATAATTTGCAAAAAACTTGAAGATCGAAATTTTCAAATTCTGTGCCTTGATCAGATGTAATTTTGCTAGGTAGACCGTGATGAGAAATAAATTCGAGTAATTTTTTAACTACAGATACTCCTGTTATACTGTCTAACGGATAGACTTGACCATATCTTGAAAATGAATATATGATTGTTAAATACGGTTTATTTGATATATAAAAAACGTCTAAATGGATATGTTCGAAAGGTCTCGAAGCTGTGGGTGTTAAATTAAATTTTATAACTGGGGGATTTCTGTCATACTTATTCTTCAGACAAGTTTCACAATTATTTATGAAATGTTCTATTTCTTCTATCATTTTTAACCCATAATATCTACGACTAAGGGATGCTTTTACTTCATTTATACCTCTGTGACCTACCTGATTTACTTATATGGTAATATTCTACTTTCTCTCGGTGTTCGTCAACTGATTGAATATCAGTGACAATTTTGGTACACATGATAAATTTAAAAGCAGAATTTTTAAATGTTTTATGTGCAGTTAATACAAAAACTCGTGATAAGGGTTCATTTTGGAAATAAAGAGCATAATTTTGGTTGAGGTTTATAAGTTCCTTGATGCATTTGATTACTTTTGATTCAATGTCTACTACTGGTAATGTAACATATAAACGAATATTTTTTCTCTTTTTACTTTAAAAGAAATATTTTCATTGCTAGTAAAATATAATTGATTTTTATACATATTTAGTGGTTTTTCAGATATTGGAATTGATATAATGGGAATTTTCGCAGATGTGTGTACTGTTTCAATATCGTCATTATCGGGGTTCGCTTCTTCTTCCAACGGGGGTAAATTATTAATTATGGTATCTGATACATCTCTTTCGTATTCGTCTAAAATAGTTGATTTGAAGATTCATTGTATGAACTAATTCTTTCGAATTCTTGATTTACAATTTCATCAATGTCACCTAAATTAACGTCAAGTGATGCAGTTTCTAAAGCATTCATATTGGGAAAACGAGACAACGCATCGGCTGCCCTGTTACTTTTACCTTTTAAATATTTAATATTGTAATCGAATTCTTCGAAAAAATAAAATTCTATATCATCAGATTGTCTATATTTAAATGGTATTTTTATATTAGGTCCTACTAATTGTTGGTTCGCAAGGTCTATATTTAAATTCATATTAACAAGATCTTTAATACCTATGATTCCATCGAAGTAATCGTGGAAGTCATATAATACAAAATTAATATAATAATGTTTACATTTTAATTCTGCAAATGCAGGTACGAGTGCTTGAAATCTAATATCTTTACTTCCAAGACTAGTAGATAATACAGTATTGGAATGGTAAATTATATCTGGAAAATATTTTTCTACAATAGAAGGTTTTATTATTGATCTAGAACTACCGGTATCGATTAATAATCTAGCTTTCGGATTCTTAGTTTCTATGTACGGTAAGGGATTAGTGATAAATGTGTTTAAATATTCACTATCACCGTTAAATGGTTTGATATTTGCTAATTTAGATCTGAGAAGATCCCAATTAATTTTAGGTGTAGCCATTTCGTTACTATTAATTTCGTTTAATGAAATATTATTAAAAGCTTCTACAATATTATCAACGTTTCTATTATTCATATCGTTCATATATATTCAATTCATATAATAATAAAAATATCTTAATTTATCTTCACTAATTCCAAAGAATGGTATAGGAAGGCGAGAAAAGGAAATTTGGCACTTACGTTTAAAATATCTTCTTCCCCGACTCTTTGGTTCTTCTCACTACGTCCACAAGAGGGCTGCTCTCAGTTGTTGATCCCACAGAAACAGTGGATAGAACTCGCGCTCAAAACGTTGAAACGTTAAAGTCGTGAAAGTTTATACAAAAACCGTAGAAATCGGTATACTGTATAATTAACATTTTCACAACTCGCGCGATCCTACTGACTGCGCCAGTTTTATTTTTTTCCTTATGAAAAATGTCTTTGTAAAAAGAACTAAAATTAACTATAACAAAAATATATTTTAACAAAGAGCAGAAATAATACAAAAAATGTATAAAGACTGTACTGAGAGTTATACAAAGATGGTGTTCAGACAGAATATATAATATCGTACAAAAGTGTCTATTATGGGGTTTTACAGGTGCCCACTTGATAGCGCTGCAGACATAACTCGATAGAATGTTTTTACATTCGCAAGCTCCTATTTAACCGGTGAATTTCGTTTCGACGCTCTCTTTCTGTACCACCTTCGACTAGGAAGCAATCATTATTTCTCTAGTCTGCAAATATTTTGTTTGTGGTGATATTTTGTTGTTACTTGTATAGACTTGGCATATATTTCGCATGAATAGATAGAACATTTTAATTCTGTATCACTTATTAACTTTCTTCATGGCTACCGCTACACTATTCAAAAATATGACGAAAATTTATCTATGGGGCAGAACATTTTTACTTCTAAATAACTCATGGAAAAATAACACAATAATTTGCTTATATATCATATTTATAGGATTTCTCTAAAATCTCGCTTTGTATGAATGTAGGTAAAGGGTAATTTCTTTGTATTCAAAGTTCTAAAGTGACGGTGTACTGCGAGGGATTTTAGTGAAAACCTTCCATGGCACATATAAAAGAGGTGTCACAAAATGTTGCATATTTCCTTTAGTAGAGAAAGCTTCGTAGCTATTTACTTTTTCGTTTCAATTTTTGAATTAGAACTCGTTTAGTGTTACGAACGATTTTTAAACCGTTCAAGGTAGGCAGCATGGTGAAATTTACGTGTCCCTAGATTCCAAAAACGTTAGTGAAGTCTGGCAACGCTTGATCTATACCTTAAAACACAACATGAAGACTGAAAAATTATTATTAGATTTAAGGCACTTGTAATTGTTTTGCTAACACACTTTATATAAATAAAATATTGTTATCAGTTAATCTAGCGAAAAGTTATTTAAATTCATACAGTCCACTATATCGCAACATGTTCTTTTTATTTATATTCAAGCGATTAAATCCCTTTGATTATCATCTAATTCAATGAACAATGTGTTTTTTATAAAAAAATATTTTTGCCACTACGCTGGACATTTAATATAGCAATTATCACTAATTATTTTTCATGAAGAATAATAAATTCCACAAACGTATTACCTGTAATTCTTTTTCTAGATCACGATGTGAAAGGAGCTACAAATAGAGTGACTGCTGAAATTCTCGGCGCACCTCTTCCCTTCCCTGGGGTAGATGGAAAATCAGCATGCCCTCATATTTATGAAGCAGATAAGAAGACTAAAGTCGCGAATTGCGATATAAAAGCAGGAAAAGATTATTATTACAGTAACGGTTTTGAAGTTTTGTCAATATATCCAAGAGTAAGTATAACAAGAATTTTTCCTATGGTTTTCTCTACCCTGGTCTCAATATTTGTCTTAAATGATTCAACTTACACATAAGTAGCATAATTTGGGAAATATAAAAATATTTTGTTTACTGTGATTTTCAACGATAATAAAAAACATATTTTCAAATCTTATATTCAATACAAGTTTTGATATATTTTCGATTTGTGGAACAATGAGGTCTTAATTAAATTTTTTTAATGAGAACAAAAACTCAAGTATCATGAATTTCAATTGAAGGTATATCGATGCAAAAGAATTCAAATGTTTTTTTTAAATTTCCAAATTGTACCAAACGACATTCTTGATGCTCATTTATAAATTTCGGTCTTGACAATAATATCGTTCTTCTTATAGAGATAAATAAAGGTTTATCGCAAAATTTCTGAAACACGTCAATTTTTATTCTCAATGGGGCATATTACAAAGAGATTTGTTTATATTTTTAATTATCTGGGGGGGGGGGGTTGCAGACAACCCTAACTTTTTTTTAAATGGAAGGGTAGGTTGATTAATTTTTTATTTGAAAGCTTTTTCAATTGTAAATACAATTCCACTTTTTTTTGTTACTTTTTATAAACAATGTGTCGGAAAAAAATGAAATAAGGAAATATTTACTCTCTTTCTCAGCCACTTCTTATCCACTCCTGGACGTAAGCCTCTTTCATATTTCTCCATGCTGTCCTGTCCTGTGCTTGTTGAAACCATCTGTTTACGGCCTGTCTTTTGATATCATCAAGCCATCTTCTCTGTGGTCTTCCTGTGCTTCGCCTTGTTTATCTTGGTCGCCAGTACGTTAGTTTGGTTGTCCATTTAGCTTGATCCTGCCGGGCCACATACCCTACCCATTGCCATTTCAGCTCCGCAGTACGCTTTATTATATCCATGACTTTAGTTCTTTGTCGGATATCTTAATTCCTTTTTCTGTCTCTGAGAGTAATTCCGAGCATCGCTCGTTCCATCGCTCTTTGCATCACTCTTAATTGATTTGCTGTAATCCCTGTCATTGCCATTGTTTCTAGTCCATAGGTCGCTATCGGTAGTATACAGGTATCGAAAACTTTTCGTTTAAGGTTGATCGGTATGCTGCTATTTCTGAATATATAGTTTATTTTTCAAAAAAAAAAATAAAAAAAATGAGATATATTTACTCAAATTACTTTAATGCAATATATGTGCTCTCCACCTTGTTGCTGACAATATCCTAATCGATTATAAACAGCATTCCGAACATTTTGTAACACTTCCGGCGTTACTTGCCTAATTTCGTCCCTGATTCTTTGTTGAAGCTCGGCGATGTCGTTAGGTTTAGTGGCATAAACTTTGCTCTTTAGATATCCCCATAAAAAATCTAATAGAGTAAAATCGGGTGATCTTGCTCACTCAATTGGGCTCCTTCTTTCAATCCACCTATTTGGAAACACTTCGTTAATATAGGTCTGTACATTTTGAGCAAAATGTGGTGGTGCCCCATCTTGTTCAAACCACATCCGTTGGTCGAATAAGTTGGGATCCAAATTATTGGGAAATAAATTTACTAAAGTAGGAATCAGTTCTTCTTGGAGCATATTAAGGTATGTTTCTCCGGTTACGTTTCTATTGCAAAAAAGGACCTACTATGCGATCCCCATTAATTCCAGCCCAGACGTTTGTTTTTTGAGGCCTTTGGGTATGGGATTCACGCATCCAACGGGGATCTTCGTCAGCCCAATAACGGCAGTTCTGTCGATTGACGTGCCCATGTAATGTGAACGTAGCCTCATCAGAAAACAGCACCCATTCCAAAGCAATTTGTCCACCATCGATAGAAGCCATAATTCGTTCGCTAAATTCGAGTCTACGATCAGTATCATCTTCGTTAAGCTCCTGCAGGTTTTTCATCTTATATGGGTGCTTTTTGGCTTCTTTAAGAATTTTTGAAACGCTTGTGTGACTGACACCATGAACGCGAGCTATTTGCCTAGCTGGATTAACAGGATTTTCTTCAACTTCTAACAATATGTTCAACTGAGCTTCTTCGTCAATTTTCAAAATATTTTGTCGAGGAGCATCCCTTACGTGGCCCAACTCCCGATATCGAGTTTCAATTTCGCTAATCGTACTTCCATTAATTGAAGGTAATTCTAGATGAACTTCAGTAAACAAACGAGCGACTTCAGCCTGTGTTCGACTTCTGTCCCCATATCCGAACATCATTAAAATTTCGATACGAAGCGTCTCGGTTAAATAGGGCGTTTTCTCATTTTTCTTTTGTTATTTACACGTTGAAATCCAAACAAGCACTAACAAATCAATCACATTCAGTTCAAATTGACCAAAAAACTATCGAGCAGGTTTTTTACTGGGCTTATCAAGTAAGAAAAAATGTACCTATACATTAAAGTAATTTCAGTAAATATTTCCTTATTTAATTTTTTTCCGACACATTGCTTATAAAAAGTAACGAAAAAAATAAAAAATTAATCAACCTACCCTTCCATTTAAAATAAAAGTTGGGGTTGTCTGCAACCCCCCCAGATAATTAAAAAGATAAACAAATCTCTTTGTAATATGCCCCATTGAAAATAAAAATTGATGTGTTTCTGGAATTTTGCGATAAACCTTTATTTATTAAGTTACAGAATTTGTTCCAGTTAGACTTTCCGCTGTGTATATCATATATTTAAACAAGGGTATTAATAACCAAATTTGTGTCTGTGTGAACATAGCAGTACAATCATTTGAATATGGAAATTTTAAGTAGAGAATCGTACAAAGTTTTCGAATTATATTGATTTACTTCGAATTATATACCAGTTTCCAATCTTCGGAATTTTTTGAAAGAAAGATACAGTTGAATAATTGGATCCTCACCCGTGCGTCATTAATACCTGATAACATAACCGACAAATTAATGTCAAATTATTTGGTTTTGTTCTTCACTATTAATAGAAAGAGGGGCTCTGCCGCAATTTGATGTGGCATGGCCACAGAGCTGGCAGATGTGGCATTGTATCATAGGTTTTGTTTGACATATGTGCTCCCACTGGACACGTATGTGCTCGATTACTCTTGCGTTTTTGTTTAAAAAGTCCAAAGTGACTTTACAATCAGTTATCACAAGGTATAGTTGCCTACCCTTAGTGGTCATCCTATAAATGTCTTTAACTATGATTTTATATATTTTGGTAAGTTCGTCCTTTATGTAATCGAGTTGGAGTCCCTCCGCTAACCCTCGCCATACGAAGGCATGAATTGTTTGCTCACTGGAATATGTGTGAAATGGCACTTTCTCTTCCCGTAGTGTTTTCTTTAGACGACTGAAGTCAGATACTTCCTTTGTACATATTATGGTAGAATTGTTAGTGTATTTAATTTCTAAACGGTTTTTGATTTCTCCTTTTATTACACGAACTAATTGTCTATGTGCAGAAACATTGCCATAAATAACGATGGGAGGGCAAGTGGAGGAGCTTTTTTTGTTGGTGGTGCTGGTAGTTTCTTTAATTTTAATTCGCTTGCTATCTTGTTTATTTACGTTATCTTCCGAGCTGCTGGATGAATCGTTGAATTTTCTGAATCTCCATTTTTTACGTTTCTTTTGCGTGGTGTTGGGTTCGCGTAGGTCATCATCAGATACTTCTGATAAAATCCGCGGGCATCACTTCGGAAACTTCCATTTGTTCACTTTGCGTAACAGTTGTAATAGCGTTTAGATCCTCTACATCCTTGGGCGTTATGTCTAGTGTTCTGGCTGTAATTGGCTTACTTCTTTTAATCAGGGTCTCGTATTGTGACTCAAATTTGTCGGTAGTTGGTTTATCGGCGATATTTTCAATTTGGTTTTCTACTTCCTGAGCCCAGGATGGGTTCGTTTGCTTATGTACTTGGGCCTTAATAATTGTCATTTTCATGAGAAGGTTTTTTTTGTGAACAGTTTGAGTCCTCTGAGGTGGATTCACTTGCCTCATACCCAATTGTATCTTCTTCCATATTGTTATGAATAAATTTCCTTTTGGCTATTTCTGATTTGTCTGGCATTGAAGTTCTATTTGAATTGTTTCCAAGATACATGGATATATCTAGATTTAGGCTTTGTACTTCGATATTTGACCGACTTGTACGGACAGAATTTTCTATACACTTGTTAATCGTTAATTCGTCTGTCTTTTTATTGTGTTCTAAACAATTTTTATTTTTGTTTCCTGGACTATTAACTTCTAATGTATTTGTATTTAATTGAGAAATAATTGAGTTATTAGATTATGTCGATTATCGATGTTTTACTCGTTTAAATAAACCAATTCAAGGTACTTTATAGCGTTTTCGATTTACCTGCACTCTGCAAGTTCAGTTTGCCCTGAAATGACGTCACAAAACTCAGCGAGGGCATGCTAGTTCATATGATTACACTAAAAAGTGCGCTTTAAATCGAACACCCGTTCAACTGCCGGTGCAGTGTTTCTAACCCAACTTTCGGTGAAAAAGCGGAAAACAAACAAACAGCAGGAAAGCAAGGAGTAAGACACCATATGAACATGAACAGCACTGTATATACGAGTATATTTTATAATATTCATATATTATATATTTTATAATATTGAAACATACAAATTTACCCTTCAAGTAGATAGAAAAGACTTTAAGAAAAATGTTTTCCAACCAAATATGGTACACTTATTTCTTCATGTAAATATGTCCTTATCACATTAGTAAAATCGAGTATATTGATATTTTCTTTAGGATTTATAAAAAATATTTCTTCATCCGAACAACTATCTGAAGATGAAAGTGATACGGTTAGCTATGCTAATTAGAAATTTTTTATATTTGGCGCCATTTAAAACTGAACTGAACGGACTGCACCGTCTTTCGTTTCAGTGCAAATAAAATTGAACTGAGGGCGCACTCGAAGAGTGCCGCTTGTATCGAACACGTGAAACTGGAGGAGTGCAAGTCTGAAAAGCATAATCGAACACAACTTTTGAACTAAGTGCGCACTCAGTTCAGCCGGTGCAGGTAAATCGAAAACGCTATCAGGTTTTTATTCTTCAATTCTAGTTTTTTGGTTTTAATCCTATTTATTTCGTATTTGGTGTCATTATGTGAATCGATAAATACTGCCGGTTGACGTTGTTTTTCATCAACATTTGGCGACTTGGAATTTTGAATTACTTCCCAGACACCTTTTTATCTGATAAGTTATTGTGCAGTGGAAGTTTTTACTGAATGTTTTGATTAATATTTTAGGATTTGAATGTACCTTTCTTTATGGCTCTTATTGAGGATGTTTTAACTTTCACTACAGGTTTTTAAAATTGTTTGAATTGTTTTTCACGCACACAGTATTATCACTCAACAGATTTTCACTAGCAAATAGTTCTGGTTTGATGGTATTCAGTTTATGAATTTTCTCCCTCAATTTTCGGGTATAATCTGTGGGGTATGGAGTACCCGTGATTGGAGGTGAGAAATTAATAGGCAATTTCTACAATTTCTATTTAAAATTTATTTAGTAAATAAATTTTTTTGTCACACTTTAAGAGTTTTACGTCTATACTATTAGGAACGAACGAACTAACTCTATGCTTACTTCGGTTTCTATTCAGTTACAAAACACGCACCAATTCTAGACTTAAAAATTCAAAAAAATCTGCTCTGATGAAAAGTAAGTTGAAATGGGGTAAAGCTGCACCCCGGTCAGCCTTACGAAGGTTGTAATTCAAAATTATTAGAACATGTAACTCCACAAAACCATTGATAAATTTTATAAAAAATTTTGGACGATTATTAAAATAATTCTAAGATCTTTCAAAAGAGGTATCATTCGGCACCTCTTGCAATTTAAATTTTTTAATTGGGTGACTGTGTTACCTTACGTATACAAATATTATGGTAGAATGTGTCCCCCCTGAAATCAAGTTCGACGTATTTCCCAACTTTTTGAAAAAGTCATTACCTTATTACTTTTCCTTGGGACACCGTTTATATGTTACACTATGACATGACATCCATCTTCAGCTTACTCATTGTAATCTGCTATTGAGTTTCTGGATTGGGACACAGTGGCTTATAGCATTCATAACGTAGATTTGTTTCTAATTTTTTCCATTTCCATTTTCAGATTAAAACTAATATTCACTGGGAACTCATGGACGCAAGTAATGGAAAACCTCTAATTTGTTTCGAGTTTATAGTTAGAATTACCAACTAGTTATGTTCATATCATATTCAAAAAAATAAATTCATCACATCACTATATTTTAGTTTTTATTTGAATTCATCTGGAATGTATGTATATCCAGTGACATAGAAACATAAGTTCGTAATATGTGCTACAGCACGCGCCTTGAACACCAGCCTTAAGGTTGATTCTGCTGAATAGCATATTTATTGTTTATGTATATGTTATGGACCAAGTGATTAATAGGACATTGTAAAAAGTGCCCGCGCAGTTTGAAAAATGCCCATTATAAGAGGGCAGAGTGATAAAATTTTTTGAAATAATCATATAGTCCGGGCATTATGTATAATGTGTGTCACCTATGGAGCAGGGTAATTAAAACGAGGTTTTAGCACTGTTATTTTTATCGTTTCCTTCATAGGAACGCTGCTAACATATTATAATAAAATTGAAAATCAGACTTATAATTTATACTTACCAGATAGAGATTGTAAATCTTCTAGTATTTAGTAGTCTTAATTACAGTTGTTTTTTTTTAATTTAATGGTTATACTGTCGTTGAAACTGGTTACAAATAAATAAAATTAAACTTCAAAAACTCTTCAGAATAATCAGACTTATAATATATACTTAGTAGATATGTAGAGGTTGTAAATCATCTAGTTCTTACAAGTCTTAATCATAGTTACTTTTTTTATTTAAAAGTTAAATTGTTGTTAAAACTGGTTACGAGGTGATAAAATTATAATTTTAAAACTCCAAAAATAACAAAAACCCATATAATCACAAAAACTTTTTTTCTTTTTTTCTACTTCCGCTACTAAATCCGAACTTTGAACACGGGTTTGATATGCACAAAACGACTCTTTAAACACTAGTGTTTAAAATACGAAAAGTCACATCTCGTTTATCTTTTGTTTTTTAAACGTCGAATCAAGTGTATCTTTTGTAAGTTAAATTTCATGATCCGTGATAATTTTGTTATTCTACGTCATTTGATTTGTCAGTCAGCTGTCAGCCATCGTCCGTCATGTAATGAATATAATTCAAATATAATATATAATTTTTTCCTTCCCGCGGGCGAAGAAAAAGTATAGTAAGCACCTCGTGTTAAAAATGTCTTTAGTCACTCGTTTCACAAGGAACTCGTTCCGCTTCGCTCCACTCGTACCTAGTAAAACTCGTGACTAAAGAAACCTTTTTGACACTTGGTACTTAATATACTATTATAGATGATATGACTCACAGAAGTATTGTATATCTAACTGAAAAGGAACTGCACCTTAAACAATATTTATAATCAGGCTTATAATTTCAAGGAAAGCTTAAAGAATTGAACATTGAAACAAAATTAATGTCATAATTATTTGTTAGAACCAATGCCGCGTTGATGGCACTTTGAGTTTCTTGTTTTTGCGACAGCTGCATTTGTCAGACTTACAGTCACCTTTGCAGGTACAACGACTGTATCCTTGCCCACTACATTTGGACGACAATCATACACACTCTCTCAATGAAATCTCTGTCTTCAGAGTATCTGCAGGCGAAATAAACTTTTTCTTGCACACTGTAAACTGGTTTCTAGAATAAAGTTTATTGAAAACACAATGTTTTGTTCCCAATTTATAAAGATTAGTGGGTGTTATTTCAATTACAGTAGCAATTATATTTCTTCCGTCTCTACGAGCTCGATCGACATCTGGAACCAGGACCCTTACTGTATCGCCAACATTAGCTACGGTATATTTAGCATTAGATGCATCCAACATTCTTTCGGCTTGTTTCTGCAAATTAATTAAAGCTGATTTTCTAGGAAGCATAACATTTTCTGTCTTGCGCTTCACGTTTTGTTCTGATGAAAGCATTGCGTCTTCATATATTGAATTTAAATTCAAAGTTTCTTCATCCTGAGCATCGAAACTAATAGGTGATGAACATAAATGTATTGCGTTGTCGGTGGATTCTACATATTTTGTTTTGTTGGACTCTATCATTTTGAATGGATTCTCTTTGGACTGTTTCATTTTCGATGGACTCAATTAGATCATCTTCAGTAGTCTCTACTTGATTACCTACCTTTCACTATAATTCAGCATAGAATCACGAAAATATAACCTTCCACGTTTGTCTGTATTCGCTTTGAATGCAAAACTAAACATGACGTTCGTTCCTAACCGCCTGCCGTCGCGGGCACTGATTGGTCAGCGCGTGCCACGTGTTTGTTCACCCGCCCGCACCCCATGCAGTGTCAAATACACAGAGTATTATTATTAAATTGCTCGAAAACTACATGACAATATTCACAATGTCTAGGCAATGTGATAAATAAGGAACTTCAAATTATAATTAATTACTTTGCCCTAAGCAGCTTGTCATTATTCATAATGCCCGGGCATTAAGAAAAATGCCCCAATTTATTACTTGGTCCATAACATTTATAGGGGAAGGCCGCCTATGTTGGCACACTTAACTTTAATGCTCTTTAACTTGCTTATTTGCAAACGCAACATTTACTGTTTTGACTGTGTATAATCTGTATATAACAGCTATTGATGATAGTCATTCAAATTCTGATTAAGTAATTTTTTTTCACGCAGTAACGATATAAAAAATTATTAAGGTATGCCATCATAAGAGCACGCCAGGACCTATGATGGCATACCCCTCAGAAATTAAATATACTCGATTAAAAAGTAATTTTATTTGAACAAAAAGTAACAAAATAAGACAAATTCTCATAAAACACCAAAATAGGTAACATTCTCAAAATCGTGAAAAAACAAAGTAGCAAAATAAATATTCTCGAAATTCAACGTAACAGACTAGGATGTAACATAACACTTGGAAAAATTCTACTGGCATAGCTCGCAAACAAACAATTTAGTTTGTTTAGGTACTCCAGCGCAATCACTGTGGCACTAGGACAGGCATTTTTGACATCGAATCCAAGTTTCTCTAGCACGAGACTGAGAGTATCGCCCATTACAATATATGCAAGCAGCATCAGATTCTTCGTCACTATCAATATTGTACGAGTTATTATTGTCCTCGTCCTCTTGTATTATTATTCTCTTCACTTTTCTCGCTCTTTCTCAGCCTTCTGATCTGCTTGATTTTTCAATTCTACAATATTAGGTGTACTGTTTACATGACCACATTTCCCGCGCTTCCTTGCTCTCTTCGTTTCAAGTTTTGGTGCAACCACTGGCAACGACGATACCTCTTGTATAGTAAGCTTAACTTTTTCTATTAATGCACTTGTTGTTTTTGACGTAGAAGGACTTGGTTCTTGCGATTTAGGAGCACCTGCCCTTTCTGATGTAGAAGGCCCGGTTTCTTCAACATCTAAGTCTATTTGTGACTCCTCTGCTGATTGTTCACAGTCCTCTGGGTCTCGTTGTTCAAGAGGTTTATCCGTAGTAAGCGAAAGAGCAAACATCCAATCCTCGAAAATGTTAGCATTTTGGGGAACTATTCCTGCTTTGCGAAATGCATTTATGGCGTTTGCAGTTGTTGCAGTTTTCAAATAGGCATTTTTGAAAAGACCAGTAACCTGAAAATGCGTTACCATTCTCCTCGGATTTTGTTTTAGCCATCTTTGTATCTCTTGGCTATAGTAGGCTTGTAAAGGGTCGAAGAAACCAATATCAAGTGATTGCACACGGTGAGTGCAGTGCGCATGTTCAATTCTTGAAATAGTAACCATGTATAAAATTACTTCAGTTATTTCGTAAAATTCCGTATTATTTAAATAAAGCTTCTTAAAAATAAAGTTTCTTGTAATTGGAACATAAGTGGCGCAGTCAGTAGGATTTTCATTAAGGAATAAATCGAGGAAAACAGTTAGTTTCAACTCTGCAGACGAAAAGCTGAGCCAAAGTCAAAGTTCCCGTTCCCAAGTCGACCATCGAGAAAGCCGAGGACAGAATACTACGACATGGAGCTGTTAGAAGTACATATGTTATAAGTAATTTTTGTTTATGTCTAGACTCCTCATCAAATGCGAATCCCTCAGCGAAAGCGACAGCTGTAAAAAGTAAGATTTAATTAATAGCTTCAAACATTTAAATGTAATGGCATCGCCAACTTTAGATATGAAAAATTTATCATCCATTCCAAATTTCAATGGAAATATTAACAAACATTTTATAGATTCGTCTGAATCTACTTTAAGACATTATGTGAACACACAGAATCCAAATAATTTTCAAGATGTTTTACTATTAAATGCTAAATTAAATAAAATATGAGGCAAAGCCGAAAAATAGTTACTCCCGAATATTTCAAAGATAATATCTCTAACAACAAATACATCAATTTCTTTTTAAACAGAAGTGAGTACAAAATTGTTAAATATAAAAACAAAAATATACCTATTAAAAAAGTTTGGTATATACATGGTGGGGCACTAAGTAGATTACTTAGGACTATAATTTAAAAATATTTTGGAATATACAGGGTGCTCCAAAAAAGCGTGCCGTATCAAAGTTAGGTTCCTTTGAATGGAACATCCTGTATTTTATCACATTTTTGAATTGTACTATTAAAAATAATGTGAGTTCATTAACATTTCCCTCTACCTATCTAGTTCAGTATCCAGGATAAATGGATTTTACATAATTTGTAGAACCTCCGAAAAAATACAATAACTTCAAAATAAAAACGAATAACCACATTTGCTTTACACTGTCTCACTAAAAGCTTTTAACATTCTGTTCCCTATATTTACTGATATGCTATAATATACAAGGTGTTTTTAATATGACAGTATAACACTAACCATTTAATACATAAATTTCTGGGTTCATTTAAATGGAACACCCTGTATCTGTTGGGTCTATTAAACGTGGGAATTTATTACCTTTTAGTTGGTATTAGGGTTGCCTATATCTAACTCTGATAGTTTTGGAGAAATTTTAAATTTGTTTTTTAATATTCAATTATTTGCTGACATCTAGTTACCTATGACATGATGATACTCGGATAGAAAGTTTTTAAAAATTTAAAATTTGTTATTTTGACAGTAAGTGCTTTATTGTATGATTTATTGGTGATAAATTAAAGGTTTCTTTAATTAGAATTTTATTAAGGGTAAGTACACTATTATTGGTCATACAGATACAATAAGCTTCAAAATTCAAAAAAAATAATTACAAAAAATTTAAAGAAGTTGTTCAAAGTGACGCCCATTTTGTTGGATACAAATTTCAACTCTTTTAAAAAAGTTATTGTTCACTTTCTTTAACAATTCTGGTGTTACTGTTTGAAACGCTCTCCTTATCCCCTCCTTCATGTTCTCAGGAGTTGTTGGCTCTGTATTGTAGACAATACTTTTTATGTAACCCCAAAGAAAATAGTCTAATGGCGTCAAGCATGGGGATCTTGCCGGCCAAAGATAAGGACCCCCTCGCCCAATCCATTTTTGTCGAAAAATATTCTGTAGGTAACGCCGGACAATTACACTGTAATGAACAGTCGCACCATCTAACTGCAGCCATATTTTTTGTCTTGTATCTAGTGGAACGTCATCTAAAAGTTCGGGTAGTTTGTTACGTAAAAATTTACGAAATTTTCTTCCAGTTAGCGTTCCATTAAAAAAATAAGGCCCTATTATGTGGGTTCCAACGATTCCTGCCCATACATTTAATGACCAACGATGTTGATGATCAACACTTCGGAAGTAATGCGGATTTTCGTCGTTATAGTAATGAAAATTATGTATGTTTACTAATCCGTTTTTATGAAACGTAACTTCATCCGTAAACAGAACAAAATCAAAAAAAATCTTCAGACCCTGCCACTTTGTCGATAACCCATAAACAAAACTCAATACGATTTTCAAAGTCCCTATCAAATAGTTGCTGGTGCATTTGAATATGGTAGGGATAAAATTGGTGTTTTTAATTATCCTAGCGACACTTCTCTTGCTTATACCTACTTGCTCACTAATACATCTCAACAAGCGCACCCATTACTTCAAATTCTGAATCGTCTGTAATTGCAGATTTACGTCTAGAATTTTTTATATATTGCACGCTTCCAGTAGTTTTGAATACTTGCATTCGTCTTTTAAAACCATTTCTGTTAGGATGATCTCTATTTGGATACGTTTGAGCGTATAATCCACTTGCTAAAAAACAGTTCTGACACTCACCAATAATTAAGATCATATATATTCTTTCTTCGTTAGAGTACTTTTCATGTTTAACCAGGGATTACTAACTAAGTATGTAAATTATTAAAACTTATTAATACATCAACAATGTACAAATACAATACACAAATACACACTATATAAATTTATAAATTTATTTGATAGATGGAATGGTATTGAAATAATATCTAATTGAATGACATTTCATAAGTAACTAGATGCCAGATAAGTGAATAATATTAAAAACCAAATACAGTACAAAGCCATCTACTTCAGAGGACACGAAGGATAGGATAATGCGAGCTTTTTAAAGAATAACACCAGAAATATTAAAAAAAAATAAACAATATTTTTTTAAAAGAGTTCAAGCTGGTATCTAACACGATGGGCATGATTTTGAATACTTTCTTTAAATTTTTTGTAAGAGTTTTGACTAATCTTAATGCAAAGTTAATGATTGTTTACCCTTAATAAAATTCTGATTTTAGAGACCTTGAATTTATCAATAATAATCATACAACAAAGCACTTACTGTCAAAATAACAAATTTTAAATTTTTAAAAACTTTCGATCGGAGTATCATCATGTCTATAGGTAACTAGATGTCAGCAAATAATTGAATATTAAAAAACAAATTTAAAATTTCTCGAAAACCATCAGAGTTATTTATAGGCAACCCTAATACGAACTGAAAGGTAATAAATTCCCACGTTGAACAGACCCAACAGATACAGAGTGTTCCATTTAAATTAAGCCAAAAATTTATGTATTAAATGTGTTACCGTCTTAACTGTTCGGTATCAATTTTTTTTCAAGTTTTCTTGGATGGGACCAAGATAGCGATTTTATTGGGAACAATACTGGACGATAAACAATTAAGACGTATGCGAACGGCACTCTTGTTTTGGTTGGAGAGCTAAGGGTCGTGGGTTTATTTGCGGAACGTTAAGCAATCGGAAAGGTAATTAGAGGGCGCCAGAAATTTTAATTATCAGGAAAAATTTCAAAAACTGTGATAAACGAGAGAAATTATAAAAAGTGAGGTATTTTTGGTATTGTATCTGTGGAGGTTAGGGAAGTACTCACTAAAACGCGTTTTATTAGGTTAACCAGTTTATTAACCGGTTTTACCAGCGTCAGTGAACGAAACATCAAAAATATTTACAAGATGGGTTCATGCATAAACTGGTACCGCAAACAAAATTAATATATACATAAACAACAACAAATATACAAATCATATACATACACAAATGATCAATCTCGCAGAGTTTGCGAACTAAAAAATTAGTTTATAAACGAAATTATTTTCCGTTTATTTAAAAAAGAAAATGTAGTATATTATATCATTAAATTACTTGAAAACAAAAAAAAACATAGGCTTTGTGAAAGGTATGTCAATATCGGGAAAATAACTTAGTCTAGATTTGACGTACGCCGAATTTCCTAACGATTATACTATAAAACATTAACAAAGGTTCTCTAAAACAATAGCAATATTAGTAATCAATACACTCGTTACTGTAATAAAATAGTACTGACCGTATAGTTCTTTCGTTAGAGGAATAGCGTGACACTAAATTAATATTTCCACCATTGACTAAGAACGGGTGAGATTACTCCAGGTAGAAGAGATACTAAATCATCATTAACGATACCTGAGTCCAATTGTTTCCATCCAATCACCAAATTACTACTCAAGTGAAGATACTTGCAACAACGCCGGAGGCGTGGTTTCTCGATTAGGTCGATTAAAAAACTTATGATAACACTTGTAATAAGTAAGCTACCCTCACCGCGTGAAGGAACAGATCACAGACACTCGGAAATCTTCGGTAGCCTAATGAAGGTAATAATCACTATAAACATATACTCTGGTAAATTTAATTCGACTATGAACACAGTAAATACCGATACCTTGGGACTACACGATAATTTAATCTTAATAGCCAAGAAAATCACCACTGCTTCGCTCAAATAATTTTCGTAGACTCTATCTCGATAACGGCACTAAATAATGAACGATAATTCACGCTAACACTACAAGAAGTTTTTCAACTACTCGCGTTGAGAATCGGTTGCTCACTGCTCTCGTGACTAGATTTTTGGGGATGGATAGCCATCTCTTTGAAATTATTTCCGAAAAATAACTGTAAAATTAGTTCCAAAAAGCCATATAACAGCCATATAAAACGAATCGGGCGGTGAATACACAGATTACACTGTCTACCGAGAATTTCAAAAAAGGTACTTTTCGTTCTCTGAAGGTAATTCTAAAGCTATTGTGTCCCCATCATAATCCTTTTAAGGGCGGTATTATAAGTACATTCAATTGTCATTTCGTTCAATTGAGAATCCCGATTGAGCCGTAATAAACCTTTTTCGGCGTTCAAAGATGTATTATACTCCGGTAATTTTATTTTTATTGGTAGTATGGAACGATCTTTTACACAGTCCGAAGAAAATTTTGTTACACAGGGCCGCACTGGGAAATAAATTCGAATATAAAAAAATTAAAAACGTTACAAATGGTAAGTGTCATACTGTCATATTAAAAACACCCTTTATATTATAGCATACCAGTAAATATTGGAAACAGAATGCTAAAAGCTTTTAGTGAGATAGTGTAAAGCAAATGGGGTTATTCGTTTTTATTTTGAAGTTATTGTATTTTTTCGGAGGGTCTACAAATTATGTAAAATCGATTTATCCTGGAAACTGAACTAGATAGGTATAGGGAAATGTTAATGAACTTACATTATTTTTAATAGTACAATTCAAAAATGTGATAAAATACTGAGTGTTCCATTTAAAGGAACCTAACTTTGATTTATAGTGCCCCACCCTGTATAAACTTAAATGTCCACAATGTAATGCTGTCTATTTGGGTCAAACCCTTATAAATTTTGAATGCCGATACAGTGAACACTTACGAGCATACAGAAGAGAACAACCAGATAAATCCCACTACGCAAAACATCTACTTGACACCAAACATTCATTGACAACTGACACAGAACTAGAAGTACTACATATTTGTACTGGATTTCCTTGATAAACTGGAAATTAGAAGACACTGAAGAAACCCACAATATGAAGTCGTCAATGAACAGATAAATCTAGGGAGTTCTCCACTTTTAAACTGTCTGCTTAAGTGATAATTGTAAAGATCCCTAGATATAGTTTTCCTGGTTTCCTATACTTTACTATATGTATAATAAGGTTTAACTAATTAGAGGGAGAAGGGATTTTTTTGTTGTTGGTAGTGCATAGAAGTGCATTTGAAGTGGATTCCGATGCCATTTATACTTTTTTCAAATTATCATTGGGGGAGGGGGTGACTTTACTCTGAATAATGTGAAACTACTAGCTGAGGGGAGGAATGCAAATTATTTTCTCGATGGAGCATTATGGTGCAAAATACAATATTTGAAAATTCCCTCATAAACAAATAGCTGTAGTCTCTCGGAGAATGTGGTGCAAAGAAAATAATTCCTGGAGCATATTGGTGCATTATGACCATATATGTTTTTGTTGAAAATATCTATTAGGGGTACCAACTTAATTGAGCTAATATAGTTAGTTATTCTTCCCTCTGCACATTTCAAATTCAAAATCGTTCCTACCGCTCAACAGCTATTAACCACCATCTCCGCGAAGTACCGATCGCTTCCGAGATATATGCGGATTTTATTGTTGTCTTATATGATCTTAGGTCATAATGAGGTGAAGGAAGTTTATTGTCCACTTATTAAATCCAACAAAACTTTCGTTAACGAAAAATTTTATAATATGTCTTTCAATACCTTCTAAAAACGGTATAGCTTGACGTAGTGAGTGCTCCATCGAAAAATTATTGGTCACAATAACCCTGATGATTACATCACCTGTTATCACTAATGGACAAGATAGGTGTGTTTTCAATAACATTATACAAACTGTTTCACCAATGAGACAATTTGGGACAATAAATTAATCCATAGCCTCAACAACTCGCACTCGAATCTCAAAGCCAAAATTATATCATTTTATTTTTTTGCTAAGAAATGTTTTACAAATAAAAATTTGTTTCAAATGTTTCAGATAACAACAAACGTAAGATGGGCCCTTGTCGGATCAAACGAGAAGATTTTGTTATGCTTCGAAACAGTTGTTAAAATTATTGGTTAAATATCATTCACGTACAAAAATAATAAAATAAACTTTTAATAAATTAGTTTTTTATTTTCCCAGTTATCGGCTACACGCTGTCAAATTTATGTGTTTCCTGTAGATTATTAGGACTCTACACGTGTTATTGTTATTGTCCATCGGATATTAACAATAACACCACTTGAACTTTGTAATTACAGTTATTAGATTGAATTTTATACTAAGAAATATTGGTTCAAAATATCTGGATACAATCTAATTGGAAAGAAAAAACATCGATTTATTTAAATACAGTGGCAGGCATAAAGTTGGATACATGGAAAAAACTTTATTGTTCATTTATCAGAAAATTTTATTCGTGAGAAAAATGCCTGCTTGATCGCAAATATAAAATGGGCTTAATATCTCGTTTCTTATACGAGAGAGATTCGAAAATGTGAATGCGGCTCAAAATACACAAAAATGCCATTTGAAAAAGTTGTTTAAAATTGTAAAAATAAGTCAGATATTAAATTGAAACCAGCTTCTGAGAAAAAAAATATTTACGTTTTTCTTTGTTTACAACCCTTGTATTTTATGGAAATTGAAGTATTTCGCAATGTTTCGAGAGGAAGATACAGAAAAAATGTATTTTTGGAAAATTACGAATAATACAATATTTTCCAAACTATAGTTCAGGTACATACTACAAAAAATACTGAAATTATGCGGAATCGGTTTCTTTGGTACGACAAATAGACTGGTGTTGTCCATTTTTGGATAAGATCATTGTTTCAAATTTTAGCAGATGAATTAAATTAAAAGAAAACATGTCTTTTTATAAAAAATCGCACAGACCAAAATAATGAAAATATTCATTCAATTTTCTAAGACAGTACTATCAAAGGTCCAATCTATGGAGAAAACAATCAGGAGTGCGCAACAATGATGTGATTCAGAGGTAGAGTGCTTCAGACTTAGAGTATCGAATAAAGAGGGATGAAATCAAATATCCATATTTACTCAAAAATTATTAGAGTTAGGACATTAACAACGTCACTAATCGATTTTAGACGAAATTTTATCTAATCGAATATGTTTCCCATTGTTTTGGTCTGTGCGGTTTTTTATATGAAGGCAAGTATTCTTTTAATTAAAATCCTCTGCTAAAATTTGAAACATTTATCTCATCGAAAAATGAACAACACCTGTCGATTTGTCGTACCAAAGAACCCCATTTCTCATAATTTCAGTATTTTTTGAGAGGAAAAATATTTTTCGTCAAATATGTACTTAACTGGAATTATTTCATTTTTCGCAATTCCCCAAAAATATATTTTTAGCCTATCTACCTCTCAAAACATGTTCCATTGAATAAAATTTCGTCTAGAATCGATGGATGACTTTGTTAATGCCCTAACTCTAATCATTTTTGAGTAACTATGAGTATTTGATTTTACCCCTCTTCATTGGATACTCATGGTTTGACGCACTCTCCTTCTGAATCGTTTCATTGTAGTGCACTCCTGATATTTTCCTTCGTAGATTGGACCTTTGACAGTACTTTTCTAGAAAACTAAATGAATCTTTCCATTTTTTGGGTATGAGCGGTTTTTTATACGAAGGTATGTGTTCTTTTAATTTAAATCCTCTGCTAAAATTTAAAACGTTTATCTCATTGAAAAATGGACAACACCTGAAAGTACTGTCAAAGGTCAAATCTATGAAGAAAAAAATCAGGAGTGCAACACAATGATGCGATTCAGAAGTAGAGTGCGTCAAACGTCAAATTAATAGAGTTAGGACATTAACAAAGTAACCTATCGATTTGAGACGAAATTTTATCTAATCGAACATGTTTCGAGAGGAAGGTAGGCCATAAACATAATTTTGGGGAATTACGAAAAATGCAATATTTTCCATACTTAAATTATGAGGAATGGAGTTCTTTGGTACGACAAATCGACTGGTGTTGTCCATTTATTGATGAGATCAATGTTTCAAATTTTAGCAGAGGATTTAAATTAAATTAAAGGAAACATGCTTTCATATAAAAAATCGCACAGACCAAAATAATGGAAACATTCATTTAATTTTCTAGGTAAGTACTGTCAAAGGTCCAATCTATGACGAAAAAAATCAGGAGTGCACCACAATGATGCGATTCAGAAGTAGATTGCGTCAAACTTAGAGTATCGAATAAAGAGGGTGAAATCAAATACCCATAGTTACTCAGAAATTATTAGAGTTAAGACATTAACAAAGTCTCCCATCAATTTGAGACGAAATTTTATCTAATCGAACATGTTTCGAGAGGAAGGTAGGCCATAAACATAATTTTGGGGAATTACGAAAAATGCAATATTTTCCATACTTAAATTATGAGGAATGGAGTTCTTTGATACGACAAATCGACTGGTGTTCATTTATTGATGAGATCAATGTTTCAAATTTTAGCAGAGGATTTGAATTAAATAAGAGGAAACATGCTTTCATATAAAAAATCGCACAGACCAAAAAAATGGAAACATTCATTTAATTTTCTAGGTAAGTACTGTCAAAGGTCCAATCTATGACGAAAAAAATCAGGAGTGCACCACAATGATGCGATTCAGAAGTAGATTGCGTCAAACTTAGAGTATCGAATAAAGAGGGTGGAATCAAATACCCATAGATACTCAAAAAAATATTAGAGTTAAGACATTAACAAAGTCTCCCATCAATTTGAGACGAAATTTTATCTAATCGAACATGTTTCGAGAGGACTATAGGCCAAAAATATATTTTTGGAGAATTGCGAAAAATGCAATATTTTCCATACTATATATAGTTCAGATACATACATGTTTGTCGGAAAATATTTTTTATCCCAAAAAAAACTGAAATTATGAGGAATGAGGTTCTTCAATTCGACAAATCCACTGATGTCGTCCATTTGTCGATGAGATCAGTCTTTGAAATTATAGCAGAGGATTTAAAATAATAGAAAACATGCCAGCATATAAAAAATGGCACAGACCAAAATAATTGAAATGTTCCTTTAGTTTTCTAGGTAAGTACTGTCAAAAGTCAAATCTATGAAGGAAATAATCAGAAGTGCACCACAATGATGCGATTCAGAAATAGAGTGCGTCAAGCTTACAGTATCGAATAAAGAGGAGTGAAATCAGATATACATAGTTACTCAAAAATTAATAGAGTTAAGACATTAAAAAAGTCACCTATCGATTTGAGACGAAATTTTATCTAATCGAACATGTTTCGAGAGGAAGGTTGGCCATAAACATAATTTTGGGGAATTACGAAAAATGCAATATTTTCCATACTTAAATTATGAGGAATGGAGTTCTTTGGTACGACAAATCGACTGGTGTTGTCCATTTATTGATGAGATCAATGTTTCAAATTGTAGCAGAGGATTTAAATTAAATTAAAGGAAACATGCTTTCATATAAAAAATCGCACAGACCAAAATAATGGAAACATTCATTTATTTTTCTAGGTAAGTACTGTAGTACTGTCAAAGGTCCAATCTATGATGAAAGAAAACAGGAGTGCACCACAATGATGCGATTCATAGGTAGATTGCGTCAAACTTAGAGTATCGAATAAAGAGGGTGGAATCAAATACCCATAGATACTCAAAAAAATATTAGAGTTAAGACATTAACAAAGTCTCCCATCAATTTGAGACGAAATTTTATCTAATCGAACATGTTTCGAGAGGACTATAGGCCAAAAATATATTTTTGGAGAATTGCGAAAAATGCAATATTTTCCATACTATATATATATGGTTCAGATACATACATGTTTGTCGGAAAATATTTTTTATCCCAAAAAAAAACTGAAATTATGAGGAATGAGGTTCTTCAATTCGACAAATCCACTGGTGTCGTCCATTTGTCGATGAGATCAATCTTTCAAATTATAGCAGAGGATTTAAAATAATAGAAAACATGCCAGCATATAAAAAATGGCACAGACCAAAATAATTGAAATGTTCCTTTAATTTTCTAGGTAAGTACAGTCAAAAGTCAAATCTATGAAGGAAATAATCAGAAGTGCACCACAATGATGCGATTCAGAAATAGAGTGCGTCAAGCTTAGAGTATCGAATAAAGAGGAGTGAAATCAGATATACATAGTTACTCAAAAATTAATAGAGTTAAGACATTAACAAAGTCACCTATCGATTTGAGACGAAATTTTATCTAATCGAACATGTTTCGAGAGGAAGGTAGGCCATAAACATAATTTTGGGGAATTACGAAAAATGCAATATTTTCCATACTTAAGTTATGAGGAATGGAGTTCTTTGGTACGACAAATCGACTGGTGTTGTCCATTTATTGATGAGATCAATGTTTCAAATTTTAGCAGGGGATTTAAATTAAATTAAAGGAAACATGCTTTCATATAAAAAATCGCACAGACCAAAATAATGGAAACATTCATTTATTTTTCTAGGTAAGTACTGTCAAAGGTCCAATCTATGACGAAAGAAATCAGGAGTGCACCACAATGATGCGATTCAGAAGTAGATTGCGTCAAACTTAGAGTATCGAATAAAGAGGGTGAAATCAAATACCCATAGTTACTCAAAAATTATTAGAGTTAAGACATTAACAAAGTCTCCCATCAATTTGAGACAAAATTTTATCTAATCGAACATGTTTCGAGAGGATTATAGGCCAAAAATATTTTTTTGGAGAATTGCGAAAAATGCAATATTTTCCATACTATATATAGTTCAGATACATACATGTTTGTCGGAAAATATTTTTTATCCCAAAAAAAAACTGAAATTATGAGGAATGAGGTTCTTCAATTCGACAAATCCACTGGTGTCGTCCATTTGTCGATGAGATCAATCTTTCAAATTATAGCCTAGGATTTAAAATAATAGAAAACATGCCAGCATATAAAAAATGGCACAGACCAATATAATTGAAATGTTCCTTTAATTTTCTAGGTAAGTACTGTCAAAAGTCAAATCTATGAAGGAAATAATCAGAAGTGCACCACAATGATGCGATTCAGAAATAGAGTGCGTCAAGCTTAGAGTATCGAATAAAGAGGAGTGAAATCAGATATACATAGTTACTCAAAAATTAATAGAGTTAAGACATTAACAAAGTCACCTATCGAAGGTAGGCCATAAACATAATTTTGGGGAATTAAGAAAAATGCAATATTTTCCATACTTAAGTTATGAGGAATGGAGTTCTTTGGTACGACAAATCGACTGGTGTTGTCCATTTATTGATGAGATCAATGTTTCAAATTTTAGCAGGGGATTTAAATTAAATTAAAGGAAACATGCTTTCATATAAAAAATCGCACAGACCAAAATAATGGAAACATTCATTTATTTTTCTAGGTAAGTACTGTCAAAGGTCCAATCTATGACGAAAGAAATCAGGAGTGCACCACAATGATGCGATTCAGAAGTAGATTGCGTCAAACTTAGAGTATCGAATAAAGAGGGTGAAATCAAATACCCATAGTTACTCAAAAATTATTAGAGTTAAGACATTAACAAAGTCTCCCATCAATTTGAGACGAAATTTTATCTAATCGAACATGTTTCGAGAGGATTATAGGCCAAAAATATTTTTTTGGAGAATTGCGAAAAATGCAATATTTTCCATACTATATATAGTTCAGATACATACATGTTTGTCGGAAAATATTTTTTATCCCAAAAAAAAAACTGAAATTATGAGGAATGAGGTTCTTCAATTCGACAAATCCACTGGTGTCGTCCATTTGTCGATGAGATCAATCTTTCAAATTATAGCAGAGGATTTAAAATAATAGAAAACATGCCAGCATATAAAAAATGGCACAGACCAATATAATTGAAATGTTCCTTTAATTTTCTAGGTAAGTACTGTCAAAAGTCAAATCTATGAAGGAAATAATCAGAAGTGCACCACAATGATGCGATTCAGAAGTAGAGTGCGTCAAGCTTAGAGTATCGAATAAAGAGGAGTGAAATCAGATATACATAGTTACTCAAAAATTAATAGAGGTAAGACATTAACAAAGTCACCTATCGATTTGAGACGAAATTTTATCTAATAGAACATGTTTCAAGAGGAAGGTAGGCCATAAACATAATTTTGGGGAATTACGAAAAATGCAATATTTTCCATACTTAAATTATGAGGAATGGAGTTCTTTGGTACGACAAATCGACTGGTGTTGTCCATTTATTGATGAGATCAATGTTTTAAATTTTAGCAGAGGATTTAAATTAAATTAAAGGAAACATGCTTTCATATAAAAAATGGCACAGACCAATATAATTGAAATGTTCCTTTAATTTTCTAGGTAAGTACTGTCAAAAGTCAAATCTATGAAGGAAATAATCAGAAGTGCACCACAATGATGCGATTCAGAAGTCGAGTGCGTCAAACTTAGAGTATCGAATAAAGAGGGTGAAATCAAATACCCATAGTTACTCAGAAATTATTAGAGTTAAGACATTAACAAAGTCTCCCATCAATTTGTGACGAAATTTTATCTAATCGAACATGTTTCGAGAGGAAGGTAGGCCATAAACATAATTTTGGGGAATTACGAAAAATGCAATATTTTCCATACTTAAATTATGAGGAATGGAGTTCTTTGGTACGACAAATCGACTGGTGTTCATTTATTGATGAGATCAATGTTTCAAATTTTAGCAGAGGATTTAAATTAAATTAAAGGAAACATGCTTTCATATAAAAAATCGCACAGACCAAAAAAATGGAAACATTCATTTAATTTTCTAGGTAAGTACTGTCAAAGGTCCAATCTATGACGAAAAAAATCAGGAGTGCACCACAATGATGCGATTCAGAAGTAGATTGCGTCAAACTTAGAGTATCGAATAAAGAGTGTGGAATCAAATACCCATAGATACTCAAAAATTATTAGAGTTAAGACATTAACAAAGTCTCCCATCAATTTGAGACGAAATTTTATCTAATCGAACATGTTTCGAGAGGATTATAGGCCAAAAATATTTTTTTGGAGAATTGCGAAAAATGCAATATTTTCCATACTATATATAGTTCAGATACATACATGTTTGTCGGAAAATATTTTTTATCCCAAAAAAAAACTGAAATTATGAGGAATGAGGTTCTTCAATTCGACAAATCCACTAGTGTCGTCCATTTGTCGATGAGATCAATCTTTCAAATTATAGCAGAGGATTTAAAATAATAGAAAACATGCCAGCATATAAAAAATGGCACAGACCAAAATAATTGAAATGTTCCTTTAATTTTCTAGGTAAGTACTGTCAAAAGTCAAATCTATGAAGGAAATAATCAGAAGTGCACCACAATGATGCGATTCAGAAGTAGAGTGCGTCAAGCTTAGAGTATCGAATAAAGAGGAGTGAAATCAGATATACATAGTTACTCAAAAATTAATAGAGTTAAGACATTAACAAAGTCACCTATCGATTTGAGACGAAATTTTATCTAATCGAACATGTTTCGAGAGGAAGGTAGGCCATAAACATAATTTTGGGGAATTACGAAAAATGCAATATTTTCCATACTTAAATTATGAGGAATGGAGTTCTTTGGTACGACAAATCGACTGGTGTTGTCCATTTATTGATGAGATCAATGTTTCAAATTGTAGCAGAGGATTTAAATTAAATTAAAGGAAACATGCTTTCATATAAAAAATCGCACAGACCAAAATAATGGAAACATTCATTTATTTTTCTAGGTAAGTACTGTAGTACTGTCAAAGGTCCAATCTATGATGAAAGAAATCAGGAGTGCACCACAATGATGCGATTCATAGGTAGATTGCGTCAAACTTAGAGTATCGAATAAAGAGGGTGGAATCAAATACCCATAGATACTCAAAAAAATATTAGAGTTAAGACATTAACAAAGTCTCCCATCAATTTGAGACGAAATTTTATCTAATCGAACATGTTTCGAGAGGACTATAGGCCAAAAATATATTTTTGGAGAATTGCGAAAAATGCAATATTTTCCATACTATATATATATGGTTCAGATACATACATGTTTGTCGGAAAATATTTTTTATCCCAAAAAAAAACTGAAATTATGAGGAATGAGGTTCTTCAATTCGACAAATCCACTGGTGTCGTCCATTTGTCGATGAGATCAATCTTTCAAATTATAGCAGAGGATTTAAAATAATAGAAAACATGCCAGCATATAAAAAATGGCACAGACCAAAATAATTGAAATGTTCCTTTAATTTTCTAGGTAAGTACAGTCAAAAGTCAAATCTATGAAGGAAATAATCAGAAGTGCACCACAATGATGCGATTCAGAAATAGAGTGCGTCAAGCTTAGAGTATCGAATAAAGAGGAGTGAAATCAGATATACATAGTTACTCAAAAATTAATAGAGTTAAGACATTAACAAAGTCACCTATCGATTTGAGACGAAATTTTATCTAATCGAACATGTTTCGAGAGGAAGGTAGGCCATGAACATAATTTTGGGGAATTATGAAAAATGCAATATTTTCCATACTTAAGTTATGAGGAATGGAGTTCTTTGGTACGACAAATCGACTGGTGTTGTCCATTTATTGATGAGATCAATGTTTCAAATTTTAGCAGGGGATTTAAATTAAATTAAAGGAAACATGCTTTCATATAAAAAATCGCACAGACCAAAATAATGGAAACATTCATTTATTTTTCTAGGTAAGTACTGTCAAAGGTCCAATCTATGACGAAAGAAATCAGGAGTGCACCACAATGATGCGATTCAGAAGTAGATTGCGTCAAACTTAGAGTATCGAATAAAGAGGGTGAAATCAAATACCCATAGTTACTCAAAAATTATTAGAGTTAAGACATTAACAAAGTCTCCCATCAATTTGAGACAAAATTTTATCTAATCGAACATGTTTCGAGAGGATTATAGGCCAAAAATATTTTTTTGGAGAATTGCGAAAAATGCAATATTTTCCATACTATATATAGTTCAGATACATACATGTTTGTCGGAAAATATTTTTTATCCCAAAAAAAAACTGAAATTATGAGGAATGAGGTTCTTCAATTCGACAAATCCACTGGTGTCGTCCATTTGTCGATGAGATCAATCTTTCAAATTATAGCCTAGGATTTAAAATAATAGAAAACATGCCAGCATATAAAAAATGGCACAGACCAATATAATTGAAATGTTCCTTTAATTTTCTAGGTAAGTACTGTCAAAAGTCAAATCTATGAAGGAAATAATCAGAAGTGCACCACAATGATGCGATTCAGAAATAGAGTGCGTCAAGCTTAGAGTATCGAATAAAGAGGAGTGAAATCAGATATACATAGTTACTCAAAAATTAATAGAGTTAAGACATTAACAAAGTCACCTATCGATTTGAGACGAAATTTTATCTAATCGAACATGTTTCGAGAGGAAGGTAGGCCATAAACATAATTTTGGGGAATTAAGAAAAATGCAATATTTTCCATACTTAAGTTATGAGGAATGGAGTTCTTTGGTACGACAAATCGACTGGTGTTGTCCATTTATTGATGAGATCAATGTTTCAAATTTTAGCAGGGGATTTAAATTAAATTAAAGGAAACATGCTTTCATATAAAAAATCGCACAGACCAAAATAATGGAAACATTCATTTATTTTTCTAGGTAAGTACTGTCAAAGGTCCAATCTATGACGAAAGAAATCAGGAGTGCACCACAATGATGCGATTCAGAAGTAGATTGCGTCAAACTTAGAGTATCGAATAAAGAGGGTGAAATCAAATACCCATAGTTACTCAAAAATTATTAGAGTTAAGACATTAACAAAGTCTCCCATCAATTTGAGACGAAATTTTATCTAATCGAACATGTTTCGAGAGGATTATAGGCCAAAAATATTTTTTTGGAGAATTGCGAAAAACGCAATATTTTCCATACTATATATAGTTCAGATACATACATGTTTGTCGGAAAATATTTTTTATCCCAAAAAAAAAACTGAAATTATGAGGAATGAGGTTCTTCAATTCGACAAATCCACTGGTGTCGTCCATTTGTCGATGAGATCAATCTTTCAAATTATAGCAGAGGATTTAAAATAATAGAAAACATGCCAGCATATAAAAAATGGCACAGACCAATATAATTGAAATGTTCCTTCAATTTTCTAGGTAAGTACTGTCAAAAGTCAAATCTATGAAGGAAATAATCAGAAGTGCACCACAATGATGCGATTCAGAAGTAGAGTGCGTCAAGCTTAGAGTATCGAATAAAGAGGAGTGAAATCAGATATACATAGTTACTCAAAAATTAATAGAGGTAAGACATTAACAAAGTCACCTATCGATTTGAGACGAAATTTTATCTAATAGAACATGTTTCGAGAGGAAGGTAGGCCATAAACATAATTTTGGGGAATTACGAAAAATGCAATATTTTCCATACTTAAATTATGAGGAATGGAGTTCTTTGGTACGACAAATCGACTGGTGTTCATTTATTGATGAGATCAATGTTTCAAATTTTAGCAGAGGATTTAAATTAAATTAAAGGAAACATGCTTTCATATAAAAAATCGCACAGACCAAAAAAATGGAAACATTCATTTAATTTTCTAGGTAAGTACTGTCAAAGGTCCAATCTATGACGAAAAAAATCAGGAGTGCACCACAATGATGCGATTCAGAAGTAGATTGCGTCAAACTTAGAGTATCGAATAAAGAGGGTGGAATCAAATACCCATAGATACTCAAAAATTATTAGAGTTAAGACATTAACAAAGTCTCCCATCAATTTGAGACGAAATTTTATCTAATCGAACATGTTTCGAGAGGATTATAGGCCAAAAATATTTTTTTGGAGAATTGCGAAAAATGCAATATTTTCCATACTATATATAGTTCAGATACATACATGTTTGTCGGAAAATATTTTTTATTCCAAAAAAAAACTGAAATTATGAGGAATGAGGTTCTTCAATTCGACAAATCCACTAGTGTCGTCCATTTGTCGATGAGATCAATCTTTCAAATTATAGCAGAGGATTTAAAATAATAGAAAACATGCCAGCATATAAAAAATGGCACAGACCAAAATAATTGAAATGTTCCTTTAATTTTCTAGGTAAGTACTGTCAAAAGTCAAATCTATGAAGGAAATAATCAGAAGTGCACCAAAATGATGCGATTCAGAAGTAGAGTGCGTCAAGCTTAGAGTATCGAATAAAGAGGAGTGAAATCAGATATACATAGTTACTCAAAAATTAATAGAGTT
The DNA here is from genome assembly GCA_963921935.1 of Galeruca laticollis. NCBI lineage: Eukaryota > Metazoa > Arthropoda > Insecta > Coleoptera > Chrysomelidae > Galeruca > Galeruca laticollis. Next base: position 211,036,610 of record OY998176.1, read on the forward strand.
AAGACATTAACAAAGTCACCTATCGATTTGAGACGAAATTTTATCTAATCGAACATGTTTCGAGAGGAAGGTAGGCCATAAACATAATTTTGGGGAATTACGAAAAATGCAATATTTTCCATACTTAAATTATGAGGAATGGAGTTCTTTGGTACGACAAATCGACTGGTGTTATCAATTTTTCGATTAGATAAATGTTTCAATTATTGATGAGATCAATGTTTCAAATTGTAGCAGAGGATTTAAATTAAATTAAAGGAAACATGCTTTCATATAAAAAATCGCACAGACCAAAATAATGGAAACATTCATTTATTTTTCTAGGTAAGTACTGTAGTACTGTCAAAGGTCCAATCTATGATGAAAGAAATCAGGAGTGCACCACAATGATGCGATTCATAGGTAGATTGCGTCAAACTTAGAGTATCGAATAAAGAGGGTGGAATCAAATACCCATAGATACTCAAAAAAATATTAGAGTTAAGACATTAACAAAGTCTCCCATCAATTTGAGACGAAATTTTATCTAATCGAACATGTTTCGAGAGGACTATAGGCCAAAAATATATTTTTGGAGAATTGCGAAAAATGCAATATTTTCCATACTATATATATATGGTTCAGATACATACATGTTTGTCGGAAAATATTTTTTATCCCAAAAAAAAACTGAAATTATGAGGAATGAGGTTCTTCAATTCGACAAATCCACTGGTGTCGTCCATTTGTCGATGAGATCAATCTTTCAAATTATATCATAGGATTTAAAATAATAGAAAACATGCCAGCATATAAAAAATGGCACAGACCAAAATAATTGAAATGTTCCTTTAATTTTCTAGGTAAGTACAGTCAAAAGTCAAATCTATGAAGGAAATAATCAGAAGTGCACCACAATGATGCGATTCAGAAATAGAGTGCGTCAAGCTTAGAGTATCGAATAAAGAGGAGTGAAATCAGATATACATAGTTACTCAAAAATTAATAGAGTTAAGACATTAACAAAGTCACCTATCGATTTGAGACGAAATTTTATCTAATAGAACATGTTTCGAGAGGAAGGTAGGCCATAAACATAATTTTGGGGAATTACGAAAAATGCAATATTTTCCATACTTAAATTATGAGGAATGGAGTTCTTTGGTACGACAAATCGACTGGTGTTGTCTATTTATTGATGAGATCAATGTTTTAAATTTTAGCAGAGGATTTAAATTAAATTAAAGGAAACATGCTTTCATATAAAAAATGGCACAGACCAATATAATTGAAATGTTCCTTTAATTTTCTAGGTAAGTACTGTCAAAAGTCAAATCTATGAAGGAAATAATCAGAAGTGCACCACAATGATGCGATTCAGAAGTCGAGTGCGTCAAACTTAGAGTATCGAATAAAGAGGGTGAAATCAAATACCCATAGTTACTCAGAAATTATTAGAGTTAAGACATTAACAAAGTCTCCCATCAATTTGTGACGAAATTTTATCTAATCGAACATGTTTCGAGAGGAAGGTAGGCCATAAACATAATTTTGGGGAATTACGAAAAATGCAATATTTTCCATACTTAAATTATGAGGAATGGAGTTCTTTGGTACGACAAATCGACTGGTGTTCATTTATTGATGAGATCAATGTTTCAAATTTTAGCAGAGGATTTAAATTAAATTAAAGGAAACATGCTTTCATATAAAAAATCGCACAGACCAAAAAAATGGAAACATTCATTTAATTTTCTAGGTAAGTACTGTCAAAGGTCCAATCTATGACGAAAAAAATCAGGAGTGCACCACAATGATGCGATTCAGAAGTAGATTGCGTCAAACTTAGAGTATCGAATAAAGAGGGTGGAATCAAATACCCATAGATACTCAAAAAAATATTAGAGTTAAGACATTAACAAAGTCTCCCATCAATTTGAGACGAAATTTTATCTAATCGAACATGTTTCGAGAGGACTATAGGCCAAAAATATATTTTTGGAGAATTGCGAAAAATGCAATATTTTCCATACTATATATAGTTCAGATACATACATGTTTGTCGGAAAATATTTTTTATCCCAAAAAAAAACTGAAATTATGAGGAATGAGGTTCTTCAATTCGACAAATCCACTGGTGTCGTCCATTTGTCGATGAGATCAATCTTTCAAATTATAGCAGAGGATTTAAAATAATAGAAAACATGCCAGCATATAAAAAATGGCACAGACCAATATAATTGAAATGTTCCTTTAATTTTCTAGGTAAGTACTGTCAAAAGTCAAATCTATGAAGGAAATAATCAGAAGTGCACCACAATGATGCGATTCAGAAGTAGAGTGCGTCAAGCTTAGAGTATCGAATAAAGAGGAGTGAAATCAGATATACATAGTTACTCAAAAATTAATAGAGTTAAGACATTAACAAAGTCACCTATCGATTTGAGACGAAATTTTATCTAATCGAACATGTTTCGAGAGAAAGGTAGGCCATAAACATAATTTTGGGGAATTACGAAAAATGCAATATTTTCCATACTTAAATTATGAGGAATGGAGTTCTTTGGTACGACAAATCGACTGGTGTTGTCCATTTATTGATGAGATCAATGTTTTAAATTTTAGCAGAGGATTTAAATTAAATTAAAGGAAACATGCTTTCATATAAAAAATGGCACAGACCAATATAATTGAAATGTTCCTTTAATTTTCTAGGTAAGTACTGTCAAAAGTCAAATCTATGAAGGAAATAATCAGAAGTGCACCACAATGATGCGATTCAGAAGTCGAGTGCGTCAAACTTAGAGTATCGAATAAAGAGGGTGAAATCAAATACCCATAGTTACTCAGAAATTATTAGAGTTAAGACATTAACAAAGTCTCCCATCAATTTGTGACGAAATTTTATCTAATCGAACATGTTTCGAGAGGAAGGTAGGCCATAAACATAATTTTGGGGAATTACGAAAAATGCAATATTTTCCATACTTAAATTATGAGGAATGGAGTTCTTTGGTACGACAAATCGACTGGTGTTCATTTATTGATGAGATCGATGTTTCAAATTTTAGCAGAGGATTTAAATTAAATTAAAGGAAACATGCTTTCATATAAAAAATCGCACAGACCAAAAAAATGGAAACATTCATTTAATTTTCTAGGTAAGTACTGTCAAAGGTCCAATCTATGACGAAAAAAATCAGGAGTGCACCACAATGATGCGATTCAGAAGTAGATTGCGTCAAACTTAGAGTATCGAATAAAGAGGGTGGAATCAAATACCCATAGATACTCAAAAAAATTATAGAGTTAAGACATTAACAAAGTCTCCCATCAATTTGAGACGAAATTTTATCTAATCGAACATGTTTCGAGAGGACTATAGGCCAAAAATATATTTTTGGAGAATTGCGAAAAATGCAATATTTTCCATACTATATATAGTTCAGATACATACATGTTTGTCGGAAAATATTTTTTATCCCAAAAAAAAACTGAAATTATGAGGAATGAGGTTCTTCAATTCGACAAATCCACTAGTGTCGTCCATTTGTCGATGAGATCAATCTTTCAAATTATAGCAGAGGATTTAAAATAATAGAAAACATGCCAGCATATAAAAAATGGCACAGACCAAAATAATTGAAATGTTCCTTTAATTTTCTAGGTAAGTACTGTCAAAAGTCAAATCTATGAAGGAAATAATCAGAAGTGCACCACAATGATGCGATTCAGAAGTAGAGTGCGTCAAGCTTAGAGTATCGAATAAAGAGGAGTGAAATCAGATACCCATAGTTACTCAGAAATTATTAGAGTTAAGACATTAACAAAGTCTCCCATCAATTTGTGACGAAATTTTATCTAATCGAACATGTTTCGAGAGGAAGGTAGGCCATAAACATAATTTTGGGGAATTACGAAAAATGCAATATTTTCCATACTTAAATTATGAGGAATGGAGTTCTTTGGTACGACAAATCGACTGGTGTTCATTTATTGATGAGATCAATGTTTCAAATTTTAGCAGAGGATTTAAATTAAATTAAAGGAAACATGCTTTCATATAAAAAATCGCACAGACCAAAAAAATGGAAACATTCATTTAATTTTCTAGGTAAGTACTGTCAAAGGTCCAATCTATGACGAAAAAAATCAGGAGTGCACCACAATGATGCGATTCAGAAGTAGATTGCGTCAAACTTAGAGTATCGAATAAAGAGGGTGGAATCAAATACCCATAGTTACTCAAAAATTATTAGAGTTAAGACATTAACAAAGTCTCCCATCAATTTGAGACGAAATTTTATCTAATCGAACATGTTTCGAGAGGATTATAGGCCAAAAATATTTTTTTGGAGAATTGCGAAAAATGCAATATTTTCCATACTATATATAGTTCAGATACATACATGTTTGTCGGAAAATATTTTTTATCCCAAAAAAAAAACTGAAATTATGAGGAATGAGGTTCTTCAATTCGACAAATCCACTGGTGTCGTCCATTTGTCGATGAGATCAATCTTTCAAATTATAGCAGAGGATTTAAAATAATAGAAAACATGCCAGCATATAAAAAATGGCACAGACCAATATAATTGAAATGTTCCTTTAATTTTCTAGGTAAGTACTGTCAAAAGTCAAATCTATGAAGGAAATAATCAGAAGTGCACCACAATGATGCGATTCAGAAGTAGATTGCGTCAAACTTAGGGTATCGAATAAAGAGGGTGAAATCAAATACCCATAGTTACTCAAAAATTATTAGAGTTAAGACATTAACAAAGACTCCCATCAATTTGAGGCGAAATTTTATCTAATCGAACATGTTTCGAGAGGAAGGTAGGCCATAAACATAATTTTGGGGAATTACGAAAAATGCAATATTTTCCATACTTAAATTATGAGGAATGGAGTCTTTGGTACGACATTTGGTTGTCCATTTATTGATGAGATCAATGTTTCAAATTTTAGCAGAGGATTAAAATTTTCAAGAAAAGTACGGTGATGGTCCAATCTATGACGAAAAAAATCAGGAGTGTACCACAATGATGCGATTCAAAAGTAGAGTGCGTCAAACTTAGTCGATTTGTCGTTACAAAGAACCCCATTTCTCATAATTTCAGTATTTTTTGGGAGGATAAATATTTTCCGACAAATATGTACCTGGAAAACATTGCATTTTTCGCAATTCTTCAAAAATATATTTTTGGCCTTTCTTCGTCCCCAAACATATTCAATTAGGAAAAATTTTGTACCAAGTCGATGGGTGACTTTGTTAATGTCCTAATTCAATTAATTTTTGAGTAAATATGGATATTTAATTTTACCCCTCTTTATGGTATACTCTAAGTTTGACGCACTCTTCGTCTCAATTGCATCATTCTAGTGCACTCCTGATTTATTCCTTCATTGATTGGATCTTTGACAGTACTTTCCTAGAAAATTAAATGAATAGTTTCATTATTTTGGTCTGTGCGATTTTTTATATGGAGACATGTTTCATTTTAATTTATATCTTCTGCTAATAATTGAAACATTTATCTAATCGAAAAATTGATAACACCTGTCGATTTGTCGAACCAAAGAACCTCATTTCCCATTATTTCAGTATTTTTTGAGAGGAATAATATTTTCCGACAAATATGTACCTGAACATTGCATTTTTCGCAATTCTTCAAAAATATATTTTTGGTATTTCTTCCTCTCGAAACATATTCAATTAAAAAAAATTTTCTCCCAAATCGATGGATTACTTTGTTAATGTACTAACATTATTTTTTGAGTAAATATGGATATATAATTTTACCCCTCTTTATGGTATACTCTAAGTTTGACGTACTCTTCTTCTCAATTGCATCATTCTAGTGCACTCCTGATTTATTCCTTCATAGATTGGATCTTTGACAGTACTTTCCTAGAAAATTAAACGAATAGTTTCATTATTTTGGTCTGAGCGATTTTTTATTTGGAGGCATGTTTTCTTTTAATTTAAATCTTCTGCTAAAATTTGAAACATTTATCTCATCGAAAAATGGAGAACACCAGTCGATTTGTCGTACCGAAGAACCTCATTTCCCATAATTTCAGTATTTTTTGAGAGGAATAATGTTTTCCGACAAATATGTACCTGAACTATAATAGTATGGAAAACATTGCATTTTTCGCAATTCTTCAAAAATATATTTTTGGCCTTTCTTCCTCTCGAAACATATTCAATTAGAAAAAATTTTGTCCCAAATCGATGGGTGACTTTGTTAATGTCCTAACTATTATTTTTTGAGTAAATATGGATATATAATTTTACCCCTCTTTATGGTAAACTCTAAGTTTGACGTACTCTTCGTCTCAATTGCATCATTCTAGTGCACTCCTGATTTATTCCTCCATAGATTGGATCTTTGACAGTACTTTACTAGAAAATTAAATGAATAGTTTCATTATTTTGGTCTGGTCGACTTTTTATATGGAGGCATGTTTACTTCTAATTTAAATTCTCTGCTAAAATTTGAAACATTCATCACATCGAAAAATGGAGAACACCAGTCGATTTGTCGTACCGAAGAACCTTATTTCCCATAATTTCAGTATTTTTTGAGAGGAATAATATTTTCCGACAAATATGTACCTATGGAAAATATTGCATTTTTCGCAATTCTTCAAAAAACATTTTTGGTCTATATTCCTCTCGGAACATGTTCGATTGGATAAAATTTCGTCTCAAATCGTTGGGTGACTTTGTTAATGTACTAACTCTATCAATTTTTGAGTAACTATGGATATTTCATTTTACACCCCTTTATTGGATACTCTAAGTTTGACGCACTCCACTTCTGAACTGCATTATTGTAGTGCACGCCTGATCTTTTCCTATATAGATTGGACCTTTGACAGTACTTTGCTAGGAAATTAAATAAATAGTTTCATTATTTTGGCCTGTGCGATTTTTTATATGGAGGCGTGTTCTCTTTTAATTTAAATCCTCTGCTAAAATTTGAAACATTCATCTCATCGAAAAATAGACAACCCCTGTCGATTTGTCGTAGCAAAGAACCCCATTTCTCATAATTTCAGTATTTTTTTAGAGGAAAGATATTTTCCGAAAAATATGTACGTCCCGCTAGGGTGACTTTGGCTTATTTATGGAAAAAGTTATTTTTAGCAAACATAGCATTATCAACAAATGTAATTAGGTGCCACATTTGGCATATGTGAACTAGAAAAATTGCCGTTATTGACGGTAATAACCATTTAACTGCATGGGAGTCATATCACTTGAATATTTATTGACAAAAAATTTGTAGGCAACCAATAATACGATCGAGAGTAATGTAAGTTGCGTACTCACACGATAGAAACCTACCTTTTCTTGAGCGCCGTTATACTAAATTTAAAAACAACTTGACAGGAAAAGACTGGTTAAACGCCTTCCTTTAGCGAAATACGACCTTAACCCTAAGTTTCGCAAGCAACATAAAATGGTCGAGAGCAGAAATCAGTGAAGCCGCTATAAAAGAATACTTTGACCACTTAACAACATTTGGAACTACGACGAGACCAATTTAAGTGATGACCCCGGCAGTAAAAAAATTCTAACAAAACGTGGGACGAAATATTCTGAAAGAATTATTAATTCTAGTAAATCAGCAACAGTCCGATAAATTGTGGTCGACTTGGGTAGAAAATGGTCCAATTGGCTCAGCCTACAATATATCGAAAAGCGGATGGTTCGACACAGCTTGTTTCTAAGACTGGTTCACTTCACTGCTATTGCCAACACTTGAACGTATTCCTGGAACTAGAGTATTAATTGGGGACAATTTGTCATCCCATATATCCTTAAAGGTTTTGCAGTTATGTGAAGGCGAAAATAATAAATTCGTCTGTCTTCCTCCCAACTCCACACACCTAACGCAGCCGTTGGATGTCGCCTATCTTAGACCGATGAAAATCTCTTGGCGTAATATTTTGGTAGAATACAAAACACAGAATGTTAACACCAATTCAATCCCTAAAAGCACCTTTCCCATCCTATTAAGAAGACTGGTTGAAATAGTTGATGTAAAGGACAGTAAAAATTTGGAAAGTGGCTTTAGAAAATCTGGCATCTTTCCACTGAATGCAGAGGAAGTATTCAGAAGTAGAGTGCGTCAAGCTTAGAGTATCGAATAAAGAGGAGTGAAATCAGATATACATAGTTACTCAAAAATTAATAGAGTTAAGACATTAACAAAGTCACCTATCGATTTGAGACGAAATTTTATCTAATCGAACATAATTTTGGGGAATTACGAAAAATGCAATATTTTCCATACTTAAATTATGAGGAATGGAGTTCTTTGGTACGACATTTGGTTGTCCATTTATTGATGAGATCAATGTTTCAAATTATAGCAGAGGATTTAAATTAAATTAACCGAAGCATGCTTTCATATAAAAAATCGCAAAGACCAAAATAATGGAAACATTCATTCATTTTTCTAGGTAAGTACTGTCAAAGGTCCAATCTATGACGAAAGAAATCAGGAGTGCACCACAATGATGCGATTCAGAAGTAGATTGCGTCAAACTTAGGGTATCGAATAAAGAGGGTGAAATCAAATACCCATAGTTACTCAAAAATTATTAGAGTTAAGACATTAACAAAGTCTCCCATCAATTTGAGGCGAAATTTTATCTAATCGAACATGTTTCGAGAGGATGGTAGGCCATAAACATAATTTTGGGGAATTACGAAAAATGCAATATTTTCCATACTTAAATTATGAGGAATGGAGTTCTTTGGTACGACATTTGGTTGTCCATTTATTGATGAGATCAATGTTTCAAATTATAGCAGAAGATTTAAATTAAATTAAACGAAACATGCTTTCATATAAAAAATCGCAAAGACCAAAATAATGGAAACATTCATTCATTTTTCTAGGTAAGTACTGTCAAAGGTCCAATCTATGACGAAAGAAATCAGGAGTGCACTACAATGATGCGATTCAGAAGTAGATTGCGTCAAACTTAGGGTATCGAATAAAGAGGGTGAAATCAAATACCCATAGTTACTCAAAAATTATTAGAGTTAAGACATTAACAAAGTCTCCCATCAATTTGAGGCGAAATTTTATCTAATCGAACATGTTTCGAGAGGAAGGTAGGCCATAAACATAATTTTGGGGAATTACGAAAAATGCAATATTTTCCATACTTAAATTATGAGGAATGGAGTCTTTGGTACGACATTTGGTTGTCCATTTATTGATGAGATCAATGTTTCAAATTTTAGCAGAGGATTTAAATTAAATTAAAGGAAACATGCTTTCATATAAAAAATCGCAAAGACCAAAATAATGGAAACATTCATTCATTTTTCTAGGTAAGTACTGTCAAAGGTCCAATCTATGACGAAAGAAATCAGGAGTGCACCACAATGATGCGATTCAGAAGTAGATTGCGTCAAACTTAGGGTATCGAATAAAGAGGGTGAAATCAAATACCCGTAGTTACTCAAAAATTATTAGAGTTAAGACATTAACAAAGTCTCCCATCAATTTGAGACGAAATTTTATCTAATCGAACATGTTTCGAGAGGATTATAGGCCAAAAATATATTTTTGGAGAATTGCGAAAAATGCAATATTTTCCATACTATATATAGTTCAGATACATACATGTTTGTCAGAAAATATTTTTTATCAACAGTAAAAACACAAGAGCTTTTTTTTTATCGGATAAATTTCTCTTTGCAACGAAACAGTTTTGCCAATCACTAATTTTACGAGAAAAACTGACATGATAAAATCGCGACACCGAAGGTGGAGCGATTTTATCTAATGTCAGTTTTTCGAGCAAATTTAGTGATTGGAAAAACTTTGAGTCAAAGAGGAATTTATCTAATAAAAGAAAAGCTCGAGTGTTTTTTGGCAAGATAAATTAACGACAGAATATATGGATGAACAACAACAATAATTGCGACTCATTGTCATTGTGTAAAAGTGACGTCCGCTTACTAGATATTGAGGAAGAGAAGTTTTTATCGCGATAAAAAAGGATGCACCTTTTTTATCGATGGCAAAGTGACAATAACATTTCCAGGTATATGACATTTTAACATTGGAGTTAATTTATCCCAAAAAAAACTGAAATTATGAGGAATGAGGTTTTTCAATACGATAAATTAACTCCAATGTTAAAATGTCATATACCTGGAAATGTTATTGTCACTTTGCCATCGATAAAAAAAGTGCATCCTTTTTTATCCGGATAAAAACTTCTCTTCCTCAATATCTAGTAAGCGGACGTCACTTTTACACAATGACAATGAGTCGCAATTATTGTTGTTGTTCGTCCATATATTCTGTCGTTAATTTATCTTGCCAAAAAACACTCGAGCTTTTCTTTTATTAGATAAATTCCTCTTTGACTCAAAGTTTTGCCAATCACTAAATTTGCTCGAAAAACTGACATTAGATAAAATCGCTCCACCTTCGGTGTCGCGATTTTATCATGTCAGTTTTTCTCGTAAAATTAGTGATTGGCAAAACTGTTTCGTTGCAAAGAGAAATTTATCCGATAAAAAAAAAGCTCTTGTGTTTTTACTGTTGACAAATCCACTGGTGTCGTCCATTTGTCGATTATATCAATGTTTCAAATTATAGCAGAGGATTTAAAATAATAGAAAACATGCCAGCATATAAAAAATGGCCCAGACCAAAATAATTGAAATGTTCCTTCAAGTTTCTAGGTAAGTACTGTCAAAAGTCAAATCTATGAAGGAAATAATCAGAAGTGCACCACAATGATGCGATTCAGAAGTAGAGTGCGTCAAGCTTAGAGTATCGAATAAAGAGGAGTGAAATCAGATATACATAGTCACTCAAAAATTAATAGAGTTAGGACATTAACAAAGCCACCAATCGATTTGAGACGAAAGTTTATCTAATGGGACATGTTACGAGAGGAAGATAGGCCAAAAATGTTTTTTTGGGGAATTGCGAGAAATGCAATATTTTCCTTCCTATCCAGGTACATATTTGTCGGAAAATATCTTTCCTCTCAAAAAATACTTGAATTATGAGGAATGGGATTCTTTGGTACGACAAATCGACTTGTGTTGTCCATTTGTCGAAGAGATCAATGTTTCAAATTTTAGCAGAGCATTTAAATCTAAAGAAAACGTGCAGGTACATATTTGTAGGAACATATTTTTCCTCTAAAAAAATACTGAGATTATGAGAAATAGGGTTCTTTGGTACGAGAAATCGACTGGTGTTGTCTATTTTTCGATTAGATAAATGTTTCAAATTTTAGCAGAGGATATAAATTAAAAGAAAACATGTCTCATAATAAAAAAGCGCACAATCCAATATAATGAAACTATCCATTTAATTATTTAGGAAAGTTCTGTCAAAGGTCCAATCTATGAAGGAATAAATCAGGAGTGCACTACAATGATGCAATTGAGGACAAGAGTGCGTCAAACTTAGAGTATACCATAAAGAGGGATAAAATTAAATATCCATATTCACTCAAAAATAATTGAATTAGGACATTAACAAAGTCACCCATCGATTTGAGACGAAATTTTATCTAATCGAACATGTTTCGAGAGGAAGATAGGCCAAAACTATATTTTAAGGGATTTCGAAATGTGCAATATTTTCCATACTATAGTTCAGGTACAATATATTTGTTGGAAAATATTTTTTCTCTAAAAAAATACTGAAATTGAGAGGAATGTCCTATGGTACGATAAATCGACTGGTGTTGTCCATTTGTCGATGAGATCAAAGTTTCAAATTTTAGCAGAGGATTAAAATTTTCAAGAAAAGTACGGTGATGGTCCAATCTATGACGAAAAAAATCAGGAGTGTACCACAATGATGCGATTCAAAAGTAGAGTGCGTCAAACTTAGTCGATTTGTCGTTACAAAGAACCCCATTTCTCATAATTTCAGTATTTTTTGGGAGGATAAATATTTTCCGACAAATATGTACCTGGAAAACATTGCATTTTTCGCAATTCTTCAAAAATATATTTTTGGCCTTTCTTCGTCCCCAAACATATTCAATTAGGAAAAATTTTGTACCAAGTCGATGGGTGACTTTGTTAATGTCCTAATTCAATTAATTTTTGAGTAAATATGGATATTTAATTTTACCCCTCTTTATGGTATACTCTAAGTTTGACGCACTCTTCGTCTCAATTGCATCATTCTAGTGCACTCCTGATTTATTCCTTCATTGATTGGATCTTTGACAGTACTTTCCTAGAAAATTAAATGAATAGTTTCATTATTTTGGTCTGTGCGATTTTTTATATGGAGACATGTTTTATTTTAATTTATATCTTCTGCTAATAATTGAAACATTTATCTAATCGAAAAATTGATAACACCTGTCGATTTGTCGAACCAAAGAACCTCATTTCCCATTATTTCAGTATTTTTTGAGAGGAATAATATTTTCCGACAAATATGTACCTGAACATTGCATTTTTCGCAATTCTTCAAAAATATATTTTTGGTATTTCTTCCTCTCGAAACATATTCAATTAAAAAAAATTTTCTCCCAAATCGATGGATTACTTTGTTAATGTACTAACATTATTAATTGAGTAAATATGGATATATAATTTTACCCCTCTTTATGGTATACTCTAAGTTTGACGTACTCTTCTTCTCAATTGCATCATTCTAGTGCACTCCTGATTTATTCCTTCATAGATTGGATCTTTGACAGTACTTTCCTAGAAAATTAAACGAATAGTTTCATTATTTTGGTCTGGGCGATTTTTTATATGGAGGCATGTTTTCTTTTAATTTAAATCTTCTGCTAAAATTTGAAACATTTATCTCATCGAAAAATGGAGAACACCAGTCGATTTGTCGTACCGAAGAACCTCATTTCCCATAATTTCAGTATTTTTTGAGAGGAATAATGTTTTCCGACAAATATGTACCTGAACTATAATAGTATGGAAAACATTGCATTTTTCGCAATTCTTCAAAAATATATTTTTGGCATTTCTTCCTCTCGAAACATATTTAATTAGAAAAAATTTTGTCCCAAATCGATGGGTGACTTTGTTAATGTCCTAACTATTATTTTTTGAGTAAATATGGATATATCATTTTACCCCTCTTTATGGTAAACTCTAAGTTTGACGTACTCTTCGTCTCAATTGCATCATTCTAGTGCACTCCTGATTTATTCCTCCATAGATTGGATCTTTGACAGTACTTCACTAGAAAATTAAATGAATAGTTTCATTATTTTGGTCTGGTCGACTTTTTATATGGAGGCATGTTTACTTCTAATTTAAATTCTCTGCTAAAATTTGAAACATTCATCACATCGAAAAATGGAGAACACCAGTCGATTTGTCGTACCGAAGAACCTTATTTCCCATAATTTCAGTATTTTTTGAGAGGAATAATATTTTCCGACAAATATGTACCTATGGAAAATATTGCATTTTTCGCAATTCTTCAAAAAACATTTTTGGTCTATATTCCTCTCGGAACATGTTCGATTGGATAAAATTTCGTCTCAAATCGTTGGGTGACTTTGTTAATGTACTAACTCTATCAATTTTTGAGTAACTATGGATATTTCATTTTACACCCCTTTATTGGATACTCTAAGTTTGACGCACTCCACTTCTGAACTGCATTATTGTAGTGCACGCCTGATCTTTTCCTATATAGATTGGACCTTTGACAGTACTTTGCTAGGAAATTAAATAAATAGTTTCATTATTTTGGCCTGTGCGATTTTTTATATGGAGGCGTGTTCTCTTTTAATTTAAATCCTCTGCTAAAATTTGAAACATTCATCTCATCGAAAAATAGACAACCCCTGTCGATTTGTCGTAGCAAAGAACCCCATTTCTCATAATTTCAGTATTTTTTTAGAGGAAAGATATTTTCCGAAAAATATGTACGTCCCGCTAGGGTGACTTTGGCTTATTTATGGAAAAAGTTATTTTTAGCAAACATAGCATTATCAACAAATGTAATTAGGTGCCACATTTGGCATATGTGAACTAGAAAAATTGCCGTTATTGACGGTAATAACCATTTAACTGCATGGGAGTCACATCACTTGAATATTTATTGACAAAAAATTTGTAGGCAACCAATAATACGATCGAGAGTAATGTAAGTTGCGTACTCACACGATAGAAACCTACCTTTTCTTGAGCGCCGTTATACTAAATTTAAAAACAACTTGACAGGAAAAGACTGGTTAAACGCCTTCCTTTAGCGAAATACGACCTTAACCCTAAGTTTCGCAAGCAACATAAAATGGTCGAGAGCAGAAATCAGTGAAGCCGCTATAAAAGAATACTTTGACCACTTAACAACATTTGGAACTACGACGAGACCAATTTAAGTGATGACCCCGGCAGTAAAAAAATTCTAACAAAACGTGGGACGAAATATTCTGAAAGAATTATTAATTCTAGTAAATCAGCAACAGTCCGATAAATTGTGGTCGACTTGGGTAGAAAATGGTCCAATTGGCTCAGCCTACAATATATCGAAAAGCGGATGGTTCGACACAGCTTGTTTCTAAGACTGGTTCACTTCACTGCTATTGCCAACACTTGAACGTATTCCTGGAACTAGAGTATTAATTGGGGACAATTTGTCATCCCATATATCCTTAAAGGTTTTGCAGTTATGTGAAGGCGAAAATAATAAATTCGTCTGTCTTCCTCCCAACTCCACACACCTAACGCAGCCGTTGGATGTCGCCTATCTTAGACCGATGAAAATCTCTTGGCGTAATATTTTGGTAGAATACAAAACACAGAATGTTAACACCAATTCAATCCCTAAAAGCACCTTTCCCATCCTATTAAGAAGACTGGTTGAAATAGTTGATGTAAAGGACAGTAAAAATTTGGAAAGTGGCTTTAGAAAACGTGGCATCTTTCCACTGAATGCAGAGGAAGTATTCAGAAGTAGAGTGCGTCAAGCTTAGAGTATCGAATAAAGAGGAGTGAAATCAGATATACATAGTTACTCAAAAATTAATAGAGTTAAGACATTAACAAAGTCACCTATCGATTTGAGACGAAATTTTATCTAATCGAACATGTTTCGAGAGGAAGGTAGGCCATAAACATAATTTTGGGGAATTACGAAAAATGCAATATTTTCCATACTTAAATTATGAGGAATGGAGTTCTTTGGTACGACATTTGGTTGTCCATTTATTGATGAGATCAATGTTTCAAATTATAGCAGAGGATTTAAATTAAATTAAACGAAACATGCTTTCATATAAAAAATCGCAAAGACCAAAATAATGGAAACATTCATTCATTTTTCTAGGTAAGTACTGTCAAAGGTCCAATCTATGACGAAAGAAATCAGGAGTGCACCACAATGATGCGATTCAGAAGTAGATTGCGTCAAACTTAGGGTATCGAATAAAGAGGGTGAAATCAAATACCCATAGTTACTCAAAAATTATTAGAGTTAAGACATTAACAAAGTCTCCCATCAATTTGAGGCGAAATTTTATCTAATCGAACATGTTTCGAGAGGATGGTAGGCCATAAACATAATTTTGGGGAATTACGAAAAATGCAATATTTTCCATACTTAAATTATGAGGAATGGAGTTCTTTGGTACGACATTTGGTTGTCCATTTATTGATGAGATCAATGTTTCAAATTATAGCAGAAGATTTAAATTAAATTAAACGAAACATGCTTTCATATAAAAAATCGCAAAGACCAAAATAATGGAAACATTCATTCATTTTTCTAGGTAAGTACTGTCAAAGGTCCAATCTATGACGAAAGAAATCAGGAGTGCACTACAATGATGCGATTCAGAAGTAGATTGCGTCAAACTTAGGGTATCGAATAAAGAGGGTGAAATCAAATACCCATAGTTACTCAAAAATTATTAGAGTTAAGACATTAACAAAGTCTCCCATCAATTTGAGGCGAAATTTTATCTAATCGAACATGTTTCGAGAGGAAGGTAGGCCATAAACATAATTTTGGGGAATTACGAAAAATGCAATATTTTCCATACTTAAATTATGAGGAATGGAGTCTTTGGTACGACATTTGGTTGTCCATTTATTGATGAGATCAATGTTTCAAATTTTAGCAGAGGATTTAAATTAAATTAAAGGAAACATGCTTTCATATAAAAAATCGCAAAGACCAAAATAATGGAAACATTCATTCATTTTTCTAGGTAAGTACTGTCAAAGGTCCAATCTATGACGAAAGAAATCAGGAGTGCACCACAATGATGCGATTCAGAAGTAGATTGCGTCAAACTTAGGGTATCGAATAAAGAGGGTGAAATCAAATACCCATAGTTACTCAAAAATTATTAGAGTTAAGACATTAACAAAGTCTCCCATCAATTTGAGACGAAATTGTATCTAATCGAACCTGTTTCGAGAGGATTATAGGCCAAAAATATATTTTTGGAGAATTGCGAAAAATGCAATATTTTCCATACTATATATAGTTCAGATACATACATGTTTGTCAGAAAATATTTTTTATCAACAGTAAAAACACAAGAGCTTTTTTTTTATCGGATAAATTTCTCTTTGCAACGAAACAGTTTTGCCAATCACTAATTTTACGAGAAAAACTGACATGATAAAATCGCGACACCGAAGGTGGAGCGATTTTATCTAATGTCAGTTTTTCGAGCAAATTTAGTGATTGGAAAAACTTTGAGTCAAAGAGGAATTTATCTAATAAAAGAAAAGCTCGAGTGTTTTTTGGCAAGATAAATTAACGACAGAATATATGGATGAACAACAACAATAATTGCGACTCATTGTCATTGTGTAAAAGTGACGTCCGCTTACTAGATATTGAGGAAGAGAAGTTTTTATCGCGATAAAAAAGGATGCACCTTTTTTATCGATGGCAAAGTGACAATAACATTTCCAGGTATATGACATTTTAACATTGGAGTTAATTTATCCCAAAAAAAACTGAAATTATGAGGAATGAGGTTTTTCAATACGATAAATTAACTCCAATGTTAAAATGTCATATACCTGGAAATGTTATTGTCACTTTGCCATCGATAAAAAAAGTGCATCCTTTTTTATCGCGATAAAAACTTCTCTTCCTCAATATCTAGTAAGCGGACGTCACTTTTACACAATGACAATGAGTCGCAATTATTGTTGTTGTTCATCCATATATTCTGTCGTTAATTTATCTTGCCAAAAAACACTCGAGCTTTTCTTTTATTAGATAAATTCCTCTTTGACTCAAAGTTTTGCCAATCACTAAATTTGCTCGAAAAACTGACATTAGATAAAATCGCTCCACCTTCGGTGTCGCGATTTTATCATGTCAGTTTTTCTCGTAAAATTAGTGATTGGCAAAACTGTTTCGTTGCAAAGAGAAATTTATCCGATAAAAAAAAAGCTCTTGTGTTTTTACTGTTGACAAATCCACTGGTGTCGTCCATTTGTCGATTATATCAATGTTTCAAATTATAGCAGAGGATTTAAAATAATAGAAAACATGCCAGCATATAAAAAATGGCCCAGACCAAAATAATTGAAATGTTCCTTTAAGTTTCTAGGTAAGTACTGTCAAAAGTCAAATCTATGAAGGAAATAATCAGAAGTGCACCACAATGATGCGATTCAGAAGTAGAGTGCGTCAAGCTTAGAGTATCGAATAAAGAGGAGTGAAATCAGATATACATAGTCACTCAAAAATTAATAGAGTTAGGACATTAACAAAGCCACCAATCGATTTGAGACGAAAGTTTATCTAATGGGACATGTTACGAGAGGAAGATAGGCCAAAAATGTTTTTTTGGGGAATTGCGAGAAATGCAATATTTTCCTTCCTATCCAGGTACATATTTGTCGGAAAATATCTTTCCTCTCAAAAAATACTTGAATTATGAGGAATGGGATTCTTTGGTACGACAAATCGACTTGTGTTGTCCATTTGTCGAAGAGATCAATGTTTCAAATTTCAGCAGAGCATTTAAATCTAAAGAAAACGTGCAGGTACATATTTGTAGGAACATATTTTTCCTCTAAAAAAATACTGAGATTATGAGAAATAGGGTTCTTTGGTACGAGAAATCGACTGGTGTTGTCTATTTTTCGATTAGATAAATGTTTCAAATTTTAGCAGAGGATATAAATTAAAAGAAAACATGTCTCCTAATAAAAAAGCGCACAATCCAATATAATGAAACTATCCATTTAATTATTTAGGAAAGTTCTGTCAAAGGTCCAATCTATGAAGGAATAAATCAGGAGTGCACTACAATGATGCAATTGAGGACAAGAGTGCGTCAAACTTAGAGTATACCATAAAGAGGGATAAAATTAAATATCCATATTCACTCAAAAATTAATTGAATTAGGACATTAACAAAGTCACCCATCGATTTGAGACGAAATTTCATCTAATCGAACATGTTTCGAGAGGAAGATAGGCCAAAACTATATTTTAAGGGATTTCGAAATGTGCAATATTTTCCATACTATAGTTCAGGTACAATATATTTGTTGGAAAATATTTTTTCTCTAAAAAAATACTGAAATTGAGAGGAATGTCCTATGGTACGATAAATCGACTGGTGTTGTCCATTTGTCGATGAGATCAAAGTTTCAAATTTTAGCAGAGGATTAAAATTTTCAAGAAAAGTACGGTGATGGTCCAATCTATGACGAAAAAAATCAGGAGTGTACCACAATGATGCGATTCAAAAGTAGAGTGCGTCAAACTTAGTCGATTTGTCGTTACAAAGAACCCCATTTCTCATAATTTCAGTATTTTTTGGGAGGATAAATATTTTCCGACAAATATGTACCTGGAAAACATTGCATTTTTCGCAATTCTTCAAAAATATATTTTTGGCCTTTCTTCGTCCCCAAACATATTCAATTAGGAAAAATTTTGTACCAAGTCGATGGGTGACTTTGTTAATGTCCTAATTCAATTAATTTTTGAGTAAATATGGATATTTAATTTTACCCCTCTTTATGGTATACTCTAAGTTTGACGCACTCTTCGTCTCAATTGCATCATTCTAGTGCACTCCTGATTTATTCCTTCATTGATTGGATCTTTGACAGTACTTTCCTAGAAAATTAAATGAATAGTTTCATTATTTTGGTCTGTGCGATTTTTTATATGGAGACATGTTTTATTTTAATTTATATCTTCTGCTAATAATTGAAACATTTATCTAATCGAAAAATTGATAACACCTGTCGATTTGTCGAACCAAAGAACCTCATTTCCCATTATTTCAGTATTTTTTGAGAGGAATAATATTTTCCGACAAATATGTACCTGAACATTGCATTTTTCGCAATTCTTCAAAAATATATTTTTGGTATTTCTTCCTCTCGAAACATATTCAATTAAAAAAAATTTTCTCCCAAATCGATGGATTACTTTGTTAATGTACTAACATTATTAATTGAGTAAATATGGATATATAATTTTACCCCTCTTTATGGTATACTCTAAGTTTGACGTACTCTTCTTCTCAATTGCATCATTCTAGTGCACTCCTGATTTATTCCTTCATAGATTGGATCTTTGACAGTACTTTCCTAGAAAATTAAACGAATAGTTTCATTATTTTGGTCTGGGCGATTTTTTATATGGAGGCATGTTTTCTTTTAATTTAAATCTTCTGCTAAAATTTGAAACATTTATCTCATCGAAAAATGGAGAACACCAGTCGATTTGTCGTACCGAAAAACCTCATTTCCCATAATTTCAGTATTTTTTGAGAGGAATAATGTTTTCCGACAAATATGTACCTGAACTATAATAGTATGGAAAACATTGCATTTTTCGCAATTCTTCAAAAATATATTTTTGGCCTTTCTTCCTCTCGAAACATATTCAATTAGAAAAAAATTTGTCCCAAATCGATGGGTGACTTTGTTAATGTCCTAACTATTATTTTTTGAGTAAATATGGATATATCATTTTACCCCTCTTTATGGTAAACTCTAAGTTTGACGTACTCTTCGTCTCAATTGCATCATTCTAGTGCACTCCTGATTTATTCCTCCATAGATTGGATCTTTGACAGTACTTCACTAGAAAATTAAATGAATAGTTTCATTATTTTGGTCTGGTCGACTTTTTATATGGAGGCATGTTTACTTCTAATTTAAATTCTCTGCTAAAATTTGAAACATTCATCACATCGAAAAATGGAGAACACCAGTCGATTTGTCGTACCGAAGAACCTTATCTCCCATAATTTCAGTATTTTTTGAGAGGAATAATATTTTCCGACAAATATGTACCTATGGAAAATATTGCATTTTTCGCAATTCTTCAAAAAACATTTTTGGTCTATATTCCTCTCGGAACATGTTCGATTGGATGAAATTTCGTCTCAAATCGTTGGGTGACTTTGTTAATGTACTAACTCTATCAATTTTTGAGTAACTATGGATATTTCATTTTACACCCCTTTATTGGATACTCTAAGTTTGACGCACTCCACTTCTGAACTGCATTATTGTAGTGCACGCCTGATCTTTTCCTATATAGATTGGACCTTTGACAGTACTTTGCTAGGAAATTAAATAAATAGTTTCATTATTTTGGCCTGTGCGATTTTTTATATGGAGGCGTGTTCTCTTTTAATTTAAATCCTCTGCTAAAATTTGAAACATTCATCTCATCGAAAAATAGACAACCCCTGTCGATTTGTCGTAGCAAAGAACCCCATTTCTCATAATTTCAGTATTTTTTTAGAGGAAAGATATTTTCCGACAAATATGTACGTCCCGCTAGGGTGACTTTGGCTTATTTATGGAAAAAGTTATTTTTAGCAAACATAGCATTATCAACAAATGTAATTAGGTGCCACATTTGGCATATGTGAACTAGAAAAATTGCCGTTATTGACGGTAATAACCATTTAACTGCATGGGAGTCATATCACTTGAATATTTATTGACAAAAAATTTGTAGGCAACCAATAATACGATCGAGAGTAATGTAAGTTGCGTACTTACACGATAGAAACCTACCTTTTCTTGAGCGCCGTTATACTAAATTTAAAAACAACTTGCCAGGAAAAGACTGGTTAAACGCCTTCCTTTAGCGAAATACGACCTTAACCCTAAGTTTCGTAAGCAACATAAAATGGTCGAGAGCAGAAATCAGTGAAGCCGCTATAAAAGAATACTTTGACCACTTAACAACATTTGGAACTACGACGAGACCAATTTAAGTGATGACTCCGGCAGTAAAAAAATTCTAACAAAACGTGGGACGAAATATTCTGAAAGAATTATTAATTCTAGTAAATCAGCAACAGTCCGATAAATTGTGGTCGACTTGGGTAGAAAATGGTCCAATTGGCTCAGCCTACAATATATCGAAAAGCGGATGGTTCGACACAGCTTGTTTCTAAGACTGGTTCACTTCACTGCTATTGCCAACACTTGAACGTATTCCTGGAACTAGAGTATTAATTGGGGACAATTTGTCATCCCATATATCCTTAAAGGTTTTGCAGTTATGTGAAGGAGAAAATAATAAATTCGTCTGTCTTCCTCCCAACTCCACACACCTAACGCAGCCGTTGGATGTCGCCTATCTTAGACCGATGAAAATCTCTTGGCGTAATATTTTGGTAGAATACAAAACACAGAATGTTAACACAAATCCAATCCCTAAAAGCACCTTTCCCATCCTATTAAGAAGACTGGTTGAAATAGTTGATGTAAAGGACAGTAAAAATTTGGAAAGTGGCTTTAGAAAATGTGGCATCTTTCCACTGAATGCAGAGGAAGTATTAACCAGAATTCCCAATTACAAAATTGATGCTGCACAAGTATCCTCGAGAGTAAGTGAAACTGTTTTAAATTACCTCGCAGAAAAGAGGGGAGTATAGTCCGCGGATGGTGGAGTTCGTAAAAGAAGAAAAAAAAATAGAAATTCAAGCAGGAAAAAAACAGAAATTCAAGCAGGAAAAAGTGTCAGTGCTGAAGTAGTTAAAAGCCAACAAAATGTTGCAGCTGCATTAAAAGTTTCTAAAATGAAGCCAGCTCTAAAAAATAATGGCACTGGGAGGAAGTCAAAAACACAAACCAAAGTGACAGCTATTAAAGTCAAAAATGAAAAGACAAGAAAGGAAAAAGAGAAAAGTGAAACTAGTAATCAAGCCAATGATAATCAGATTTGCGAAGAGGAGAAAGAAAATGTATAACCAAGTATGACTAATATTGACGATGTACCTGACAGTAACTATGGATGTGAACAGACGATCATGGAGGAAGATGGTGCTGTAGCTGGTTATAGTAAACTGCCTAAGCTAAAGACAGAAAAAAAACCAGACGTCCAAAAATAATAAAACGTTTTGAAGAGATTGCAGATACGTCGTATTCTGAATCTGACGTAAGTTATAGAGATGATTCAGATACAGAACAACTTTCCATAGGAGACTTCGTAATTGTATCCGACAACGTGAACAGTTATGGTTGGGTGCTTGTGATGGTACTGTGTAAGAGAAGTATGTGGCAATGACCCGAAGAAGTCGTAAGAAAATCATACCACTTGGCTGATATTGATCGCACGCAGCCATTGGAACTAGGCCAGAATCAATATTTCTTTCCAGAATTTTTTTTATCACGTTGTAAACAGTTCTATTATTATTTGTTGTTCATTTTTCGTTAAAAATCGATGTTGTTTAGGATGCTATGTTGATTTTTGTATTTTTTAGTGATTTTTTTATGTGTAAAATTCTAATAAACAATTTTTATCGTGGATTACGTGTTTTTGAAAAATGTTGTAGCTCAGACAATAATAAACATAGTGAATACATGTAAAATGCAGTGTGGGACAAAGTCGCCCGAAACTGCGGGGTAACTTTGCACACCTTAGTTTTATTTGTTTTTAAATAAAATAATTGCCATTTCATATTTTTATATATTGTTTTTAAAAAAATATTAAAGACTCAAATACCTGCAAAAAAGAAACGTATTTTCACTTATTAAAAATACCAATATTCGTATTAAAACTTCAAAAGTGAGTCAAAGTCACCCGAAATTACAGTACCACAGATTCTTCAGAAGATTTACATGCTATTTCTAATTTAGCTGCCTCAAAAGACGTGTTACTCGCTACATCGTGCATTCTAGTTTATGATGCAGCTGATAACCCTCTAGTAGTAAGATGTTTGATAGATCCAGGCAGTCAGGTATCTTTTATTACGGAAAGTCTCGACGAAAGGCTTAATTTTATTCCATGGAAAAAGACATTGCAAATAAAAGGTATTTCTCAAAGATGTTTAAAGTGTAATCAAATGGTTGACATTACAGTTCATTCCTTAAGTTGCTTTAAAGCATCTTGTGTTATGGTAAAGGAAATTACATGCCCACTTCCTCAGGTTTCCATGAATTTGACTTCTTTAAATATTCCCGATCATATTAATTCAGCCGATCCTACCTTTTACAATACCTCTAAAGTGGGCATGTTATTAGGTGTCGATATTTATTTTGATATTCTCACTCGGGTCCTACGTTGGGCGCCACTGTCACATATGTTCTCCCCCGGCTCGGGACTCTTCCTCAGGTTGTGGTATTCGACTCCAGTTAATGTATTTTCATAGCAATCACTGGGATAGGGTGAACAATCGATATTAACTGAACGCCACCAGTTTTTTAAGCGATACTTTAATTAAACAAAAAACTAAAAAGGTTAAAAACTGGAAAACCTTATATTTACTTTAACTTAACAAAACGAAATACTGAAAATATTTTAACGCGATGTCCAAGTTAATATAAAATGCTGAAAATAAAATATCGAATGTTCAGCAAATTATATTTATTCATAACTCAATATATAATTCACATTAACTGCATATCCAAAATACAAGACGAATACGAACGCCGTTATACAATAAAAATCCTCAATTCTAGATTTCCATGAATTGAGTATAAGACAAAGGACTTATCTTGGAGAGGTTCTGGAATTATTCAGCTCTCAGCTAGGTCCTAGTGGATGGAGATATGGTCATTAATCCATCCCGGCCGGTTTTGTGTTGTCTGTATGGTGGTGTTCAGTCATAGGGCCTACACAGTGGCTGCAGAGCTGAGGAAAGAAAAAAAGAGTAAAAATCAAGGAAAAACTCTGGGAAGGAAGGAATAGATAGATTAGATAGGAAGCTTATGCTTCAACACATAAAAAACTGAATCTAGTCTTTAAAATAAAACTTAAAGAGGTCTGTTCTATCATATTCGATTTGTTCCCTAAATAAACAGAAAATGCGGAATTTTCAAATCATTAGTACGATGAAATTTAAATATGATAGTCCGATGGAAATCGTAACAGCCAATCGGCTTGTTACAAGGCCTAATTAAGCTTGGTAAAGGACGGCCTGTTTTGCAAAATTCTCTTCTTGGATATTTGGTAGCAGGAAATGTTCGAGCTCCTAATTTGAAAGCTCGTGACAGTCGTTTAATCGTCACATATGATCCATAGGCTAATTCTCGCTCGTGTAAGAAAGATATTTCTTTACAACAACCCCAGGTAATTAGCAATCACCTTTGCACTCATTTTAATAGTTCGGAAGATCTGTTAGAAATATTTTGGAAGGTAGAAGAAGTTCCTGAAATTGCACTTTTCAGAATAATTTAGCTGAAAATATTTTTCAAAATACTACTGTAAGACTCGGTGATGGTAGATATTGGGTAGATTTACCTTTAGTTGAGCCTACTGCACATTTAAAACTTGGTGATTCCATTAACCAAGCTCAAAGACGTTTCCTTAATCTAGAAGAAAAGTTAATAGAAAATGAAAATCTCTATTCTTAATACAAACAGTTTATTATGAACAGTTCTTCAGAGAATAATTTTTTTATTCCTCATAATTGCATTTCAAAAGAAAATAAACGGTTTTAAAGATTGAAACTAACTTTTCCGCATCTGTGGCCCTGAACAATATTCTATCATAAAATTGTTACTTGTATACACTTCGGGGGATGTATCGTGTAACAAACCGAAATTCCTCCAAAAATAACCAAAAATTTATTATATCTAAATTTATAGGACCCGCTGTACTCGCTCTAGTCAACTGAAAATCGATAGGGTACATCTGTGAGACACCTTAAACAATACTTATTCATAAAGTTGATCAATCGTATACTCTCTGGAGGCTGTATCGTGCTAACAAACTGAAAATTCTCCAAAAATGACAAAAATTTGGTACTTCAAGTACCATAGCAGCCGTTGTACTAGCTTTAATGAGCTGAATATCCCTAGGGTTCATATTGGAGATGCTCTGAATAATATCCAATTATAAAATTGGTCACTTGTATATTCTCCGGAGGCTGTATCGTGCTAACAAGACTTGCAAGGAAAAGTGGCCGACGACAACGACGACGACATACACACAGGATTTTTTTTCTAAAAACCGTTTTTTCGTGTTGTTGTTGATGGATAACGTAAAAATAACTCAAAAAAAAATTTCTAATTTCCAACTTTCTTGTGGGTAAACCAATACTTTTCTCGCATATTAGATAGGTTGGCGGAAAAGTAATAGTTTAACTACGAAACTCAGAGTTGTATTCAATGTTGCAGTGAAAAGTTCATCAGGTATTTCTCTAAATCATATTTTACTCAAAGGTAATACAGTATAATCTGAATTATTTGATATACTTTTACGCTTTAGAACCTTTAAATTTGTTTTAACAGGAAATATGCAAAGATGTTTCAGCATATTAGGATTAATCCAAATCAGACTTTTTTACGTGATTCGTATTACGAGGACTTAAGCTTACAACTGTTACTTATGGGATAAATTGTGCACCTATTCTAAGTACTCGTTGCCTTGTAGATTTAGCTCAAAATAATACTAAAAGTTATCCTCTCTCCGCAGATGCCAAGGCCGTACCGAAGCACACTGTTTGGGGGGAGGAGGGGGAGGGGTAAGATAAAAAAACCAACTAAATTTTTGTATATGTATTAATATAAACAAGTATAGGCTTTAACATATTAAAAATGCAACCTACTAGCAAAATCTTAAAACTCCAAATTTAAACTATTAGATTATAATACTTACAAAATATACCTGTTTGAAAAATAGGAACAAAAACTCCTTACTTAAGAAATATAAACGAAAATAGTTCAAAAATATACATACTTAAAAAGTGAAAAGAAATTAACGAAAAAATATTATTTGTAGCCACTTAGTACTTTGTACTACTTGCTTTGGACCCTCAGTCTCCTATCTTTTAATTTGGTCCATAACTCGATTACATTTGCCAGTTCTATTCTATCTGTTATATCGCGCTCGCTTTTTAAGCTCATTAAGGAATCTAACCGATCATTAGACATGGTGGTACGTAACGTGTTTTTTTACGAATTTTAGAGTGCTAAATTTACGTTCGTTTGTTGCAACTGAAAATGCAGCGGTATAGATAAGTTGACAAAAAAGAAAAGTATCTTTCAAAACATGTTTTTGTTCATTAGCAACTTTCATCACCTTTTCCATGGAATCAGTCATTTCCTCTATACAAATATCAAAAAATACCTCTAGTTCGCCCTGTAAACTAGCTGTATCGTGTTTATTGGAGGGATACAGTAACACAGCAGCTTCAATATTTTTATTGTCCAT
Source organism: Galeruca laticollis (assembly GCA_963921935.1). NCBI lineage: Eukaryota > Metazoa > Arthropoda > Insecta > Coleoptera > Chrysomelidae > Galeruca > Galeruca laticollis. The sequence continues at coordinate 211,063,213 of OY998176.1, forward strand.
AGTACCTGTTTTGGACTACGGGAAACAAAATATATTTACAAAAGATTTTATACTTCTTAGAACTTCAGATAAATTTTGTTCCAAAAAAATGATTAGGACATCTAAAATTTGAAAGAATTGGTGGCGATAAAATGGGTTTATGTCCATGAGCGCGGCATTTTCATTTTGTTGGTCAAATCTTTTTGGAATAATCCTCCGTCTTCGTCTGCATTGACATGTAATGATACAGCAAATATTTTGGAGGCTTCAATTATATTATTTACTTCGTCGGGACTTAATCTTATGGTTTTCAGGGTATTTTTGGTACTATTTATAAAAGAAAATGCATCAATTATATTTAGCTTATTGTATTCTCGAATTTCGGTAACGAACTTCATCTTTAAAAACACAGTTTTAAAAAAAACAGCAGATAAAGTCAAAATTCAAAATACGTTTGAACAGACCATATGCTTTTCCTTTAGTACTACTGTCGACATTGATATTTGTAGAAATATTCCCCAAAGTATTTAAAATACTTTCCATTGAAATGTTTACCGCATTTAAAGTTTCTGCACGAGCATTTTAGAAAGATTGTTTAAAGAAAGGGTATTTTCTATTTGCTGTAAACTAGCTGTCAACGTTTGGTACCTCTTTGTACTTGAATTAAAGTTCTTCTAAATTATTAAACATGTCAGTCACGAACCTACTAGCTTTAGAACAATGCTCCACTGCAGTATTCGTTCTGTGTGCTTGGCAAGGAATATATGGGATTTCGCGACCCAGTAAATCTGAAATTTTCTTATGAGTGCCGTTAAATTTTCCTGACATAGTAGAAGCAAAGTCGTATGACTGGAAGGCTAACTTAGACACATCAATATGGTAACAATTTAGGGTCTCCAGTTCTATCAACAGCTTCTACAACACAAAGCAATCTTTCTTGGGGTACTCCTTTGTTATTCACAGTTCTTATCACTATAGAAAGAATATCTTTGTTAGAAGCATCAGGCGTATGATCTGCCATTATTGTAAAAAATAAAGAATTGTTTATCTCAACTTCCAATTTTATTTTTTTCCTGATAGATCTAGAAATTCATTTTGTGACTTTGAACTTAAGTAGGTAGCGTGGTAAGGTCGTAAATAAACATCATCCAACCATTTTTTTAACAAATTGTTATGTTTTGCCACGAGTTTGACAATTTGTACAAAATTTTCATCTTCTTCATTGCCCCTAAATGCAATGCCCTGCCTACCCATTGTCCTAGCTACATCAAATAATATTATTACAATTTTTTTGTTATAACTTAAAATTCTGTTCTCTTCTATAAGAATATTGCGCGTTTTTTGTCTAAGATAGCATCAATTCGACCAGAGTTCACCAAAAAATTGGAATAATCATAAAGAGAAGCTTTATGAGCATTAGAAGTAAAATGCTTGGCTAATTTTCCTAATTTTAAAGAACCACTACTTTTCATTTTGCCCCAGTTTCTGACTCCGTTTTCAATCCACGATGTTTCGGTTTTTTCTCGCGCCAGGTCCTGACGGGAACAAGAAACATACAAAACAGAGAGCAGCGTCTTTTGCAGTGCTATATTGAAGATATTTAAACTGACTATACCAATGTCTATGAAACCCGTTTCTTCACGGTAACGATTATAGAAGGTTATATATACAAATAATCCTAGGTTAAAATTTTTAATTTTGTAATATGTGAGTTGTAGGAACATATAGCTTAAAAATCATATTTTATTTTATTTATTCTGTTGACTAGGGTAGGTGGATTTTGCCAACTGTGTTTGGATTTGGAACCAACTGCCTGGGCTTTGGGGCTTTCAAATTTTTGTATGATATCGTCAAAATTTCTTTCTTTTAGTGCCTCACATTCTATATATAATATTGAGAGGTCAGCAGTTTTATCGTCTGCTAAAGAATTTCTCAAGTAATTTTTTACTCGTTTTAACAGGAAGAAGGACCTTTCGCCTGTACAATTCGTCACTGGAAGACACAGATATATTCTTAAAATAATGTCCATGTTGGGAAACGTACAAATTAAATTTCTGCTGCGGAGTGTTTGCAACCATGACATAGTTTTTGATGTTTTTTCTCAGAGTCCAGAGTTTGAATAAAATATTTGAATTGTACACATTCATTTTCAAAATCACAATTCAAATCTCTAGTATAAATTCCTTGAAGATGTCTGAACTTTTCTTTTATTATATTGTCTTCAGTGTTTTCTAAGTTTGTAAGAAAACCAAGAGATGCATTGATTTGATCGTACGAATTTTTTCGCCTCTCGAGTTCTGATACGATATTGTCTACAACCACGTAGAACATATTTACTTCCATATTCCCCCTACCATCAAAAGTAGTTTCTCCAACATCACTCTCTCCTGGCAAACATTTCCTTTTTTCTTCCTTTTCGAATCCAACGTATAGGTACTACATTTTGTTAACAATTTACCGCTTTCCTCGTATTTGTTATAAGTTGTTCTCATTTCCGTAACAAAATGAATTATGATTTATAGAGTTGAACGGCTGTCACTATATCCATACTTTGCTTTTGCAAAGACTGGCTTGTTTTGTGGAATTGAATTAAAATATCTCTCCGGAAAGAGAGTATAATACCAGTCTCCAAGCTTAACATTTTTTGCAATATACCCTTCCCCTCAGCTTTTGTTTTAGGTGCTTGCGAGGTATCATTCACAATAAAATTCAAAGCTTCTTTAAAAGCATCGTACCTGTCATAAAGAGCGGTGCAGGCATCGACTCTAGCTGACCATCTAGTAGCTGAAAGTTTTTTAGACACATGTAGTTCTGACCCACTCACAGTTCGGTTACGTGTTAAACACTCTTTCAGTATTTCCCACCTATAGGTTGATGCTGAAAAGAAAGTGTATATTTCTTCCACAAACAAGAAGAAATTTGTTACAACAGGAGAACACTCTGCAGCGCAGGTTCCTACTAAATTCAGTGAATGGGCAGCACATGGTATAAATTTTGCCAATTTGTTCTTTTCCTTGATTCTAGCTTGCAAACCATAATATCGACCAGACGTGTTGCTAGCGTTATCGTAAGATTGTCCTCTACAGATCTGTATGTCTAATGACATATGTTCTAAAACAAAACTTTCAAAACTGCTGCTGTTTCCATACTTGAAGCTTTGTGCCCTACCTTAGCAGCAAATGTAATAAATCGTTCTACTAGCGAACCATTTTCAATTACATATCTGAGAACAACAGTAAATTGGTCAGTATGGGATATGTCGGGTGTAGAATCTATGATTATTGCAAAATATTTCGTGTTTTTTATTTCTGATGCAAATTGTTCTGTTAGATCAACCGCAATGAGTTTCATAAATTCCTTACAAATAGTTGATGACAAATAAGAAACATTTCCTTTTCCTGGATTGCCTTTTGTTTCAATGTAGGTTTTCAGAAAAGGATCGAATTCTGCTAAAAGCTCTAACGAGCCTAGATATCAATAGCTCCGAACATTTCACTAGAACCCCTAAATGCTAAGTCACGCGATGTCAAAAAAAACCTAGTAATATCTTCCTGTAAGGTACTGCTTATGAACTTCGGTATCTATTTTCCATAAGACATTTGATCGCGCAATATACGCCTTCGCATTTTCACAGTGTTCAGAAGAGTTTTCATGTTAAGAAATCCGATGGGTATTTTTCCAGTCGTTGTCATGAAATAATTCGTTTTTGTCCGGTTAAATAATTTACAATATAAACAATAAACATTTCCTGTTAGTGCTGAATATAATAGCCATTGACGACGTACAGTTTCCCCGTTGTGCAAAGTTTTTAAAAACATATTTTTTGAAGCAAATCTACTATGAATATCATAAATTCGTTTCGATTTTTGGAAATCAATTTTAGAAATTTCTTGTACAATTACAGATGTGTTCAGTACAATGTAATTTATGAAACTTTCGGTTATAGCCCATCCAGCTGGGTCTGTGAAATCGACTTTTGAAAATAATTCTGACGTTTCTTGAGGATTGCTTGATGAAGATGCACAGTCCTGAACTTCATCAGTATCAGAATTGCATGAGTTAGTGGTTAGTCCGGTCAGTCGGCGCCTATTTCTTTCACGGCACCCTAGGCTATAGCCTAGTCAGCCTATTGGATAATATGACACTGCCTCTCAGATACTTCATTGTATTCTTGTTATGTTGATGATATTTTATATGGTGCTAACGACTTGAATATTTTGCTTGAAGCACACACAAAAATTACCATCCTTTTGTACTCTGCTAGTATTTCTTTACATAAATGGTGTTCTAATTCTTTAATTTTTTTGAATCAAATTTCAGATAGTTCTCAAGAAACTCATTACATCGTTAATCCAGAAAATGCTACAAATAAAGTTTTACGTCTGATATGGAACAGATAGTTTTTTTTCAAAGGTAGAGCTCAAAAATACTTATACAAAAAGAGATGTTTTGGCATATATTAGTTAAATTCTCAATCCAATGGGACTTATAAACCCTATAGTTGTTAAAGCAAAATTTCTGATGCAAAAAATTTTGTTAGCAAAACTTAAACGGGATGAAATTCTTGCTCCAGAAAACCTTCCCTCTCTGTCGGATATAAATATTTTGAGTCCTATTCTTAGGTTTCATGCTTTACCACTTAAAATGGAAATTAATTTTTTTTGTGATGCTAGTTTGAAGGCTTATGGCGCTTGCGCATATTTAAGAATAATATACTCGGATAGAACTGTCATCTACAACTTTATTTCATCCAAAAGTCGAGCGACACCTCTCAAAACAATCACTCTTCCAAGGTTGGAACTTTTAGGAGCACTTCTTGTATCGAAATTAATTTTAAAAATGACTGGAACTTTCTCAACGAATTTTCTGCAACTTGATTCGATAAATATGTGGACGGATTCCGAAATTGTTCTAGCTTCGTTGAAATCACATCCTTCGAAATGGTAAATTTTTGTGGCTAATAGAGTTAGTCAAATTCAAGTTATCAAAAAAAATTGTCTAAAAAAATCCTGCGGATATATTGTCTCGAGGAATTTATGCTTGCGAGTTTAGAGATTCGGCTCTTTAGTGGAACGGTTCTCCATTTTTACTACATCCTAATTTAAATAACTTTGATACTAAAGTTAAAATAGAAGGTCTCCCTGAAGAAAAATAGTTGTACATATTTGTACGGTATGATTCTAAAAACTAATAGAGGACTGTAGATTCTAATTTAATTCCAAATGGAACACTTACCAAATATCTGGATGAAACAAAGGAACCCCAACTCCGGCTGTCCTGTCCAAGTTTTGCCAATGAAAACTAGGGATTAAGGTACGGATAAATAGGTTAAATCGAGGAAATTGACAAACTCGTAGTTTACACAATGTTTCACCTAAATTCACTGTTATTTCAGATTTAAAAAATGATTTTTCATAATTCGCGTATAAAAGATACTTCATTATAACATTGTTTACAGTGTCACAATGAAGCTCTTTGAACACTGTTATAGTAATTTTTAGTGTACAGTTGGTTATTATATTTAGTTATATTTTTATTTGACATTTGACTTTAACCTTGACACAAATTATAAATAAAATGGTCTAGCAGTGTTCTAGCTAGCAAATTATTATATTAAAGGTAAATTAGAATGATTGATATATTAAAAATATTAATGAATAACGTACGCTAACGTTTATTTATCAATGATTTGTCAATTGTTTATTTTTATATTGTATAAGATCAATATATAGGTATACATAACGTTCGATTTTTGGGATAAATTACCAGATATCTATGTGAAGATGTATTACAGAAATAATTCTGTTCATGATATAATATAAGTAGATCGCAAGAGCATATATAATAATATAATAATAATGTTTATTCACAAAAAGTAGTTTATACAATAAATACAATACATATTTTAACAAATGCAAATAAACGTGGTAACTACACAGAAGCTGTCATAAACAGCTTGTACGTGGTAGATATCGATAATTAGCAGTCCAATATATTTGATGATATAAGACATGAATACAAAAATATGAAATACAATGTATAAAATACAAAACATACAATGTAAGACACAAAATATAAAATGTGAAATATAGAACCCAAAATATGGAACACAAAATATAAAATATAATAATAAAAAAGGAGAAAACTACAGAATGCCTTCAATATAATCAGCATAAAGCACAGTTAATAACTAAACTTTGCGTTAATTGAAACAGTTTCAAGGATACTTAAATCGAGGAAAAATGATATTACATAATCAATTTAATGTTAATAATAAATAAATGAATAACAATATAAATAAAGAACAAAACGTCAATACAACAATATACTCTATTATTCCAATAATGAATAAACACCCACTAAGGCATTGCCTGGGCGTGGGTATTCATTCATCGTGCATGTTTATTGAATAAATAATGGGGTTAAAGCAATATAAGGGATATAAACATGAACTCGCCTTCTCTATGTCAGTGCAGTGAACAACTGAATAGTGTTATCTCAATTACATAGTATGTTTCATGAGATCGAAGGGTCAATTAATCGATGTATAGAAACTCTATCTATCTCTGAAATGAAACATTTGACATCTTTTTTAAATGAAAAAATTGTCGTTACAAGTCTGATTGCCAGAGGTAAGCAATTGTAGAGCCGGTTTGCAAGATGATTATATGATCTCTGAACGATTGTTTTGGTTGAGCATATTCTGCTCAGTTGTGCATTGGCTTTAAGTCTTGTATTATGCCTATGATTTACATAGTTCAAAAATTCGTTCGGTTTTTATGTTGTTCAACAACAGTTCTTAGGAAGTAAAGTTGCCTGAGGTCCAGCAATTTAGATTCTTTGAAAAGTGCTTCCGATGAGTATTGTGACAGTTTTCCAAGGAGAATTTTTAGAAATTTTTTCTGTAATACATCTAATTTTTTCAAATGCGATATCGCTACTCCACCCCAGCCAACTATCCCATATGCAAGACGAGACTCCAAAATTGCACAATAGATTGTTTTCATTCGCGAGGTATCTAGTATATTTCGTAAATATCTGAATCTATAAAGAATGCTCCTCAATGTCCTAGTCACTTGGTCAACATGATAGTTCCATCTCAGGTGTCTATCTATCACTACTCCTAAATACTTGATTTTTTCTACCGATGGTATTAATATATTGTTCCCAATACTCAATGTATTATATCGGGGTAGTGAGTTGGCATAGCAAGAAAATGGTAAAAAGAATGTTTTTTCGTAGTTTATTGATAGAATTTTATCTGCGAAACATTCAAAGAGTTTACCCATGTCTTCCTCTGCTTTAGCTTTGAGGTCATTCCAGCTATCAGCACTGTACAACACAGCTGTATCATCAGCGAAGCAAACAATGCTGCCACAAGTATCGTGACGCAATATATCATTGATATATATTGTAAAGAGAATTGGCCCCAAAACTGTTCCTTGCGGTACTCCACACTCCACAACCCTTTTTTCACTAACGACGTTATCAATTTTCACGTATTGCTCTCTGTTTTTAAGGTAACTCTCCATGAGATTCAATGTGCTTCCCCTGAAACCCATATTTTGCAAGCTGATCAACAGCTGTGAGTGGTTCACAGTGTCGAAGGCCTTAGCAAGATCCAAGAAAACACACAGACTTGGTTCACTCTTTTCTAGATTTTCTGATATTTTGAGGTGAGAAAAATAATAGCATCTTGAGTAGAAATCCCTTCTCTGAATCCATACTGATTATTTGAAATGAAATTATGCTTGTTAAGGTAAGAGACCATTCTTTTTTTGATTATTTTTTCTAATGTTTTAGCTATGTTTGAAATGAGCGTATTTGGTCTGTAGTTTAAAATTCCATGTCGGTCTCCTTTTTTGAAAATTGGTTTAATAACCCCCGTTTTGAGTTCTTTGGGAAATTTTCCTGTTTCTATTATTCGATTAAAAATGTTGTTCAGAGGAAAAGCTATTTCAGTTTTTATCTCTTTCAAAGTTTCAGCTCTAATTTCATCGATACCGGGAGTTTTGTTCATTTTGAGAGATGATATTATTTCAATTATCTCCCCCTCTGTTGTAGGTTCCAAAAATATAAAGTGCATAAAAGATCCTTTCCTCAGGGGAGAATTCACAGGTTTTCGAATTTTTTTTGCAAGTTTTTGCCCAATAGAGAAATAGTGATTATTGAAACAATCTGCAATCTCTTTTTTGTCATAGATAAGACCACCCGTTTCAATTTTTATTGTTTGAATTTTGATAGTTTTATTTTTCCCAGAAATATCCTTCACCGTTTCCCATAGCGCCTTGGTGTTAGTTTGTGATCTATCCAGACAACTCTTATAGAAATTGATTTTTGATTTCTTGACTATTCAATGTGTTTCGATAATTTCTGTATTGTGTTGTCAACATTAGGTTATTTGGCTCTTTTCGAACTTTTTTGAATAAGCTATCTCTGGTATTTATGGAGTTTACCAATCCTCGTGTGATCCATTGCTTCCGTTTGATGTTTCTGTGTTTAACTTTTGATGTTTTTGTTTGTTTTGCGATGAGATTCTTCAGCAATTCTAGGAAACGTGCAAAATTTTCGTCGATATTTAGTGAGATAATACGAGTATTAGACCAATCATAGAGGGTTAATTCTGTTTTCAAGGATGAATAATCAGTGTATTTACAGTATTTTGCAACTGAAGTCTCATATTCCTCGTCATTATTGGAGGGGAGTTTAACGATTGTGGTGTAATGATCTGTAATAGCACTTTTTAGTACAATAGGTAAAACTTCGTTGGATTTTTTCTTAACAAAGATGTAATCAATGCATGTATTACTTTGTTGTCTAGTTACAGTATTTATGACGAAATGATAATCAAACTCATAAAAGCTATTTAGATATTCAGTAATTATGTCATCTTCATCTAGAATGTTCAAGTTGATATCCCCCAAAAATATGTGATAGTCACCATTGACTTTCGAAACATTAGAGAGGTATTCCCGAAGATTTTTGACGAATATTTGTTCATCTGTTGAAGGCGGACGATATAGACCCGTTAGATGTATGGTTTTTTCGTCTACTTTTAGTGTGATTTGAATCGATTTACATACACCTATATCAATGATATCATAATTATAGCATATATTCTCTCTTACGTAAATAACAACGCCATCGCATTTATTAATGTTACCCTCGTTATACAGTATGTCGTAGCCATCCAGCTTAAACATATTTATGTCTGGGATATTCCATGTTTCTGTGAGTACAATGCAGTGAAAATGCTGTTTTATTTCATGAATGTATATTTCTAGTTGACTTAAATTTTTTGCAATACTCCTTATGTTCTGGTGAAGAATGTTGAAGCTGAATTTTTTATTTTCATCAGATGATATCAAATTGTTATAGACATTTATATTATCAACTTTTTAGGTTGCAATGAGTTCATATTCATAGTCCCTAATATATGGATTCATTTTTAATTAAAGGAAGTATAAATTTTGTTTGTAATGGAAGTAGGAATGGTAACAATAGTATTAGAATGAATAGTTGAAGATGGTATAGATAAATAGAATAAAAAGGTAGTAAGAACGTTGAATCTATCTAGCAGAGTGCTTGCGCAAGTTTGGTTTTTCTCGTACTGTTTCCTTGATAATTTTGTTCATTGCGCCTGTTTTCGGAGTATTTGAGTCTTCTTTAGTGGAATCAGATAAGTTAGATTTTTTGGTTTGAGTTGACTTTATGAATGTGAAAGCAGCTTCTTCCAGATTATTTTTTTTCAGAGTAAAAAGATATACGAAGAAGCTCTTTTTTAAACAAATCATCATCCTCTTTTTGCTTAAATGAAAGTTTGTTTACAATTTACACAATTATTCGGTTATATGTCAAAAGTCAGAAGTGCTGAATTAAACCAAAGAATTTGATAAAACCATCTGTGATCTAACCAATTAGGAATCTACAGAATTGCCAACTTAAATTCAAACCACTCCTCCTAGTTTAAAAACAAGGATTATATGAAATTCTTTTTCATTTAAATAATTAAATAAATGCAAATTATAAAAAATATTGTGTGAAACTTGTGCCACAATGACTTTCTGTAGTACTCGTGATATGCACAACTCACCGCTTCGCGGTTCGTTGTGCAAACTTCACTCGTACTACAAAACGAGTCATTGTGACACTTGTTTTACAAATAACTATTATATTGAATTAATCCCGATATTTTTCTATGAGGATGGCTTATTCAAGCGCTTTATTCTAACTCACTATCTGAACTATTATTTTTAACTCACTTTTTTCTAATAACACTAATTATCTATATCGGACCAATATGGCTGTATTTAATTTATATATAAAACAAGCAAGGTGTGTTGCCTATTACTAAGGAATCAACTAACCGTTCTTAAAGATTACAAGACTACGATTAAGAATTTTACTATTGGCGCAAACAATACTAGTAGTAAAGTTAATGAAATAGATTTTTTTGATAGAATTTCTCCAATACTCTTTAAGATTTATTAATAACTTTCACAAAGAAAGAGATAAGAAAGTTGGACTCTTGACAGTTAATGAGCTAAGATTAGGTGAAACCAAAATTATTCAAATTTTACAATTTAAATTTTTCTCTGAAGAAATTGATTGCCTTAAAACCCACGGGATTTGAAATAATAAGTCATTATTGAAGCTCAATCCTTTCTTGGATGATGTAGGTATTTTACGTATTGGAGGACTTTTGTCTAACGCAATTGTGCCTTATAATCAAAAGTATCCCATTTTACTTCCATCTAAAAATGTTGTAGTAACATTACTCCTTGAAAGAGAATACATTCGACTTGGTCACTCTGGTTCGCAAACCACCTTATCAAATATTCGTCTAAATTATTGGCCTTTAGATAGTTTGAGAGAAATTAAGAGGATAAATCACTGTTCAAGATTTAGTACACAAACCGTTTCTCCAATTATATTTGCCTATAGAACGTTTGCAAGTTTCAAGAGCATTTACGAATGTGGGTGTTGATTATGGAGGTCCTTTCCATATTAAGACTTCTAAATTACATAGAGCTCCTTTGAGAAAAAGTTTCATTGCCATATTTGTTTGTATGGTAATACGAGTGGTACATATTAAATTGATTTCCTTATTGAACACAGAATCCTTTCTTCTACCGTTAAAGCGTTTTATCGCTCGTAGAGGTAACCCTACTTTAATATACTCAGGTAATACTTCAAATTTTTTGGGATCAAAAAATCAGTTAAAGGAACTTTTTGATTTTTTTAGGAAACAAAAAACTTCTGAAATTACTCAAAATTATCTTTCTACCTTGGAAATTCAATGGAAATGTATTCCACCTAGTTCTCCCCATCATGGTGGAATTTGGGAAGCCGCAATAAAAAGCGCTAAGGACCACTTAATAAGAATTGTTGGAAATTCTCATTTAACTTTTGAAGAGTTTTCAACTGTATTAGCTCAAATTGAAGCAATACACGGCCTCTATGTGCTATATCTAATGACCCCACAGATTTTAATTATCTTTCTCCTGGACATTGTCTCATAGGTTCTGCTCTTATTGCTTATCCCGACATGGATGTTTCCAGGTGTCCAGATAATTGTTTATCTCTTTGACAAAAATGTATTAAAATTCAGCAAGGCTTTTGGAAGACATGGTCGGTTAATTATCTTAATCTTCTTCAAAATAGAGTAAAATGGCAAACTGTCTCTAAAAGTGTCAAGAAATATGATTTAGTTTTGATAAAAGAGGACTATTTGCCACCCCTTAAATGGCCTTTGGGAAGAATAATTGAGGTTTTACCTGGAAAGGATGGTGAATTAGGGTAGTTAAAATTCGTACTCAAAATGGTATTTATAGTCGTTCATTTACCAAAATTTGTCCATTACCTCTAAACGAATATAATTCTAATTGTTAATAATTTTCGTTATATTTTTTTTAATTATTATTAGTTTTCATTTCCATATTTTTGAAACATTAAGGCCGGCGACACATTTGCGGCTGCGGTTGCAACCGCGCGGTCACAACCGCTGTTCTGTAAAATACATGGTTGTTTATGGAACAGTGCTACTCTAGCGTCCAAGCGGCGGCAACCGCCTTTGCAACCGCATCTTGCCGCGGCAGCGCGCCTGGCCGTCCGAAATGCAACATGTTGTTACTTTTCTGACTGTTCATATTAATCGTGCGGCCACAAACCTAGTCAGTCGAGTTTTGAACATGGACGTCTTCGATATCGAAAAATTTATTGTTCTGGTGCAAAGTCCTTGTGGGATGTTTCCGACAAGGCATACAAAGATCGCGACAAAAAAATTACTGCTTCGCAGAAGATTTTAGAAGAAATGTGTCCTAACCACAATTCGTGGAGTCAGGAAGAGAAGAGAGCAAAAGGTAAGAAAAATTCATAACCTTAATAGGTACTTTAGAAACTACAAAAAGTGATTTATTTACTTTTTACAAGTTGTATATTAATCAACCTCTATATATTTGTTTATATCATATCAGTTTGCCAACTTAAACTGCCTTCAGGCGATACGAAGTAATCAGTAAAAAGATTTCTGACATGTTGTCCACGTAGTTGTTGACCCTCAGTTCCGTGTACATCTGCATCATCTAAGCAGCACGTTAGCGTGTCTTCAAATTTGTAACCATCCCTTTCTCTAATAAAATTGTGCAAGATACAAGCTGCTTTTACTACCATCACTGCAAAATCTGGTTGCACTAATATGCTACTATGGAACACGCCATTTATTGGCCAGAATTCCAAAGGCACATTCCACGAACCTTCTAGCTCTTGTTAATCTATAATTGAAAATTCGCTTGTTATCTGTTAGGTTACGCCTTGGATAATAAGGCCTTAATAAATTTTCGTGCAGAGCAAAAGCTTCGTCGCCCACCAGGACATAGCGGTAAACACGATCACCCAAATTTGGAAGAACTGATGGGTTAGGTATTAAAAGCTCATTATTGTACAGCTTTTTACCAAGAGTACTATACCTAAACACATTGCAGTCACGATTCTCTTCCATACACTCCTACATCAATGACTGTGAAGCAATATTTGGCATAAGAAATGGCCATGAGGACGATAGAAAAGTATTTTTTATAATTAAAAAATGCCTACCCACTATGTTGTGGTGACATTACACGAATATGTTTTCCGTCAACTGCTCCAAGGCAGTGAGGGAAATTGGCTCTCTGATGAAACTTTTCTGCTATATTTTCCTATAATTCAACAGTAGGTTCGGGCATTTCTAGTGGTTGTGAAATAGTCCACAATACAAGACAACATTCTTTAACGATCGTTGCAATCGTACTTCTTCCCATTCAAAATGTGTATTGCAAAGCAGCAAAATGCGTTCTAGTCACGAGATACCTAAAATAAAATTATATGAAAATAATCATTATTGTATTCAGGTATGGGAACAACATGGTTTAATTTAATGAGTGTTTTTAGGGGCTGAACTTCAAAAAAAATGGAAGAATATCAAAGATCGTTTTACCAAAGATTTGAAAAATGATTCGAAGAGCGGCTCAGCAGCATCAAAAAAGGAAAAAATACGTTTCCTTCGACATGTTGCAGTTTTTAGTTCCGCAAACGCAACAGCGAAAGTAAGTTTTAATTACAGCTTAAAAAAGGACAAGCATACATTATTTACTTTTTTTAGTACCGAATCTAATGTAGTGGTGGAAGCAGCGGAAAGCCCAGAAAGTGAAAATACAGAAGAAACCGAAGACGTTCCGGAAAGGTCCACACCATCTATCAAACGACCAGCAATTCCTTCCAGAAAAAAATCATTTGTAGACAAACTGTTGTCACTTCTAGAAAATAAGCAACCACCATCTGGAATCGAAGGCGACGACTTAAACTTTTTTAAATCTCTGTTACCAACAGTTAAAACGTTAACAGAGCAACAGAAACTTTCGTTCAGGGTAGAAATAACGCAACTTCTCCAAATGTATACGAGTACAACACCTCAGCCCTCTTTTAATAATCAGTTCCGAACTGCTTCATATAATACCCCTATACCTCAGCCAGTTTATCACCAAACCTTTCCTTCCACATCATTCTCCATTCACTCATCACAATCAAACCCATATTCATCTCACACAGTACAGTCTGTCCTTTCTTCCACTGATTCGTGAAATCTTAGATTTGTAGATTTATAGAATTTAACATTGTTTATTTACCAAGAATAAAATTCATTTTCTTACCTTATAGTGACTGTTAATCTCTCTTCCACGGAGATGCAATCTCTGAAGTGACTATTTGATTTTTGCAAGTGGGGTCGCATCAACGTCACTAATTAGTCGAAAGATGTGATGCTCATTCTGTAGTAGTTAAAAAACTTTCCATGATATCCTCTCAACCGTAGAAAAGGACAATGAAATTGACCATTCGTCAAGCGCTGTTTGTGTAAAGGATGGACCCAGTACCTCCTTTTTCGCTTCGATTTCCTAATTTGAGCATAAATCATAGCAACCGTTTCTCCCAAATCCATGTTGATTATTGGACTGACGAACTCGGTATGACAAGGTGTATGCTTGTATGTGTGAACGTTATAGCGGTTGTGACCGCGCGGTTGCAACCGCAGCTGCAGCCGCAAATGTGTCGCCGGCCTAACCCTCTAGCAGGCCGCACCGCCTTTTGGCGGGCTTCATCTAAATCAAGTTATCTCTCTATGTAAAATTTTTATAGGTTTTAACTGGCGCGACAGCCTTTTATGTGTTTTCATTCGACAGAGTGGTCATGAGTTGAGTGGGATTGTACCGTTCGTTTGAGAGGTACGGTCAGTTGAACACATGCTATCGTGAGAGTTGTGCGTAATAATTCTAAGTAGTTTAGGTGTTACATTGGTGAAAATATTAGAAATATTCATAGTTATTTTCCGGTGTGTAAAAAATAACTTATTTTTTGTTATGAAAAAATCAGATCATGTATTTTCTAAGAAGTAATGATCATCAGTGATCCTCAAAAGCAGCCTGCCAAAAGGCAGGCAGGCTGGGATTGGCATAGTTTCTAACATATTCTGTAACTGACCGTTGCTGATTGATGATTGTAATATTGTATTTTATTGTTATAGAAATGTCTTCAAACGGAAAAGACGAGAGATTACCTAGATATCATGATGTTCGTAACAAAACGTGGAATTTCGAAAAGTTATCAGAAGCTGAAATTCGGCAAATTATGGAAGCATGTAGCGATGTTGAATCTGGAACAGAGACAGATTTGAACGGCGACTTCGATGACGACGATAGTGTGAAAGACACAGATTTTGAAGTATCACGTGAAGATGAGGAACTAATAGAAGAATGTGTAGAGCACATGGATAGATCTACATCTGCTGATTTTCTTAGTTGTAATATCACTGATAAGCTTACGGAAGTAGAACAAACAGGTGAATCAATTGAAGAACAAGAATTTGAAGCAGAAGTATTACCTCAAGCAGGACCATCATTTGCAGCAGATACATCACCCCAGGCAGAACATTCATCTGAAGCGATGGTTACGGAATACCCACGTAATCGACGTATCAAACGACCACGTTCATCATTACCAGTGGAAGAGGCAAGTGGGCCAAATATTCCATCAAATGGTGGTGGATTTGTTGGTAACCCTGGCGAAATAATTCTCAAATCAAAAGAATTCCAGAATATTGTGTGGCGAAAAAAACATTTACAACTTCATCGTAATACAGTGGTCTTTAGAGGTGATGAAAGATTACCCGAGAGGTTCAATGAGCTGCATACACCATTTGACTGCTTCAATTATTTTTTTAATGATGAACTATTGACAAATATAGCCAATTACATCAATCTGGGTGCACGACAACTGGACGTCAACACAAAATTCAAGGTAAGCAGCATAGATATCCGACAATACATTGGAACACTTGTCTATATGTCTGTATACAGATACCCAAGTTTGGAAGAATACTGGGGTGAACATTCGTTCGAAGCTATTCGATTCATAACATCCAAACGTTTTTACGAAATTTGTGAATATATAAGATTTAAAGATTTTTCCACTATGAAAGATCGAACTCATGCCTAAAACGATCCACTTTTCAAAATCAGACCAGTATCTAACCATCTCAATGAATGTTTTGATTCCGTACCGAAATTAGCTCGGTAATGCATTGATAGACAGATGTGCTCTACAAAGATGATAAGTTCATTCAGACAATACATGCCGAAGAAACATCATAAATGGGAAATGAAATTATTTGTACTGTGTGATTCCAGCGGCTTTTCTTATCGGTTTGAAGTTTACTGTGGCAAAAATGATAATGTAGTTTTACCTGGTAGTCCAGACTTAGTAGCAGCTGGTAATGTGGCTGTACGTCTTTCGCAGACAATTCCAGACTTCAAAAATCATATAATTTATACAGACAATTTCTACACATCATTACTTCTTTTGGTATATCAAAGAAGTCGTGGTATTTACGCATTAGGTACAATTCGTGCAGATCGTATTCCCAACTGCAAGCTACCGAAGGATAACGCAATGAAGGCAGAGAATAGAGGCTATTCGGAAGAGTATGTAGGTACCGCTCTTGGTGTAGATATTACCACTGTAATATGGAAAGTTAATAAAAGTGTTAGGCTCGCATCTACAATATGAACGAAAAAACAAAAAGTTCGTGGAAGTTGATTGCCCACGGATTATTAGGGAATATAACCATCACATGGGAAGTGTGGATCTTATGGATGGTCTGATTGGCCGGTACCACATCCGTCTCGAGGCGCAAAGTGCTTCATTGAAGTTATTCCATCATTTCATTGACTTGGCGATGGTTAATGCTTACCTTCTTCACAGACGCATCCATGGAGCAGGAGTAGCACAGGAAAGAGTGACTCCAGAGTTACCTAAATTCCGTTGTCAAGTTGCGAATGAATTATGTTTTTATCAACAGAAACTAGCTAAAAGACCAGTGGGAAGACCTTCAAGCACTGTAACAAGTCCAGTAATAATGGTTCCAAGAGGTGTTAAAAAATCATATCGATTGGGCATGCACGTGATGATGATGTTGGTTATATGCCTGATAAACTAGATCGTAAAATAGGTAAACGCACCTGTAAATAGACTGGTTGCGAATCGGAAACACAAATGTATTGCCTAAAATGTAAAGTTAATATGTGTCTTTCATCGAACAAAAAATGTTTTCAAATTTATCATACCAAACCATAGTGTTAGTCATTTATGTTAACTTTTTCTATGAATCACTTGTGATCTCAAATTATAATGTCCCACATTCATACTACTTTTATGAAATACAACATGAAAATACAACACAGCTAATTTGTTCCAGTTTCCATTCCTTGGCTACCTTTTTTCCACCTGGAGTGGAAATAATAAATCTTTTGTAATATCAGACTCCAAGTTCGTGGTCTAGGCACTGAAATTATAAGCAAACCTTATTTTCCTAGATGGGTTAAAGTTTCAACGCGGGGAGCTATGTTACTTATTTGTAGGTTTTATGGTAGGATTATTTTAAAGGGGTTACACATTGGTTAAAAAATCTTTGTTTTTTTTGGTTGTCAAAAAATATCAAGAAAAAAGAGTTTGAGATAAAGCTCTTGAAATTCTCTCCCGAAAAAATATACATATAAATATAGTTCTCGTTTTCTCGTTCAAGAAAGAAAGATTTTAAGTATTGTCGAGCAACAAAACTTACAAATTTGTGGTTGAATTATCTTGGACAAATAAAGGTGTTTATTTGTCATTAATCGGCAGTTTCATTTCTCGAAGAAGAAAATCCTTTAGGCCTAGGAAGGCCTCTCGATACCAGCCACTATCGAAGAATTTATTTCCAAAATTTACAAGAGTTGTGGGAATAGACTTTAGACTAGTCCAAGGAATCGACGTATTAGTCTCATATCAGGCGCACTTATGTAAAATTTCTGGGTTACATCGTATTAGAAATAAGGTAACGATTAGCTACAATTTTTTTCTCTTCAAAACATACATTTTTTTGAGCAATACTAGATCTGTGACACCTTAGTCTATTCATTATACAGAGACAGAAAAATTGACTGTGAAATTCATTATTTTCATACAATTAGTATCCTAATAAATTGGTGGATCTTAATTGAACACAACGTTTCAGAATTGTACAATTTTATGACAAGCAATATAAAATAAACTTAGTTCAGCGCTACATCGATATTTGAAATTAGTATAACATCTCTAATATTTTAGATCCTTTTTGAAGGTTTAATCACTAATAATTATGATGTTCAATTTCTTAAAGGAGTCGAAAGTATTTCCAATATCTTCGGGTATATAACTGAAGGAGCATCGTTTCCAAAGACGAAATCTAAATGACTCCAAGAGGGAATTGGAACCAAATATGTATGTATAAGATTCGGTAACTTGTCGATTAGTTTCTCTACATCAACTGGAGCAGCCATCCAATCATTCGCACTGTATATCAGTGAAATGGGAGCAGAAATTTGGGACAAGTCGTAATCTGGAGGAGTGGCACGAAGGTAAGTCGCAAGATTCTTCAACAAACCGAAGTCGTATTGAGCGAATTTTCCTGAATTGTATTCTTGGCAGTAGTGGAGAACCTGTCTTGTAGATGCACCAGCTGGATAATGGCCAGAGATTATAGGTATAGATGAAGCATTTATTTGATGGGGACTGTAACCACCTATTAGGAAGAGGAAATTCTTGCAAAGTACCTACAAAATAAAAAGTGTTTAATATATTAACTTATTTGATACAACTGAAAAAAAATTTTGATGGCTTTAATCGTATAAAACTATCAATCTTATTCCCATATTTCGATCTATTGGGTCTCGTCAGCACAGCGACATATCTTTTCGTTCAGTATCTAATCTGAACTGAACTCCACAAAGGGAACGACTGCTATTTGTTCCGTGTAAGTCTGCACGTACCAGCAAACAGTAACCATGCCATCTCCCCTTCCAATTGCTAAGCAAACGCATAGGCGTTCTGCTGTATCCACAGTAAACTGTGCAATCCTACGTAGAATATTGTATATGAATGAATTCCGCTTTTTTCTGTTTATCATTGCGAGCCATCAGAGATCCTGAACCAAAAAACCAAGTTCCAGCGAATACGATATGGTTCCAGCAAGATGGAGTATTTCCAAATTATTGAATGATAGTTACTTACCGTTCCCACACTTTCTGAACACATGATCGACGATATGTCCCTCATCAATCCCTTGGTAGGCATAAATTCGTATTGGCCAAGCTGTTCCAAGCCTGCGCCCGTAATAAACGAAGTTGGAGCTATAAGTCTCATTATAGGGCTGTACAAGTGTTTCATAAACGCAGTTGGTCCCAAACTGATGTGGTGTTCTATTTTATCGTTGTAGTTAGGTTTTATGGCTGCCATTACATAAAAAGCTGTGGAACCTTAATAGAGAGAAAACAACATTATATGAGTGAATACACAGAGAGGCATTTTTGATATGTTAATAGAAATTGCTTAACTCCTGTAACGTTTTTATTTTTCCTATATTTCGCCCTTTGAAATCGAATAATTTCTATCCCAGTGCGGCCCTGGCGTAACAATATTTTCTTCGGACTGTGTAGAAGATTGTTTCTATGACCAATAAACATAAAAAATTGGGAGCAGTACATCTCTGAACGCCAAAAAGGTTTGTTACGGCGCAATCTTGACTTTCAATTGAACAAAGTGACGATTGGATTTACAAAAGTTTTAATATCGCCTTTTAAAAAAGGTGCGATGTGTACACAATAGTTTGAGTATCGCCTTCGGAAAAAAGGTACTTTTTATGAAATTCTAGGTAAACAGCGTAATTTGTGCATTTACGGCCCGATTCTTTTTATATGGCTGTTATATGGCTTTTTTTAGAACTAATTTTACAGTTATTTTTCGGAAAGAATTTCAAAAAAAAGACTGTCGATCACCAAAAATCTCGTCACGAGAGGCAGTCAGCGACCGATTCTTAACCGGAGAAGTTGAAAAGTTCTTGGAGTGTCAGCGTGAATTATCGTATCGTTATTTAGTGCCGCTATCGAGATTGAGACTACGAAGATTACTTGAGCGAAGCAGTAGTGATTTTCTTAGTTATTAAGATTAAGTTATCGTATCGTATCGTACCAAAGTATCGATATTTCCTGTGCTCAGTCGTCGAATTAAAATTACCGGAGTATATGTTTATTACCGACATTAAACTTACCGAATAATTCCGGGTGTCTGTGATTTGTTCCATCACGCGGTGAGGTTAGATTACTCATTATAAGTACTATAGTAATTTTTTAAATCGACCTAATCGAGAAACCACGCCTCTGGCATTGATGCAAATATCTTCAGCTGAATAGTATTGTGGTGATTGGCTGTAGACTATTGGACTCAGGTATCGTAAATAATTATTTTGTATCTCTCCTACCTGGAGTAAGTCGCACCCTTTCTTAGTCGATAGTGAAAAGACTAATTTAGTGTCACGCCATTTCTTTAGCGAAAGAACCATACGGTATCAGAACTATTTTATTATGATAACGAGTTTATTTATTACTAATATTGACATTGTTTTAAAGAACTTTTATGTTTCATGCTGTTTGATAGAATAACCGATAATAAATTCGGCATGCACGTCAAATCTAGATTAAATTATTTTCCCGATCACTTATATTGACGTAACTTTCACAAAGCCTATGTGTTTTTTTGTCTTCAAGTAATTCAGTAATATAATATCCTACATTTTCTTTTTTAAATAAACGGAAAATAATTTCGTTAATAAACCAATTTTTTAGTTCGCAAACTCTGCGACGTTTATCGTTTGTGTATTTATATGATTTTGATTTGTATATATCTTGTTCCTTGGAGACGATTTATTCCTCGAACAATTACCGTGTAGTGTTGAGTGATAATTTGTTTTATTGTTTTTATGTATATATTAGTTTTTGAACGTTTCTAAGATTTTGTATCTTATTGTTGCTGCCTGTTGTTGGTACGTATACATGTACCCATATTATAAATTTTTTTGATGTTCTGTTCACTGACGCTGGTCAAACCTGTTAATAAACTGGTTACCATAATAAACCGCGTTTTAGTGAGTACTTCCCTAATCTCCACAGACACATTACCGAAAATAACTCACCTTTTATAATTTTTCTCGCTTAACGCAGTTTTTGAAATTTTTCCTGTGAATTAAAATTTCTGGCGCCCTTTAATTATCTTTCCGGTTGATTAACGTTACACAAATAAACCCACGACTCAGCTCTCCAACCAAAACAAGAGTGCCATTCGCATACGTCTTAATTGTTTATCGCCCAGTACTGTTTCAAATAATAGTACGTCATTTTGGTCCCATCCAAGGAAACTAGGAGAAATTGGTACCGAACAATTAAGAACCGAACAATTAAGACCGTAACACTCCATAAAAACTGATTAAAATAGGGGACGTTTTTGCCGTTTTAAATAGTTGTTCATTCTTCAACTGTGGAGAAAACTGAGCACTTTCTCCACGGGCTACTGACCAATGTGACGACGAGATTTTACTTTCCGCCACGGGTAGTATTTATCGTTACTATGACAATTATAGGACAGTTCATTATTGTGATGTTTTTCTAATTTCTTTAAACAGCAAACGGGAGGGATGAACTTTAAACACTCTGTAGGTTCACTTACTTAATTTATTTAAACACTACACTATTCACTAATTATATACACAGTATATTCACTTAAACTAATTTATATAAACAGTTCACTAATTTATATTCACTTATTTACTTGTTTATCTCACGATGTCAAATTATCAACTAAACTAACTCTCCCGGGTCGGTCCCTTATATATTAAAGCCTTTTTTTACTAGATAATTCTAGATTACAAAAACAATTGGATTTCTGGCTTTTTCTGGATAAGACTGGTCACAAAAACAATGTCTAGATAAGATAGTCTTCTAAGAATTCCTGCGCGTCCACCATAATTTTAACTTTCAAACCTGGCTTAGACAGAGTCGGATTTGGGGACTATACCAGTGTGCTGTTTCGTAATATTACCCCCTCCTTAAATGGAAGTTCCTCCTGGAACTTCTGTGTAGCCGAGACTGGATGTTTGAATCGGCAACTGGCCCCATTTCTAATCTTTCCGATCTTATGGAAATAGCAGGGCACCGTCTTCATCGGATACTGATAACGGGGGTTGTAGCTGCAAATTATTATCAGGACACCGGTTTCATGAGAGATAATCTCTACCATGTTCCTGATGATTCGCCAATCCAACTGGTTACTCGCTATCTTAGGCATAGCCAGTTTCTTCACGCTGGATTCCAACACATGGTTTCGTAGGCTTCGAAGTGCTTCCCACACATCGTGGTAGGTAGATCGATTTTGAAATTAATTTTTAGTTACCACGTAGAAGACGTACCGCGAAGTATGTTACAGTTTCAGTGTCTTGCCAGGGGCTGGAATCTGGTTTTCAAGTTTTTTTTCATTGCCCAAACTTCTTTCGAAAGACGAATGCCAACCCTCGTGCGTTCTTGAGACGGGCGGGGATGTTGTATGAGAGTGAATAATCTTCCGGAAGAGTGAACAAATCTTGTAGTTGCTCTGAAGTGACTCCATAACTAGCTTTCCCTGTACCTCCATACACGCCGATAAATTCATCGAAGGTAGGTCAGACACATCTCGAATAAGGTTTACTCCTTCCTCTAGGTCATGATCTCCTTCGAATGGCGACTTTTCATTCTGTCGCTGGCAACTTCAAGATTTGTTCGAACTAATTCATGAATATCGTCCAGCCTTCTTCTCAATTGTATCACGTATTACGTCTGCTAGATCTTCTCCAGGCCGACTGCCAAATTCCAGGTCACAAGGAAGCCTCATTTCACGTCCAAACAGGATTTTCGCCGGTGTTCCACCCGTGGACTCATTGACAGCAGATCGATAAGCTATTGCAAATAGGGAAAGATACTGGCCCCAATCTCTCTGATGGCTGGAAACCACTTTGGACAGGTATTTTCCAATAGTCCTGTTCATTCTCTCGACCATTCCATCTGACTGTGAATGTAATGCTGTTGTCCTGGTCTTCTTCATTCCCAGCTTAACGCAAATCTCCTGTAATAGATGGCTTTCGCAATTTCTTTCCTGGTCACTGTGAACTTCCAATGGCACTCTATATCGGCTGATAAATTCTTTCACCAATACATCTGCGACAGTTGTGGCCTCTTGATTCGGGATAGCGTAAATTTCCACCCACTTTGTGAAATAATCCATTACAACCAGTATGTACTTGCTACCATTTTCTGTCGTCGGAAATGGTCCAGCGATATCTAGAGCAATCCTTTCGTAAGGGCTTCCAATATTGTACTGTTTCATGGGTGACTTTCTCTTGCGATGTGGTCCTTTACTCGTAGCACAAGTCAAACATTTCTTACACCAGTCCTTCACATCATCAGAGCTGTTCATCCAATAAAACCTTTCACGGACTCGCTGAAGGGTTTTCTTCACTCCCAGATGACCTCCCGATGAACTGTCGTGTAACTTCTTTAGTACTTCAGCTAGTCTTGTTCTCGGGATGACTAGCTGTCTCCTCATCTCGGAACCATCATCGTTTTCAAGGACTCTTTTCAACAGCCCTTCTTCCAGGACAAGGGAGTCCCACTGAGCCCAATACGCCTTGAGTTTCGGTGAAAATCTTGACACTTTTTCCCAGGTAGGTCGCCGATTTTCTTCCTTCCATTGCCGGATCATCTTCAGGTGAGGATCATTCTCCTGATCTTCTCTGATCCTGGTGGGTGACCATTCCTCGTTGACTACTGTATTTCTTGAAACTACAGCTTCCCTAGATTCCGCCTTCTTGCAGTGGGAATAGTCTAGAGGGCATGACCGTGTAGGCAAAGAGTTGGCTTTTCGGTGTTTCACATCAGCTGGATGTTCACTCCTGTCTGATTTCCCCTGTGACTGGAGTTCTTGGGTTACAGGAGTCTTGGGGCGCTTAGACGGACTGCTTACGTGCTCTAGCTCGCTACAATTCCAGCATCTGATCTTCCTCGGCTTCTTGTCCATCATACTTTATATTAAACTGACGAACTGGTCAAATCTGTCTTCGTCACCTTCTTCTTCAATGGTCCTAAATTTTTTATACCCCGAAGCCTTTGTTGCTGCTTCATATTCGAGAGCAGCTGTCAATGCGTCGACTAATGTTTTCGGATGGGCTAAACGAAGCGTCCTCTGCATATCGGGGTCACGTAAGCCATCAATGAAGGCCTGGATACCCAGACATTCCATCATGTTCTCTGTTGCTGACAGATAAGCAAATCGAACTAGTCGGGCATTGTCTTGTTCATATTCTTGAAGGGCTTCGTCACGTTTCTGCCTTCGGTTCTTCAGCTGGGATTGGTACAAATGTTCTTGATGTTCGTGACCGTATCGCATGTCCAACCTCTTCTTCAGCAGCTCGAACTCATCCGTTTCTTCAAGCGGTATCGTCTGAAGTACATCTAAGGCGTCTCCCCGAAGCACTATAGATAGGTTCACTGCTTTCTCCTTATCGGACCAATTATTCACTATAGCGGCTGCTTCAAACTGTTTCACATAATTGGTTCAAGGCATTTTTCCATCCAACGTTTAGGCCTTGACTCGGGTAAAACTGCCAATGTCTCCTAACTTAGGGTGTGTTTCTGTCTTGTAAGGTTTTGTATACTGGGTCTTCTTTTCTTCTGCTGGCGTGCTTTGTGTTCTTGAATCTGCCATATTTCTCTCTAACTCCTTAACTTTTTCGTCTATCGTTGTTATCTTCTCCTCAATATCCAATTTTAGGGACGATATTTTATTTTCGACGTCAGCAGAGATGTCATTTTTGAATGATAAGATATCGGCAGAAACGTCATGCTTCATAGTGGTAGTATTTAAACACTACACTATTCACTAATAATATACCCAGTATATTCACTTAAACTAATTTATATACACAGTTCACTAATTTATATTCACTTGTTTATCTCACGATGTCAAATTATCAATTAAACTAACTCTCCCGGGTCGGTCCCTTATATATTAAAGCCTTTTTTTACTAGATAATTCTAGATTACAAAAACAATTGGATTTCTGGCTTTTTCTCGATAAGACTGGTCACGAAAACAATGTCTAGATAAGATAGTCTTCTAAGAATCCCTGCGCGTCCACCATAATTTTAACTTTTATACCTGGCTTAGACAAAGTCGGATTTAGGGACTATACCAGTGTGCTGTTTAGTAACATTATTTTCTTAATTAATTGACATTGACACCTCTACAAAATATCAAGAAAAATAGAAATTGTGGATGATATAGAGAATTGTAAGCCACCAGACGTGCAACAGGCTGCCAAACTTATAACACTAACCTCTTGCCACAAAAATTGAAAAATAAATACGGTACGGTTAATGTATATGTTGATAATAATGTTACGAAATCTCACGTTGGTGTAGTCTCTGAGTCCGACTCTGTCTAAGCTATGTATGAAAGTTAAAATTTTGGCGATTGCACAGGGATTTCTTCGAACTGTTTACCATTATTTTTTGTAACTATTCTTATCTAGACATTTCCAGTGAGGTCCAATGTTTTTAAGACCAGTCTTATCTAGACAATTCCAGGGAGGCGATTGTTTTTGAGAGCTCGTATTGACAACATTCGCGCAACCAGTAAATACACTTCCAGAATGTTCTATTGTCCGTGCTGATTGTTGAATATAGCAGATGATTTGAAATTACTAAAATGTGAATTGCAATGAGAAATGAAACATGCGTTTTTTTTAGTTTTATAACACAATGAATATGTCATTCACTTATTAAAATGTCAAAATTGAAAATAAGGTACTGTTCACATAATGTATTATAAATTCAAACGATATAAAGTAGTAAATTTAACTAGATGTTGCAATAGCTAATACCCCTTCTCAACCTATAGTTAAATTTAATTACATCAATCCAATCGCCCTGGCATGTTTTGCCAACTTTCGTCCATCTAGCGGTTTTGTTAACATATCAGCGATCATTATGCAAGTTGAACAATAAACAGCTGAAATGCGTTTCGATAATATATAATCATATACGAACTTATATTTGATATCAATATGCTTTATTCTTTGATGACATAACGGTCCACTCAGTAGCTTTATACAACCTTGATTGTCTTCGAATATTTTAATTGGTTAGGTTAGGTTAAATTGGTGCGTCCAATTTTTGATCAATATCATTTAAAATTCGTTCAATCCAAATGAGTTTGTAACGACACAGTCATCTGAACATAAAATAACCCCGATAAATAATCAGAAAATAGAACTCTACGCGAACCAAACTAGACGGAGTTGGGCACCCAGCACCGAGAGGGCAGCACCTTCGCCTTTCCGCTAATAACTTGACCTATACTACCAAAGCAGACGTTCTGCGATATACCAGGCAAGCTCTACTTACGTAGAATAACGATAGGAAGCTTCAACTGAAAATAACCGAAGTGTTGGACTATATTCCGGAGCGTGTTGAGATTAGGAATCGTGAACACATAAACATCCCGCTTCTCGTTGACCCCTCGGTGTGCGTTGAACTCGAGGCTAGACGCTAAGCGAACCTGTATATCGGACGAAGTCCTAAAGCGTGTTGAGCTTAGGGCGGACGCCAACTACCCTAGGTCAAGCCCTGCAGCGTGTTAACCTAACCTAACCTAACCTGGCGTCTCAGTGAGGAAGCTGGACAACCGAGAATAATCCGCGACCCAATCCGACGACCACCCTAGAGGGACTGCCCGCCTCCAGGACCAATAAATCTTGTATAAATACTTATTGTACAGAGTTTCAGGTTTTAATTGTAGATAATTATTGTAGGTTGAATAAATAAATATATCTAACCATCCAACCCCTTTTATGCTCTACCACACTGACGAACCCTTACACATGGCCCGAGCAGAAAGTTAGATAATACAAATTACATCCGAGCAGGTGTCACACATGGCGACCGAGCAAAGAGTTAGATAAGGGAAACAAAGATAGCAGATATAATAGAGCAGTCAGGGAGGAGACAATTACAAAATTAAGATAAGGGATACAAAAATTGCAAAAGATTAGACACACCAGAACAGCCAGGGAGAAACCAAGCATACAAAAACAACAAAAATCATACAGGAACAAATCATGAGCGAACAAGGAGAATACGCCGACGTGGGATTAGAGATAGCGGACACAAAAGTAGGATGGATATACAAGCTCAAGAAGGAAGAGCTAGTGACAGAACTACAAAAATTCGAATTAGACACAAGCGGTAATATGGACACACTACGGGCCAGAATGGTTCATTTTATAAGGAAACACATAGGACGTAATACCAGACAACAAGAAAGCAGCATACAAGAATCTGAAAAACCTAGAGAAAGAATGTACACTGCCGAAGACAGCGAGTCCGAAGATAAGCATAGTAGGTACAATCACAAACACGTAGATTGCATAGAACTGGACAAAATAAGGAGATGGGGAATATACTTTGATGGCGGCTCAAAAGACCCGATAGAGTTCATTGAAAGGTTGCAAGAACTCAAAACATGCTACCAGCTAAACGACTAAGTTATACTTAGAGCTCTGCCAGAAGTGCTAAAAGGCAAAGCAATTCTTTGGTATCGGAATAATAAACTTCTCTGGGAAACTTGGCAAGATGTCATAGATGATTTCGAGATATTTTATGTATCATTAGATTTATCAACATACTTAGAAGAAAAGATTATGGAGAGAAAATAAGGAGAAAACGAACCGTTTAAACAATATATCACAGAAATTCAAACATCAATGCGGAGACACACGGGCTTCAACAATAGCCAACAACTAGAAGGGATATATAGAAATATGAACCCGAAATACAAACTTCACGTCCAAAGAAAGGAAATTGCATCAATAAGAGACCTCACACGGCGAATAGACGAACTAGATAGTATCCGAAAAGAGATCGAGGAAGCGGGCAAACCTGAGAGTAAGACCAATTACGACAGCCGCACGGGGCAAAGTCCACAAAACAAGAGCAAATTACCGAATTACAACCGACAAGATTGTTGCTGGAGATGCGGTAAAAGAGGACATAGGAAAGAAACTTGCTACGGGAGAAAAATATTATTCTGCAGCCATTGCGGAGCAATAGGAACACCATCAAATGAATGCAGTTGCCGGAATTCGGGAGACGTCACAAGGGCCGAGCAAGGAGCAAGGAGAAGCAAGATGGGCACAATAAAATCCTCCACTACGAACAGTTGCAGTATATTAGAAGATAAAATACCGCACATAACAATTTTTACCCAAAAGCAACAACAATTAAACGCGTTAATTGACACAGGAGCACAGAAATCATACATAGAGACAAAGGGCCCGAACAAAATTAAACACTCCAAACATAGGACTAACCTAAAAAATCCGGCGGTTACTTTAGCAAACGGATATAAAATGAAAATTACAAAGAGCTTTGTTATTCCGTGTACAATAGCTAAACGAGAGGGAGAGACAAAATTCCTCTATATACCGAACCTAGAAGACGAAGCAATTCTAAGAGTAGCAGATATTGCAGAGAGGAAAATACCATGGGCAGACCTATTAAAAGAAGAAACCGACTTAACCCCAGAAGAGCAAGAAATTAATAACAAACTAACACAGATAGATCACACCGTACAAAATCTAAACGAACGACATGAAAAGTAAACGGATAACGGAAAAATACAAAAAATAGAACAGGAAGAAAGGATACACGAAGATAGAGCATTCATAAAAAGATTACAGAGTATAAGATTCAATAACAAAAGACAACAGGCAGTAGTTAACATAGAAGAAGTAAATCAAACAGAAGCCAGCCCCAAGTTTAATATTGATCCGGAACTACCAGCATTAGAGAAGAAAAGACTAGAAAGTTTTTTAGAAACAGAAATGAAAAAATTTAACAACAGCCGGGGAGTAACACCATTAGCAGAACACACAATAAAACTTAAACACAAGACACCTATCAAACAGCGGTATAGACCGAGGAACGTAGCACCGAAGAAAAGTGAAGCGTATTGGTACGAGAAAAAGAAAACAGAAGTAGTAACACAACCGCAAAAGCATTCGGATTTCACAATCATAGACGACAAATTAAAAGGCTATAAACCAAACCGCAGAGATGGGAGACGTACTCGACCTGTACGACGATGCCATATGGCAAATCCAAGAGAGAGAATTGGACCGACCTCCAACACCAGGAAAATCAGTCGAGCAGAAATGGGACCAGTTGATAGAAAGAAGAAACCAGTCCCTACCAGTGAAGGACCACTAATCCAACGCGTGTCGGAGCAAATAAGAAATAAGCCGAAGACAGGAATGAGAAGGTACCGATACAGGCTAGCTAACGGAGAGAGTATTAGCATACAGTACGGAACTAAGCCAAGCAGAAAAAACCGATCACTACAGCGTCCCACACCGCTGACGCGGAACCAAAATTTTGGCCCAAAATTTTTACGACCTGGGAGGGGTGTAACGACACAGTCGTCTGAACATAAAATGTCCCCGATAAATAATCATAAAACAGAACTCTACACGAACCAAACTAGACGGAGTTGGGCACCCAGCACCGAGAGGGCAGCACCTTCGCCTTTCCGCTAATAACTTGACCGATACTATCAAAGCAGACGTTCTGCGATATACCAGGCAAGCTCTACCTTACGTAGAATAACGATAGGAAGCTTCAACTGAAAATAACCGAAGTGTTGCACTATATTCCGGAGCGTGTTGAGCTTAGGAATCGTGAACACATAAACATCCCGCTTCTCGTTGACCCCTCGGTGTGCGTTGAACTCGAGGCTAGACGCTGAGCGAACCTGTATATCGGACGAAGTCCTAAAGCGTGTTGAGCTTAGGGCGGACGCCAACTACCCTAGGTCAAGCCCTGCAGCGTGTTGAGCGCAGGACCGAGGCCTTTCCCATTAGCCGAAATTCCGGAGCGCGTTGAGCCCGGGACGGAAGCAAACTCCCGACCTCCGAGATCACGCTGTACGTTGAACGCGGGATCTCGACCCTGATACACACACCCCTTTGGTTATAGGAACCTGGCGTCTCAGTGAGGAAGCTGGACAACCGAGAAGAATAATCCGCGACCCAATCCTACTACCACCCTAGAGGGACTGCCCGCCTCCAGGACCAATAAATCTTGTATATATACTTATTGTACAGAGTTTTAGGTTTTAATTGTAGATATTTATTGTAGGTCGAATAAAGAAATATATCTAACCATCCAACCCCTTTTATGCTCTACCACACTGACGAACCCTTACAAGTTCACGTGAAGCCTCTGCAAATGCGATAATTTCAGCTTCAGTTGATGATAAAGCGATTGACATTTATTTTAGACTTGTCCATCCAATTAATGCTCCATTGTAAATAAAGCAATATCCGGTATTTGATTTTCGATCTTCATGATCTCCAGACCAGTCTGCATCTACGTAACATTGAAATTTTCTTCGTTTTTATGATCACCAAGTCGTAATTTCAATGACTTTGTTGCCTTTAAATATCTGAAGACTCGGCTTACTTCAGTCCAATCACACAATCTTGGACTACTGACATGTCTTGCCAATATCGACGTTGCAATTGCAATATCAGGTCTACTACTGATTGACAGATAAAGCAAAGATCCAATTGCACTTCGATAAATTTCTTGTGATTCGAAAGGTTCCTGATTCATTGTTTGACTTAAGTAGCCAACATTTATTGGAGTTGTTGAATCCTTAGCATCTGTCGAATTAAATTCCTGTAGTTTGTTCATGATATGTTTTTCTTCATTTAGGCTAAATATACCGTTTTCATCTCTATCAAATTGAATACCAAGATAAAATTTAAGTTCTCCGAGATTGTTAATAGTAAAATCGGCATTCATTTGTGATTCAAATTCATTTATTAATTCTTCGGTTGTCTCAGCAATAACAGTATCATCTACGTGATTACATATGTATATTGTTCTACTATCCGTCTTCTTTGTGTATAAACATGGATCATTTTTACTTTGACCATATTAGTTTTTCTTCAAAACTGTACCGAATTTCTTGTTCCATTCATTAGCACCCTGTTTAAGATCATATAAATTCTTTATGAGCTTACATACCTGATCCTTATCAGAAGAAGTATATCCTTTCAGTTGCTTCATGTAAACTTCATGTGACAGATCACCATTTAAGTATGCAGTTTCGATCTCGAAATGTTGAACACAAGTGCAAAAACTTCATCATAATCACGACCATACTTTTGTGAGAAACCCTGTGCCACTAAACGAGCCTTGAACTTCACGATGTTCCAATTTTGATCAGTTTTTGTCTTGTACACCCGCTTACATCCAATAGCACTTGAATTTGGAGGTAATTTGGTCATTTCCAAAGTTCCAAAATTTCGAAGAAATTCAATTTCTGCATCCATTGCTGACTTGCAATTAATCAGCGTTTGGTCCACCAATAGCCTCATCGTATGTGACTGGATCAACATCCGCCACTTTTTCAACTTTGTTTATTTCCATTTTTAACTGTTTTGTTGGAATACCTTTATTTGATAGTTCAGAACGTTTGAGTTCGGTGACATCCAGTTGATTTTCCCCATCAGAAGCCGGTTCAGTTACTTCACCTTCATGTTGTAACGTCATTGGTTGAAATCCATCGATTCGATTATCCTCAACTGCCAATTCAATATCAGGTTCTCCGACAATTTTATCTTCAATAAACTTAACATCACGACTTATTTTAATTCGATGAGTATCAATGTTTAAAAGTCGGAAACCTTTCGTTCCCAGTTCATATCGAACGAAAATTAATTTTTCAGACACATTGTCCAACTTTTAACGTTGATCTTTTGGAATGTGAACATATGCTGGAGTTTCAAAAATATGAAAATAACTTACCTGATTTCTTGCCCCGTGCCAGTATTCATATGGAGCTAATTCTAAACTTTTAGTAGGTAAACGGTTTATATTGTGTATAACTGTTGTCAATGCCTCGCCCCAAAACTGTTTGTGTAAACCAGAACTAGCCAACATACAACGTGTCATTTCGATTAAAGTACGATTTTTGCGCTCAGCCACTCCATTTTGTTGAGGTGTTTTAGGTACCGATAACTGAGTTTTAATTCCTTTTGATTTGAAATATTTACGTAAATTACCATCCATATACTCACCACCTCGATCTGATCTGATAACCTTTGGTACTTTACCGTACTGCGTTTTCATCATTTCAACAAACTCGATCATTTTATCACGACCATCTGATTTTTGTTTAATCAAATAAATATGTGAATATCTCGTGTATATCGTCAATTAAAGTGAGTGTATATCTGTTTCCTCTAGGTGTTGGCAACTGTATAGGTCCACATACGTCTGTCTGCATGTACCAAATCCAACTTTCATTTTGATCTGGTCAACGAATTACGAGGAAAATGATCTCTGGTTTTCTTGCATTGTAAACATGTTTCACAAATATCACTGTGACTGCATTCTTGCATTGTAAACATGTTTCACAAATATCACTGTGGCTGCATTCTGAAATTTTCATGATGACTGATAAATCTGCCATTTTTCTTATATCAATTAAATTCCGATGACCAAAAACTTCATACCATTCGTGAATGCATTTCGATTCATTTTGTGACTTTACCGTTATTAATTTTTTACCATCTTTATTGATGTCACACTTCCCGCCCTTAAAAATGATACTGCAGCCATTATTTGCAAGCTTACTGACTGATAAGAGGTTACATTTTAATCCAGGTACAAATTGCACATCATTCAATTTGAATTTATTCACAGCAGTTTTGAATTCAATGACTCAGATTCCTTTTATTGGTAAATTTCTACCCTCAGCCAAATTCACCTAATCACTGCTTGATTTGTCCAAACTTTTAAAGAATGTTTCATCACCACACATGTGTGCCGATACACCAGAATCAATACACCATTCGGCTATATTTATATTTTGATTGACCATTAAACATACAGAATCACCTTCATTATCACTTTTGTTTTGTACTATATTTGCCTGTCGTTGACCTTGATTTTCTTTCTCTTTGTTCTTTTTCCATGCCGCAAATTTACGGCATTCACTTTTGATGTGACCTTTTTTTACAAAAGAAAACACATTGATTTCGAACTGTCTGATACATTATTTTCTTTTATGGCTTTCAATGCTTTTTCACCACTTTCATTAACAATTTCGATTTCTTGTCGTCGTCTATATTCTTCCAAAAGTTTGTTTTTCACCATAGTTTTAGTTAAATCAGCCTCAGGACGTGATTCAAGGGTCGTTATTAAAACACCATAACTTTCGGATATAACGCAACTGAAAGAACATCTGCAATCGGTTCACCTAATGTTGTCAATTGATCTATAAATTCGTCCATTGCATTTAAATATGTTTGCATATTTCCACCTTCAGGCAATATCATTCGACATAACCGTCTTAAAAGTCTAACCTTGTTTGATAAAGTTGATTTTTGATGATATTCTTTTAATGCTTCCCACGATGCTTTTGCCGATGTTTTATTCTTAATATGAATAATTTGATCGTCTTCAACAAACAAACCAATATATGCACGTGCTTTACCGTCTTTTTAATTCCATGCCTCTAGTTGAGTTCTATCTGATGGTGCTTCTTCGATGATTGTTGTCCATAAATCTTCTATTATTAATAAAAGCTCCATTTTGAACTTCCAGACTTGATAGTTTCCATCATTTAGTTTCGTTACCTGCACTTTTGTCAAATCAGACATTTTTGTGTTTTCATACTTTATTACAACATAAAAATATATGCGCCAATTAAATTATTGATGTTTCCCGTAACTCGATTACAATTTTCTGGGCCCATAAACTGTTAAATAAAGCAGAGGATTTGGAATTACTAAAATGTGAATTGCAATGAGAAATGAAACACATGCGCTTTTTTCTTAGTTTTATAACACAATGAATATGTCATTCACGTATTAAAATGTCATAAATGAAAATAAGGTACTGTTCACATAATGTATTATAAATTCAAATGATATAAAGTTAATTGTAGTAAATTTAACTAGATGTTGCAATAACTAACACTGATAACCACGAGCAACAAAACGACCCTTTTCAATCACTTCACCATCATTGGATTCTTTCTGTCGAAAAACCCACCTTGAATCTATCACTTTCACATTTTCAGGTTGTCGAACTATTTCCCATGTGTGATTTCCATTCAAAGCGTCTAATTCACTCTGTATGGCATATTTCCATTCACCACCACTAGAAACAGCTTCTGAATAGGTTTGTGGTGTTAAGTCAAGAAGATTGTCAACAAATAATGATGCCATCAAACCTTTATTAGTCTCCATGCCCTGCGATCTTTTATAGCCACTGCTAAACTGCATTTTTAACGCCATCTATTCGCTTGGAAGGTTACTAATGAACTTTATTTTACTGATTGCTGTAATACCGTCATCTGTGAATTTACCCAAACCAAGCTGTTTGGATGTCAATTTTGAAAAATAAAGTAATATTTGACAAATGGGTAAATTTATGTGGAAACAGAAATTTTTTATTTGGGATTAGAGGGCGTTATTATTTCTGGATATGCAGATGATCTAAATGTTATAATTCAGGGAAATGATCTAAACACTATGTGTCAGAAAATGAATGAAACATTAAGCAAAATATCCAATTGGCTGGAGAATAATAGTTTGGAACTGTCAATTGAGAAATCAAAATGTATGTTATTTCAAAGGAGATCTACTAGAGATAGGCCTCAAAATATAATAGTCAATGGACATTCCATTGACTTTGTGAATAGATATAACTTTGATGATAAACTTAAATTCAATATTCATATTGATAACATAGTTGTTAAGGCCCGAAAGGGCATTGATGTCATGAGGTCTGTGGCAGGAATTCCTGGGGTGCAGATCCCAAACTACTGATGATGATTTACAGGGGATTGGTAAGATCCCACCTTGATTTTGGCACTATCCTCATTTATAATTCATCGCTTCAGAACCTTTACAAATTGGACAAAATTCAATTCAGAGCACTCAGGGTGGTATTAGGTGCGATGAAAACGTCGCCCACGGTTTCACTACTGGCTGAAACTGGTGAACTTCCCCTTAAGTGAAGGAGGATCTGGCTGGCGGAGAAGTATATTATTAAGTATTTGTCAATTGAAAATAATGTAGTTTCAAGAGGTCTTCTGGAATTGTACCAGAATAACAACAATATACAATTGCTTCATAATTTTCCAATTTTTTAGGGGCTCCATAGAGCTCTTGTCTATCTTCCTATTCTAAAAAAATTTGATAAATTCCCTTGCTATCTTTATGAATTTGAGTCTCAAATACTTTACATCCCCCTTATTTCATTTGATCTATGTAAAGACTCGCTTAATAATGACTTCCTATTTAATAATATTGTTGTGTATTGATTAACAATAATTATGGATTTCAGTTGTATTTTATGTTATACTTTATTCTTGAACAGACTTATAATATATATGAACAAGAAATAACATTGACAACTATTATATATTTTACTGACGGCTGACAGAGACGTTTTCCTAACGGTGCGTTGCTATGTATCCCCGTAACACTTCCCCTCGTTGTATTAATAAGCTTATAGATCTAAACGTTTGGGCGGCCTTCTGTTTCTAGTACTGCGGCGAATTACCACATCTTCCTGTTTCGGTTCGTTGATCTGAGGAACAGTCTCGGCGGCCGAATATACTACCTCTCCATTAGCCGGTTGCTGCTCCGCTCTCTCTAGTGTCTGGTTCTCTTTCTCAATATGTTTCTCCTTAACTGGTTCCTTTTCAGAGTCAACACCCGTGTCCGCCTGTGATTTTTCTTACGAATCAGTCAGATGATGCTGCCTAACAGACTCATCCTTGTGGATAGTGTGGTCCTTAACATGTGATTTTAATATTTGATCCACGTGTCTTTTATGAATTTTTCCATCTGCATTTATCTCATAGTGTAATTTTCCTATTTTTTCCACGATGACTCCAAATTTCCATTTATTGTCATCATACGATCGTATCTGTACTGTTTCTCCCACACTGAATTTTTTATTTATTTTTATTTCTTCTCTTTTGTTGTTCATTACTGTTATGAATTCCCTTTGAACCAAATCAATCCTTGTTCTATATAATCTTTTGAACATCATTTCACTAGGACTCAATCCAGTGGAATTATTTGGCGTTTTCCTGTGCATCATTAATATTTTTGATAGTTTGTCCTGGAGGGTACCTTCCTCATGTATCATGGCCTTTAATTTATTTTTAAAAGTTTGTACATATCTTTCTGCTTGTCCATTGGTCGATGGATGGAAAGGTGCTGTGAATTTTGATTGAATTCCATTTTGTTTTAAAAATCTCTGCATTTCTTCTGATCGAAATTGTTTGCCGTTGTCCGATACTATTATTAAGGGTAATCCAAATGTAGTGAACATCTTCTTTAGAATATTAATAGTTGTTGACGATGTAATAGATGATGTAGGTATCACTTCCAGCCACTTTGTATAGGCATCTACAACTATCAAGAAATAATTATTCATGAAAGGCCCCGCATAGTCGATATGTATTCTAGTCCATGGTTCTTTTGGATACTCCCAACTGTGCACGGGTACTTTGATAGGATTTCTTTGAAGCATGCAACATGCTTTACATTTCTTTACCATCTTTTCAATGTCAGAATCAATATTTTTCCACCATACATAGCTTCGTGCCAGTGCTTTCATTTTAACAATTCCCGTATGAGCTGTATGTAACTCTTGCAATATAGTGGCTTGTAATTGTTTTGGTATTACGATTCTAATTCCGTAGAAAATGCAATTATCTTGTAACGAGAATTCATGTATATTGTTCATGTTTCCTTTTCCTGATTTAATATTTTTATATAACTGGTGCAGTTCCGGATCCTTAGCTGTTGCTTCT
Source organism: Galeruca laticollis (assembly GCA_963921935.1). Taxonomy (NCBI): domain Eukaryota; kingdom Metazoa; phylum Arthropoda; class Insecta; order Coleoptera; family Chrysomelidae; genus Galeruca; species Galeruca laticollis. Next base: position 211,100,061 of record OY998176.1, read on the forward strand.
TTGATTTCCTCTCTAGTAATTGGCATCATTGCAATTTGATTTAGGTAAAATATATCGTCATCTGTCTCTCTTTCCTTATTTTCTGTATTATGTTCTAGTCTTGAGAAATAGTCCGCATTTGCATGCTCTGTTGTTTTCCTGAGTTTAATTTCGTAGTCAAATCCAGCCAAGAAATTCGCGTAATGTATCAGTCTAATTGCTGTAGTTGACGGCATCACTTTTGTGGGATGTAGGATTCTTGCAAGAGGTTGGTTATCAATGATAATTATAATTTTTCGACCATAACAGTACTGAAAAAACTTTTTGAGTCCCCATATCAGTGCTGCTGCTTCTTTGTCAAGTTGGCTATAATTTTTCTCGGCTTTGATCAAAGATCTTGACGCAAAAGCAATGGGTCTTTCGGTTTTATCAGGCATAATATGTGACAATACTGCGCCGAATCCCGTTGGTGATGCATCTGTAGCTAGCGTCACAAGTAAGTTGGGATAGAATGGGGTAAGTACTTTTTTACTACATATCTCTGTTTTTAAGCTTTGGAAAACATTTTCACATTCTTTGGTCCAATCAAATTTGGTATTCTTTTGTAATAGTTTATACAGCGGATTAAGTTTTGAAGCTAGGTTCGGTATGAATTGCTGATAATAGTTGATCATTCCGAGAAATGTTCTAAGTGACGAGACATCTGTTGGCCGGCAACTATTTTTTATATCATCTATTTTCTCGTCAGTTGGGTGTAGTCCCTCCTCATTAATTCTGTGACCAAGGTATGTAATTGACTTTTGAAAAAATTGACATTTCTTCCTATGTAGATGTAGTCCACACTCTTTTAATTTTCTGAATACTATTTCCAGTCGTTGCAGTAATTCTGTATATGTACGTCCTTGTAAAGCAATGTCATCAAAGAAACATGCTGTACCTGATAGCCCTTGTAATGTCTGATCCATATATCTTTGCCATATATTTGGAGCTACTTTTACACCAAACATTAAGCGATTTACTTTATAAGTTCCTTTACAAGTGCTAACTGCTTGCATTTTTGCTGAGGCTTCATCAGTTTTCATGTGTAGGTATGCTTGATTAATGTCCAATGTGCAAAAATATTTTCCTCCACTCAATTTGCTAAATATCTCTTCTATTCTTGGAATAGGATAGTTATCATTTTCTAGATTTTTATTTAATGTTGCACTGTAGTCGGCACATTTTCCCTGAAGGTTTCACTACAGGAACCAAAGGTGTACCCCATTGTGAGTAAGTAACTTTTTCAAAAATCCCAACTTCTTCCAATCTATCTATCTCTTTTTCTACTTGTTCCTTGAGCGCAAACGGTACTGATCTTGGTCTCAAGAATATTGGTGTAGTGTTTTCCTTTAATTTGAATGATGCCTGGTAATTATTAATTTCTCCAATTTGTTCTGAAAATAAATCTTCATATTCTTTTAGTAATTGGTGTAATTTTTCTTTAAATTCTTGTTCTGTGATGTCTTTGTTTTCTTCTGAACTTATTGCATTTACTTCAAAATTTATCTTAAGTTTCCTTATCCATTCCCTTCCGACTACGGGGTCTACTTTCCTATCAATCACGATTACTCTGCCCCAAATTACTTTGTTTTTGTATTCTATCATCATATTACAGGTACCCAGAGGTTGTATTATTTCCCCCGTATATGTTCTGAGTTTAATTCTAGTGCTTTTCAGTTCCAGGTTTTTGAAATGTTTGTTATAATAATCTGCAGAGCATGTAGTTACTGCTGCGCCTGTATCTAACTCCCAAGTGTGATCTGAACCATTTATTTTAATGTAATGTTGAATTTATCATTTGATGTGTTCACTGTAGGTATTGTATATATTTTGAAAATTTCTTCATTTTCTGTATCATCTGAGTATTCCTTTTCAATTTCTAATTGTTTCTGTTCTCTGAAGCAAACAGCCTCGACATGCCCTTGTTTGTGACACTTTAGACAAAAAAGTTTATCTTTAACCTTACATTCAAATGCTTTATGATCTGGTTTTCCGCATCTGTAACACATTATTTTCTTTTCCTCTCTGGTTTTATAATTTTCTGTATTTTTCTTGTATGTATTTCTCTTGAAGGTATTCTTGTTATATGTACTTTTCTTGACTGTAATTTTATTTATTGGAGAATTTTCATAATTTCCCATTTCTTTGCTTTCTGATTTTGATGTTTCAATTGCCATTGCAATTTTTATAATATCATCAACTTTCGTAGTGGGAGGTTCTTGTAGTAATCTTTCTTTAATTTCACTGCTACGTAGGCCACGAATAAATTGTACTCTCAGATGAGTTTCAAATGTACTATTTTTGCATCCATTGCAAACAAAATTGCATTTTCCACCTATTTCTTTTAATCCCGCCACATAATTAGCTATAGATTCATGTTCATGCTGTATTCTGAGGCAAAACTTGTGCTGTTGGGCTACCTCACCTGGTTCTGGAGCGATGTGGTTTCTCAAGATTTGTATGAGGTTTTCATATGTTTTTAATTCTGGTACATCTGGAGAGGTAATGTTTTTTAGTATCTGGTAATACTTTGGTCCAATGCAATTCAGGAAAATGTGCACTTTTGTATTGGCATTTGTCACACCTTTCAATGTAATGTAGTTTTGTAATCGTTGTAGGTAACTATCGAATGACTCGTTAATTTCGTCGTATGGTACAAGTGAAATGCCACTGACTTTAGACGTAGACGTATTTTCTTGGTTTAACATTGTTTGTTGTAATCTATTTTGCTGTTCTTGCATATTTTTCATTGCATCCATCATACTTGCTAACACTTTTGCTAGTTGATCCTCCATCCTCGTCGCCAATCTGTTGTGTATTGATTAACAATAATTATGGATTTCAGTTGTATTTTATGTTATACTTTATTCTTGAACAGACTTATAATATATATGAACAAGAAATATCATTGACAACTATTATATATTTTACTGACGGCTGACAGAGACGTTTTCCTAACGGTGCGTTGCTATGTATCCCCGTAACAAATATTATCATGGAAAAATGGCAGGATTGGCAGATATTTTTCACGGACGGATCCAAAGACAGACAAAATCGAGTTGGATTTGGAATTTACAACAAACACAACAATATCACTAATACAACTTCAGTCAGAATCTGTAATGAAGCCAGTATATGCACAGCGGAGATTTTTGCCATTTCCATTGCAATTAAAAGATTAAAAGAATTATAGAATGTAACATACCTAAAGCGTTAATATTATCAGACTCAGCAAGTGCATTAAGTAAAATAACCAGATGTGGTATCAGCGGCTCCTCGGAAAACACAGAGCTGGAGATCAGGAACGATTTATGGGAGGCTAAGAAAAATAACATTCTTATAAAATTGGGATGGATTCCGAGCCATACCTCCATAAAGGGGAACGAGATGGCAGATACGCTCGCTAAGAAAAGCCTTGAGTTGGATCATATAAATTTCAACTTGGTTGAATATAGAAATATTTTACCTAATATTAAATCTGATATCTACGAATTGTGGGAAGAAGAATGGAGAGAATTGTGTGTTTTGAAAGGTCAACATTTATACAGGCTATTGGATCACTTCCCTAAAAAGCCATGGTTTAGTGAAAGCCAATTGAACAAATCTAAATTATCCACTTATTCAAGATTAAGAATTGGGCACTGTTCTTCCAAAGATCACCTAAACAGAATTGGACTGGTAGAGTCTCCTTTGTGCGATTGTGGAGCAGTAGCTAATCTTAACCACATTTTTTTTGAGTGTGCAATTAACAAAGGTGTAAGGGACAAATTTTATATAGACATAATTAAATGCTTTAACCCGCTTGCTATGGTGCTTAATCTAAATTGTATATTGAGAGAGACTGCTGATTGTGTAGATTTGTTAGAATGTAAGTTTCTGAAGGACATTAACTGTAAATTGTAAATGGGTTTGTAAACTTTTGTGACTTTAGATTTTCGAATGAACTAAAATTTAATGTGCAATGGAAATCTATGTAGACCTTTAACTTTCAGACAGGAAGGAGTGATGACTATGGTCAGACGCACGTGAGTGCAACTTCTTTCAGTGATTATAATTATCTAGGTAGGAAATTTCATCTGGGTAAATAGTTCGGAAGAATTGAGCCCAAGATCTCAAAAAAGAAGAAGAAGAAGAACAGAAGGTTGAAGGAGAAAATGACATCTGAGAATATTTACAACAATTGTAGTCTGTGCCTTACACTTTTTACCTAAAGATTTTGGTCCAAATAAAGTTCTGAAAAGAGAAGTTTTCGCATCAGTCAATTTACCAGGTAAATCTATAATAATTAAAGAAAAAAAAACTAACAACTAACTAGGATACATTTATTCAATAATTGTTTTTATTTTCTAGAATCTATAGAAACAGTAACTGATGATGTTCCTTCCTCAATAATTGAAGCTGAACCATCAACCTCTTTAGCTGTACCACAAATTGGCACTGAGAGTCCTAGGACCTTAAAGTTACAGGAAGCTTTAAATGCTCAGTTTGTAAAAGTGAGAGCTAAAAACGCACAAGAATACTGTGCGATTAATGAGGCTAGTTGTAGCTATTCAGTTGAACCCGAGCTGAAATTATCAACACATGCTGTTCAAGATTCTAGTTTTGTCACACCAGTAGACTTGAATGCCACAGTTACTCCAAAAAGAAGTAAGTGAATAATTAATTGATTTATCAATATATAGGTGTTTAACAAAGAAATTTTCACAGAAATAGTAGATATTAGGTATAGGTCAATATTTTGATTCATTAAAAAACATGAAAAATTATTATGTGTAACGATTGGTCGACGAGGTCTGCGACAGCAGAAATAGAGCAGCAGCAGAGGTTGTCATTTTGACATATAGATATAAAAAGTTTGTCATTTTGTTACTGCATATTATTCTTTATTCTTGCGTAATTATTTAATGTTAATATATTATTTCGTTACTTAAAGTGTTCCTTTCAAAATATGTGTGTGTAAGACAACCCGCAATTAAACACTGATCACTCGACCTCTCCTCTGGTCGGCAAAACTAACCCGGTGCATAACATCTTCGCATCAAGTTTGGCGTCCCAACGTGTGACCAGAAGAATTGTTCGTGTATGTAACGTGTGCTAATTGTTTAAAAATTCTAAACAGACACTGATCGGCTCGTCAGTACTATTTAGAACGTTAGTTGTTTCATTAACACTCCGTATTTCATAACTTCAGGAAATAATTTTGTAGGAATTTTCGGTAGTGATTATTGAACTCCCTGTTGTTTTATGTTATGTAATGGAATCAAGCCGTAAGAAGCAAGACAGAAACATGACAGATTCGATTTAGCAGATAGTAATGTCACCCGGCATGTTGAAAACTCTCATCGAAAGCATTTGTATCAACATAAAAGATGATAATCAAACAGTAAGTAGTGCTAATTTTTCTGCATGCAAAGCTAGATTTGACGGATCTTCAGGAGCGGATGTGGATGCATTTATAGATACAATCACAACCTACAAAGAATGTTTGAAGATTTCAGATGAAAATGCTATCAAAGGTCTCAGTATGTTACTATGTGATGCAGCAGCTACATGGTGGCAAGGGATTAAAGGATCCATTACTTCTTTTGATGAAGCAACTAAGGCTCTTTTACATGCTTATGGATTTGCTAAGCCCGCATACCTAATATTTAGAGATATATTTTCCACTGCTCAAGGTAACGAGAAAACAGGTATATTTGTTAGTCAAAAACGTGCCTTATTTTCAAGATTACAAGGTGATTCAGTTGTCTCTGAACACGTACAGATAGATATGCTGTATGGATTGCTAAATCCATTGATTAGATGTAAAATCTGTCGTGATCAAATTAATGATTTTCGCGAATTTATTGAAGCAGCGCGAAATGCAGAAATATCTTTACAAGACAACGGTGCTTCAAAACCTGTTACTTCAAATCAGAACTCACACAATTATGTTCGAAAACAAAAACACTGTTCATATTGTAAAAATTATGGACATAATAAAGACGAGTGTCGTAAGCTATTAACCCGTGAGAAGAAAGCATCTACTGACACTCTAATAATCAAACCATTTCGGATAATAATGGTTCATCCAAAGTTCTAATTTGCTATGGTTGCCAGACATCAGGGTATATACGAAGCAACTGTCCAAAATGTTCGAAATCATCAACGTCAACTCGACCAGCTGAATTTCTGTGCAGCTCGTTTCCTCAAGCTTCAGGTAACTTGCGTCCTTTAGCATATATTACAGTTGAAGGTCATACAGGCGTGACATATCTTGATTCAGGCGCTCAATCCAGTATAGTAGGAGCAACGCTACGGGAAATTTTACTTAATGACAAGATTCCTTATACTACTAGACCCATGGAAATGATTCTAGCTGATAGAAAAGTAAGCTTAGGAACGGCTCTGTTTTTTGAAGCCTCTGTTACACTTCAAGACAGACAACATAATTTAAATCTAATTTCAATTCCTGAGCATACTTCTAGTAGAACGCTACTCGGATCTGACTTTTTGAAATTAGGCAAAATTGTATTAGATATCCCACGTGGTTGTTGGTGTTATGGGGATGCTCCAGAGATATTGTATCCATTTGTAGAGGAACCTCTCAACCAGTATTGTACGTTGAATGCTATAAATCTCTCAGAAGTCAATCTAAGAGATTCCGAAGCGACTAATTTAACTCATTCTCAAAGAACTGACCTTAACAATGTGTTGCAGGAAAATAGAGACATCTTTGAGGAAATTCTAGAGTCTACACCATATGCTGAACATTCCATACAATTATTGGATGATACACCTATTTCAGTCCCTCCATATAGGCTCTCGGAATATAAGAAAGAATTACTTCGGAAGGAAATCGATAAATTGCTGTCCATGAATATTATCGAAGAGTGCGACTCTCCGTATGCAGCGCCAGTGGTATTGGTTCCCAAAAAGGATGGTGGGGTAAGGCTTACCGTAGACTATTGTAAACTTAATCAATTACCCGCAAGGATATATATCCTCTGCCCCGGATTGATGATATAATTCACAGTACGAAACAACTCGAGTATATAACTACTCTGGATTTAAAAGCTGGTTATCATCAAATTCCTGTAAAATTTTCTGATAGAGATAAAACTGCCTTCATTTGCCCATATGGTACCTTTAGGTACACTAGAATGCCATTCGGTCTCTGTAATGCGCCAGCGACTTTCCAACGTCTCATTGACCGCTTCCGGTCTGGCCTTCAAGACGTTAATATCCTGGCATATTTGGATGATCTGATCGTCTTTTAGTAATCACTTAATGGACCTAAAAACAGTATTTAATCGTCTTCGCCATTTCAAACTTCACCTAAATCGAAATAAATGCTATTTTTCATGTGATTCTGTCCTGTATTTAGGTCACATCATTTCACCTCTAGGAGTTTCACCAAATTATGACAAAGTTAATGCCATAAATAATATACCAGAACCTAAGAATGTGCAGAACTTAATTTCATTTCTACAAACCTGTTCTTGGTACCAAAGATTCATACCTGGATTTGCTGATATAGCCCAACCATTGTCCATGCTCACTAAAAAGAAAACAAAGTGGTTGTGGGGTCCTCGTCAAATAGAGGCATTCAATCAATTAAAAGCTAGGTTAACCACCAGTCCAATCTTGCGACAAGCTGATCAATCAAAGCCTTTCATTTTAAGGACAGATGCCGGTGCCTACGCGCTTGGAGCATGTTTACTCCAGGGGGAGACATTGGAAAATGAGCGTCCTATCGAATATATTAGCAGATTGTTGACCACAGCGGAAAAGAACTATTCCACGACAGAAAGAGAAGCGCTTACTGTCGTTTGGTCAGTAACCAAATTTAAAGGTTACTTAGAAGACTTTACAGTCATTATCCAAAGTGACCACCAGCCCTTGAAATAGCTCATGTCTCTCAGATCAACTTCAGGTCGCTTAGCACGCTGGAGTTTAATTTTGCAATCTTATGATTTAAGAATTGAGTACACCCCAGGCCGTTTAAATGTTGTAGCGGACATGTTGTCTAGCCCAAGTGTGGCGGAAGCCACTGAGACTAACCTGGTATCAGTAGATATGCCCAGACAGCCAGTTAGCGAAATACGCAAACTGCAACTGGAAGATGGAGATCTTCTTAAAATTATTATCTCTTTCGAGAGCCTATCAAATAATGACCTTGACCTCAAGAGATGGCTAGAGAGAGGTTATGTGATGAATAATGGGAATCTTTACAGATATGTTCCCGAAGCCGATGAAGAAGAGGCTCAGCAGGTTGTACCCAAAAAGCAAATCCCATCCATTTTAGCAGAATATCATGACTCAGAACTGGCAGGCCATTATGGTGCTGAAAGGACTTATCGAAGAATTGCTAAACGATATTATTAGCCAGGAATGCGAACAACTATAGCGAAGTATGTGTCGAATTGTATTGAGTGTCAGCGCTACAAAGCAAATAACTTAGAACCAGCTGGACAATTGCAAACACCTGTTCAGTCTAGAAGGTTTAAAACCCTATCAATTGATCTGTTTGGTCCATTACCGGAAACTGTGGATGGTTACAAGTGGGTTTTCATAATAGAGGACACTGCCAGTAGATGGGTTGAGCTATTCCCTCTACAGAAGGCCACTGCAGAAAGGTGCGCTCGATGCTTAATCGATGAAATAATTTTAAGATATGGAACTCCAAGGAGAGTTATTAGTGATAATGGTATGCAGTTCGTAAGTGAAGTGATGCAACAAGCAGCCCATGTCTTAGGCTTCAAGCAAACTCTCACTCCTGTGTATCACCCCGCGGCTAATCTGGTCGAACGAAAAAACCGCGACCTCAAGTGTCAGTTGTCAATTTTGACAGAAAAGGATCATACCCAGTGGAAAGACAAATTACCGGCGATACGTTTCTCAATGAATTCAGTACAGTCGCAATCAACCGGTTTTAGTGCTGCTTACCTTACGTTCGGGAGCGAATTAAGAACGCCAGATGACGCTAATCGCGACCCTCGTGCTATCCTGGATTGTGATAATTTTGAACCCGAGATATCACCATATCTACAGACTTTAGCAACAACCTTAAGTGTAGCCCGAGAAAATCACGAGAGAGCTCAAGATCGTGCCAAAGACTATACCGATAAAAGTCACCGACCAGTCGCTCCATTCCAAGTAGGTGATACTGTACTCGTAGATGTACACGCACTTAGTAAATCCAAGGACTCGTATACCAGTAACTTCGCTCCGCGTCGCGATTGACCGTACCAAATCCATCGCATGGTTACTCCGACAACTTACGAGGTTGGTACCCTTAGAAAACCTTTTGAAGTGGTTGGAAAATATCATGTATCAGCGTTGACTACATACCACAACCTCGCCAATGCTAATGTTTCAGTGCCGGTACGACCAATCCGAAAAAGAGGTCGACCACGTAATAATCCTTTGGATACATCAGAGACGACTGTACCGGAAACTGAGATGTCGACTCACACAGCTCCAGTTATCTTCGCGACCCCTATTACGGAAGATATGTCACAAGAGGATACCTCGGAAGAAGAGGCTCATACCCAAACCGTAAGTCCTCCAAGGAGAAGAATCGCTAAACCCAAAAGTTGTTCCTGTTGTTTAGCGACCTCCAACTTCCCTGCTTCTACTCTCGAGACGATTCGTGAAGCAGAGGGGGGGAATTGTAACGATTGGTCGACGAGGTCTGCGACAGCAGAAATAGAACAGCAGCAGAGGTTGTCATTTTGACATATAGATATAAAAAGTTTGTCATTTTGTTACTTCATATTATTCTTTATTCCTGCGTAATTATTTAATGTTAATATATTATTTCGTTAGTTAAAGTGTTCCTTTCAAAATATGTGTGTGTAAGAAAACCAGCAATTAAACACTGATCACTCGACCTCTCCTCTGGTCGGCAAAAATAACCTGGTGCATAACATCTTCGCATCATAGGTACTTATAAATGCATTTATAATTTCATATTATTTAGTTACATCAAGTTTTGACTGTATACCTCTATTAGAATATTGCCTAAAATAGGGTTTAAAATTTAACATTTCAACAAAAATGTTATCCAAATGCAATGTATATTGCATATTCATATTATTTTTTATGGCTAATGATATTATTTTTTAATTTAGAAAGATATGATTTACTTGCTGAGGTGAATGTCTCTAGGGTTAAAGACATATCACCAAAAGCCAGGCGTCTCTATCAAATAGCCACTCAATTTAAAAAAAGAGCTACCCAGTTTAGAAGAAGTCGTCAGTTACTGTTAAAAAGGTATGCTGCTGAAACCTTTAAAAAATCTGAAATTTTTGAAAAATGTGTATCTATTATATTGTATCATATGTGTAATATTCGTTAGCACATGCTATTATCAATAAATTATTCTTATCTTAAGTTTGAGAAGAAAATAAACAAAATTTTATATTAAATTTTTGAAACTATTTGTCGACATTCGTCTTTTAATAAACTATCCTGGTTAATAAGAACGGATAAAAGCTTTAAACAGCTTTTTAAAACAACTTATCCTACTTTTAAGCCAAAATAAAATAACAGGTTGTTTCAAAAAGTGTTTAAACTTCGTGTAACTGTTTTTATTTGTTTATTTAAGAAAAAAGAATATAGGCATAATTTAAAAAACCTTCAGTATTTGCTTGGCTTGCCATCTAGTAGTAGCTAGTAAACTGTGACTAATCATGCAGGTCTCTTCCTTTATTTTTTCCCTGTTGGTGAATAGTAACCTTCCACCACAATAGATGGCGCAGCACTCGAGAAAACTTTGTGGCTTCGGTCTTAGTACAGGAGATTCCATTCTTCCCCGTATTAAAAGTATTTATCAATGTTAGTCTCATAATTCATGTCATACTCGTCAAATCTATGAGGTTGTCTTTTCTTTCTCCCCTTTGATTTTCAGCATCCTCAACATTCTGCTCCTAATCTCTATTTTCTTGGTTGTCATTATTCTCCGGGTGAGAACGGAACTCATCTTCACTTTTATCATCAGATTATTTACCTTATTGATAAGTGCTATCTAATATTCTATATTCTTGATTCTTTTGCCTATCACACATTCTTGTCCCGTCAAAAACAACATTTCTAGCTGAGATTACAGTTCGATCTAATGTATTCCACAAACGGCATCCGTTATCTATGTATACAACTAGAAACATTTTCTTACTTGATCTAGATGATTCTCACGATTTTCAGATGGGATGTGTATTATTACACCGGTTCTATGAATGTCAGAATGACAGCTTGCACTGAAAACATGTAGAGGGCTGAATAGGCGGAGTAGTCAGTCACCTGTCAAAGTGACAGTCTAGAATTTTCAAGATTTTGCTATTATGTTCCATATTGACGTAGTAGTATGTTATAGAATATTCTAGTCCTTTCTGAAAAGTTGTTTCTAGATATAAATAGAGATCAGTTGTGGCGGAGTCAGTCAGTCAATAGTTTGATATGTTAATAAGTTGAATTGTTAAAAAGTAGTATTGTATTGTGCTAAGTATTGAATAAAATTGTGAAAGTTATAACAGTGATGACAGCGGGAAAATAATTTATGGTCAATACTAGAAGTACAAATTACGACTCCGATATGGATGCTAGTAGTGGAGCGCCAGCGTGGTTTCTTCAGATGATGGAGCAGAAAAAAACAAGAAAGAAAACAAGAAAATGAGGAAGAAGAACGGAAAATGAAGCAAGAAGAGGAAAACCGTAGAAAACAAGAAAAGGAAGAAGAGGAACACAGAAGGCACGTGGAGAAGGAGGAGAGGGAGCAAATATTAAAGGCACTGTCCAATTTTAGTTCTACCTTTAAAAGTAAAATAGCGGCCTCAGATAACAAAATAGATATAATTGAAGAGGGCCTAAAAACAGACATAAATCAGTTAAGGAAGATTTGGCAACAGTAGAAAAAGATTTAAAAACTGTAGATAAAGATTTAAAAACGACAGAGAAAGATTTGAAAACAGACCAGCTTGACCTAAGACAAAAATTAGATGCATTAGTAAAGAAAATAGAAGCTAATCCCAATGATAGCAGTTTCATTAGTGATAGTGCCAGAACTGAAATAGTAAATTTGAGACGAACCAGTTTATCAAGCCACCTACATATGATGATCAATCATCTTGGGAGACATATCGACGCCAATTTGAGGCAGTAGCTAGTGCCAATGGGTGGAATGATCAAGAGAAAGCCACCTCCCTTATGATTGCTCTTCGTGGACAAGTCGCATGCATTCTGCAATTATTACCCCAAGACAACCCTAGCTATGACGTCATTATCCAAGCTTTGGGGAACAGGTATGGACAGCAACATTTAAAACAAGTTTTCGAAAGTCAATTGAAGGTGCGTATCCAAAAATAGACGAGAGCCTCCAAGAATATGGAAGTGACATAGAAAGACTATTGAGTTTAGCCTATCTACAGTAACCTCAAGAATTTTCAGATCAATTTGGCGTACAAGCATTTATTGATGGTTTAAGAGATACAGAAATGCAACAAGCCCTTCGATTACGCCACCATCTGACACCACAAGAAGTATTAACTTTTGCTCAAGAATTCGAAGCTGCTAAAACCATTTCCAAAACCGGACGTCCAAAATTACGAGCAATACACTTCGAGGAGGAGAATTTAACCGAAGTTATGGCTAGAATAGAAAACGTACTGAAAGACACGCTACAAAGTCGTACACTAATTCAAGAATTCTGGAAATGTTTCAACTGCGGAAGAATTGGGCATCTGCCGAGAACATGTAGGGTTCCATCAAGATCTTGAAGTCAAATTAGGAACTCGGATAATCAGACAACATCAAGACAACGTACATCCCCGCAGAGCCCAGATAAAAAAAGCTCATAGCCCCACGATTCGCACATATTTTTTTTTGAAATGGCCGAAATTTTACTGTTAGGGGATAACTAGAAAATCACGATTGCAAATTTATTGTCGACACTGGGGCATCTATATCATTTGTACGCCCAGATATGTTGACACAGAAATACGCATGAACACCTAAAAGCCTTGTGCTGGAAACCGCAACTAGTCATACTACTTCGATTTTGGGACAAGTAACAGCATCCATTCGAATTGTAAACGCGGCCATAGTTCACTCATTTTTGGTAGCAAACATTATGGAGGAATGTGTTTTGGGTTTAGACATTATGCAAGACAAATTTGTAATAGATTTGAAAAACAAAATTTTATCCATCGACAACGAAGAAGTAATCCTCAGTGGTGAAAATGATCAATCGCACAAAATGAAAGTTATAGTTGATGAGGATATAAGAGTTCCGGAAAATTCAGAAAGCATTGTCAGAGCTCTTCTTAAAGAGAAATCTGAAGATCTGACTATTGGGTTTATTGAACCGCATGAACCGACAGAAGATGGACTAATGGTAGCCAAATGTCTCGTAAAAATAGAACAGCAAATTCCCGTTCACGTTGCCAATACATCTAGGAGACCAGTGGAACTAAAGAAAAATCACGACTTGGGATATAGTGTACCAGTGAAGAGCCAACGACTATATCAGATTTGCCAAAACGCAAGGCCATTAAACAGTTAAAATATGTAGGTAGATATGGTGTGTGTGTGCATTGCATTTCTTTCTACGACAGCCGTTCACCAGCATTCACGTTAGTTTTGTATAATTTGTATTTGTATGCGGCATACCTAAATAAAGTAGAAATTATTGTTATGTACATACAATTTTAATTGGTTTTGTGGACAATGCCATCTGTAAGTATTCATTAGAAACACCTACACTTGAATAAATCGACCACAATCCTTGTAAAACCTAGTATTATTACTCGACGCTAGATGGCCCTTGTTTAATGAACTCTCTGGAATTTGGTAGCAGTTACTAGATCAGGTAGAATGTTACCGTAGATTCTAGTATGATGTATTAAATATACAATCCAACACTCATGTAAAGCTATCATTAGTGTAATAACCCTAAGTTGACAACTGTACACGCCATATGTCAATTCTGTTTTTCTTTTTCTATGACTGTTGTTGTCCATCATCCTTTTGTTGTGTATGTCATGTTTTAGTTAAACATTTTCTACTAAATAAAGTAATTAGTTCAGAAAGAGTTGTTTCTCTTGGATACTGAAATACAATAGGTTATGGTCCCAGTAATTCAGTAATAGTTTTACTGTATTTGTGTTAAAAATAACGGTAACGACCAACTTATGGAGACACTCATCAAAGACTTTGACAAACTAACACCCGAAGAAGTGAGCAATGCAAATAAATTTGTCTTGAATCACCTTAGCCTTTTCGAAACCGGAAAATCTACAGGGCGAACCAACTTGGTCCACCATTTAATTAATACAAGAGATGCACCACCGATACGTCAAAACCCAAGAAGACTTCCATTCGGTAAACAAAAAGATGTAGCGAATATGATACAAGACATGTTGGATGAGAACATTATTGAAGATTCATCTGGACCGTGGCGTTCTCCAGTTGTTTTAGTAACTAAGAAAGATGGAAGTACACGGTTCTGCGTTGACTATCGCAAATTAAATCAAGTTACTGTAAAAGGCAGTCACCCCCTGCCACGTATAGATGATTCACTGGAGACCCTATCTGGCTCTCAGTGGTTTACCACAATAGACTTAAAGAGCGGATACTGGCAAGTTGAAGTTCATCCCGATGATAGAGATAAAACCGCTTTCTCTGCTGGAAATAGTCTTTATCGATTTCTAGTACTTCCATTTGATCTATGCAATGCTCCAGCCACTATTGAAAGACTTTTGGAAATGGGGTTAAAAGGAGTAACGTGGACAGCCTGTCGGTGTTATTTAGATGACATCAGTATAATGGGAAAATTCATAAAATTTTAGTTGGTGCTCATTTTTGGAATTTCTGGAGGACGTCCTCATCAAGAATTGAAAATTTTAAAAATAAATCATGTTAAAGATTTAGAAAATGCATTTTTAGTTAATTTAATTGATAAACAAACCCAGATTCTTTGTAATTCGTTGTATGTTTCACGAGGTCTCCAAAAATATATTCTGCTTAGACCACCAGATATAGAACAATTTTTTGTTAATTACCAAAAAGGAAAAGTTCGTAGAAAATAGTCGGAATTAAGAAAATTGGTGAACAGACAAAAATAATTGCTGAATTTTTAAAATTACCTGATGCGAATTTATATACGGGACATTGTTTACGCCTTAAATAGTAAAAAAACTATTTCATAAAAAATATTGATCATACATTTGAATAGATCTTCTTGTTCGGGATTTAAACCAAAATTGTTCACCAAATACGGTATAGTATATTGTACAATGAGCATGAAATGACATACATTTCCCACGAGTAGGTATATGAAATTTTGTAGTACGAGCGTGACCATTCACAAAACTGTGTTATTTAATTCTTTCTGATAAATGTCCCCTATCACGACTGCCTGTACACCATATATTTTTCTTTGAAAAGAAAATAAGCAGCAGTGTTGATAGTAGGCAGCATCTAGTATTTTAGAATAATAGAGCCAAAACCGAAGAACTGATCTATATTTAGAAGTTGGAAAGTAGGATGATTTGGTGGGCGACCTTCAGAAAACGGCCTGAAGGCTGTAGATTGTTTTTATTTAAGTGGCACCCTATATAGGAGCATGTTGTTTTTGCTGTTTTAGCGTTCTCAAGATAATTCGATGCTAAACAAACAAGTATTGAATGTATAATTTCTCTGAAATGTTTAATTAAGTTGTATTGTTACGTTTAAATGAATAAGAAAGCAAAATATTAACCCTTCTTCTTTATAAAAAAATTTGCATTTGATTATTGTACATTTAATGAACTAGTATTTTGTTTTGTGTCTGATAATTTTGAGAACGCCAAAATTATATTAACAATAAAATTTTCATGTGGGATTTACAATTTTGGCGGTTTTGTTAGTTTTGACTACAACCACGCAGATGTACTAAAATTTTAATATTAAGATGACTATCTACCTGTATATAAAGGTTATATATATTCAGTTTATTTTTATGGGCAACCGTATAGACTAAGTTCATTGTATCTCTACATTATCTTCCGTTAGTTTAATACATTTTTCCTTTCTGTACAATTATATTTACTGTTAATGTATAATTTGGTTGAAAAGCTTAATTATAAATATATTTTTTGTGTTGTTATTGACAGCATAGAAAAAGTATATATATATACTACCAAAAAAAGACTGGCCACACTTTATCTAGTTGGCTGAAACAATAGTCGAAAAATTGAAGAAAATATTTTGTAGATAGTGTAGAAAAAACGAATCACTAAATGAATAATAGAACGAAGATTAAACTACAAAAATAATTGAAATACTAACAAAACTGCCATCTACGGATGCCAGTAAAACTTTGCGCCATGTACACGTCTCAAGTTACTCTAGAAAGACAAAAATTTCCATTTAATAAACAATTAAAGTACCTAATCAGATTTAAATCACAAAAAATTTTGAAATCACGTAAAATACCATGTCGTATATTAAATTTATCCACCTTTTTCTATTTTCAATTGATACTTACAAAGAAACATTCTTCCAAATAATTCTCAATTCATTGACTGAAATGTATTTAGATAAAAATTTTTATATACTTAGTTATTTTCCAAACAATTTTAAGCTGATCTAAAAAATCATTTGGCAATAAAAAAATTTATAAGACTTGCCCAATTTTTGCTGTCTTATACCAAAAAAAGTATCAATTGAAAATAGAAAAAGGTGGATAAATTTAATATACGACATGATATTTTACGTGATTTCAAAATTTTTTGTGATTTAAATTTGATTAGGTACTTCAATTGTTTATTAAATGGAAATTTTATTCTTTCTAGAGTAACTTGAGACTTGAACAGGGCGCAAAGTTTTACTGACATCCGTAGATGGCAGTTTTGGTAGTATTTCCTTTACATGATAAATCTATTTTTATCATCTAGCACCCATAAAAAGATAATGAATAATTCATCTGTTTCTAATTACCTTGAGAATGTCCAATGTGATACAGTGTTTTATTTCCAGTTTTTTCAAGAATGAAGTCAATAGTTGTTGGTATATCATAAATGCCTATTTCATGCCAACTGAACATCCAAAACTCTTTATTCTTGTCCGGATTTAGTGTCGTGTGGTTTCTTGAATATATATTGCCTCTGCAGTTCATCATCCACACATCGTACCCATGATCAGCTAGGTTATAGGCTAAACCTTGTTGGGGTCCGAAAAGCACATAATCAGTGGCGGCTAGAAAGAGACCATGCTGTAACAATACTACTTTGCCTTCTCTTTTCCCAGTTTTTCCATGTGGCATTCTGTAATATTTATTATTTTTATTCTAAATAATAACAGACCTACAACATTTCATTTCGTGTGTAGTTTGAAAGAAGCTAAAGAAAAATGTAAACGGAATCAAGTACAAGTCATAGAGTTAAATCGTGAGAAACTCAATTTCAAAGAGATACAATTCATAGATTATTTAGAAGGAATATATTATATTCATTTAAGACTGCAATAATTCAAGTTTTATATGAGGGAGATAGGGAAATTAGTAGAGTCTCATAGATCGCCACAACTAAAACATTTGGATATTTTCTTCAGGGGATTCTTGAAAGAAAAGGGTAGTTAAAGTTTAAAGATTTTTTTTATTGTTTAAAGTCGCATCCACCCAGAGGGTTATTAGCGACTGCTGTATTTATTCAACGATACAATACATATACATTACATATACAAATATATAGATACATATACAATACAGCTATGTACAATTTACATTTCTAATTATTTCTTAAATTTTGTCAAGTAAGTTAATCGTTCTAAGGTATGCGCAAAAGTTTTCAACGTTACACTGTTCCCCTAAGACCACTTTTAGGTTAGATTCTATTGACCACTGTGTTCTCGCGGGCTTAAGTGACGGACACACCACAAAAAAATGTTTTACAGATATATTCTTTTGACACGATTCACATACAGGTTGGTTTGTTCTTGTGATGATGTGTGAAAGAGTGGCGAATGTATGTCCAATTCTTAATCTGGTTAAGATCACTTGATACCGTCGGTTCACTGGGATATTATTCCATTTTTTCATTGATGTTTTCACTTCAGAGAGTTTGGATGATGAATTGTTCCAGTATATTTGCCAGTCGGAGGTAATAATGTTTTTGTAAAACTGCTTGAGATCTGCAAGAGGTGTCTTATTCTCAATCTCTCAATCTTTGGGAAGTAGTGTTTTTAGCTAGGTCATCTGCTTTTTCGTTATATGCGATGCCCACATGTGCTGCGATCCACATAAATTCAATTGTCCTTTTGACGTTATTAGCCGTGAAAAGTTCATTTTTTATATACGAGACAATTGGATGTAAATGTTGGAACTGTTGTATGGCTGTGAGAGAGCTCAAGGAGTCGGTTAATATTAAGGTTTTTGTTTATTTTTTCCGTATTCGCATATTCTACTGCTTTCCAAATAGCATATAATTCGGCGGAAAACACGGAATTAGTCGGCGCTAGTGTAAATGAGTGTTGTATATTCTCCAGAACCATGGATGCACCCACACCTTCTTCAGTTTTTGAGCCGTCGGTATATATATGTTTGTAGCTTTGGTAATTGCTTATTTTACTTGCAAAGAATTCCCTAATCGTTGAGTGGTTCATTGTAGATTTACTGAATTCAGTCATACTAGAGTCACAACTTAAGAAGATGAAAGACCAGGGAGGAAAGGATGGTTTGTAGCAGAGGTTGTAAGTGAGAGGTAAGGATATGTTTAGTTTGCTTTGGTAAGGGTATAGTCTTTCATGGTATGGGGGATCAAGTCTCGGATGCAGTTGAAACATGTTTCTGAAACTATTTGCAAATACGTTCCGATGGACGGGTTTTTCGGGGATCGCTGCAACAGATGCCGCATAGCTGAGAGTTAGATACATTCGTCTTCGGTATAAATCTGGTTCACCTAGTTCACATAGAATACTGTAAACCGGGATTGTGCAAAATGCTTAAGGCAATTCTAACGGCATTGTTTTCAATAGCGTCCAATTGTTTTATTATGTGCCTTTTAACGGAATTATAGATTTTGATTTTGATCTAATGATGGATCTGTATATTTTGGTTAGCGTTGTGCTACCTGCTCCCCACATTTTTGAGGATATTGTTCGCATGAGATTTAGGTCTCTGGCATTTAAGTTTCAAATTTAGGATGTGTTTCTTCCAGCTGAGACTTTGATCGGAAAACATTCCCAGGAACTTAATTCCATTCACAACTGAAATAGATTCCTCAAACAATTTAAGATTTGGAAGTACTATATCCGGGCAGCGCTTAGTGAATAACAAACTTTTGGTTTTTTGTGCAGAAAATTGTGGTCCTGAAGTTTCTGACCAATTTTCTAAGTGAGGTAGAAAATATTGTAGTTGGTTATACAATGAAGTTATGTTCCGTCCTGTCGAGTATATTACTAAGTCATCTACATATAGCCTAGCTTTAATATTCGAATTACAGTTTTGGATGATATCATTTATAGCAATTAGAAATAGAGTTACACTTAAGGAGCATCCCTGTGGTATCCCATTAATTTGGGTTTTTAAAGGTGAATATGTGCCATTAGCTCTGACCGTAAAAACGCGATTTTTCAAAAAGCTGCAAACAAATTTTAACATATTTCCTCTTATGGACCAGCTTTCTAATGTTTTTATGATCTTGTGACGCCAAGCGGTATCATAGGCTTTCGATATATCAAGGAAAATTGCTAACACATATTGTTTATTAGCAAAGGCTTCATGTATTTCCGATTCTAGATCCACTAAGTTATCAATTGCTGATCTTCGTTTTCTGAAACCGCTTTGTTCAGGAATAAGAAGATGTCGACTTTCCAAAGTCCACATTAATCTGTCATTGATGATTTTATCTAATATCTTACCCATTGCACATGTGAGCGCGATTGGTCTGTAAGAGCTTGTGAGTGCTTTGGGTTTACCATGTTTATGCATTGGAATAACAATAGATTTAAGCCAAATCTGAGGAAAGGTATTGTTTGTCCATATCCTATTGTAAATATGTAGTAGCAGTTCATTGGCTAGACTTGGGAGTCTTTTGAGGAATGTTATTGGAATATTATCTGATCCAGCTGCTGTTTCTTTTGATGAGTGTATTGCGTGATTTAATTCCTGCATTGTTATTGGTTCGTTGACTGGTTCATCAGAATTTTCTTCTAGTTCTACGGAGGTTTGTTCCTGTATACGTTTGAAGTTTAAAAACTTGTTTGTGTAGTTGGTATCGCTAGAATGTTTCTCAAATGATCTTGCGAAGGTTTCACAGATTTGTTCAGGAGTAATAACAATGTTATTTTGATATTTTAGGACATTTATGTGGGACTGGTAGTTCACTCCAGAAATCTTTTTATTATTGTTCCACACTATTTTGGATGGGGTAGAATTGTTAATATTGAATATAAACTGTTTCCAAGAATCCCGTTTGCTTTTTTTTATTGTTAATCGAGCTTGGGCTCTGAAGCGTTTAAATTGGTTTAAATTTTCCTGAGACTTCATTTTCTTGTATTTGTTAAATGCTTTTTTGTAGTTCTTTGCTGCTTCTGCACATTGATTATTCCATCAATGAACAGCTGGATATTTTTTGATAATTCTAGTTCTTCCGATAGCAAGTTCTGCAACAGTTATGATAATGTCGGAGAGCTTTTCAACCATATTATCAACATCTGAGCTCAGAATATCACTGATACAATTGTCGCTGAGTTTGTTCAGTATTAGATTATTAAAGTAATCTCAATTGGCTATGTTAAAGTACCATTTTTCCGGAGGTGGGACTTCATTTGCTGAGCTGCCATAAATAATGATAGGAGAATGATCGCTATCGTAAAGATCTTGCAGGACCTCCCAGTTGAATATCAGTGATAAAGTAGGATAACAAAGGGAGAGATCTATCGCCGATTCTGCGCTAGTGGCGGTATTAAATCTGGTTGATCGGCCATCATTCATAAGATTTATATTTTTTTGGTTAATGATTTGTTCCAGTGTATTTCCAAATTGGGAGTTGCTTTTTGAGCCCCAAATATTATTATGGGCATTGAAGTCGCCAACTATAAGTCTTGGATGTGGGAGTTGAGTTAGTAAATCTTCAATCTCTTGCATACTGGGTGAAGTGTTTGGAGGACAATAAATATTACATAAAGATAATTTCATTGGTCCATCGATGCAGACGGCGACAGCCTCGAGATTCGTTTTTAATTGTATGGGTACTGCGTCTATAGAATTTTTCACGTAAATAGCCACGCCTCCGATTGCAATAGACAGGTTTGTTCTATTTTTATAAAAGCAAGAGTAATTATTCATGTGGTAGATCTTATTAGAGAAACGTGTCTCCTGAAGACATATTATTGAAAGGGGCCTGTTCGGCTAGTGAAATTTTTAACATTTCTAAATGGGCATATAACCCGTTCAGATTCTATTGTAATATAGTCGTGAATTTAATAGGTATTTTAAATTCTTGAGGTCGAGCACATAGGTATTGATGATACAGACGAATCGCTATCCTCTTGATTACTAGATTCTTGACTTAATTGAGATATCATTAGAAATCCTGGTATATTTATATTCCATTTTTTTATCCGTGAAGTAGTGTCATTGATCAATGAGGCCATTAATATCTTCTGTATATAACTTGGCTACGCTTAGTAGGTCCGGTGAACCATGCACATTTCCGAAAAAATCGCACAATTGTTGGTAGGTAAGCACATGTTTGTCTGTCGTTTCAAAAAATGTCTTGTTGATTCCATTTGTTTTTCGATATTTATTGTAGTTAGTGTTTGAACGTCAATTTTTGCTTTTTTTCGGAGTTTTGTTATTTTGGGCTCCGTGAAATTCATGTCGACCGATTGTTCAACAGCAGAAGGAGTTTCAGACAGGGATCGTTTGGTTTTTTTATAGGATAAGGATGGAGCTGTGTTCATTTTAATAGAATGTGAACTTTGTGGTTCGGTTTTAGATGTTGTGTCAGAAATACTTGAGTTTTTATTGGTTTTTGGTTTCTTCTAGAGATGTATCAGATGCAAGGTTTTCGGACTGCAGTATTAATGTTGGGGTAGAAGAAATGGGATAGAGAGTTGCTGCTAGTATATGTGTTTCTGAAACCGTAGATTATTGTGGTGTTGGTGCGGCTACATGAGCAGGTGGTAAATCTGTTGATGTAGTTGTTGTTAGGTTTCTTGGTAGTACTTGTGATTGTGTATTACGGAGCGTACATTATGTTGCAACATGCCCTTTCTGCTTACAATTATAACATATATAGTCGTCGAGGGAGAGAAATATTCGATAAGAGGTGCCCTCATGATTTACAGTAATAAAACCTGAGATTTGAATCTGGTTCTGGTCTACAGGTGAAATATAAGTTTGCCTACGAAAACTTAGAATGTGCTTGAATTCTGGGTGTGAAGTACCAATGCGATGAAACGTAATCTGCGACATTATTTTAATGCCACTTCGTGGTATTTCATTTTCTAATAGTATATTTGGTATAGATGGGCATACATTTGACAGTACCGCAGGTGTTATTAATCGCCGAGCCTTAATCATAGTTTGTCCAAGATTTATTGAGCCATCATTGCTATTCATAAATGATTCAACCAAATTTTCATTTGCCAAGTAAATGCAAATGCGGTTATTGGAGATTCTGGAAGAGGAGATTATATTTTTTGGTTCAATGATATTCCCTAAAGAAATGAGGTATTCCTCCAATTTTATGTTATCAAGTGAAGGAAAAACTTTTGCTTGTTTTTCGTTTGGGAATTTTGGTGAATTCTTTACTGTTGCGTAAGATTCAATTTTTTGAGGTTGAGTGCCCCCTCTATCAGGGACACTCTTATTCACCTATTCATCCATTCTAACTACGGCCCTGTCTAATGTGTAGAAATATAAACTACTAATGTGTTTTTGATTATACTGGATTAGGAATGTCGATGTAACTCGTTGTTAAAAATTATGTCTATGACAATTTAGAGAATTAATTAAAAACTCACAGATTCCGTAGTAATACAGAAGATGCTTAGATCTTGAATACTAGACACTGTAACTAAATTATTTCGTACTGAATTTAACTAATTTTATGAATTATCGGAGCTGATATTAAACACACCCGGTGCTCAATTTGCCAGGACCGAACTCCCTAAGTTTAAAGATTGAATTTTAGATCTTAGATTTTTTATCAACAACTCTGTAACCAAGGACGTAACGCAAAATTTTTATTCTTACGATATAATGTGTTTTCGGAAAGGAAGGGAGTTAATTATAGGCAATAATAATGATATGAGGTGGGTGATTAATAAAAAACCTTGTAGATTGAAAAGATCTCTCGATGTTTCGATACTTCATGGACATACGCAAATTAAATTTATAAAGTCAGACAAAATGCTAATTAAACGCTTATCAATAAAAACAATATTATAATTGATCATAAGTTTTTAATTAGTGATAACAAATTAATGAATGAAAAATAAAAAGGGGCAAATTTTGAATAAATAATCAGTAGGAAGCTAAAGAAAAATAAGTTAATCGAACCGATTAGTAAATTGACAGGTAAACAATTTAGTAGTAAAACAACGGTTATTTTGAGGAGCTATACTACAAAAACAAATTATTGAGATATCAGGGTCAAGGTCACTTCAATAACGGTTAAAATGTGGAAACTAGAGGCGTGCGTATTAATGTGTATGAGGGTTAGAAACTAATAAAAATAAACTGTTAATTATTTGAAGTGGAGTCCGGTTCTGGCAAATAATATAACAAGTTGTTTTAACCTCGCTCTTATATTTTGTTAATTTTCTAGTAAAAACACAGTGTAGTTGAATTTCGCTTTATTGCCATAGTGTTGTTAATTAGTTACTTCCTATTGTTCACCTGTAAGTACCCAAAATTTAAGATTTTTCTCGAAGAAAATAAGAAATTTACCATTAGTATAAACTTAAAATACGAAGTAAATATCAAGTCAAGATTTTTTCCGTACCTAGGTACTGGGATGGACAGGGTCAAACCTGCCCAATACGACCTAGTATAATTAATTAAACATATTCTAATATGCCACTGTTAATTCCCACACAGACCACTTCTGACTACAGGAGCTCTGAAACTGATCAACGACCCCTACATTCCAATACCAACAACATAATGATCAATAACATACCATTATATTCCTCTTCTCAAATCCTATCCAACCAAACAAAATCCTATTCTAACGTTGCGAAACAAACAAGATATCCTAATAAAGAACAAGCTATTATTTTTAACGCATTAGAAGGAATTCCTATTCAAGACTATTTAATTCCTTTGGGAACTGTTATACAACCAAAATACATCACACATATCTCTAAAATAACTAATAACAGAATCTGCGTATATTTAGCCGACAAAAATATAGTCAATAAATTCCTCGACGATATTGGAGAAATAACGGTAAATGGTGAAATACTTAAGGCCAGAAAACTTGTTACACCAGCAGAAAGACTTGTATTATCGAATGTATGTCCTACCATACCGAATGAACTTTTAATAAATGAATTACAAAATATACGTCTAAATCCAATTTCACCTATGTCAGTACTAAGAATCAGTACAGCTCTTCCGGAATTTAGTCATATTCTTAGTTTTAGAAGACAAATTTTCGTTACGCCTCACAATATCCAAATTCCTGATTCTATATTGATCAATCATGATAATACATCATACAGAGTATTTGTAGCACTAGACGGAATGACTTGTTTCAAATGTCGCCAGACAGGAGATCTTGCAGCACACTGCTCAGTTTCTATCTCAGCTAATTTAACTCAACAACAGACTGACACAACTCCTGCACCTAGTACATTATCAACTAATAACGCCACAAACTGCACACCTACTCCTATTATCGATATAATAAAACCCTCCACCATTGGAGCGATCAACAATCCCAACACACCAATTCCATCAGCAACCAATACTCCAAAAAGACCCGCATCTGAGAGCCCCACTATAGAAGAAAAAAGCTCAGAATCAATTTTCCAAAAACCTAACCATCTTAAAAAACAATAAAAAAAGTTAAGACAACCTCAACAGTGATACCAGCTATTCCTGTAAAAATTTTACTTCAACCAGCCAAAGCATATATAACAAACAATTCTGAAGGACTGCCATTAAACTACACGACCAACTTGTAGTCCTATTTGAAAATACTCTTGGCTCTCATAATGCCCTGGAAGTAGTTAGTGACTACACAACTGACTATGGATCTCTAGTGATCATGTTAAACAAAATTTACCCTCTGCTTACAGAAAGACGAATTAAAAGCCGTATCACTAAACTTAAACAAAAAATATACAGACACATAGGAGACGAAATCAATTATGAATCGATGGCTACAGAAAGTGACTCGTCCTCTCATGAATAGAACTTCACTTTCATTTATTTATTATTATTTATTTTCAATCCAATGCTATTTAAATCAATAATTCAGTGGGACCTGGATGGATACTACGAGCGTCTGCCTATGCTACAAAAAATCTTATCAGAACACCTTCCTGACATTTTATGCCTTCAAGAGACACATTTTAAACTAGATCATTATCATTCACTAAAAAGTTATCAGTGCTTCTTTAGGAACAGAACAAATCGTCAACATGCCAGTGGCGGAGTTGCGATTTATGTATCGAACACATTAGAAGCAGAAATTATTCCGATTAATTCCAACCTGGAAGTCGTTGCCGCAAAAATTAAGAGCTCGCACCCAATACACATATGTAATATGTACCTACCGACAGGTTCATTGGACATGCAAGTTATTTGTGATGTTATTAATCAAATACCAACACCAAGATTAATTTTCGGTGATTTTAACGGTCACCATATATTTTGGGGCTCCGAATCTAATGATAATCGAGGTCGAACAATTGCGAATGTTATTGACCATTTTAATTTTAATATATTAAATGATGGTACTAAAACTCGCTTCAATTCTGCAACAGGAGAATCATCAGCAATAGATCTACCCTTTTGTAACCCTACGGTCTCGTTATCGGTATTTTGGGAAGTAGTTCCTTACTCATATGATAGTGATCATTACCCGATTATTATACGAAATACCAACTTCGAAACTAAAACTACTTCACCATCTTACATTTGGAGATTAAAGAATGCAAACTGGGATGCCTTTTTCTGAAAATATTCAAAAGCAAATAGAAAACCTTACTACGACCGAGAATATTGATAAGGATTTAAGAAATCTTGAAAATATTATCATATCTGCCGCAGAATCTAGTATTGGTAGAACAAAGCTTGTTACAGGTAGAATTCCAGTTCCATGGTGGAGTAAAACATGCGAAGACGCCATAAAAACTAGTAAGCATGCCTTCAACGTTTACAAAAGACACAAAACCACAGAAAACCTCGTTGAATTCAAACGACTAAGAGCAATTTCTAGACACATAATAAAAACTGCAAAAAAAGAATCATGGAGACAATTTGTATCTTCAATTAATAGATCCACTCCAATATCAGATGTATGGAAAAAAATCAAGAATATTTCTGGTAAAAGCTCCATTCAAAAAATAACATCTCTAGATCTCAATGGAATAACTGTTACAGACGACAAACATATTGCAGATATACTCTCTGATACATATGCTAGTCACTCCAACAACAATAATTATGATAACGCCTTTATTACCAAAAAGGTCTCACAGGAAGCAAATGATATTGAAATTTTTGACATACTTGATCCATTAAATCATAATATAACTGAAAATGAATTAAATGAAGCACTAGAAGACTTAAAAGATACATGCGGAGGACCAGATGACATTCCTGTAGTATTCTTGAAGCACTTACCTCAAAATTCCAAAGATTACTTGTTACACCTATACAATAAAATCTTGGCTAAACACCTCTTTCCAGAAAAATGGGGTGAAGCTATTGTCATACCAATACTAAAACCTAGAAAACCTAAAACAATCGCTGCATCTTATAGACCCTATCTCACTAACTTGTTCAATGTGCAAGCTACTCGAGAAAATAATTAACAAACGACTTTTATGGACACTTGAAAGCGGAAACCTTCTGATCCCGGAACAAAGTGGCTTCAGAAAACATAGATCAACTTTAGATAACATTGTTGAATTAGAAAGCTTTATTCATGAGGGTTTCGCATGGAACCAGACGTGCATGGCCATATTTTTCGATATTAACCGGGACACGGTGTGGCGATATCATATATTGAGAACGTTGAGTGAATGGAACATACAAGGCCACTGCTTAGCTTTTATCAAAAACTTCCTCCAAAAAAGAACTTTTGTTGTCAGAACAAATACACAGATATCTAAGAATAAATTACAAGAGAATGGGACACCGCAAGGCTCCGTAATAAGCCCAACATTATTCATTGTAGCCTTGAATAGCATCTTGGAGAATATAAAAGCACCCCTAAGAGCAAGAATATACGCTGACGATCTAGTTGTTTTCTTAAAAGGTACAAATATGACCACAATGAATAATTTTCTCCAAGATTTTCTAACAAACCTGGAAATTTGGTGTTCGCAAACAGGAGTTCGTTTTTCAACCTCCAAAACTCACTGCATGTTATTTAGCAAAACAAATGAACTATTTCAACCTAACTTGATACTACATGGCAAAAATCTAAAGATCATACCTTCTGTAAAAATTTCAGGTATGCACTTAGACAGCAAATGAAATTGGAAAATACACATCAACAATCTAGCCTTAGAATGCCAGAAGAGATTAAACATTCTAAAAGTGGTAGCTAACCAGAAATGGGGTGCTGATGGACCAACTTTATTGTTACTGCATAAATCTCTTATCAGATCAGTATTGGACTATGGCTTTATAGCATATGATACAGCAAACAAAACTGACACCGACCAACTCGAAATAATCCAAAATTCCGCTTTCCGGATTATACTTGGAGCTTTTAGAACTACACCGGTAAAAAGTCTACAGTGGGAATTAGGAGAACCAGCCTTAAGTCTAAGGCGAAAATTTCTTAGCAGCAATTATGGAGTTACTATTCTTGCCAATATGTCAAATCCAACATATCAGTACACACACTCAAATAAATTAGAAGGATTTTTTACTGGGAAATCGAGGACACCAAAACCGTTTTACGAGAGAACTAGAACATACTTTCAAGAAATTGACTTCTGCCTACCAAAAGTTTACCCAATTGCCACTTATTATAACATAGAACCCTGGATGGTAAAGATACTAAATTGCGACAAAAGCTTTACTAAATATGATAAACAAAATACAAACCCAACTGTTATAAAAGCCAAGCTGTTCGACACTTTGGGAAAGTATCCAAATTACCGAAAGATATATACAGATGCCTCGAAATCGACCATAGGCGTAGGAGCAGCTGTAGTAACTGATTCGCAGAAACTCCTATATAAACTTCCATCCTACACAAATATCCTCTCGGCAGAACCATTCGCTATATATCAAGCTTTAACACATATCAACGAAAGCAGCCACCACAACTCTTTCCTTGTCCTTACAGACTCCCTTACTTCCTTACACTATATACAAACGATTTATTCTAAACATCCCCTAGTAGAAATTTATCTTGGCGCAATATTGGCCAGACGTTGCCGCCAATATTCGACAATATTGGAATTAGAAAAAAATGTTAACGCTTTCCAATACTCAACCAATATTGCAAAGGCAATATTAGAAAAAAAACTAGATCCCATGTATATCCAATATTGGTGATATATTGTCAATATTGCACCAATGTCTTGCCAACATTCACAATAAAATATTGGCGGTATATTGAGAATCAATCTGAGGCCAATATTGCGTAAATATTGGAATCTTGCTGCAATATTGCGCCAATATTCCAATATTGGGGCGATGTTGCGCCGATATATAGCCAACATTCAGTTCTACTACGGTCCTTTGGTTCATCTCATTAAGAAAGAACTCTACGTTGCTATAGAACGAAACAATAATGTCATCTTTATATGGATCCCATCCCATATTGGTATTAGTGGAAATGAAGAAGCGGACAGATCTGCTCGTAATTCCATCACAGATGAAAGTGCGGTATCGATTTCAAAGGTGGTTAGTTCGGATCTAAAGTGCGTATTAAATAGGAAAGTGATCGCTTTGTGGCAATCTCAGTGGACTGAAAGTGACTCAAAACTTCGTGAAATTAAACCTCTATATAAAAAGTGGTTTCCATTTTCTAACAACAGGCAACACCAAGTGATTATTTCACGTCTACGGTTGGGGCATACTAGACTAACTCACACTTACCTAATAAAACGTGAAGAACATCCAGTATTTGATCTCTGTAATGTAGATGTAACAGTGAAACATATCCTCACAAAATGTCCTAAATACTATAATCAAAGAAAAATTTGTAAACTACCCAACACATTTGAAGCCTTATTTCAGGATAATAATTATGATAAACTAATAATATTTTTAAAATTAATTAATATGTATAATTCAGTGTAATTATGTTATTATCTATTGTACCGTCGCTAATAACCTACTACGGTTGATGCGACTTTCTGTCGAAATAAAAAAAATATATGAAGTGTATGAATTGGCAATAAATAATAATTCAATGTTAAACAATTAATCAATAAAGTAGTTAATATAGGAACTGTCTTTTCATTATATTGAATATAAAAAGTCAATTATTACATATTTTTACAAACCAAAATCTAATTTTATATCCTCACTCAGTGCATTGGCAGCTGCTTTTTTATCTGTCTTACTGGGAAAATCGAACAATTTTCTTTAGTTCTGACGACGAGAATAAACACACTAACAAAAAGGTTAAAGAGAACTCCAAGGCAACAAAAGAAATCCTTCTTGCTCATCAATGGTTATAGATAGCAACATATCCGTAGAGAGATGGTAAACCGATTGAAAGAATAAATCAAAAACCATTTTGAAATGAAATATACGGCCAACTCGACTATAATTTTTACCAAAAATGTTACTGACTTTGAAAACTTTTTAAAAAATGCTACGCTGAGAAAAATACCCCTTTCATGGGCGTCCATATTAAAATTTTTAGGGGGGCTAGACATAATGATATTGCATATTACATTTTGTATACTGGAAGACAATACATAGCTTTAAGCACCTAAGAAACTCTAGTTTGAACTATGTTGGATAAAGTTACTTGCGTTTAAATACTAGGCCACAGCATTTAAGGTCAATAGAAGTCACATTACTATAATTAATTTTTATTGAAACTACACTCGATCCATCGTATATTTTCCATTTATTGTGACTTTTAAAACTTGGTACTTATTATATGGCATATATAAATATAGAGAGACCCTCGTATAATTGAAATTATTAATTTATATACATTATTTTCATTTTTCTTATGACATTTTTTATAAACAATACAAATTTTAGGTTTTTGTCAGAAATTTACGTCTGATAGAGCATTTGTTATTTCAGTGACCCATACAAACCCACCGAATTAGTATTTGAACTTATTATTTTGTTAATTTAATTGAAATCAAATGGCTTTAACACCAACGGATGCTGCAAGCGCAGTGGCTTTAGTTCAAGATGGTCGTAGCCAATATTATGCGGCTGAGATAGTAGGTGTTAGTCGTTGTGCAGTTCAAAGAGCAATTCAGCGGTTTAATGAAACTGGAAATTACACGAGGAGACCAGGATCAGGCCGTAGAAGGGAAACATCCGCACGCGATGATAGATTTTTGGTTTCTTCGTGTTTGAGAAATAGACATTTAACGTCAGTTGAGCTGGCAAATCGTCTGAACGAAGTAAGAAATGTCGATGTAAGCAGGTGAACAGTTCGTCGACGACTCACTGAAGCTAATTTATATTCCAGAAGGCCAACTCTATGTCCACTGCTATCCATGGAACAACGCAGAGCTCGACTTGCTTTTGCAAGGGAACACGAGGACTGGAATGACGCCGATTGGATTAATGTATTGTTCTCGGATGAGTCCAGGTTTTGTTTAAGGACACTAGACGGTAGAGAAAGAATCTACAGAAGACAAGGAGAGCAATTCGCCCAATGTAACATTGCGAAAAGAATAAGTTACCGAGGAGGCTCAGCTATGGTTTGGGCTGGTAAGTTCAGAGGCCCGTACTGACTTGGTTCTTGTAGATGGAGGTTCCATGACAGGAGCAAGGTACATAACAACAATTTTGGATGAGCATGTGGTACCTTTCGCTCTATTTGTAGGGCCTAATTTTATTTTCATGGACGATAACGCGCAGCCACATCGTGCAAGAATCGTTAATGAATATTTAGAAGAAGTCGGGATTGTCCGTATGAATTGGCCATCTTCAAGTCCAGATCTCAATCCTATAGAACATCTATGGGAAACCGGGCCGAAGAATGCTTGGCTATATAGAAGAATAGTCCTTACTGGTTTCGACCTTGGAGCACCGGGGGGAACTCCTTTGTATTGAACCCCTTACCTCTGCATGCGGGGCTCTGCAGCGGTGGACCGTAATGACCCTAGCTTCTCGTGGTATCACTCATGGAAAGAAAAAGTAAAACTGTCACCGGAAAAGTAGTGGAGAAAACCTCCACCTCTTCATCCGGACACCTCACAGAGGGAAAAAAGGCCAAACGGCACAAAGGTTGTATACCGTTCGACCTCCCAAAACCGGGAGAACCGGGCGGCATAGACGACCCACTGAGAAAAGGCCTCAGTGGAGCAGGGGTGCGGAAATACCTGCGACTCCTCAATCAGGGAATATCCCCTGAAGAGGTCAGGAAGCAGGTAACTCAGCGCCCAAACCCCCCGAAGGAATCACCAACGGAGAAAACAAAGCTTAAAAGAGGCCCGGAGCATATTACTTCTCCGCTTAGAACTCAAAGCAAGAAATCAAAAACAGCTGCAACGGTAACCGGGCAAGCCACTGTTTACGCAGCAGCTGTCAAAACAGAGAAAGCTTTTAGGGTGGGAATAATGCCCAAGGATTATACTGGGGTCATCCTGAAAGCGGAGCAGCTGTCCACACTGGAAGACACTCTGGTGGAAGAGCTGTGCCAGAGCAAAGAGAAGGGAATCTACTTCTCAGGTATCCATTTCCGTTGTGGAATGATACTGGTGGACTGTGGGTCACAAGAAGTGAAGACGATATCCCAAAGCCAGTCACAATAACAGTGTTCTTTCCAAGAGGCCAAGACATGAAACTGGAGAAGATCCTCCAACTTGTCGAGGTTCAGAACTCCAACCTCAGTACTGAGGCTTGGAAGATCCTAAACTCTAAAAAAGAGGGACAGGGAACTATCCTCACGATTGGGATCGATCACCAATCTGGGGAGACTCTGAAGGCAGGAGGTTACGCGATAAACTTCCGTTTTGGGCGTATCCCTGTCTCGGGGCTGGGAAAAAAGAAGAATCCCGCGGAGGATCCAAAGGACATGGAGATACCCTCCACATCCGGAACCTCTGGAAAGGGGAAACAAGGCGGAAGCTTGACCTTGGGTCAGCCCGAGATCTCCTCCGGCTCTTCTGGGATGACTGGGAATGCGGAGACTGCCTCTGCAGCCCGGGAAACTGGGCGGAGCAGCCTGGGGGTCGAGAGTCTGACTCGAGATGAAGAAACCTGCTCGATTACCGAGGGAGATACTGATGGTCGAGGAGGGTCAGGGAGAGAGAAAGGAGGGGGATGAATAGAGGCTGAGTAACTCGGCCTCTCTCATCCATAATTATTCACCTTCACGTTAACGAATGTAGCTCAGATTAACCTGCATCACGCGAAGGGTGCTTCAGCCGTGATTGCAAGGTTGTTCGCTAGACTACAACTGGATATTGTACTGATCCAAGAGCCATGGATCAACAAAGAAGGCCAAATCAAAGGTTTTGCATGTAAGGGTTCTAAATTGATTTATGATCAAAGGCAAGTATCTCCGCTTGCCTGTGTAATCATAAGAAATAACATAAAATATATTTGTGTTTAACAATACGTGTCACGGGACCTTGTTCCAATCATGGTTCACCTCAACATTGGGGATATCGACCGAGACATCGTCATTGCATCTGTCTACTTCGCTGGAGACGGGCCGATGACACCGCCAGTAGAGGTACAAGAGCTAGTGAGACACTGCGATATCAGACGGCTGCCAATTATAATTGGTTGTGATGCCAACGCACACAATACCGTGTGGGGAAGCACCAATAACAACGCAAAAGGTGAGTGTTTATTAGAATATCTCTTAGCAAATAACCTTGAGACCTTAAACGTGGGAACAACCCCCACTTTTGTCACGTTAGCAAGAGAAGAGGTCCTGGACGTAACAATTGTTAATGTTGGTGCTAGGAAAAATGTGGAAGAATGGAGGGTGATGAGCGAGCCATCACTTTCCGACCATAGGATCATCAAATTTAGGATAGAGGGAAATACCACCTCGATTCCCACAATTCGAAATCCTAGAAATACTAATTGGTCTCTTTACAAGACCAACCTGAAGGACAATTTGGAACACGTCGAAGTGAATAGGGTAAATCACCCGCACTGCGACCTGGAACAAAGCGTCGAACAGATCAGTGAGGCAATAATGGAAGCTTTTCATTCCAGTTGCCCACTCTCAAAAGCTCGTTCAGAGAAGGATGCTCCTTGGTGGAATGAGAACCTGTCAAACCTCCGAAAAGAGGTCCGTCGGCTCTTTAATAGAGCCAAACGTGACGGCAATTGGAAGAGGTACACTGAGAAGCTTACTCAGTACAATAAGGAGATTAGGAAGGCCAAAAGGCTTCATTTTCAAGCCTTTTGCGAAAAAATCACTTCCACTCACACTGCGGTCAGAATACAAAAGGTCATGGCAAATGGGGGAACTAACCCCACAATGTCCCTGAAAAAGCCAGACGGATCATACACGGAAGGTGAAGAGGAACGATCGATTCTTCTTCTTAAAACCCACTTCCCAGGTAGTGAACTAGCAACAAGCACCGAAATAGCAAAGAACTACACCAAATATTCCCGCAAGGAAGATTGGGACATTGCTAAGAAAATATTTACCTGGCAACGGTCGGAATGGGCAATAAGTACCTTTCAACCATATAAATCACCAGGAGTGGATGGAATATTTCCAGCACTCCTACAGCAAGGGATAGAGGAGATTCTTCCTCACCTGCTGAAGATTACAAGAAGCAGTCTAGCAGTGGGTCTAATACCTAGAAAATGGAGAAGGGCAAGGGTAACCTTCATACCAAAAATAGGGAAAAAAGGATGGGACTGATCCCGAATCTTCTAGACCCATCTATCTAACATCGCTTCTACTCAAATCGATGGAGAAAGTAGTGGATAACTACATAAGAGCAGAGAATCTGGAGAATATACCACTTCATAAATGTCAGCATGTCTACAGAGCGGGTCGCTCAACTGAGGCGATTCTGTATCAGCTGACAGAAGTCATCCAGAGAACTCTGATCAACAAAGAAATCGCAATGTGCGCATTCCTGGATATATCAGGGACCTTTGGTAACACAACTCATGTGTCTGTCAAAGAAGCACTAAAAAGGCGAGGAGTGAATGAAACCATTGTAAAATGGATGTATGAGTTGTTGACAACGAGGATAGCTGAGACACAGGTGGGGAATCAAACCACCTCAGTTAAAGCCACTCGGGAGACATCTCAAGGGGGAGTGATATCCCTCCTTCTATGGAGCCTCGTAGTAGATGAGTTGCTCTACAGGCTAACGGAGCTTGGCTTCGAATGTATGGGCTACACCGATGACATTGTTTTAATAGTCAGAGGCAAGTTCGAAAGCACCTTGTGTGATTTATTACAAAAAGGCCTCAGAATCATTGAGCAATGGTGCTTGTCAGTGGTGCTAAACATTAACCCAAGCAAGACCATAGTAATTCCATTTACCCGGAAAAGAAGCCATGAAAACCCATATCTTTAAACGGGGAAATCATAGAATGGAAATCAGAGGTTAAATATCTAGGGATAACCCTAGACAGTAAGCTTCTGTGGAATAAGCATGTTGAAATAACTGCTAGTAAAGCAATAAGAGCTTTGATGGCGTGCAGAAATATAGCTGGTAAGAGGTGGGGCTGTAACCCAAAAATACTGCGATGGATGTACGCCATGATTGTGAGACTAGAAATTACGTATGGGGCAATAGTTTGGCACACAAAAGCAAGTCAGTACAGCACGAGGAAAACCCTCGATAAAGTTCAAAGGCTTGCCTGTGTGTGCATCACTGGAGCTATGAGAACGTGTCCAACTAGGGCACTTGGGATCATTACAGATCTCACACCTCTACATCTGGTGATAGAAAGATCTGCCCAAGAGGCAATTCTTTGAATATCTAAGGAAGGTTCAGGCAATGAGAGTATTAAAAATCAGGGAGCTTGGTCCTCTCTGACAAGATACACCTCATTAGCGAATCTTCCCAGTGACGAAATGATCAGGAAAGTAAGCATCGAAAAGAATTTTACCACGATGCTAAATACGAGGAGAGACTGGGAAAGGGAATACACCACTCAAACTATCAAAGAAAACACCATTAGATGGTATACGGATGATTCAAAAAACCACCATTGGAGCAGGCGCTGGAGTATTTGGGCCTGGCACCAGATACTCATTATCGTTAGGCTCCTTCCCGAGCGTCTTTCAGGCAGAAACACTTGCGATCGAAAGATGCGTGGAAATGAACCTAGAAAGAAACTACCAGAAATGTGACATATCGATCCATTCTGATAGTCAAGCAGCTATCAAAGCATTGAGCTCCCATCTCATTGATTCAAAGTTGGCATGAGAGTGCAGAAGAAAACTTGATGAGTTAGGCAAGAATAACAGGGTCTCTTTAGTCTGGGTTCCTGGCCACTCGGGAATCACGGGAAATGAAGAGGCCAATACACTTGCCAGGAAAGGAGAATAAATGCCCTTTATTGGCCCGGAGCCTTTGTGTAGTGTAGCAAAATGCTCCTACAAGAAAGAGTTTCGGAAGAAAGAGAAAACCGAGGGAAAAGCACTCTGGCGGTGCCTTCCCGGGTTGGAACATTCCAAAAAGTTCCTGGGGAACTTTGACACTGCTAGATCCAAAAAATATTTGGACCTCAGTAAAGATAAGCTACATCCCCTCACGGGCATTCTTACAGGACACTGCCGCCTTAGGAAGCACTTAATGAGATTAGATCTAGCAGAGATTGACGAGTGTAGATTCTGTGGAAAGGAGGATGAAACTCCTGATCACCTAGTTCTGGAATGCCTCGCAATTGCAAGCCAACGCAAGAAATGCTTTGGACAAGAAACTTGTAAGAGTGAGGACCTAGCCTCGTTGAAGCCGTCCCAAATACTAGAGTTCATTAGAAGCTTGGAACTGGAAGGCGAGCTGTAGTAGTAGCGAAAACAGCTCTGATCGAGGGGGGCACAATAAACCTTTGGTTTCAGTGCACTGTAACCCCGTTAAAATCTAATCTAATCTAGCATTTCATTATAACCATTGTTTTGATTACAAAATATACCCCATTTTTCTATCATTCGAATAAAGCCATTTGTTTTCATAACAACATGATTTTCTTGTATAAACTGTCTTTATTATTCATACCTTTAACATTTAAAACCGATCCAAAACTTACATGGTCAAATTTTTGTCTACTTTGCCAAAAAATAGTCGTGGATCGAACTAGTGTTCAGTATTTATCGGAAAAAGCAAATTGTAAGTTTCTTTTCCTCCTGCCGAACAAGTCAATAGCTTTGTCCTCAAAGTCAGGCTCTTTTTCTGTGGATACTTAGCAGACACAAGCTTGAAAGACGTTCCTCGTCAGTGGTACTCCACGGCCAAGTTTTCACTCTACGTAGAGTGCTGAAAGAACGCTTTACGGTACAAGTTGTGAGAGGTATAGTGAGATAGAAAATGATAACTTTTTTCACAGCTGTGGAAACTAAAGAAAAATCTAAACAGTAAGCTCACACTATACATAAAAAACTCAATTTTCATTCGTTACGTCTCCTCATGCTAGCACTTTTAACACTGCTGTTATTAGGGCGCCGGCGCGTGGGCTTTTAAGTGAAATGTGGGAGAAGGGATGACGCGTCAAGCCAAGGTCACACCAAAGAATATACCCATAGATAAAGGATAGGTTAGGTTAGGTTGATTTTCAATAGATAGATAGGCAACTCAGTATTAGAGTTTTATTCAATAATTACCGCGCCCTCTGGCGAGTGTAGTCAGAAATAAAGCAAATGCGGGAACCGTATATATAAAATTTAAATTTTTTTTCTGGAACTGGAAGATTGTTTAAGAATTCATGAAGAAAAAAACCGTTTCACTACATACGTTTATTTACAAGTTAGATAATAATTAATATAATATACAATATACAAATATGGCCTTCTCAACCGAAGTATATATAATATTTTTTTCACTACTAATGGCCGAACTAATACCGAAAGACCATATTTTTACATTAAAATTAGTCATTTCCCCTATTATTCAAGGATATCGAAATATTAGCTCGGAAAACTTGTCAAAGGATTGAATAAAATCATTGAAACTGAGGGGATTCAATAAACGTCATTTCTACTATGATTTTAAATAATTTTCATATTTTTTGATCATTTTTATTGTCTAAAATATTTCCTAGAGTTTATTTTTCATGTTCATTTCATTAAATAAATAAAGTTTTAGGTAAATATTGAGCTACTTCTCATTAGACAAATGAGGGAAATAATAAGGTTTTCTCAAGTTAGTACTGAAAAAAATAAGATATAACATACTTTGTTAATATAATTATCATAGCTATAATATTGAAAGTAACGCCGGTACTCACATTTTTATAGTTTTTGGAAAATCGATGCATTTGCACAACGTCGCCCCGACTTCTGCATGTTGGAACACAACAAGAAAACACCATATTGGCCTGGTTTGGTTGAATCAGTTTAATATACACGCACAAAAATTAAAATTCAACTTACTCTCAATATAACACTAATTTGGAATAATAATAATAATAATAATGAGGGACTAGGTATTGGTGTTGATAAAAATAAATCAACCTAACTTAACCTATCCTTTATCTATGGATAAACACATGATACAAAACACTGGGCGAGAAATCGATGCGCCTGCGTATTGTCTTCTCGTAAAGCCGCTGTGATGTTGCCATATCTCAAAATTATCAGTAAAAACTTATAATTTTTATTTTAATTAAAATATACAACTTGAATAGGTTCTGTAGTGTAGGGTATTGAAAAATAAATTAAAATACAAATCCAAATCTAAACCAACATCCAAGTTTTATGTTTAGATAATGAAAAAATATATTTATAACTATTACATATTAGTAACTTCAACCAATGGATCAGATGAATGACGTAAAACTGAGGAATTTTTATTTTCAGATCTGACAACGTTCAAATTTAAGGTGATTACAGCACCTCTGGCGAGTGTAGTCGCAAACAGCTCTTATGGGACAAGCTGGTTCATAAGAGTTACCTATGCATGAATACACCAACCCAACAAGAAACGAAGCTTGTGCTATTTTAGCATTCATTTTCTATGTGCACATGTCTGAGTCAGAGTCAGTTATCTGTCAATGTAATGTCATTTTACTGTTTACCAAAGAATATTCTTTAATGTACGGTTTTTCCTTATTTACAATATAACATATATATTTTGTTTGTGTTTTTAATTGTTTAAAAAACTATTATATTAGTTTTGGCGCCAAGAACTTGTGCAGTTCGTGGGTGTCATTCAAGAGATGGAGACGGAACAACTATGTTTAGATTTCCTAAAGATCCTGTAAGGTAAGAGGAATTATTTCTATATACAATAAATTATAGATATATATTTCTTTTTTTAAATATGTTATTCTTCCATTGCACCTATACATTGTAAGTTGCGTGAATATATGTTTTGAGTGTTAACATTCCTCCGTCTCTGTGTCTTTGTTAACACAAATAATAATGATAATAATACAATCAATGAATACACTACAATAAGCGTCACTGCTGATGAGTTCAGCTTGAATATGTTGAATAATAATAATACACAATATTCAATATAAATTGGTAGTAGTTTATTTCTTTTATACACATATGATAAATAAAAATATAAATATACTTACTAAGCTTTATTTACGTTTTAGAGCACAGTTATGGTTGGATGCATGTAACCGTGGAAATTTGTTTGAAAAAACCCTAAACTCTTTACATAACAGTTATAAGTTATGTCAACTCCACTTTGAGGATAAATTTACTTCCAAAAGCGGACGTAAAAAGTACATATGTCTTCAAGCTGTGCCTACAATATTCCCGTGGTTAAAACGCAAGGGCCATGTTATATTGAGCGATCCACCAACAAAAATAGCTATTCAGTCTGGTAAATATTAAATTTAAGTAAACATTACAATCAGTTGTTATTGATATTTATTTTTGCCACCTTAGTGCAGAATTAATAATAATATTTCAACAGGATTCATTAATACCTTATTGGCATTTCGATTATTTGTTTATTCAATTACTTTTATAATTACAGATACCATGCCGTTTGAGCAAGTGAGACATTCGTCTCAAGCCGCCACAAGACATATTGGTGATGCTTCTCCATCTCTTGGTAAATATAATCATCATTCAGATACAACTCTTGTAGATAATATGCATCAAAACAGATGGCTTTCTTATAATTAGATTGCACTTAGCATATCTGTGAATCGCCATATGCTTTGTATTTAAACAGCTGTATAGAATTGCAATGTAAATGTTATGTATTCTTTAGAGTGTAGAGTGGCAAATCTAAGAATGCTTGACATTTTTTGAACCGATTATTTGAAATTGCTGTTTATTACAATTATTTTTAAAATTACAGATACCATGCCGTTTGAGCAAGTGGGACATTCGGCTCAAGCCGCCACAAGACATATTGGTGATGCTTCTCCATCTCTTGGTAAATATAATCATCGTTTAGATTCAACTCTTGTAGATAATATGCATCAAAATAGATGACTTTCTTATAGTTAGATTGCATTAAGCCTAACTGTTTTATTTTTCTTATACAATAGTCTTTTTTATGGTTTTGCTAAAATGGAAAAATGTTCGGTTATTCATTCAAAGTTCACTTGCTATCAATGTAAGAAAATGTTCCTGCTGGTTTTCAGAAAATAGACACTGGAAAATGTGATGGATGAATAAAACAACAGATTGTCTAAAATAAATCCTGTGTATATAGTCTTCCTCTTTTTTCCTTTTTTGTTTCAGATAATAGATCTTCTAAAATTCTTATTGAGATGGAGGAACCCATACATTTACAATATCCATCAGCTTCAACTCAAACACCACTAAGCATGACCTTTGGCACACCACGAAAGGAAAAGTTAAGGTTTAAATTGAAAACAATAAAGAAAAAAAGTTATTCAAGAAAACATGTAATGTGGAGACAACACCAAAATATAGCCCTAAACTCTTTAGAGATATGTGTGATCATTTTTTGACCAAACCATAGGCAGACATTGTTAAATCCCAAATTAATTTGAAAAACAGAAAATCACTTGGCAGACGTTATTCTGATGAAGCAGGTTTAGGTAATGAAGAAGTTTTTCAAGCAAGAAAAATGAAAACACACAATGTTACCACAAGACAAACATTGTAGTATAATTATTGTTGAGACGTCTTTAAAATCTTTTTTGTACTGCAAAAGATGAGATAATTGGTTAATGTGATTTTGGAACTGGAACAAAGAAAAGCTTGGTGGCAAAACATGCTTTGGTCATGATGGTAAGAGGACTGTATACCAATTGGGAGTTACCAATTTCTTACTTTTTTGTTGATTCTGAATTTGAGGCCGAAAAATTACTACCTGTCGTAACAAAATGCATACGCAAATTGTTTGACTGTGGTTTGATTGTGGATTGTTTAGTAAGTGACATGGGATCTAATTTTGTTAAACTAAGCAAACTTCCTGGAGTTTCTAAAAATAATCCAGAATTTTAAATAAATAATAAAAATATTGTATACATATTTGATCCTTGTCACTTGATTAAAGTATTTAGAAATAATTTAATAGACAATGTTTTTTCTTTTGATGATAAGAGAACGTCCTGGACATTTGTAAAATCTTTTTATGTACATGACAAAAAACAGTTTTTCAGATGTGCACCAAAACTTACAAACCCTCATATATATCCAACAAGTTTTGAAAAAATGCGTGTTAAACTTGCAACTCAGGTATTAAGCAATACAATACAATACATAAGCATACAAATTCTCCTTTACAAGCGATCACAAAAAATAAGCTAGTGCCACAAGAAGTACTATATTATGTGTGTCTAAGTTATATCATAATATTAATTGGAGGGATTACCAGAAAAACAGCATAAACTGTCCAACCAGAAAAAAGCACAAACTCACCCTATCCTACATACAGCGCTACTTAAATACATACTTACACATATAATTTCGATAACATTATAGAAAATAAAAATCATTTGGTTAAACAATAGCTCGTTATTTTTAATAATGGATGGAACTCCAAAAACAGAAGCTAAAACTGTATGTATGAGGAAATGCTAAAGCATATTTTTCACGTTGTTTGTTTAGCTGTTAAATTAACTTTAACAATTCATAAATTGAGTTTAACAGACCTATTGTGAAAATTAAACTTTGGTATTTCTTCATCTTTATAGAGTTTTCACCAATTATCAACCAACATTTAACATATTACACAGTTGGATACTTAAATATTTCTTTGATAATTAAAAATTTGTCGAAACAAGCCATAAAAATAAACAATGATTATTTGAGATTCTTTGGTTTCACTTTTTTGCGTGTAGGTAAGATTTAATTTACATTTTTTCTTAGTGTAAAATCAAGTAACGATGCTCAGTTATCTGTCAACGTCAGTTTGAAGGGCACGAAATTTTGTCCCCAAAACAAAGGATTTACGCCGGCTTTCGCTTCTTGTTGTTGGTGTATTCTTTGGTCACACGCATAGGAGTGACCGAGTGACGCTGTGTCTTTCAGACCATTGGCGTAGCCACTCATATTCTTTTACTTTGCCATTAATTATACAAATACGTGAAGCGCATGTTATATTAATAAATATTTGGTTCCCAATTTATATCTGAAAATGACAAAATTATTCAATAAGGATAATTATTTGACAAAACAATTTTTTTCACATATGATGAAATTTTTTCTTTTCATAAAAGCTAGGGGGGGTGGCCCCACCTTGCCCCCGAGTATGGGCGATCATGACCCCTTTCACTCGTACTCTAGAAGGGAGAACAAAACATATGCCTATTTTCTAAGAGAGCTTGCAAAAGGGATGCAAATAGATGAAATTAAAGAGGAACTAACCAAAATATATAAAATAACCATTGCGGATATATTTAAAATGACTGCAAAAAGGATGCCTCTGTATATAATAGTTACAGAGCCAAAAATCACGCTCGACTATTTAAATAAAAATATCAAGGTTATAGACCACACAATAATCCAGTGGAAAGATACGAGACAGTCAAAACCAATAAATAATCCAATGTTATACCTGCCAGTCATGGGGTCACGCCACATCAAACGGCGGCAGATCCCAAAATGTCTGTCTCTCAAAAACATTGAACTCATGTTATACAAACAAGTTATAAGACCAATTCCAACTTACGCCGCACCAGTTTATTACTCTGCCACAGAACACAACTTCCGCACATTGCACGTGGTTCGTATGGCAATCAAATACACAACAGTTCACCTTAAATTTCCAAGAAACTTATGCTTACATGATTAAGTTGACATTCCTACTATCAAGGACTTTGTCGCATCACAAATAACTTTTATAATCATTATTTACCCAAAAATCTTCGAGATAATCTCAAAGCCGCTAGTCGCGCAGAGAACACCCGGGGTAGTGGGTGTAGGCTTCTGCATGGTTAACTATTCACATAATAAGTTGTTTTTCTCCTAAACACCAGAACATCGAATTAGGAGTTAACTCAGTTCCCCCTATTCAAACCACATATTATCAACAAACAAGGAAAAATACCCCAATATAATCAACATCTGTCATGTTGCTGTCTCGCATAAACTAATTTTGTGTTCGATTTTAAAACCATATTTTTCAGCTGCTTTCCAGAGACATACTAGTCTGAAAAGGTGGGATATTTTTATAATAGGTACAAAGTAACTTCCTCAGTGAAAACAATTGGATTATGCTTCAGCAAGGAGCCAAGTTATACTACAGACGCACGCAAGTGAATCTAGAATTGCATGACCATCGGCAAATATTGCAATATTTGTTTTTAGATGCACATGTGAACAGGGGAATCACAAACTATTGTTAATAAAAACATTTTAAACCTTTAAACATACACCACAATTTACAAACTCCTATTTTTAATCCCAGAAAAATCATGAAATAAACGGTTTTAAAGATTAAAACTAACTTTTCCGCATCTGTGAGATGCACTGATTAATATTCTATCATAAAATTGTCACTTGTATACACTTCGGGGGATGTATCGTGTTAACAAACCGAAATTTCTTCAAAAGTAACCAAAAATGCAGTGTAGCTGGATTTATATAGGACCCGCTGTACTCGCTATAGTCAGCTGAAAATCAATAGGGTAGATCTGTGAGACACCTTGAATCAGACACCTTCGGAGGCTCGATCATTCTAAACCCGAAATTTCTCCAAAAAGGGCAAAATTGTAGCACTTCAGGTACCATAGCACCCGTTGTACTGGCTGTGGTGAGCTGAAAATGAATAAGGTTCATATGTGAGATGTTCTGAATAATATTCAATGACAAAATTGGTGATTTGTTGCACTCCGGAGGCTGTATCGTACTAACAAGACATGTAACGAAAAGTGGCCGACGACAACGACGACGACTACATACACACAGGATTTTTTTTCTAAAAACCATTTTTGGTGTTGTTCTTGATGAAAAATGCAAAATAGTTATTTATGTAACAAGTGTGTAAAGTAGCATTTTTTCGACGAATATGAATATGTAAGGCCTTTACACAAGAATTACATACACTACTTTTTCTACTACCGAAAATTTTATCAAAATACAGAAGTTTAAAAGTAATTTTCTTTGCGCACTAAAGTAGGTTTAATTTTTCTTTAAAAGAAGCTATACCGCTTTTATTGATTCCTAATAAAATATATTATATATTGATTAATATTTTGAACATTTTAATCAAAAATTACAACAAATTAAAAAAAACAACAGACGAATTCAATTATTAACAATACTAATATTAAAGGTGCAATGTGTGCACTCGGGCATTTTTGGAATATTTTGTTATTTTATTATTCCTACACCATTCTTTAAACAAATTGTATTTTGTTTCGTAAATATTCACAGATTTTTGGGGCTATAAATCATTAGAAGCATTCTGTGCTACGTGTAATATGTTAGATGGTGATTTTCAAAATAATCTCCTGAGAGATCGTTAGAGGAATCCATCTTTATAATTATATGTACCTACCTATTCCGTTTTCTAAAAAAATAATCTAAAATAACATCATAGTTTCCTAAAAATGCTCAATATTAAATATAAATACTTTTGCTTACCCTAGGTATAGTCGGAAAATCTCAATTTCAAATTTAAATGTCAGATTCAATGCACAAAGAAATGTCAGTCACTCACAGCCAACTTATAGGTACCTACCTATGCACC
Organism: Galeruca laticollis; assembly: GCA_963921935.1. Taxonomy (NCBI): domain Eukaryota; kingdom Metazoa; phylum Arthropoda; class Insecta; order Coleoptera; family Chrysomelidae; genus Galeruca; species Galeruca laticollis. Next base: position 211,144,674 of record OY998176.1, read on the forward strand.
CTATTTTATTATTTTCCAGTACCCAATAGTTATTACGTATGTACTTTACTGAATTCTATATGCTTCAATATCTGATTTAAAGAAAACTCAGATTTAATATCCTTTTATTATACCTATCTATATTTTTATAAGACTAGATAAAACGACATACAAATTGGAACTTTTTCTTTACGCACTAGTGCGTAAAGTTTTACGCATTTGAAAGTGTGTCTAAAGTACGTACTTTACGCACGGTAGTAAAAGAATATTTCTTTTCAAAATTTCAACTTTTTTGTGGGTAAATTAATACTTTTCTCGCATATTAGATATATTGAGCGGAAAAGTAACATATTAGCTGCAATTGCGAAACTGGTTTTGACAATGAAAAATATAGCTGCCGAAAGTATGAACTGAAATGTACAAATGTGTGAGTCGATTGACGGAGTTCAAAAAATTGCTCTACTGCAGAAATGCAAGTATATGAAGACGTAAGTGAGTCAGAGGACATTGCCAACAAAGAATCGGCAAATGTAGATCTTCCTATTGAAAATGATGATATTGAATATACAGAAGAAGATGAACAAGATTCCTCTGAAGACAGTTCGTTTGAATCAGATGAAGATGAGCCAATGGCGAAAAAAATTTGATTAGAGTATTTTAAATCAATGATTAAATTTATGATTGAAATTGTTAAATTAATAATTTTTTAAATATAAAATAAAACAAATGACATAAATTAATGAAATTACAGATAAACGTGATGCATTTTTCAAAAATTATTTATCGCATTCTACTACTTTTAATTTAAACTGCATTTACTAATTCCTATTGAATAATGGAAATACATTTTATTATTCCATTTCACCTTAATATTGCATGATTTATAAGAAATTTCAACAATAATATTTGAAAAATGTAGTTCTTCAGTCGTCGTAATTTTTGGTTTTTATCATTTTTCAAAGGGTTTTTAAATCTAAGGGTATTTTTTTATCTTAAAGTTCAATTCAAGAAATGAGTTCATGAAAAGTTGAAAAATTTTCGTGAAAGTTTTTGATTTAAATTTTTTTTTTCGAAAATCGTTAATATCTCAAAAACTATTCAAGTTATAGATTTCAAAGAAATCCAGCCTAAACATTTACAAATACTCTAAATTTTAAGTGTAGAAAAAAAACTAAAAATAATCGAAAAACCTTTTATTTTTCCTCTTTCTATAATCCCTTTCACCGGCGATTCCGACTATAGCCATCATGTAACTAATTTTTTTTCTTCTTAAAAGGTATTTTCTCTAGGCTATAAATAATATTGAATTTTTAAACTTGTTTAATTAATCTGAGAGTACTAAGCCCTGTTTACTGGTTCTGGAGGTATCTTACATCCTTCAAATGGATCTGGATTTATAAATATTGTTAGAAAATCGTTGTTTAATTAACATATATAAATGCCAGTCCATATACTTTAACGTGAGTGAGCCTATTTATTGCACACCTTTATTACCTCATACCACCTACACACAATTGGATAATATTTAAAATAGCACGAAGCCAAACACGTCTCACTGATATACGAAAAGGGTACCAGAATTGCGAAGGCATCGGCTTCATTTACTCTATCATATATTCCTAAACTTCTTGTAAATAGGCATTTGAAAAGCTATTGTATAATAAGGACATTATTAAACAAATAAAACCTGGCTAAGCCATTATCAGGTATCATCTACTGCAGAGAGAAATTTCGAGCCTTTCTCAGACACTGGCGTAAATGATCGTAAATAATCGTTTAAAAATAATATTTACCTGTATAAATTAAGGATATAACCATCTTCAGTTGTAGTATAATAACTTTCCAAAGGGTATCCATATTTACTTACAATCTCTGGTACACGGGCGGTAGACACTGTGCTAAACTTAAAAGCCTGCTTGAAGACATCTTGCGCCAGTTCTTTATCAATATCTTTAGATGAATTTCCAGTAATTTCTTTATATTTATTATCACTTTGTATGGATTCTTCAATGTCATGGAAGAAATTCGCCGTAACACCAAAATCTACCAAGGTGGTAGCGAAAGATAGTATAAATATTATAAATAGAAACTTCATCTCGAACGTATTGAAGTATACAAAAAAAACAAGTTGGAATTCAGCCCAATTTATATCATACTTTTGACGATAAAATATTTGTCAATAAATAAATTATCAGCTACGATATACATTTAATTGGAGTCAACCTGACCTACCTATAATAGTGCGTTAATAAGGAAACAGTGTTTATCTATATATACTCAGGAAATAATATATACACTGCGAATCGAAATTTCCTCAGTTTGATTTTAGCTATTTATTGTAGAAGTGTTTTAGATAGCGTTTTATACACGTAAGAACCTTCTCAAGTGAACAAATTGCATCTAATTGTCGGAGTGCTACCGACACATTTAGAATACGGTTTTCACCCAACTAGTTATGTAGCTCAAAAGTGTCGGTTATGTTAGTTGTATAGGAAGTGGCTAGTCGGTCTGGCATGTACAGGTGGGACAGGTTGTTTCACAGAGTCATCCTTTTTATTTAATCTGGTAGTGAAATGAGGTTACTTATATATTTTTAGTTCTCGAAGGACCAGTCACTTGATTTGATGTGACGAAATTTAATTTACTTGTATATTTGTCTTTCAATATTTGTTACTGGATATGGTTAAATTACAAAATTTTAAACTTATCACTTGGTTTTATTGAATCGGTTCATTATAAGGGTTTATTTTTGCACTGCAATCAAGAAATTATCACTGTTCACTATTGTTACGTCGTTTAATTCTACTTTGAGGTATATTTAATTCTAATGAGCACTCATTATTAATTATTATTGAATGAGGGTCTACTTGGCGGTAAAAGATAATTGAAGACTACATGTTCTTATGATGGTTGGCTTTCAAAGAGGCAGGTTGTTGGGTGCGAAGGTTATTTATTTGTTCTCCAGAGAGATTGTAGGAAGAGTAGATAAAGTGGAAAAGTGGCTACTATGAATAAGTGACTTTTAACACGATTCGTTCGGAACGAAGGTTTGATTTAGGGCAGAAGAATATGGTAATTTTTCATTATGAGGAGTAATGTTTTTTTTCATGTGTTAGTGAATAGGAGGTTGTATGTTAATTTTTGTGAAAGGAAAGGAAGGTTACAATTGATGTTTTTGTAGCGTATGAAATAGAAAATAGATGTGATGATTTATTTATATTCAGGAATTATTTGTAATATGTATATGGAATGCGTAATAATTATTAGATAGGAATTTTAATCACAGGAAGAATTAAAATTAAGGCTTAAATTCGTACAAAGGTACTGCGCTAGGTAAAATATTTGTGTTAAAAAATATAGAATGAAATAACACAAATTGTAGTATATTATCAATAATAAGAGTAATTTATCGATGACAGATCATTTGAGTGGGGTGACACGGAAACAAACCACCCCAATGATATTGTAACATGATAGTGGATTTCTTGAAATGGTTTATTCACAAACAAGAAATACAATTTACAATTCTCTCAAAAACGTTCACAATTTCTCGCCAAATCGTTCCACTTCACTTCCGTCACTCTTGTCAACTGTCCCTCTCAGCCGTCGCACCTCCTTATATATAGTCATTTTCAATCTTCCAGAATGTTCCAGAATGACATTTCCAACCCCCCCGAATCATCTATCGAACAATCCAGAACATTCTATTGCTGTGCAGCCTAACTGACATAGGAAAACTCAGAAGGGGAAGAAGAATACCTAACATAAAACTAATTAACAGGGAAATAAGAATATCTAACTAACTTAACACTGTCATTACAATGTCACTGTTATTAACGGATTCTTTACTCTGGACTGAACTAGGTTCCACATTTCAAAATCTAAGTTGTTGAACGCTCTCTTCTTCGGGATGGGTACCCTTGAATCGCGCCAGACGATCATTATGGACAATAGGATTTCCCCTGGAAACTCTAACAATCCGATATATGACTTCGTTAATTTTCTGTTTGAGAGTTTACGGACCCTCCCAGTTATGTTATAGTTTGGGACACAGACCATGTCGTCGTCGAGGGCTCTAGAGCCATACCAAGTCTTCTTTTTGATAATTGATCTGTTCTACTCGGGTGTCGTGGTACCTCTTCTTCCGGTCACTGTTTAGTTGCAGCATTGTACGCACCATTTCGCGGATATCTTCCACCTTCCTACCAAGATCTTAGACAAATTCTTCCGCAGCCTCAGCTTCACCAGGCTTGCAGCATAACAGAAAGTCGCATGGCAGTCTCATTTCCCTACCAAACGGGACCTTTGCAGGTGTTTGACCAGAAGTTTCATTTAAAGCTGATCGAATGGCCATTAGGAAGAATGGAAAGTCTTCAGCCCAATTTTTTGGTGTTCTGGCACAACTTTCGTTAGATAGTTAGCTATGATGACGTTCATCCTTTCTACCATTCCATCAGACTAGGGATCCATGGCATTGGTTCCGGTTTTCTTAATAACCAGCCTTCAACAGACCTCTCGGAACAAAATGCTTTCAAAATATCTTTCTTGATCCTAATGCAGCTCAAGAGGCAGCCCAAATCGACTGATTAATTCGTTCACTAGGACATTGGCTAAGGTGGCAGCTTCTTGATTGGGAATAGCATAGGCTGCAACCCATTTTGAAAAATAGTCCATCTTCACGAAGATGTATTGGTTTTCAGCATCACTTCGAAACAACGGTCCCAACACGTCCACAGCAATTCTTTCAAAGAGGCTTCCAACCACGTATTGCTACATTTCAGCTCTTCGCCTTCGAGTAGGCCCATTGCTTGCTGCATATACGGTACATCTTCGACACCAATTTTTGACGTATTTTTGGAAGTACGCCCAGTAGAACCGCTCTCAGACTATATTTGTCACACCGAGATGATATCCTGAGCTACCATCATGAAGCAGTTAAAGAATTTCAGGAAAATTATTTCTTGGAACTACCAACTGTTTCTTTGTAACCGTTCCGTCAGAGTTTTCGACCAGTCTCACTATAAATCCATCATCTAAGGTCAACGACTAACACTGGGCCAAATGGGAGGTTACGCAGACCTTCGCGCCATGTTGGACGCTGATCCGCTCGCTTCCTTTCGCGGATCTTCTTTAGGACAGGATCCCTTTCTTGCTGGTCTTTCATCTTTTGGTTCCAGTTGTCAGGGGTTACTTTTATTGGTGCAATTATCCCCCGTGTTGTTCTAGGCGACTACAATGGCAGCAATCTAGTTGGAAAAGTCTCCGTGAAAGGGCATCAGTATTGAGGTGTCTTGTACCAGGTCTATGCTCGTTTTCAAAGTCGTATTCTTGTAGTTTCCCTATCCATCTTGCCATCCGGGCCTTAGGAAGTTTAGAAGCCACATCAAACTGAAGTTATCGGTTCTAACCAGGAACCTTCTGCCCTACAGGTACTTATAGAAGTACTCCACGGATTCAGTAACTGCAAGAAGTTCGCGTCTGGTAACGCAATAGCTCTTTTCTGCCTTCAACAATCTCTTGCTAAAGTATCCAAGGACCCGTCTTTACCATCTTGTATTTGGGATAGGATGGGTCCAATTCCTACAGTGCAAGCGTCTGTATCAAAAATCAGTTTTCCTTCTTGTAGTGGATAACCAAGGATCGGAGCTGACGTTGGCTGTTTCTTTGATGAATCGGAGACTTCTTGGCATTCCTTATCTCAGAAAAAGGTTCTTGTTTCTTCAGTTAGTCGCGTTAAGGGTTAAGCAATGTCCCCAAAATTCTTAACATATCGGCGGTAATAAGAACATAGGCCCAAAAAGATTCGAATTGAATGTTTGTTAGTCGCAGTTGGCCATTCCTGAACTGCTTATATTTTAACAGGATCCACAGTGACTCTATCCTTACTCACAACAGGGCCCAGATAGCTGACTTTCTTTGGAAACATGTGGCACTTCATTACGTTTAATGTTAGATTGGCAAATAGAAGACTCTTAAGTGCTTCTTCGAGGTTGGATAGATGCTCTTCAAAATTCTTGCCGATTATAATGACGTCATCTAGATATATTAGACATCTTCCCAAGATTAACACCTGTGAATGACCATCTGTCGTTCGAAGGTGGCGGAGGTATTACAGAGAGCAAATGGGAGGACCGTAAACTGCCATAAACCTGATCCGCTAGTAAAGGCGGTCTTCTCCTTTTCTAGGGGATCCATTTACACTTGCCAGTGTCCACTCTTCAAGTCCAAAGTAGAGAACAATGTCGAACCCGCTATAGCATCTAGGGCGTCGTCGATCTTTGGCAAAGGATAACTGTTGTAATAAATACCAAAATAAGAAATATAGGAAGGATCACCCTATATAACAAATTACCTTTCATATTGTAACGTTTAAACTAAAGAAAGCGGTCGTTAACATACGCACAATGTAAAAAACACTTAGCTAAGCAGCCTGAAATTGTTGCAAAAAAAGAAAAAAATAATATTTTAACAGGAAACGATAATTGCGTCAAAATAACGAAATTTTGCGGAATCAAATAAAAATTCAATTGTTAATCGAGGTAAAAAACCTATTGCACAATTACGTCGAATGATTAGTTTCCACCAATCAAGAATTAACATGTACAAAAATAATAAACTATGCTGACATAGGTAAAATGCCGAAGCTACGAAAATGTAACAGTTGAAGGGTAGTTGGTAAAAACTCGCGGTCGGAAGCGGTCTAGTTTTTTTTTGGTGTTCGCGGGTAGCGGTTTTTGAGGAGTCCTGAGTTTAAGTAACATATAATTAAGACGTAGTGTTTTAACTTCTCAAGTGTAATCTTTTTCGAAGGGGGGAAAAGAAGATTACAAGGGAGCGTCTACTGTACGCGCTCTGAAGGGTGTTTTTTGTTCGAAACGCGAGTCGTGTCCGTCGGCGTTTTTGTGAACACCCAGTCTGAGAATTGATGAGTCTAATTTAAAAATTATACTAACTGTGTATAATGACTTTTTTGTAATCTGGTCAAATTATTAACATTGCCAGCCCGCATCTATGATACCATCTATATAATTTTAATCTTTGATATTTCATTTCACATACGAGTATTCAATGGTGATACCTCTCCGTATTAATCAGGAATAGGGAGCACATTCGAGGTTGAATACTAAATTGTTAATTTCAAAGTTACATATATAGGGTGCGCGAAAATATTTAGGTTGCGGCGATTATTTTCAAATTAACAAATTTCACTTTATTCTGCGTTTCATTCTCGTTAATGTAACAGGGTATCTCAAGTTTTCTCTCAATCCTATCACTGGTTCTAATTATTTACTGTCACAAGACTCTACATACAATTATTGCTGACGCTTTGTCAATTGGTGTAATTTCTTTTAATTTTTTATATTAAACTCGTTAAAGGAATCATTACCGGTTAGTTTATTTTCTCAACCAGGAGAGCATGATTATATGAATACATAACATATACCCATAAGAACTACACCTAATATTTTGCCTCAACCCACCCCTCTAACTGACGTAACCCTATAGCACAAGACCTCTGATTACCAACGACAATGGTAGCAGCGGAGGCCGAAGCCAACCCTTTCGGACATTTCTTCCAGGAGCCGACGACTCCTGTTTCCCACAGAATCGTTGGTGGTGATAGCCATCTACGCTGCCTTCTCGGTCTATTAGGGACATTTTGACAGCCGAGTTTTTTCTTGGTTATTATAGAGTTTCCTTTAGGGTTATTACACTGGTGAATACGTTACTACATGGGTGACTCCAGCGAATAATTACATTGAATGAATTTTTTTTTGTTATTATTACATTTGTGACACCGGTAATTACATGACGAGAATATCCCTAGGTTATTACACTGTCCGTTTACTAACGTCGTTAAGTTTACGGTAATCAATGCAGAATCGCATTGTTCCATCCTTCTTTTTGACTAGTACCACGGGGAAGATCCAATGACTACTGGTTGGTTCAACTAACCCGTCTTCAATCATTTTTTGAAGGGCTCTATCTACCAGTTCTCTTTTTAATTGGGGCATCCACCGGAAACTTGACGAATAGGTCGCGGATCGCCGTTATCGATCTTGTGTTTCACCACATCCGTTCTTCCGAGTTTTCTTCCTACACCAAACACGGCTTTGTATCGATGGACTAAATCTCTTATTTGATTTCTTCCTGAATCCGACAGGGATGGATCTAAGTTGGTCATCATCTGCTCTATTTCCACGGTACTGTCTTTTTCCGTTGCTGTAACTGGTTCTAGAGTGCCTAATTCCATACCTTTCACAAGGGAGACCAAGTGATCGCTCTAGTTTATTCAGCGCCCTAGAACTTCTTTAGTTGATAGAACGAGAGCGTTGCCAATGAGTATTCCTTTTTCCAGAATCAGGTTGTCAATAATAAGTTCTATCATGGCTGGTGTACCAGCTACAACGCATTCACAATTTGCTGGGAGTTCGACGTCGTCTGCCACCGTTATTGAAACAATGGCTTCATCTTTTCGATGCAGAAAAATTCTTCGGGAGGGTTTGTCGGCGAAGTCCAAGCGAAACTCGCAGTGATTCATCACGTCCATACCCAAGACGCCGTCTTCATCGATGTCAGCCACCAATACCAAAAGTGTTAGAGTAGTGGTACCAAACTGCAATATTGTTTTGATTTTCCCACGGACTTTCGTTATTTCTACAGTAGCGGTTCGTAATTTCCATTGACGGCGACATCCTTCTGTAGTTGGCGACGATTGGTCGTACGATGGTTTTCGTGGCCCCGGCATCTATTAACATGGCATTATTCTTTCCATCGATTCCTCAATTTCCTGCCCATTCGGTTTTTGATCGTGGTTAACTTTACAATGGGAAGGTCTTTTCGATGATCTAGGGTCGATGTCGCCCTACAGGAGTCGAACCGTTTCAGTTTTCTTGCTGTTGAGAATTTTCAGCAGGTGACTTCTGTTATGCGAGTAAGCACTTTTTCTGTGGATAGCAGTAAGTAAAACTCAAAATAAGTACTTCAACATATATATTGATAAAAGATAAAGAGGCAACTAGTTTCGGCTCACTGAGCCATCATCAGGTATCAAGATAGAAAAAGATCACAAATATACAATATATCGAATTACCTTAATGTATACATCAATCCACATGTAAAATATTATAAAGGGAAAGCCGTCACATGTCCGTGGCATCCAGCAGAATCCAACACGTATCAGTAGGCTATTAGGGGATATACTGTAGGGAAAATCATTATTAAAAATAGTAATGAAATTTTTTTCATAACAATGTAAAACGTCAAGCAAAATAAAATAAATTAAAATAAAAAAAGGATAACATTAAGAAAAGTCATAAAGTTGGGTCAATGTATAAAAGAAAAAGAAGGAAAGAACAGAAAACAAAACTGGACATCGTCGTACGACAGAATATGTCCGAAGCTGAAAGTCTGGTATTGTGGCCCATTTGGATGGTTATTTACCGTACACGAGCAGGGCTTAGTATAGCTTCCGTTGCCGCTTCAAATTCCAATGCAATCGACAATGCATCCACCAGGGTAGATTAGATTAAAAATGGTCTTTATTAGAAGTTTTTCATTCCCTTGTTACAAAATACTAAAAATAGGTACAAAATACAGTGCCGATGTTCTGGCAATTTTTAGTATAGATGTGTTTGTCGTGTCATCCTTTATGGTTCCTTGCTCCAAGAGCATTACCCATATGTTGTCGCTGTTTATAATAACTTTGTCCCTAACATGTTTGTGACTCCTAGCATCTTTCGGCTGAGGTACCCCTGAAAAGTGGCTAAAAACAGGGTTTCAAAATTGAATCGGGGAGATTAGATTTAGAGAAAGCAACATGACTGACGTTGTTTTTGAATTTATTGTTTGTTTAGAGTATAGTTTATTTAGTATAGGAGTTAATACAGCACAATTGTTTATTTGCGCTGATATTATCCCCTATGATAAAAAATGGGTTCGGAGTTTTGTTTAAAAATCCACCAGGGTCTTCGGATGCGCCAACAGCACTGCTCGTTGAGTCTCTGCATTTCGAAGATCATCAACGAAATATTGGACTGCCAATAGGTCTTCTGTTGCAGAAGGATAGGCACAACTTACTAGCTTTTTCTTGAGAAGTCAATCCGTTGGCCCCAGCCGCAGCATTGAATTGCTTCAAATAATTTGGCCAAGCGGTTTTTCCATCACAAGTTGGTGGCTGGATGGTAGATCTTAGGCCTGCTGAATTTCTGGCGTCCCCTTCGCCATGGTGAGTTCTTGGTCCTTATTGCCTTCTTAATTCAGCATTTAACCCAGTCATTTGCTGGGTTCCGTCAATGATCTGCCGAGTCCATTCTTCCCTCATTCGATTAGCAACCTCGCCTCGCTGGGCGGTCATCTGACGAGTAAGTTCCTGCATTCGATTCGTATCCTCTTCTCGCTGCGACGACTGAGTTCTTCTTGTATCTGTTGAGTGAATTGTTCCATGAGCTCAGCCCTTTGATCGGACAGTTCATCACAACAGTTGGATATTTAGTGGCGTAACTTGTTGTTCTGTTTACTAATTTGTTGTTGAATACTGGCTAACTCGTCTCTTTGGGTCGATATTTGCTGGGATAACTCGTCTTTCTGAGTAGATATTTGCTGGGATAACTCGTTTCTCTGGGTCAATATTTGCTGGGATAACTCATCTCTCTGAGTATATATTTGCTGGGATAACTCGTCTTTCTGGGTCAATATTGTATGGCAGAACTTTTCGAATTGATCTTCGAATCCTACTGACTCGGAGTTGATACTTTCTTTAAAAAAATACCCCGGTAATATTCTTAGCAGAACCGCATCTTGTTACCTTCGGTCTCCAGTTCTCGCTCTTCTAGCTCTTTTTACCCCATACCTGACTCCAGTTGTAACACGACAGTGGATTTCTTGAAATGGTTTATTCACCTCCTTATATATAGTCATTTTCAATCTTCCAGAATGTTCCAGAATGCCATTTCGAATCCTTCTGAATTATCCATCGAATAATCCAGAACATTCTATTGCTGTGCTACCTAGCTGGTAGAAGACAACTTAAAAGGGAAAGATGAATACCTAATATAAAACTAGTTAACAGGGAAAGAAGAATAACTAACTTAACACTGTCACTGTCATTTCAATGTTACTGTCATTAACGGGTTCGTTACACTATTTTTAAAAAAAGTAAAAAAATATTTTTGACTCACGCTAAGAATTTAATAGCGTGTGAATTACATATTTCTCAAAAAAGCCAGATCACTTTAGTGATGGGAAACAATTCATACTCATATATTTCTGAATTTATTGAATATTTAGGAGTTATATTATTAGTACAGTAAATGGGGAGCAAAATAAGGTATAACCTCCGAATTCTTCACACCCGCTCCGATTTTGATGGAAATTTGGAAATAAGTTATTGTCACCCTCTAGATCAAAGTTGATATGCTCTTGAGGTGCGCTTTTTATTTTTAGGGGGAGAGAATGCTAAAAAAATAGAAAAACCATAAAAACATATATTACATCGATCTAAATCAATTTAAATACGTATAATAAATATATTTGTATGTTGTGAGTTAAAATTAAACAATAGTTTCACTCTTTCAACCCTCAAAAACCACCCCTATTGTCGAAAAAAAATGATTTTTTCAGCTTAAAATTTTTGAATCGCGCATAAATTTTAAATAAAAATGTTTTTAATGTTTTACAGTATAATAAATATTCAATTACAATCATTCAACCCTTAAAAACTACCCCTAATTAAATTTATAGAAAAAATAGTTTTTAAGAAATTGAAATAATTTTATACACATAAGACAACTAAATATTTTTTATCCTTAACTTTTTGATAGCTTAAGTTATTGCATTGTTGTATTTCTTGAGATTCCCATTAGCTTTAAAAAAAGTCATAGTCCATAGGGAAAAAAAATTAAAAACAAAAATAAAAGCAATTGGTGTTTATTTTACAAAATAGATTTATAAATGGTGCATAATGTATAAGATTATTCATCGCCACTATCAGCTTCTTCTTCCTCGTCTTCGTCTGTGATTGACGGACAATTCTGGCAGCTGTTATCTGAACACACGTAGCGTTGCAATATAAGCGAATTTTTCGACAGCAATTATGAAATTTTAAAGCTATTATAATGATCCAAGTCTCATTTTAAAGGAAATTTTAAAAGCTATAAGCTCTGTAAATTTAAATATTTTTTAACTGGTAGTTTTCAAGATTTTTGAGGTTAAGAGGCTTCAGACACATGACTATTTCCCTCAAGAGAAAACTTCTACAAGGCATAACTCTGCCAACTTTTATCGTACAGAAATGAAAAAAACCAAAATATTCTGCAAAAAATGAGCTACATTTTTCTCTTTTGAATATTTTTCGTATCTCCAATATTTTGTAAGTTATTTTCAAAAATATAAAAATTTTCTTAAAATTTGAATTTTTTTATTTTAACATTTCTTTTTCCAAAAATATGTACTCTAAATTGCTTAAACTTGCAGAACACATAGTTAACACATAAATAAAGTAAATTGGAGAATGAATTATTTTATTTTATTTTTGTCAAAAAATTCAGCATCTCAAGTGCTGATTTTTTATCAGAAAAAGTGAAAATTCGATTTTATTTTCATCAGAACTTCGTTAATTTTTATGCTAATGACTTCAAACTGGATTCATTTTAAAGATTTTTTGAAGTACTTAAAAGAACTTAAATAAAATAAACGGTATACTTTCTTTGAAAACTTCAACTTTTTCATTTATTTTACGTTAAATGCATGTAATTTAGTGACTAAAAAAAAATTTTTTTTCTAGTTGCCGTATCTCGGTAATAATTGCACCTATGTCATTGATAAAACTCTCAATCTTTTCCTTTTTTTGTAAGCTTTATTTTAATTCCGACATGTTTTTTCGTAGCATGTCAAATTGTTGACTTATACAAGAAAAACTGTTAAAAAACGTGATTTTTTTCATAAAAAACGAGCATTTTCAACCAAAGGAAAACTCAGTAAATATTGACTTGTTTATATGGATCTTTTTGCTTAAAATTAACCCCTCTATCGATTTCCGAAGTTATTTTACATTTTATTTTCCACCCCCGAGAAGGGGTGGTTTCCAACCCCTGGGCAAAAGCGCACTATGACACTATATCAACTTTGCTTTTTATCGTATTTTATAGTTAACCTCCAAATTTCAGGTCAATCAGACCGGGTGTTTATTTTTCTTAATAAAAACCCCCCATTCACTGTACTAAGATATATTTCTTAAAATTTGGCGCCCCAAAAAATGTGGCGCCCGAAGCCCGAGCTTCGTAGGCTACAGGTTAATTCGGCCCTGCCTGCAGTGGAGCGTTAAAGAATGATGATGATAAGTATCTGTAAATATTCAGGTACTTGAAGATTGTTTGGACACACTATATAATCACAATTAATTAAATAGTATTTTTAGCTTATTTCAATTATCCCTGCTCCTTGATATGTTTATTTTGCTATATGGTTCAAAACACTTTTATCCATACATTATCAATTTATCAATTGAAGAAAATATTTTTATAGGATGAGATAAGGATTATGGTTTTTAAAAAACAAAAGGTATTTACAAAATACCGATGTGCGATAAACTTTTTCTTTTGACTGATAATGAGCTATTTTTACAAATTCAAAATTGATGACCAAGTGCCGCTTTACTAAATAGTAATGTCACTGTTATTAAAACACATTGATCGAGAATTTCGCTTTCTAAACTAGTTGCGACCAATTTAATCCTCGATATATTCAAATTTTAATTCATGTTACACTAGATCCAATAAGTCGGCTATTATTGGTTCATTTGATAGAGTTATTTAACTGTCCGATCCTGAATTTAGAGATACAGCTATGATTGATCATAAAATGCACTAGCGAAATAATTATCGCGAATAATTGATAAATAAAATAAAATAAAATGATAAACAAATATTAAAATCAAATAACAAACAAATCAGATCAAAATGTAAAACACCTATCTGTACCTCATATACAGGGAATATCTCTCAATGTCGAATTCAAGTATCCAAACTGCTTTCACCCGACTGTTCAATTATTTTGAAAATTCCACACCTAACATTTTCGATCAATTAAAAGCCTGTATTTTGTCTCGTTACCATAGCAACTTAAAAAATTGCCGGAAATTTTTATCCTCCTTGGGGTAAGGAGCATTAAATTACAATAGTAATTTTTTGACGTTTCTAGGTAAAATAACATTTACATTTAACTGCATATCATGTCGAATTTATTCTATAAATCAATAGTTGTAACAAGCCGATGGGCTGTTACGATTTCCATCGGACTATGGTATTTTAATGTCATTCGAAATTAAAAACACTCGTTTCACTTCCACATTTTGTGTATTTAAACGATATCGTACATAAGAAAAGTCTCTTCCTATTAGTAACAATTATAAGTTAGTACCTACATCGTAGTGGTTTCACATATTTGCTGCTCTGCAGCACTTAGGAACTAGCCAACACCACTAGAACCAGAGACGACAGGGAACCGGCCGGGATGGATTAAGCACCAATCTCCATCTACTAGGACCTAGCTGAGAGCTGAATAATTCCAGAACATCGCCAAGCTAAATCCTTTGTCTTATACTCAATTCATGGAAATCTAGAATTGGAGATTTTTATTGTATAACTGCGTTCGTATTCGTCTTGTATTTTGGATATGCAGTTAATGTGAATTATCTTATTGCTTTTAATGATTTATGAATAAATATAATTTGCTGAAACCTTTGATATTTGATTTTTCACCGCGTTAAAATATTTTCAGTATTTCGTTTTGTTGAGTTAAAGTAAATATAAGGTTTTCCAGTTTGTAACCTTTTTAGTTTTTTATTCAGTTATTATTATCGTTTAAAAAACGATGGTGGCGTCCAATTTAATATCGATTGTTCACCCCATCCCATTGTTAGCTATGAGTATATATTAACTGAGGTCGAATTCACTACCTGAGGAAGAGTCCCAAGCCGGAGAAGAACAATATGTGACAAAGTAAAAATCATTTATTAACAGTTTCACAGATAATACCGTCCCCATAATACTAAAACTATACTTCCATTCCACTCGTTTCCATTCCATTGATAGCACACACTCCGGTAATAAACTGAAAACGGCATTAAATCACAGCCGAACAGATTATTTAATTTGTAGCGTCCAAGTATATAAATAACTTCATTGTACTAACTTTTAGTTTAAACTAACTTTAGAATTTTAAAATTATATTTTTAAATAAAATATGAACTTTGGAAGTTAACACATAGCGCACTCTATAATATTAATAAATTTAAAAAATTATAAACCTTCGTGAATGTTTATCGGTGACTGTAATTTTTCTATAGTGTTGTGCATGTAATATAATTATTAACCACATTATTAAAGTATTTATGAACACTATTGTATTCAAACTGGTAAGAAGTAACTTTTAAAAGGTTGTACTAAATGCGCTTGATGCAATGGGCCGAGCCTATGGAAATTTTACTTTCGAGTACGAATAAAAGCCGTTTTAATATTTTGGTCAGTTTCCTGGTAGAAATAATACTTATCTGATTAATTAATTAGCTATTTTGTTGATGGATCATCAAGAATGGCCAATTATAATGCCTAGGAATTGTCCTTGTTGTCATGTGCATAATTTCCTGCCAATTCTAATACTTCGGCTGCCATATATTCCATTACCGCTGCCAAATATACAGGAGCTCCAGCACTAACTCTTTCTGCATAATTACTTTTTCTCGACAAACCCTGTATACGTCCTACTGGAAATTTTAATCAAGCAAGATTTGAGCGAGACTTTGCCTTTCCCTTAACTTTACCACGTCCTGAAATTTTTGATACCATTTTTATGTTAATATTCTCGACTGTTTTAAACAACAGGACACGACTTAATGTTTTCGTGATATGTCTACCTATGAATTTATATCAAAGCGCCCCACCAATACCGTTACAGAACGTGCGCAAACCTATAGGGGTGGAGCCTATTCGAATTACATAGTTTGATATATAAGTATATAAATAGTGTTTTCACTTACAAGTACTGAAGAACGAAGTTACTAAGAAGCTATCTGAAGAACAGAAGATTCCGGATAAATATCAAGAAAACCAAATCCGAACTAGGAATTATGGAAGCCGGAGTCCCGCAAGGAGCAGTCCTGTCACCGGTACTCTACACCATCTACACCGCAGACATCCCAAAGACGTAAAACACAATGATGACCCCCTAGGCAGACACCGTCATCGCAACAAGGAGCACCCAACCAGAGATAGTGACACGAAGACTACAAGAAGCCGTTGACAGAATCGACGACTGGTGTACAACATGGAGGATCGAAATCAACGCAGTGTTCTTCAAGAAGAAAAGGAAGACGCCAGAAGACAACCTGGACATCGCAGGAGACGAAATCAGATGTACCAACAAGGCTAAATATCTAGAAGTCATTCTAGATCAAGGGCTGACGTTCAAGGACCACGTGAACTGCGTAGTGGACAAGACCAGGAAAGAAAGAGGACAACTAGGAGGACTCATCGGAAGAAGATCCAAGTTAGAGCTGAAGACCAAGATCCACCTCATCAGGGCAATCCTGATACCCATCATGCTGTACGCATCCACAGCATGGGGATACACCGCCAAGACCTACCGAAAGAAGCTACAAGCCCAGCAGAACATCAGCCTGAGACTGGCCATGAACGCCCCTTGGTACATCAATAACCTGCAGATCCACAGAGAGCTAGACCAGAAGATGATACAAGAAACTATGGAAGAAAAAGCCAGGAGAAGATTCGAAGCACTGTGGACTCACCCCAACATCGAGATGAGGGAGCTGACCGACTACACCAGAGAAGACTACGCCAGGCATCCACGGCCAAGAAAACAGCTGGACCACGACCAGCAGTGAAGACACGTAGATGAACAAGAATAAAAAAGAAGAGGGACCACCTATGAGAGGGCCTGCTGATCCCTTGAAAGGATGAGCAGGATCTCGATTAGGGACAGCTATAGCAAGTGGATCCACTCTTTAAGATCGACCTTAGTCGTAGTAAGCCGGCTAAGGATTTTTCCCTTCTAGAGGCTGCGAAACACACACACCCAACGCGAACGTCAAGAACAGAAAGCAGAAGGAGTAAAGTGCATGCACTACCCTGAAGAAAAGAAGTCAGCCAGACTCTTCCATGCAAAACCCAGGGAAGAGGATGATAGAGCAACGACAGCTGAGCAGACTGAGGCCACATCGGATGAGATGGGGGATGGATGGAAGCTCTTCCCGGGATACATCGCTCTCGGGGGTATTATCCTGGAAGGGGCGGGTTTGGACTGGTGTGTGTGTTTTACTTAGAATCAAGTGATTCAGTAGTGGAGTAGTAGTCGACTACTGAGAGAAGCAGTACTACAAGCTAAGCGGAGATTTGAGGAGAGCTATCGGATTTTTAATCAATCGATCCGGCGAAAAGCTTACCGAAAAAAAGCCAAACACAGCGTATAGTGTCTTTTAACACTGTTTTTTGTATATGAAAATTCAAATAAAAATTATTCGTAGTAACACTAATGTTTTGAATTTTTAGGGATGCCGAAGAAAAGGAAAAACGACAGCAGCGCTAGCAACAAGATGGAGACAACGACACCAAGCGAGGACCACAAAAACGAGGAAGACGAAGAAACCGTACAAGAAATTGTAGACAGACTGTATGAGAGAGAAAATAGATACAAAGAAAAATTCGAAGATACCAGAAAATAAGCGGAGAAAGCCACAAAGGAAACGAAAGAAGCCATAAAAGAAGCGGAGGGGCTTAAGAAAACAATCCAGCGCATGGAACAAGAGCTAACAGAACTGAGGATTGCAATGGAGAACATGGCAAAGACAATGCAGGAACTACAAGAAGACAAGACAAGCCAAAGCCCACCAGAAAGCGTCCGAAGGAAGACTCAGAGGACGGAACTCCCCCAAACCGAAGAAGACGAGGCCGAGGAGATGGACTTCACGGAAGTAGTGTCCAACAAGAAAATCCAGAAGGAGCAGAGGAAGGAAGCCGCCGCAAGGAAGGAGAGAGAAGAGGAAGACATGATGGACGAAGCCATCCGCCAGAACCGGACGAAGACGATCAGGCCACCACCAGTTATCCTACGGAGCACCAACCACTGGGGCTCCATACGAAGAGAAATCCACCAGAGAGGAATCAAAACGAGGTTCATCACCATCCGAGAGAGGCTCGGAGTGAAGATCCCCTGCGAAGGATCTGAGGACTACAAGAACATGACGAGCTACCTGAACGAGAGAAAAGAAGTAGAATGGTACACCCACACACCACAGGAAGAGAAGAAAGGAAAGATCTTCATCAAGGGACTGACTTGCAGCGAGGACCTCGACGAACTCAAGGAGGAGATCGAAAAAGAGGGAGTCAAAATCGGAAGAGTAAGCCAAATCCACTCCAGATACGGCGAAAGAAAACCACTGCCCATCTACGTAGTAGAGCTAGAAGTGGAGGAGAATATCAAGGCAAGAAAAATCCAGCACATCCAGCAAGTGAGGATAAGATGGGAAGAACTCAAGAGAGGAACGGACCAACACAGTGCTACAACTGCCAGGGATTCCACCATGGACAAATGACATGCAGAGGCAACATCAGGTGCGTCAAATGCAGAGGACCACACCGATCCAACGACTGCACAAGACCGAGGGACAAGCCAGCCACCTGCGCAAACTGCCAGGGACAACATCCGACAAACTACAAGGGATGCCCACAAGCCCCAAACAACAGGACGACGAAGAAACCACAACTCCAGTAACAACGAAGCCAGGAGTCAGCTACGCCCAAGCGACAACCAAGAAGACGACGACGAATGAACCCCCGAAGAAACAAGAGATTCTTGATCAAGTGACAAGGCTATTAGCCCAGCTAATATCCTAAAGTCACCATTAAGAATCTGATGAAGACCCACCTACGAGAAAGCTCCGCACATCCATAAAAAGATGAGACGAGGTTTCAAATAGGTCATCAAAAACAAGTGGATCCACTCTATAAGGTCGTCTTTAGTCGTAATATTTCGGCAAAGGATTTGCCCCTTATAGAGGCAGCGAAAAGCACACACAACAGAAGACACACAGAGCGTAAAGACCGCCGAAGATATAACCACACTCCTGAGGTTACACGGCGAAAAGATGATGGCACGTCCCTGGCCAACAGCCAATCGGCCAGGGAAGAGCGGCAACGCGACAAACGCTAACGACGACTGAGGACCCATCGGATGAGATGGGGGTGGATGGAAGGTTCTTCCCAGGATGCAACGCTCTTTGAGGGTTGCATCCAGGGCAGGACGGGCTCAGTACCGCGTGTGTGTGTCAAGTGGTTCATTTGTGAAACCACTACCTACGTACTTATTGTTATTACTTAAATATGACGTCGACTACAAGTTTTATTTTTACTCCAGTTAAGAGCTTTAGTAGGGTTGCCTACATTAAAAGGGAAAAAACTATAATATCAAATGTCCATGATTGACTTGTGTACCAACGTACTTCAGCTAATGTTCAGGCAATAGTTAGCATTTGTTCCAATATGACGGGAGTTGGAGAAGCGACCATTTATAGATTTTCACGAGATAGAAAGAGTGGAGTTGTTAGTTCTCCCAAGAAGAGTAGGGGTAGTGAACCCTTGGAAATCGAAGAATTTCATAAAAATATTACTAGAAGACAGGTCTACTCATTATTCTTTATTAAAGAAATTATTTACTGTTTCACTCATAAGCACGACAGCACAATCTGAATATACAACTACATTAGTAAATAATCTTTGAAATATATAAACTAACAATATCAAACACCATTGCAAGACAGAAGATGGACGTTTTTATATAATCTTTGCTTGTTTCCACTGTTGATGCTTGATTGCAACCTGCTTTACTTCATAGTTGCTGACCGTATATAAAGGTTATCTATCTATGGTGGCTGACAAATCACCTATAATTTGTGCTGACAATAAGAACAAATATTTGATACTGATTGTAGAAACCAATTTTATAGAAGAAATTGATAAGAATTTAACACGAACAGCTTGTTTACATTCGATATTATGACTTGGTTGTTATTGGTCTATGATTATGACAAAAAAGTAAAATGACATTTGTAACGTGAACTAACATTGAATTGCGCTGCTGTCAAGTATATTTAAGCATGATAATGATACCATTCCTATGATTTTGGGAACGGTGCTCGAGAATATAATTTTTAGGAAGTATTCGCAAATAGAGCAGCTACAGACTTGCGTATACGTGGCGTTGCGAACGATGTCAAGAATAACATCCTGCCGCCCCGATTCGAGGTTCAGGGTGGACGAAACTGAATCACCGATCACCACATCCGCAAGAAGTTAATCACCAGTAGTGACAGGGATTTTGTTACCGATATATCGCACAACACAAGCCAAGTTTTTCACTTTGGGAATATTTTTTACAAAAGTTTCACTTTTATTTTTTAGAACTGAATATATTTTTAATAAATGCATGGAAAATTATCATTGTTGCTGCAAATGGAAGATCATATATAAATTATATAGGAAATATATCCATAATTTACCCGTAGATAGAATACTTTTTAAGTAAATGAAAAAATAGAATTGCGAGGTGATGAAAAAGACGAAATTTTCTGTATAAGAGTGTCTGTAGTCAATCGAATCATTACAGAGTGAGAAAAAGGGGTAGAGGGCAAATTCGAGACGTGCCATGGCGCGAGTGACTAGCGGTCACTCTTGATTTCTAAAAATTATCTTTTCTTCGTGTTTGATAATATATCAAGAATTTTTGTATCTTTATAATGAAATGTTTGTTTTCGTTATTCCACGAATTCTTGTTAATCCGTTTTCCAAATATTGTGATTTTTGTCCTATGTAAAATATTTCGACGGTAAAAAACAAAAAATCTTTGTCATTTTGATATTTTCATTCAAACAGAAACCATTATTAAATTTTGTTGAATTCAATTTTCTCTTAATAAAATATAGTTTTCTAGAAACAAGTACTATCGATGTACCTCAATTATTTTATCATGGATTACTGTTCTATTTTAATCATCTTATATCTTATTATCATCGAGATAATCTCCAATAGATACTTATAAATCATCGAAACAGTATAAAAACAAACGAAAATAGAACGATTTCTAATTCAATAAAATCAAAAGCCATGTTTTTGCAAAAATTGCTTTTTCTAATTTATATCCACAATGTAGTATTCGTGAAATCAATCCCGATAGAACCTCCTAATAACTTATATAACGATAGTGAATCAAATAAAACTACACCTGTTATGATAACTGAAGCTGGGTACCCCGTAGAAACTCATTGGGTAACTACTTCTGATGGATATAATCTTTGTATGCATCGAATTCCTCATGCAAAAAATGGAGCGTCGAACAAGAAAGTAGTTTATTTGCAACATGGTATTTTGACATCTTCATCTGATTGGATCTTATTCGGCCCTGGGAATTCCCTGGGATATATTCTAGCAGATTTGGGCTACGATGTTTGGATGGGAAACGCCAGAGGTAAATTTACGAATTTGTTTGTTATAAATTCAGAGAATAGTCAATTTATTTTATTTCATTTTAGAAATAGCCATGACAAAAACACTAATAACTACCTTTATTAATCAAAGATAAAATATTTTTTGTGGTAATGTGCTGAGGAGCAACAATTTTATGACTAATTAAAACTATTGGTTGAATTAAAAATTTACTGTTTTAAATGAAACTAACTGTTTCTAGATATTAAAACAATGTTAAAAATTCTAAGAAATTTACAATTGTTTCGATATTAAATATCATCGCCAGAATGATAGAAGTTACATTCATTTGATGCCTACCTGATGTTTAATAATTATTTTTGCTAGACCAAGACGTGACCTACCTTGTGATTGACTTAATATATATTAATAGAAAAAAGAAGAAGATATTATAGTACAAATATAGCTTAGGTATTATTAGCCCTTTGGGAATATCCTGGATATCTTTTTCCCAAGTTACTATATTTTGTTCGAGAAATATCTTTAAAAAGTTTAATTTTAATTTTAAAATACAGCTTTATTGCTTTAGAGTTACAAACAGAATGAATGATAAAATGTGAGAAAAATACAAAGTTAGGTTATAATTAAATGCTGACAACATGATATACAATATGATATTATTATAATATGCAAATTGACTTCACATAACTCCTCCCTCCTTAAGATAGACCAACAAGGGTTGTTTTGTTGGGGTTGGTGGTTAGCTTCTTCCTTCAGTTTTAAATATCTCCAGAGTATACAAGTTACGGCAGCTAGTATTAGGAATCATAGAAGGCCGGGAATATTCCATACTGCGGGATGTGTTTCTTGATTTTGTATTGGCTTCGTTAATTCAGCTTGGAGTTTCAAATCTTTAATGGATTACTTCTAATTTGATGGGAACTTCTGTGTATTCTTCTTTTTTTTGTGAGTTCCTATTCGAATTTTGGAAGTATTAATGGGTTTATTGCTGGTATTTCTTGGATATTACTAAACGTAGTATTTTCGGTCCCGATTTTACATCCTGCGGGAATTTTGAAATGAGTATTATGTTTGACCAATAATATGCGTCCCTTGTTACAGTTCGATTCAATCTTAATGTAATGAGAAGGCCGACTTTCTTGCAAGAGAGGGTGCCGCTCATGACTTTATCGGACCAGAACCTACAATTGGCATCGCAACAAGTGTTGCCAAACAAACACTAAATATCTGGACTGCAAGAAGAGTTTTAGACTTCTGGCATAATATAGCAGGATTGGTTCATTCAAAGGCCTTCATACATCCTTCGAATAATGTATCCAAACAAATTTTAGTCTATAATAGACACTATCTACGGTGTCTAACAGGCCACTGTCGTTTGAATCATCATATGCTGAAACTTGGACTGTCGGACGATCCGATTTGCCGTCTTTGTTTGGAAGAGGATGAAACAGCAGAGCATATGATTTGTGCCTGCCCCACCGCGGCTCGAGTCAGGTATCTGATGTTTGGCAGAGCCACTCTCTTGCCCTCGGACCTGAAATATCATTCACTGAACAAATTAATCGGCTTCGTTAAGAAGCTGAATTTGTTTGGTGAAATTTGAATAGGTATGAGTTACAATAGACTCTCACGAGTCGCAGTGGAGGGCCTCATTGAACCACTCATTATAAACCTAACCTAACATAACCCATACAGAAAGTTTGGTGAATATGTAATGGCTCGTCTTTCATTGATTTTTTCTTTTTAAAAATCAAATTCGTGGGAATCGTCATGAATTATTTATTATTATTTTGGAGATGTCATACAAAAAATACAGTACTACGTACGTTTCGGTATAAAGCATTCTCCGTTTTAGTTGTTATACATTTATACCTACAGATTAACAGCCTGTAATGTTAACGTGAGATTTTTTTCAAATATTTCTTCTAGGTTTTTATCTATAAGTTTGTACTTGAAAATGGCTTTATGCCGAAACGTACATAGTACTGTATTTTTTGTATGACATCTCCAGAATAGTAATAAATAATAAATGGCCGATTCCCATGACTTTTATTTTTAAATTGGATATATACGGCCATGATTCATGACACAATAAGTTTTTCTAAAAAAAATGATACTTTCTTCAGTTTCATCTCTATTATTTCCGTGTTTGTTAAGAATCACTCCTAAATATTTGGTCTTCACTACTCCTTTAATGATATCATTTCCAAGTTTGAAGAATACTTACTGGAATTTCAAATAATTAAGATTTGTTGTTGTTTCAGGAACATTGTATTCTCGCAACCACACCACGTTAAACCCCAACACAGACAGCCATTTTTGGCAATTCAGTTGGCACGAAATCGGATATTACGATTTACCAAGTATGATTGACTATATTTTACAAGTAACAGGAACTGATGGTATATATTATGCTGGACATTCTCAAGGTACCACGTCATTTTTCGTGATGACTTCAATGCGACCTGAATATAACCAAAAAATAAAAGTGCAAGCTAGCTTAGCTCCGATAGCTTACATGAGCCATATGACCAGTCCGTTATTGAAAATAATGGCTACTTGGCAAGGAGCTATCGAAGCTCTAATTAATCTCATTGGTATGAATGAATTTGTACCTGAGAAGGGTTTTTTACATATACTCACGGAATCGATATGCGAAACGGGAATAGGACCTATTTTGTGTGAGAACGTCTTGTTCGCTATATGCGGCTTCAGTTTGAACGAAATGAACACTACGAAAATTCCGCTAATAGTCGGTCACGCTCCAGCTGGTGCTTCTACCAAGCAGATGCTCCACTACGCCCAAGAAATTACCAGCGGACACTTTAGACAATACGATTTCGGTTTAATCGAGAATCTTGAGAAATATGGATCAATTCATCCTCCGGATTATGATTTGTCAAAGGTTTCTGCTCCAGTTTTTCTCTTTTTCAGTTACAATGATTGGTTAGCAGGAGTTGATGACGTGGAGCGCTTATCCCACGAACTCGGAAATCTTCAAGGTAAATTTTCAATATCCGAAACTTCTTTTAATCATCTTGATTTCACTTACGGAGATCATGCTAAGAAATATGTGTATAATGAAGTGGTTGGTATATTTGCTAGATTTTAAATGTATCAACTTTTGTTTATTTGTTTTAAAATGGACGTAGGTATATAATTATATTTTTCATTTGTTTTTTTTTAAATAAACTTGGTTAAAAAAATAAACTGAATTAATAGTTATTTATTGTATACGTGTTTTAGTTGATATTTTATTTTCTTAAGTAAATAAAATGCTAAATCTAAAACAAGCATGCAATACAATGATGTATCCTCAATCATACTGATTTAGAATCAGAATTGTTAATCTTTTATCTGATATCATCAAAAAATGATTTGACGTTCCATTCTGACAGCGGCAAAAATCATTGAAATTTCACATTAACTAAAAAAAAATCGAGGGTGTGGGATCGGACACAGGTAATTTCGCCCCAATGACGATGAGTTTTAAGAGGTTCAGTTTAGGTCCGTGAAGTTAGCCCCCAAAGTTTTCATGATTTAACTAAATTTAGTCTCATCGGTTAGTGCATCGTTAGTGCCTCTTAGTGCTTCCATAAATTTCGTTAGTGCTTCCGTGGTTTGAAAGATATTGAATATTCATTTATTTCGATGTCAGCCCCCAAAGTGTTTAGGATTAATTCCAAATTAGTGTCATTCGTTAGTGCTTCGTTAGTGCATTTTAGTGCTTGAATTATTTTCGTTAGTGCTTTATTGGTTTTCGAGGTATCTGACTTTATATTTTCAAGGTCAGTCCCCAAAGTGTTTAATTCCAATTCAGTGTCATTCGTTAGTGCACTTTAGTGCTCCAATTATTTCCGCTAGTACTGTATTGGTTTTCGAAATATTTCATGTTCTTTTTTTGAAGTCAGCCCCCAAAGTATTCACGATTCGATTAGATTTAGTATCATTCGTTAGTGCTCTTCTCCTGTGCTTGGATTATTTTCGTTAGTGCTTTATTGGATTTCGAGATATTTGACTTTATGTTTTCAAGGTCAGCCCCCAAAGTGTTTACGATTAATTCCAAATTAGTGTCATCCGTTAGTGCTTCGTTAGTGCACTTTAGTGCTTCAATAATTTTCTCTAGTACTGTATTGGTTTTCCAAATATTTCATGTTCTTTTTTTGAGGTCAGCCCCCAAAGTATTCACGATTCGATTAAATTTAGTGTCATTCGTTAGTGCACTTTAGTGCTACAATAATTTTCGCTAGTACTTTATTGGTTTTCGAGATATTTCATGTTCTTTTTTTGAGGTCAGTCCCCAAAGTATTCACGATTCGATTAAATTTAGTGTCATTCGTTAGTGCTTCGTTAGTGCACTTTAGTGCTTCAATAATTTTCTCTAGTACTTTATTGGTTTTCCAGATATTTCATGTTTTTTTTGTGGTTAGCCCCCAAGGTATTCACGATTCGATTAAATTTAGTGTCATTCGTTAGTGTTTCGTTAGTGCTTTTTAGTGCTTCAGTAATTTTCGTTAGTACCATCTTGATTTTCGAGATATTTGATATTAATTTATTGGCACTTCCACGAAGTTAGTCCCCAAAATGTTCATGATTTAGTTACAGTTAGTGTTATTCGTTAGTGATTCATTAGTGCTTATTAGTGCCTCTTAGTGCTTCCATAAATTTAGTTAGTGCTTTCTTGGTTTTCTAGTTATTAGCTATTATTTTTTATCAATATCATCTTCTAAAATTGTTTACGGTTGATTCCAATAGCCCTCTCAGTTTATGACTTACAGGGCAATTTGGAAAATTTGTCATTTGCGACGCCATCCGCATTTCCGAATAATTCTACCAAAACATAGCATCAATATCGTATAAAGGGTATTTTTTACATCGGTAGAAGTGTAGCAGTCTTTAAACAAATATTACACGTTTTTTTCAAATGGACCCTCCCTGTATATTATTATGTTAGTTGACAGATAATTCAACCTCTTCAAATATGCAATTTTACAGGGTTGACATTATTTTAATGACTTAAAAAATTGATCATTTGTTGGAGAAACGTCACCAGTAAATATCAATTAATTTTTAATAAAACGTATCAATGTCATCCAAGGAATGACGATCCTAGCAAAGGCTTAAATTTCCACAGACGATATAGAAGTAGAGGCAGAAGTAGAAAACTGGAAGGGCCTCGCTAAAATTGAGAAAAGACCAAAACTGTCTTATTATGGCCAGCTTCGCCCAGAATCCTTCATATAACCGAAAATCAAAAGGTTAAAATTGCTCTACTATATAATGCCAACAAACTACTAAAAACCTATACATCAGAGAATAAGCAATACATAATAAAAAATACTTGTCCATTCGATGCATTAGCACAAATTATTACTTCAGCGTATTGCGACAGTCCTCAGTTTCAATCATCTACAGAATTTCTAAATAACAGTTTGGTATTATTTGTTAAAGAACTATCTAAAATAGGTACTTGGAGAAATAAAATTTATGTAAAAATATTCGAAACATTAATAAACTTTTTTGATGTTTATGTATTAGTAGATGGAACTATAGAAATAAACTGCGCTGCTAATGTATGTTCATTTCTCGAAAAAATCATTGGTAAATTCGATACACCAGCTAGCGCAATTGAAATTAAAGTTTGTTCATATTGTAATATTCATCAGAAACATACCCAGTTTAATTTACCGGTAAACGTTGCCATAATTTCTATCTCAATATCATCACTTGAAGATTCCATTGAAAGTTCCGTTTTAAGAAATATCAAATGTAGCACTGAGTATATAGATAATGAAATATTTATAGAGCATCCGGATATAAGTCTAAATGTAGGGGATATTCCTTTGATAATTAATGTCAACAAAAAGAAGTTTACGTTTAGGGGAGCAGTTGTATTTTATAAATCAGCTTCTAATAACCTTTTTGGCCATTATGTAGCTGTGTGTAGAAGAAATTATGGATGTATTGAACTTTATAACGATTTGTCTGAAAAAGAAAAAAATATGGATAAAGAAAGATCCTTTCCATTTCAACTCCTATTTTATGCTGTGTATGTAAAAGGCATTATAGTCACCTGAAGTTATCAAACAAACATTTTCTGCATAATGATAAAACCACAGTTTTATGTCACTTATATACCTAGAGAGACCAATACCATTATATAGATAACGTATATCTCCATTATTATTGGTTTTAGAGAAATGGTTAAATAAAGTTATAGCATTTTCACAGAACCTCTCGAAAATGAAATGAACAAAAACAACTGAGTTTCGAAAGGGACAGTTTTTTCACAAGTGACAATTTTTTCAAATGGAACACAACCTGTTTTTAAATTGTATCCGTTCTATTTTCACTTGATATATATGTATTTTCCTTCTACTTAGTCTCCTTGCTCCTAGTATTCTGGAATTTGATTTGCCTTGCTCAATTATTCCATCCATTGTTGTGTCTAACTCTAATTTTTCTTACTATGCCTCAACATGGAACCAATGTCACGGGGATCAATCAATTCCAGTTTTGTTTGACTAATAATACATTTTCCATACAATCATTAGCTGCTTTATAACTCTTAAAGTCTATTCCTATCCGATTCATACCTTTTCTTGTTACTTTTATTACTCCATTAATTTGATTGTTTTTAAAAATCAGGAGCCTTTTTCGATTAATCCTATTTGCTATGCTATATAAAAGTATCACAAGTCACCAAGCTACATCAGTTTCCTTTATAGAGAATTCACGTAAATATAACTAAAGAAAGATTTAACCTACAACTTAAGTTCTGGAAAAATCGAAGTTTATTATTATTTTATGTAAAACCGAAATCAATACCATATGTTAGAAATGTTATTTAATATTCCGTAAGGTTCTGAAAAAAAATTTCCCATTGCAATATTTTTATTGTGATATGTTTGATTCTGTCATCATATTTAATAGATAATACAAAGCTTATAAATTTGAATAATAAAATATTAAAACAAAAGATTGATATCTGGTAATCAATGATACAGTAACTATGTTATTTACAGCTGTCAAATATTCATTAATCATTTAATCTAATCAAACAAATTGCTTGCTACTAATATTTATTAATTAGACATTCTAGTGCTTCATCACTCGAGTCGACGATCAGATTAATCACCAACATAGATAATAATCAGCACACTTGTGAATATTTTAATAAAAGTTAAAAAACCTCTTGACGAAGTAAAATGGAGTGAGGCTTATGTGGAAAAGACACTTAATATAATATCAATCACTCAAAATAACTGACGATGCTTTCAATAACTATTGCATACATACAGGGTAATTTTTTAGGGGTTACAATTAGGCGTTTTAGAGAAACTTAACATAACTAGAATCTGAAAAATTGTGTGTATAGGCTTTTTTTCTACATTGTAACGTTTATTTATTTTCTTTAAGTTTATTTCAATTTACGCTCACTAACACAACACTATTTACATAAAAACACTTATAAATTCATTTATCCCCCTCAAGGAGCTGTGGAACCTTGACGTTGGTGAGGGGCTCAGTACCCGCAATGATCTGGAGAGCGATGCCGACGGGAGTATTACACTCATGGTAGGGCGACCCATGTCAGTAAGGTCGAGAGTGAGCGGAGAAGCTAAGGACAGCTTAATAGAGGAGTGAGCCTTAAGAAAAAATCTCCAATTTCAAGCTTGGAAACGTGGCGAAGAGATGAATGACTGGGGGATATCCAGCCGTGAACGTATTGAACCTCAGGGAAATGGCACACCCTGTTGTATAAAGGCCTTGCCGCGATAAGGGTGCACTATTGCGGTCGACTTATTTTTCGTCCCGTACTCGTGGGAACTCTATGATGGAACCCGATCTAAACTCAAATAAGGAGCCATCCAGCTCTCTAAATGTGGACACAATTGTTGAGATGCCACCTAAAACATCGACTTCTGCCCGTCGGGGTGATAAAAACAGCCATAGAAGGCTACAGTTGACCAGGCAGGAAAATATGCAAGTCGTACCACGGTTCTTGGTAATGAAACGTGTGGAAGGAGATTTCTCCTTCCTAATAGAAAAAGTACTAGATGGAGCAATAGGAAAAGTAGAGATTGTAAAGAAAATCCGGGATGGTCTATTAGTTGAAACTGGATCAACCACTCGAACAAAGAAGCTACTCGAATTAACAAAATTTCATGAGTATGACATAACTGTCTCCCCCCACGTAACGCTCAATCAATCATTCAACAGAGAAACTATTCCAAAGAGAATAATAGCAGGTATACATTTTCTTCCCGTTAGGAATTATATTCCTGCACCCCGCAGGTGTTTTAAATGCCTTCTTCAACTATGATTATGTAATAGTAAATTACAATGAACAACCACACCCTGGAAAAATTACCAATGTAAGGTATTGTTACGAATTCGCACACCGAAGTAGATACTAAGTACGGTCCTGTAACCTTATGTTGAGGGTGTTAAAAAAATGACGAGCGCGCCGAATTCTGAGAAGGTCTATTGGGATTTTTTGTGACAGTTTTTCATAGACATGTTCTCCGAAGATCTTTTAAGGATTGAGCCGGCATTCGAGAAATATTCCGAAAGGCGATTGTTTTGTGTAAGCCGCAAACTAAAATTATCTAGAAAAAAGGCCACTTATATATAAAGGACCGACCAGCGGGAGAAGTTTACTTTATAAAGTGATCTCGTGATATAAAAAGCGAATATGTAAATAGTCTAACTAGTGAAGTGTTTAAATAAATTAATGTAACTGAATATACTGTGTACATAATATGAATTAGTGAATAGTGCAGTGAATAAATAAATTAAGCTAGTAGACATAAAGTGTGTGTATAAATTTATCCCACCCGTAATAAACCAGTTTAAATAAATAAGAAAAACATTACATTGGTGCCAGGTTTGGGGTAATATAAATAAATATCTACGTAAAATGGCCAAGAGACTAAGTGATTTGAAAGTGACTGAGTTAAGAGCAGAATTGGAAGATCGTGAGTTGGAAACGTCTGGTAAGAAAAGTGAATTAGTAGAAAGACTTAAGTGGCACTGGAAAATGACGGCTTTGATCCAGAAACAGTTTTATTTAATGACGAGGCTTCCACCTTAATCTCGTCAATTTCTGCTAATATGGACGAGAAGATTTCTGCCATGGAAGAGACCATGGACGAGAAGATTTCTGCTATGAAGAATGACATTTCTGCTAATATGGACGGGAAGATTTCTGCTATGAAGAACGATATATCTGCCGATATCTTATTAATGAAAAACGACATTGCCGCTGACGTTGAAAATGAAATTTCGTTTCTAAAATCTGAAATCGAGAATGAAATGTCAACGATGGGCGAGAAAATCGAGAATAAGATTACAACGATGGACGAGAAGATTGAGAATAAGATGACAACAATGGACGAGAAGGAGAAAAAAGATGACAGGTATAAGAACTCGAGACACGTCAGCGGAAGGAAAGAAGACCGAGCAAACGAAACCTTGCAAGACAGAAACACACTCTAAGTTAGAAGACGTTGGCAGTTTCGCCCGAGTCAAGGCCATAACGTTCGATGGAAAAATGTCGTGGACCCATTATGTGAAACAGTTTGAAGCAGCCGCTAGAGTGAGTAATTGGTCCGATAAGAGGAAAGCAGCGAACCTAACTATAGCGCTTTGGGGAGATGCCTTAGATGTACTTCAGACGATACCGCTTGAAGAAACGGTTGACTTCGAGCAGCTGAAGAAGAGTTGGACATGCGATATGGTCATCAACATTTTGAACATTTGCACAGATTCCAGCTGAAGAATCGAAGGCGGAAACGTGACGAAACCCTTCAAGAGTAAGAACTGGTTACTGCCCGACTAGTTCGATTTGCTTATCCATCAATACCAGATAACATTATGGCATATTTAGGCATCCAGGCCTTTATTGACGGCTTATGTGGCCACGATATGGAGAAAACGCTTGGATTAGCCCATCCTAAAACATTGGTCGATGCATTGACTGCTGTTCTTGAATATGAAGCAGCCACGACGGCTTCCGGGTACAACAAAGGTAGGACCATACAGGAAGAAGGTGACAATGACAAACTTGACCAGATCGTCAACTTGTTGAAAGCTATGGTAGACAAGAAGCCGAAGAAAATCAGGTGCTGTAATTGTGGCGAGCTAGAGCATGCACGCAGTTCGTGTAAGCATCCTACGACTCCTGCAAACCAAGAACCTCTTAAATGCAAAGCAGCCACGAAGAGCACGCGGTACAACAAGGGTAGAACCATGCAGGAAGAAGATGACGATAACAAACTCGACCAGATCGTCAACTTGTTTAAAGGTTTGGCAGACAAGAAGCCGAAGAAGATCAAATGCCGGAAGTGTGGCGAGCTAGAGCACATACGCAGTCCGTCTAAGCGCCCCAAGACTCCTGTAACCCAAGAACTCCAGTCACAGGGGAAATCAGACAGGGGTGAACATCCAGCTGATGTGAATCACCGAAAAGCCAACTCTTTGCCTAGACGGTCATGCCCTGTAGACAATTCACAATGCAACAAGTCGAAATCTAAGTAAGTTGCAGTTTCAAGAATTACAGTAGTCAATAAAGAATGGTCACCCTCCAGGATCAGAAATGATCAGGAGAATGATCCTTGCCTAAAGAAGATTCGGCAGTGGAAGGTAGGTAGGTAGAATGGTCGAGAGAATGAACAGGACTATTGGAAAATACCTGTCCAAAGTGGTTTCCAGCCATCAGAGAGATTGGGGCCAGTATCTTTCTCTATTTGCAATGGCTTATCGATCTGCTGTCAATGAGTCCACGGGTGAAACACCTGTGAAAATCCTGTTTGGACGAGAAATGAGGCTTCCTTGTGACCTGGAATTTGGCTGTCGGCCTGGAGAAGATCTAGTAGGAGAAGACTACGTGATCCAATTGAGAAGAAGGCTCGATATTCATTAATTAGTTCGAAAAAATCTTCAAGTTGCCAGCGACAGAATGAAAAATCGGTACGACGCGCAAGCCACAGTAGGCGGTTTTAAAGAAGGGGATAAAGTATGTTTACACAACCCGGCGAGGAGAAAAGGATTTTCCACAAAATTACAAAAATTTTGGGAAGGTCCATACTTTATCAAGAAAATGATCAATGATGTTATATATCGCATAAGCAAGATCCCCAACGGAAAACCAAAAGTAGTTCACCAAAATCGACTAGCGCCATCCGAAGGAGACCATGACCCAGAGAAAGGAGTAAACCATATTCGAAATGTGTGTGACCCTACCTTCGATGAATTTATGGGCACGTATGGAGGTACTGGGAAAGCTAGATATGGAGTCACTTCAGAACAACGACAAGATTTGTTCACTCTCCCGGAAGATTATTCACTGGCGTACAACATCCCCGCCCGTATCAAGAACGCACGAGGGTTGGCAACCGTCTTTCGAAAGAAGTTCGGGCAATTAGAAACACTTGAAGACCAGATTCCAGCCGGTGGCAAGACAATGGGTCTGAAACACAAATCGCGGTACGTCTTCTACGTGGTAACTAAAAATGAATTTCAAGATCGATCTACCTACCGCGATGTATGGGAAGCACTTCGAAACCTACGAGACCATGTGTTAGAATCCAGCGTGAAGAAGCTGGCTATGTCTAAGATAGCGAGTAACCAGTTGGATTGGCGAGTTATCAGGAACATGGCAGATATTGTCTTTCGAGATAACGGTGTCCAGATATTAATTTGCAGCTACAACCCCCGTTATCAGTACCCGATGAACACGGTGCCCTGCTATTTCTATAAGATCGGAAAGTGTAGAAATGGGGCCAGTTGCCGATTCAACATCCAGTCTCGGCTACACAAAAGTTCCACGAGGAACTTCCATTTAAGGAGGGGGTAATGTTACGAAATAGCACACTGGTATAGTCCCTGAATCCGACTCTGCCTAAGCCATGTATGAAAGATAAAATCGTGGCGATGCGCAGGGATTTCTTAGAATTGCTTACGATGGTGACTATCTTATCTAAACATTGTGTTTGTGACCAGTCTTATCTAGAAAATGCCAGAAAGCCAATTGTTTTTGTATAAGCCGCAATCTAGAATTATCTAGTAAAAAAGGCACTAATATATAAGGAACCGACCCGGGAGAGTTAGTTTAGTTTATAGAGTGATCTCGACAAATAAGCAAGAATACACCGAAATAGCTTACAGTAAAGTGTTGATATAAATTAATAATTAAGGTTGTGTGTATATAAATTAAATTTAAGTGAATAGTTAAGTGTATATAAATTAAGTGTTTGTGAGTAGTTTAGTGTTTAAATAAATTTGTAAGTAGCCATACCGTGTGTTTAAAGTTTATCCCATTCGTTTACTGTTTAAATAAATTAGAAAAACATTACATTATTAAAAATTTATCTACACAAAGTTTGTGCAATTGTTTATTTTCTATGGTGTAGTACAAGTTATGCAACTCCTCTCATTACTCATTGAAAATATATCAAAGCTTGCAAATTGTCATTAAAATTCTAGTTGAATCAAATCAGATTATCGATTGCTTAACAATTAATAGTCAACGTTATTTATTTTCAAGAGAACACAAGTTTGCTGTTCTTTATAATATTAGGTATATTGCAAATAAAAGTTTGATGACTTCGTTCAAATATTTAAAAATTAAATATTCTTTTTGTTACTCATTAAGTTCTAGTTACGGGGGAATATTTTTACAGTATCTTAGTCCAAAGAAAAGAGCTAAATATAATATGACCGAATTGAAAGTGCGTTTAATAATTTTTTATGATTTTGCTACTTCTATTTTGGCATTTTCCCATTATCAGCTCGCCGTTTTTTTCCTCCACATTTCCCTTACGCTCTCCTTTTCTCAGATCTTTATCTGCCACCGCTTGTTCGATCTAGGTTTCCAATCTCGTGCTGTGTACAGACGTGAACACTTTAATGTCTAGATAGGCTATCTAGACTGACTGTCTTCATATGAATGGTATATAGAGCAGTGTCGGTAGAATGGACACATGTATCAGGATATCGCTTTCTGGGACGTGTCGAGACTTGACGTCAAGTCTACTGGCAGTTTGGAAATTTATTGCTAGATAAGTGAGACATTATGTGCTGTTTTGTTGTTCACAAAACATAAAAAATGGCACAGTGGACAAAAGCAAAAACGAAAGCACTCATAGAAATGCTTCGAGCAAGCCCGGAATTATGGGATATGACCTGTAAATTTTACAAAGATAAAATTAATTCTATAACCACCACATGGCAGAAAATTTTGGAATAACAGCGGCGGAAATTGCAAGGGAGCTGCACAGTTTAAGGACTCAAATTACTAATGGAATAAGAAAGATAGAAAAAAGAAATCTGGAGATAGGTTAGACCAGCGGTTCTCAAATTTTTTGGGTGAGGGAACCCTTTTTGGAAAGCGAAATTCTTGACGGAATACAATAAAACAATTATATACGGGTGGTCCTTAAGTAATTGTACATAGAAGTATGGTAGATTCCTGACTTTAAAATATGACGATTCAAACCAACTTGCTTTAATAATTTTAAAATTTCTTTCTTGCAATAACTTCAACGTTTTTGGATATGTATACATAAAAATTTGGAAATAGAGGTTTTTGGGCACGAAAAATCATAATCCGGTACATACTTCGATGTAATTTGTAAAGGGCGCTACATAGGCCACATTTGTGGCAACAATGTGCCCTAAATTATTTGCTGCTTAAGTTAGCGGTATTTTTGTGAAAGAATATTGAAGCCACGTTATTTAAATAGAAAAAAAGTAGGTATACTTGTTATTAACCTTAAAACTTAACGGTTTACGATATAATCGCATTTTAGGGATCCCCGGCAAGATTATTATTGAAAACATTTAGAAAACAAATTAAAAAAACTAATCTAAATAACATTATAATTTCAATTGTGTCACATTAAATGTTCGATATGTCCTCCTTTCTCGTCGATGCATTTATCTACGCGTTCCATAAAAGATCGTCTCATATTAAACATCATTGGATAAAAACAACCGCTGCTCCATTTATTTCTTCCCAATGTAATAATTATTCATTTCGGAAACTATTATTTAATGGTTTTTAAATGAAATAACAGCCTAATTTTACTAATGAAACATTATTCGGAAACGTAAACTGCAAAATTAATTTTATTGCTAAAACTTGACAGACAACTATAACAACTTGAAAACAAAAATATCACACAGAGAGATCACATCTACAAATCTGGCGATCTTGAATATATCTTTCTAACACCCCCACTCGACAAATTATTCTTCGATAAGTCCCATTGATGTGTTGAGACGTTGAAACTTTTCATTGGGGAGAGGCTCTATGAGAGCATCAGCAATCATATTTGAAGTTTCAGAATACATGAATTGCATTATATCACTGTCAACTAAATCACGTAGATGATGGAATCTGACATCGATATGATTTGTTCTGCAACTAGGCTTTTAATTGGTTGCTAGCTTGATACAACCTTGATTGTCTTCATAAAGGACAGGTGCATTTTCACAATGTATTTCGAAATCATCTAAAAGTCTTCTTGACCAAACTATTTTCTGGCTTGCCAAGGTCGCTGATATATATTCAGCCTCTGTCGATAATAGGGCTACTGAAGATTGCTTCTTGCTAACCCATAATATAGGATTATTCCCAAGAAATAATATAAAACCGGCTGTAGATTTCCTATCAGAGACATCGTCTGCTCAATCGGAAGTCTCATATCAGGTTCGGCGTGCATTCTATTGCGGTTTTTTGTTTTCGTGGTTGCATGGGTTGAGAATCCTGTTTCGCACAAATATGTTGTTGGGAACGAGAGAAGAATATTCAGAGCCATTTTAGCATGCATTGGATATTCGTCACGAATTCTGCACCAAAGCTCGTTGAGAGGCGAATTAAATAATTTTACTCACAAAGATATTTCATAAAAACTTTTATTTTTCAAATATGCAAAACTTTACTAATTTAAATTTGATGTTTACAATACAAGTTACAGGATTAGAATGATAATTATTAATGCGACCTACACCAAGTAGACTAACTGCTGACAACAGAAGTCTTTATTTATGTCAACAGGGTGGCTTCAAATTACTTGCGTGTATGCAGGATGTCTTCATATAACTCCTCCCTCCTTAGTAGTGATTCGCACGGGACTCACGTTTTCGTGAGTCTCGCATGGTTTCGTCTCGTTTTCGAAACGAGACTCGAGACGATACTCGGACCAGACGAGACGACACTTTTGTTTGGTCTCGTCTCGAGTCTCGTACATGAGGTATCGCGTCTCGCGCGAGAGTCTCGCAGGTGAATATTTCTGAATGAACATCAATTTATTTTGATAAAAATGTATAAGCATAACACCAAGAATTGCTTTTAAAAGCTCCTGCCGGCGTTATCGGTTGACGGTAATCACTTTAGAGGTATTCAAGCGAATGACCGCAAAATACCAATAGACGTTGGTAAATACCATCTTCGTTCAGGCGCCTTCGGTTATAGTTGGCCATCTAGTTGTGACGTCATTGTATAGCCCTTGACGTTTCACTGACCGCGGTATTTACACAGGTCGAAAGCTGTTTTATAACCCCTACTTTCTGAGTGACTTTTGTTTGTTTCGGTTTTTGGTTATGTTGATCAGTAACTTCATTCAACAATAGATCGAACAGGATTCAAATTTTCTTTAAATTATGAAGGCAGAGACGTAGAAATTATTGTTGCCGACATGGAAACAGCTTCTCTGTTATTAAACGGTGGGTACAAATATGTTCTTTAACACCTAATTTTTAAGAAAGAAAAATGTATTGTACCTACATGTGTTTAGGAATTAGAAATCAACAACAAACGAATGACCATAGAGAAAGTAATATTTGTTTGGTTTATCTATGAGAATGATCGATTCCATTCACGCGCGTCCCAATGCTATTAACCAACATACGTCAAAGGGCTATGACCAAGGACAAGGGATATGACCGTGGTATTTACCAATGTCTTGCTTGAATACCTCTCTTGTCTTTCTGAAGCGCGCCGCCGCCGCCGTCTTTGAACCCTATTCCGACAGCCATACATTTTGCGATATGTACGTGTCCTATCCTATTGTAATCGAATAAATAAAGATCAATATTGAAAATAAAAGTTTAAATTTCTTCCCAGTTTAGTTATTCGTTGTTCGTTGTGGATAGTGGTAGTTGATCGAATTTTTGAGCGTGCGGAATTCAAAATGAGCCAATTCAAGAGGAACTTTTGACTTTAGAAGATGAATCAAATTCCGGTGATTTTTCTAGTGGAACTGAGGATATTTACATACCAGACAATGTAGTTTGAGTGATAATGTGACTGAAAGTGAATTGTCGTCTCCGTTAAATAGCAGTCGCTCTTCGTCTCGCATGCAAATACAAAACGACTCTTACAAAAGCAAATTCGATACTTATTTCAACATTGAATTGAAAGGGACAAATCGAAATAAAATAGCCAGGTGCAGAATATGTTTAAATTCGAAGGAAATTAAAATGTCACGGGGAAATACTACTGGATTAAGAAAACACCTACGCAGTAAACATCCAAAAGCATATTTCGAAATATATCCAAATGAACAACATCAACTGGCAGGAGCAAGTACTTCCAGACACTGTTCCCGTAATGTTTGCTGCGAATTCTCAATTGAAGGTAAGCTGTTAGATAACTTAATAATTTAATTATTTTAACGCTGTATACCATCGTTGAACCATTTTTATTTATGGCATTTTTTTGTTTTGAATAGTGAAATCTATAACTTTTCCAAAAGGCTGACGGCATCTATCGTTATCAAAAATCTGCAACTTTTACAAGTTTAACAAGCCACGGCAAGCGCCGCGTGAATAGTCTTTCTAATACCTATCAATTTCGTTTGATACGCCGACACCTCATTTAAATGATGATTTATAACTTCACTGCCAAAGTTTTTGGATTTTGAAGCACGTCAATATTTCCACGTGGATCTAGGAGCTTCCTTTGAATTTATACGAGTTGTTGCAATAGTTGATAATGAATTAACTATATTCAAGAAATATTAAAATACAGCGTGGCCAAATTGGGCTTACATCTATTGTTATTTTAAAACTATAAGAGATGGATAATGTGAGAATCGGCTATACGGTACAATCTTTTCTAAATTTTAGCCATTTAGATTTTGATATACAGTGTGCTCAAAATGGATTGATATATTGCGATCTCGGAAAGTGTAATGTAAGAGATAGGAGAACGAGTAAATGGGAGAAGCTTTAGACAATTTAGTTAGTAAGAAAATATTAAATTAGAACTGTCTGTGGATATGGTGTACACACTAGATGTAAATTGGGTGAATGAAAACGACGAATACTCAGTGTGTATTTGTGTATTAATCTCCAGCTAAGCGCTTTCGGCTATTAAGCCATTATCAAAGCTGTCCTATGAAAATTACAAAGTTTGTGAAATTTTGGAAAAACAATTTAAAAAAGTTGAACTTACGTCATTTAAAAAGTAGGTGTCAAAACCATCCAGTTGATTAAGAACAATGTTCAAAGTTGAATCATTGTTATGACTAAGTGATTGAATTAAAAACATTAAAATAACCCTATTGGAAGGGTGTAAAATTATAATTCACATGATGTAAATTCATTCAGAAATAAAAACTGAATGAAAGCAGGTGACAAGTTTGACGTTAAAATTACGGTGGCTAATAAGCCAGCGTGCCGTAAAAACAAGTGTATGACAATACAACATATTTATATGACGAACATTGAATCAAAAGCATGATTGAAAATATGAAAAAATTCATATAGTGAACTGAAACTTGTAGGGAACCCTGAATATTACATTTATTTTTGAATTTGAAAATGAAGTTAAAGATGTGATAAAAGCAAAAAATTGAAAAAACTCTATTCAAATTCAATTTCCAACATTCATCCAATTTAGATGAATAGCAAAATCCCCTTCATCCCTTAGTTGTATACTGAAATTGAATTAAGAGGTTGGATCCATTCCCCAGCCAGTCAGGAACAAGCGTAGTAACCTAAACGTGTGAAATGCTAGATAACATAAATTAAATAACACTTAGTTGTAAATGCATCCATGGAGGAGTTCACATAATCTATTGACGAAGGTGGAAGAAATACGCTGGCAAGGTGAACCCAACAACTGACGGCCTCACATATGAATTAGATGTAATGGTATAGTGATTGTGACCTAATGACCCAAACTATGTCCCATACATAGCCCGACGTCAAGAACACAATGTGATTAATGAATTTAAGTTAGTTGTTACAAACCTACACCCATACTAGGTATGTACAAGAAGAGAAGAAATCATAGGAGTGAGAGTGAAAGGGGTAGGACAGAATTTGATAAGAGCTAGAAGTTGATGAACCCAACTATGACCCATACATAGCTAGGTTACACGGGAACAATGTGGTTAAGAAATTTTTGGTAAGTATGACAAACCTAGATCCATACTAGACATGTACAGGAGGAAACGAGGTGGGGTGTAAGGAGAAGACAGAGAAGGCGTGTAGTTATAACAAACCTAGATCCATACTAGGCATGTATAGAAGCGAAGAAACAAATTTTATAAAGAGAAGAAAGGATGGCAGCCATGCCATGGCTGTGACAAATCTAGATCCATACTAAGACCGTCAAGAACCAGGCATGCGCAAGAGAAGAAGAAAATAAGGAAAAGTGAAAAGGAGGATGATTTGCTCAAATTAATAAGATAGCCTATATGATTAACCAAACTATGACCTATACACAGCCTGGTGTCCGATGTACACTGTGGTAATCTGGAATCAGTTCCAAGAACAACCCCAGATACATCCTAGGCATGTCTCAAATAAGATCCATGGGGGGAGGGGGAGTTTTTATTCATATTATTATAAATTTGGTCATTTAATAGTGCGGCAAACTATGACCCATACATAGCTTGTCGACTAGCCAGCAAAGTGTTTGAGAGATGACGTAGAACTACCCGATAGAATAAACCTAGAACCGTACCAGGCATATCCATAGATAGTTCTAGGAGTGGAAAGAAAATTGTTGTTAAGAAGATACTATGAATTGGTTTTTGGATGAAGAGTGGAAGTTCCTAGATGTCTGAGACACAGTGTATAACGCAGTGATAGATGTGGCGAAAATGTGAGAAGTGAATAAGGTTGAGCAAACTTAAGATAGAAGAAAGAAGAAATAGAGGTAAAGAATGAATAGAAGATAGGAAAGACTCTTTCATTCGCCTTTTACGAATCAGCAGAGTGCTGGGCGAAATATTCTTGGACCGGATCGCCACGGTGAGAATGTAAGTCGAACGCCGTAGAGGACCACAAGGTTTTGAACAGAGGCTGAAATTTACAATTAAGATGTACCTGTGTGTTGAGGCAGTTTTCTAAGTTAACATTCATTTCCCTGAGTATTTCTAGATCCTCAAGCAAGTCCATCTTTCTAAAGTTGTTCCTGGGAATGTTATGTAGGATTTTTGAGTTACGTGATGGAGAAAAGTTGGGGTTATTGAACTTAATGTGGAAGCCGATATTCGACGAAGTGGGTTTATTAAGATGTTCTTTAATTCTAGTACCTAAAGAACGAGTAGTCCTACCCACATAAGTCCATCTACTCACTAACAATTTTAGTAGCTTTAACAGGTCTATC
The DNA here is from genome assembly GCA_963921935.1 of Galeruca laticollis. Lineage (NCBI taxonomy): Eukaryota > Metazoa > Arthropoda > Insecta > Coleoptera > Chrysomelidae > Galeruca > Galeruca laticollis. The sequence continues at coordinate 211,185,795 of OY998176.1, forward strand.
ATCTCCCATATGTACATCCACCGGCTCTTTTAATATTTCGCAATTTTCAAAATAACTATCATCATTTATAATATGATCCGTACAACCACTATCTAAAACACACTGTATTTCATTACAACCTATTTTACTTATCCCTATATTATTTGCCGCATGATGATCAACCGTTGCTACCCAAGCATCGTTCTTTTCATTCTTCTTCTGCTGACTAGTACGATTCACACTTCCACCGCGCTGACAACCAAAGTAGTTACCACGTCCTCTGACGTAGTTTCCTCTTCCGGCTCCACGCCGACCTCGTGAAGACGAACATGTACGTCTACTGCTTGAGGCTTGGCCGCCATATTTACAATCCCTTTGAAAATGACCGGCTTCCCCGCAGCCATAACATGTCCGTTCTTGTCGACTTTTATTCGCAGCAAACACATTTGATTTTGTATTACACACTTCATCCTTTTGATTTCTCATCTCGGCCATTTGAATTTTACTTTTTACATACTCGGCTGTTTGGTCCTCTTCTTTTAACGTGGCAATTAAATCGCCGATATAACTATAACTATCGGGCAATGTATTCAGCATATAATTCAACTTTTCTTTTGTTGAAACAGTAGCACCCGCACTTTTTAACTCGTTCACTGCTTTTTCAAAATCACTAAAAAATGTTGCCGAATCACTGTATTCTTTAAATTTCAATTATTCCAACTTATTTCTATAAACAATTTGTAGTACCGTTGACTCTTTTAAATATAAACTATCGAATTTCTTGAGAATTCCATATGCTGTTTCTTCATCACACACAAATTCCAACTGTTTATTAGAAATCGCCCCGTATATGTAGTTCATAGCTTTCAAATCTTTTTTATCCCAATCAGCTGGATCCGTGTTTTGTTTTGCTCTTTCTATAACCACACCACATTCTTTAAGTTTCAAAAAGAATGTTAGACGTTTTTTCCACATATTATAGTCTTCTCCATCAAAAACTGGTATTATTACCTTTTCTTACGCTATTTTATACTTATTCCACGTGCTTTCCTTCGTACACAACGTGAAAAAAAACTTTTATTTTTATACAATATACGAACCACGGACCTCTGCTACCATATTAAGATATGGATCGGGTTGAATAAATAAATATGTGGAAAATTGTCGACTGTTTAACACTTTATTTCCTTAAACAAATACAATCACCATACTCCTACTCTAATATAATGTATTCTCTACGACATCTTATCTTTTACTCCCGCTCACATGAACCTCCGTGCACTTAGGTGCTCATGCGCACTACTCGTATATATCACGTACTATACCTAATGTCCAATGGAAATGTATTACATAGAGCAACAGTACTCATGGAAAAAAAGCCAGAAAACGTTGAAAAACTGGTCATTTGAATTCAACACCAGAAATGCATGAACTTAAAGTAAAAGTGATTGAAAGGGAAATTAAACTAAGGAAACAACAAATCAGGGCAGTTAAACGCCAACTTGTCATTTCAAATGACGACAATTCTAATGATGAATCCATCTTAGAAGAATATTTAGGGCAAGAAGAAGACGATTCTGACGCTAGCTGCATTTACTGCAATGAGCTATACTCTCAATCACGAGCGAGATAAAAGTGGATTCGTTGTCAGAACTGTCAATCTTGGTGCCACAATGAGTGCGCTGATGTCAGCTATCGTTGCAAATCATTCATTTGTGAATTATGCATTTAATTTTATTTTTTTCTGTTTTGTTAAAGCAAAAAAAATGTTTTTCGTTTATTCAATGTTACTTTGTTCTTGGTACAACGATAATTTTGTTTAATAATCATTTTAAAATAATTTTATTTGTTTTATTTTTTTGGGGGGCCGACATACGCACATATGCGCCAATGATGGACCCCTTGGCTTCATAAAAAAACTCTGGCGCTATTAAACAGGCAATTAATTGTTAACAAATGCATCCTACACTATGATCATCTTTGTATTAAGTAGAGATTTACATAAAAAGAAGATTAATAACTACAAAAGCAAAAAAAATATAATGGAATTTCCTTAAGGGGTCCATCAAAGGCACACTTCCCCTATAGTGGTACTCAGTATACAGCTACGCACATGAATATATATTATAACAATGTCAATTGACCGTTTATTTATTTTTATACGTTATAAGTTATTTTATTTATCAAAGGTATAAAGTCGTACAAGTCGTGTTTAAAATACAGACTTGTTTTACCTTCGGCTAGCTCCTAATAAGTATAAGTTAATGTTAATTTAAATTTTTTCATAAAGTCGGAAGCATGAAGACTCCTCTTTGAGTTCCGGACGCACAAATATAAGTATAAATTAATTTTGAATATCTTCTTTTCAATTAGACATATATTGCTCAATTCAGAAACAAAGTCTTTCCTGAATACATACCTTTGATTTTAATGATTTCAAAATTCTTGCATAGATTGAATGAAATAAGTGAATTTTTTTATGAATTTATTATGGACATGAATAAAATAAAATACCAACACTTTCTATAAAATGATTTAATAAATTGTTACTATCAAAATTTGCATTATTTTTAACATCAAATATTCCTTATACCACTCCTGCATTCCATCCAGTCAGCGCACTGAATACCTTGGATAATTGCGTCGGCGCATAAGAGAAATGTGTGCTCTTATAGAGATATACGCAACACTGAACGTGGATTTACGCAAATATTGCAAAAAGTTACGTTAAAGTATTTTTATTAACCTTTTAGAAACTTTTTTGGTTCGAGTTGATCCGTTTTTTTGTTACTCAATTTTTTGTGAAACACTGTATTTCGCAAAAAACTAAGATATCACGAAAACCATAAAAAATAGGTATAGGGAACTGACATTATTTGAATGAAATTAACTGTCTCGACCCTTACTTCGTGGAATCTACTCATATTAGTGTTTTAAATGAAACTCAACGGAAACTCAGCTGGAAACGTTGAGTTTCATTCAAAACACTGATATTATTTTGTTCCGTTTAATTTAAAAATGTAAAAAATGTGGGGTGTTCTATTTAAAATAACAAATCTGACGTTTACTTCCAGTATAACGAATGTTTAGTATATTTTCATTCGATAGATAATTGCCGAAAACCCCTTAGTACAAATTTTCAAATTTTAATTCTGTCTAGTTTTCCTATAACGTCTAATGTGCCATCGAAACATATCACCCTGTATATTGTAATCACAGAATTAAAAAATCAGTTTCCCATTGCTGCATTCTAGTCGTGTATAGAATGGAAATACGCTGTTTTCTCTGTATGAGGATGTTAATGTTCTTAAAAATGTATTGAAAAGTACTGTATATTAACGGACGTTGTTTGTATGAAACTCAATAATAAAAATAAAATTGTTTCACTAGAAAAATAAAAACTGTTAAAATTGGGAAAATGTGGCATCTCTTTTCACGCATATATCTATAAAATAATTACTACTTATTAACATAACATCGTTTAGTTTAAATTAAACCGTATCAACGGTTCATTTCCTTATATAAACATTTAATATATTTTTCAAGGACTCAATATAAATCCGAAGTTGAACGTAATAAAAACCTTGCAGCTAACCCCCGTAACGCTGTCATAAAAAAATGATTTGAATGTAAGTTGTCTATTGAACATTGAGCTTAACCTACGGTTTCAGTGTTGTACAAACAGCGTGCCATTTCTTAAATGTCGCCACTACAAAATAGTTAACTAGTGTCTACCGTTGTCTACCTCCAAACCAGTGCGGTGTCAAATAATAACAAGTGCAACACTACCGTCAAAAATGAAAAGTTTAACAGTTATTTTCACCATTCTCAGTTTTCTGTTGCCTGTTTTATGCAACTTTAACCTTTTAATTTTGCATAACAACGACATACACGGCAGATTCGAAGAGACTGAAAAAAATTCGGGAACTTGCCAATCTAAAAACAAAAATAGGACTTGTGTTGGGGGCTTTGCAAGGATTGCTCACGAAGTGAGGAAGTACAGGAATGCCGCTGCTAATAAAACTGGACCGGAAGTGTTGTTTTTGAATGCGGGAGACACTTTTATAGGGACTGTTTGGTATACGGTCCACACGTGGAATATTTCTTCAACATTTATGAATGTTATAAGCCCCGATGCTCAAGTAAGTGCATTTTAATAAATTGTTTTTTCTAATAAATGTTATCTCCATAGCTGCAATTATTCAGTGACGTCAATTTTAGTAAATTACTTACAATTTTTTATATAGATTTTTAAGGAATAATCAATAGATAAATATAGTGCATACAACAATGTTTTGAATCAGAAATAATATTTTAAGCTATCACTGTACTCAGTAACACATTTTTGACCGGATTTTCTCCAATAATTAGAGAAATGTTTAAAAATAATAAACAAAATTGTAGCTTATAAAAAAAGAAAAGATTGAACCTTGATTTAATAATACAAGTGCAATAGTTTATTGTTGATAATTTTTTGCTCGCTGGGTATAGAATTGAAAATATTCAAAGGTCAAGTAGGTAACTAAAAAAAATTTTTTTAAGAATGTTTAGAAATCTTTCAAATGATATTCATTTGAAAACATTAGCATAATATTAGTAATTTTTAATAAGAATAAAATTTGTTATTCAATTTTTCGAAAAAAACTATACAAAAACTAATTAACTTGCCAAAAATTTTGAAATTAAAGCTTTAAGTTCAATAAGTTTAAACAATTTATTATATTTATTTTTGAAAATATCAAGTTTTTATTAAAATTTCTTTTCTCATAGTTCAAAAAAATATGTGTTTTTCAAAAATATCTCAAAAAATAAAGGAGATATAAAAAACTCTAGAGTAAAATGTTAGGTCTTTTTTCACTTAATGTTTTGGTTTATTTTTTTAATTCTGTCAGTACTATGAAAATGGGCGTAAAATGCTGAAATTTTTAGGAAACTTTCAAGGCGTATTTTGAAATTTGAAAGAGGGGTCGCACTCTACATATCATCTATCTGTTTAGTTTCATGGCGCTACGCGACCCTTTTTTTAAAAAATGCTTTTGTTTTCGCTTGATTAATAAAAATGTTGAAAACTACCAGCTACATTTTTAACTTTTTCCACGCAAATTTTAGGCCAAAAGAAGGAGCTCGTTAAACTTGATGGCGCTACGAGGCCTTTTTTTTTATTTTCCTTCACATTTGTTGTTAATTAGGCTGTATTTGTTTATAAATTTAATGTTCCAGAACTATTAACATCAGTTATAGGTAACCAACGAGGCAATGTCAGTTTTAGGTAGAATTGGTAGAATGATTTATGAGGGGTATGTTGAGTCTTCAATTTTATGGCTCTAAATCGATTTGTTTATGTCTTTAGATATTGAATTTTAAAATTGAAAAAATTTTTTTCAGCATAGCTACTTGTTAAATTGATATTATAATTTCACCTTTATTAATTAGACACATTTATTATTACTTATTAAATATGGAATTTTATGGAATAAATCCCCGCAACTATTTCGTTATCTTTTCTATTGCCAACATTTTAAAATATTATACTACACTTAATTTATTCCTTTACTTATATTTTCAAAGTCATATATGTCTTTAGCTTAAACTCTCTTCCACGTCTCCCAAGAGGTAGATTAAAAAACGCGTTTTTTTAATGTGGTATCTCCGGTAGACCTAATCCAGACTAACTAACTTTTTTTGTTTCTGTTTTTTTTGGTTAGGTTAGGTTAGGTTAGGTTAGGTCATATGTATGTAGTAGCATTATGTTTTCATATATTTATATATACAAACGGGACGAACCCAAATACAGTATTCACAAGTATATAATTAATAAAATGTAGACTGATAATTGTAAATATTAAATCATTATCACTATGAAATTGAAACTCAGCTTTATCATTCAAATACAGCTTCTTTAGCTTACTACAAAAAGTGAAAAATGTGTCATGAAATATATCAATATCAGCGCGGTTACAAACTGAGTTGAATGATTTACAACACCTATGGAGAGGAGAGTTTAGATAATAATGGTTAGTACTGAAATTAATATAAAAAAGTTTAAAATCTCTTATATCATAGGCCGGAACATTAAATCTAATGAGGCTGGTAATCTCGTTTGAGTCAATGAGATTATCAACAATTTTATATACAAATTTAACATCGTTTATTTGACGTCTATCTTCCAGGGGAATTAAACCCAAGTTCCGCCTAATTGAAACAATATTATCCTTAGGAAACAACTTCTTCCTGCAGTACTTTATAAATTTATTCTGGATATGGTCAAGTCCATCGATGTATACAATATACTGTGGATTCCAAATTATTGATCCGAAGCTCAAGACACTATTTACATAGACCAATGTGATAATGTGTGTAATGAATGTGAGGTCTTTAAGTCATGACAAGTCCTGATAATAAACCCCAACGCCCGATTAGCTTTTTTTGATATATAATTGATATGCTGGTCGAAAATAAGTTTTGAATCAAAATAAATTCCTAGATCTTTTATCTGTGATACCTTTTCTATCTGATGGTTTTCAATAAAATATTGACAATCAAGTATGCACCGTTTTCTAGAGAAAGTGATCGCGAAGCATTTTTTTAAATTCAAGAAAAGAAAGTTTTTTTGCAATACGCAACAGTTCTGTTCGAGTCACTTTGTATCAATTGAGAATCCCCAACATTGCCAACTTTGAGGTACATTTTTAAATCATCTGCATATTTTTTGTACTTACAAAATTTGAAATATTGAGATATGTCGTTGGTATAGATATTAAATAATAACGGTCCCAAGTGGGATTCTTGAGGTACCCCTGAAGTTATATCACTGAAGGGTGATACATATTTACCTATGACTACTGCCTGTGACCTGTTACGTACGTAAGATTTGAACCATCTGAGTAGATTACCATGTATACCGACTGCACCAAGTTTATCCAACAAAGTAGAATGATCAATTTTGTCAAAGGCCCTGCTGAAGTCGGTATACACAGCATCCACCTGAAATCCTTCATGCATGTATTCTAATAAATATTCACTATAAGTAAAGAGGTTCGTTTCAACAGAACGTTTTTTCATAAAACCATGTTGCTCCTCATCAATAATGTATTTAACATCTCTAAACAAATAAACAAAAATAATTGATTCCAATGATTTGGCAATAATAGAAAGTTTAGATATAGGACGATGTTAAGACTCAAAAGCTTCTGTAGTAAATAATAGAAGTGGCAACGTCGTAATTATTTGGTGTGCGTTTGACAGAGACCCGAGGGGGAGGAAAAAGAGTGAGAGTCGCAGTCGAAGAGAATAAGAGTGAGGTTACTCTAGACTTTATAATTATGTTAACAATATTATTAAAATTTAAAAAGGCTAAATTCACTGTATAGTAGCATCGGTAGTGATTAAGTTTGATGTAAAATAAAGTCATATAATACAGTCCACAAATTATTGATCGAAAAGGTAAATCGACTAAATATACACTACCGGATTTAAAAATAGGAATTATTAAGGCTGTTTTCCATATACTAGGGAAATAGCCCTAGATTTATTAAATAATATACACAATGGAGGGGCTATTTCGTTAACACAATTTTTAATTAATAGGGTTGGTATTTTATCCGCACCAGCGGGTTTATCCAGGAGGTTGCCATTTTTATCGACAATTTTGAGTAAGGGTATGAGATACGAAGATATGTTCTTAATATCTATATCATTATTTGAAATTGTTTTTCTGGAGTTAGGATTAGGAGGGTTAAAGACTGAACTAAAGTAATTTGAGAAGGTATTGGAGATTAATTGGCCATCAGTAATCAGACTCTTATTACTATCCCTAATGGCATCGATAGTACCAGAATTGCCTTTTTTGGACTTTATAAACTACCAAATGTGCTTTGGGTTTGTAGTTATTTGAGATTCAATATTATTTATATAATTATCAAAATCTAGGTTAATTAAATACTTTGCCTTACCCCTCAAAAGCTTGAATGTTAAATAATCCAAGTTATTAGAGTACTTTTTCCATTTAACATGAAATCTTTTCTTTTCTTCAACAACTTTGATGATGCTTAGACTAAACCAATGAGGGAATTTTGACTTATATTTAGGATATTTTAGAACATGTTTGTTAATAATATTCTCCAAATGGCAGTTAAACTATTAGTGCTATCACAAGTATTTAAATTAAGAAATTCACTGTTCCAGTCAATAGGAGATAAATTATTTCTAATTGAGTCAAAATTTGCCTTGTTATAATTAAATTCGATATCCGAATTGATCTTCTGATTGTCGCGTGTGAAATTCAAACATTTCATGTTCAACTCAAATGTTGTGTGGAAATGATCTTCAGAAACAAGGGGATACTCACTTTCAATGACATTTTCGATTATAAAATTATTATTCAAGATTAAGTCAAGTGTGTCTTTGGATTTATTGGTAAAATAATTAAATTGATAAAAACTGCAACAAGAAATTATATCAACGAACAGATTAGAATTAGTATCTGAAAAATGTGAGGGTGTACAGTAATTGTGTATGGGGTCTAGCGACCATTTTATGCCGGGCAAGTTAAAATCACCGCATATTAAAAATGTATCTTCAGGATTATCCTCAATAATAGCATGAAGCTTGGTACAAAACCATTTCAAAGCAATTGAGTTGCCTGGAGGAATATATATACAGCAAATATTACATTTGAAAGATTAAGAAGTGACAGTTTGTAACGACACAGTCGTCTGGACATAAAATAACCCCGATAAATAATCAGAAAACAGAACTCTACACAAACCAAACTAGACGGAGCTGGGCACCCAGCACCGAGAGGGCAGCACCTTCGCCTTTCCGCTAATAACTTGACCGATACTACCAAAGCATACGTTCTGCGATATACCAGGAAGCTCTACCTTACGTAGAATAACAATAGGAAGCTTCATCTGAAAATAACCGAAGTGTTGCACTATATTCCGGAGCGTGTTGAGCTTAGGAATCGTAAACACATAAATATCCCGCTTCTCGTTGACCCCTCGGTATGCGTTGAACTCGAGGCTAGACGCTAAGCGAACCTGTACATCGGACGAAGTCCTAAAGCGTGTTGAGCTTAGGGCGGACGCCAACTACCCTAGGTCAAGCCCTGCAGCGTGTTGAGCGCAGGACCGAGGCCTTTCCGATTAGCCGAAATTCCGGAGCGCGTTGAGCCCGGGACGGAAGCAAACTCCCGGCCTCCGAGATCACGCTGTGCGTTGAACGCGGGATCTCGACCCTGACACACACACCCCTTTGGTTATAGGAACCTGGCGTCTCAGTGAGAAAGCTGGACAACCGAGAAGAATAATCCGCGACCCAATCCGACGACCACCCTAGAGGGACTGCCCGCCTCCAAGTCCAATAAATCTTGTATATATACTTATTGTACAGAGTTTTAGGTTTTAATTGTAGATATTTATTGTAGGTTGAATAAAGAAATATATCTAACCATCCAACCCCTTTTATGCTCTACCACACTGACGCACCCTCACAAGTTACCTACCCACATATCTTCAGCGTCAGACATCCACTCACCACGCACTACACTATGGAAGCTATGTCTCACTCCAATTAGGACTCCTCCTCCTTTATGGGTAGATCCAGAATCTTCCCGGTCGCGTCTAAAGATTGCGAAAGAATCATTCAATACTTTGGAAGAAGGAAATGTGTTATTAAGCCAAGTCTCCGTTAAGCATATAATATCTTGGTCACAATTTAAAGAGTTTTTAAAAATAGTCGTTAGTTTAGATTTCAAACCTCGAACGTTTTGGTAAAAAACCGAGAGAGCCATTGCAAAAACAGTTTATTTTAATTAACAGGTAAAAAGAAACAAAAATTTGATTACAGATTGTTCAAGTCGTGTTCAGAAAAAACTCTCTTTACATGACTCTTATCATCCTTCCGCATAAACAGGCCACCATTTCTAATCCAAACATATTTGAAATGTTTCAGCTGTGGCTATTTCTTTCACCTTTTTCAGTAACATTTTTAAAGAATTTGTAAGGTGTTCGTTTACGAACAACTGGTTTGAAATCTGATCCACTTTTAGTCCAGGGGCCGAGCTGCCAGATTGACGACGCTTTATTATGGCTGCGGCTATAAACTCATCTCTTTTCTTTTTATGTAGTAATTGAATAATAATTGGTTCAGGTTTGTTGGGAACTCGAAAGTTTGCTCTAAAAATAGTATCTATATCATCAGCAGTAATAGGGCATTCAATATGTTCACTTACCTTCTGAATAACATGTAGTAAATTTTCATTACTTTTCTCTTCAATTCCTTGTATTTCAACATTTTTAGAACGTAGGTACTGTTCGAGTGTTTCTACACGAGAGGAGAGGGATTGCACTTATTTTTTATGTAGAACGTTTTCTTTTGATACCTCTTCAATTGAATTCAGCCTCTCGCTCATTTTATTAATTAGAGCTTAAAAATCAGATACTTTGTCGCTGCAGAAATTGACTGACTTCAGCACTTCATTGTGTTAATGAAATTGACTGTCTCGACCCTTACTTCGTGGAATATGCTCATATTAGTGTTTTTAAATGAAACTCAAGGTCTCTAGTTAATTCCACAATATAATACAAGTTATTGAAAATTCTAAAAAATTGACAATTGTTTCGATAAATCAATATCATCGTCGATGATATATACAATATAATACAAGTTATTGAAAATTCTAAAAAATTGACAATTGTTTCGATAAATCAATATCATCGTCGATGATATTGATTTATCGAAACAATTGTCAATTTTTTAGAATTTTCAATAACTTGTATTATATTGTGGAATTAACTAGAGACCTTGAGTTTCATTTAAAAACACTTCATTGTGTTGTTTGTCTAGGTTGTTCATAGCTAACTGAATACTCTTAACAATCTTTAAAGTACATTTTGATGTAGATTCTTTCCCAGATACATCACTATCATCATTATCCATATCGTTGCTTTCACCAGTGGATCTGCATACAAAACAATACCATGCAGCACCATCAACTTGAAAGCCCGAAACCTCCTGCCTGCTCAAACCCACGCACTTGCCGTCAAAGGATTTCGAATACCGACCAGCACATTTCAGCCCGGGCGTTTTATTATTAATCGAGGTTGAACATTTGCTACAAACCACCATTCTGGCTCACAGACTAATGGTATAATGCAGGCAACGAGTTTTTTCACTGGAAGCAATTAACTATTTTATGAGTATAAACCGATTGAAAATTTCACGTAAAGCATGGATATCATTTCACAAAGTAGTTGAAAAGTAACAATCAGATTGTAGCCAACGGTACGCGAAAAAAACGAAATTTTTCGACGAAAAATTACAACAAAACTAAGCAAGTAACTCGGAGCGATAAACCCACGTCTAGTCAAGACTAGCCTTGACCAAATGTATATGTAAGAATACTGGTACATATACCATACATATAGTATATATATATATATATATATATATATATATATATATATATATATATATATATATATATATATTGTAACAATATATGAATATAGTGTATAGTATACTATATAGTACAGTATAGTACAGCATAATACATACCGTTTACATAGTATTACTATAATCAATGTATGAACAGAAAATGTTGAATATTGGGGAATTAGTCTATAAGCCTTTTAACAAAATATTTCTGATGAATTGGTTTCGTTTTAATCCAGGATTAATAATTTTTGGTAATAGAGCATTCAAATGAAAATTTTCCAAACCACCAATCATTTTCATGTTCCAAATGAATTCGCGTATGCAGGGTATGAGAAAATCATATAAAGAACCAAAAACTTGATTATTTTGTTCATTTAATATCATTTGGCATAGTGAATCAGAATAAATTGGATGAGTATTCCTTACTTTTGCTGAATCTATCCACAGAATTCAATCGTCTTTTTCAAGATTTTCGAGTTGAACGAAGAAATGGAATTCCTGCTTTTTAACAATCCATTCACTTTTGAAGCTGCACAGGCACCAATCAATTTGCAAATGGAGTTAATAGATCTCCAATGTGACAGTATTATAAAGGATAAATTTAAGGATGAAGTAAATGTCACTATATTTTATACACAGTATTTCAAGAGTTTGAATAGCTATCCAAATATAAAAAATGATGCAGTACGTATCCTGTATATGTTTGGTAGTACCTATTTATGCGAGATGTTTTCCGTTATGAAAATAAATAAAAGCAAACATCGCTCAAGGTGTTTACTGATGAACATCTCCAATTTATACTACAAATAACTACTGACATCAATGAGTTTATTAAAAACAAGAGACATCAGGTGTCAGGATCCTTAAACTGAACTTAATTTAGCCGTTTTAATACCTTTATATAAAAATTGATTGAATTTAAATAGAGATTTCAATTCAATATGTCTTTTAATTTTTAGTCTGACCCGCGAACAAACCCTAACATTTATGAAATTGACTGTTTCGACCCTTACTTCGTGGAATCTGCTCATAATAGTGTTTTAAATGCAACTCACGGTTTCTAGTTAATTCCACAATTAACTAGAAACCGTGAGTTTCATTTAAAACACTATCCTAACATTTATAATTGGCACTTTAGAAAAATGAGTCTGGCTCCCCTGGTCTAGCCAATACCATTTACCGTATGTATTATACCTGACAAGCTGGTTCATATGGTGTTCGGAACTACCTGCTATGGGTGAACTACAAATCCCCAGAAGTACAACTTCAAATAAATCCAACGAAATCGAACTCTACGTGATTACTGATGTAAGCTTCCAAGCTTATGGTACAGTGGCGTACACGAAATGTATAGAAACTAACGAAATACATTTTTTATTGTCGAAAAATCGTGTAGCGCCTCTTAATCAAAAGCGGACAAAACTTTTTCCTCGACTTTTTCGTCAATTTTTTCGTCAACTTTTAGTCAACTTTTTCGTCAATTTTTCGTCATCTTTTTCATCAAAATTTTCTCGTAAACTTTGTCGTCAAAATTTCCGCATCTACTTTTTCGTCCACAAAGAATTAACCTTACCCAAACTAGAGCTTAGTGCCGCATTATGTGCCGCTAAACTACAGGTATATATTTTAGAAAATTCCAAACTTAATATCAAAAGATCGGATTAAAAAATAGCTTTGTATTGGTTCCATGGTAAATCGCAGGAATGGAAATCGTACGTGGGCAAACGAAACGATATACTCAAGCAACGGAAATCTAGAGAACAATTGTTTCTAAATTTTGGAAAAAGTGGACAACGGAGTATCTTTAGCAGCTGCGAACGTTTCACCATAATCTTCGTCCTAATTCTAGAAGCTTATGAATAAGTGACCTCGTACTATTGCATCAAGAGCATACTCCCTGGCTACAGTGGAATGTGATTAGTCATCGATGTCTTTGTAGGGCGCAATGGTTGATTGCGGGCTTGTTAAGTGCGATCGAGTGGTGACGGATCTAGACTCCGTAGACCAGTGCAACTTCTTTTTCAGTTAGAAGTTGAAGATTTTTCGTGGCGGGAGGATGTTGAAAATGTATAAACCCTGTATATTTGATTGTAAATCATAAGATATTCAATTCCTTATTTCTCGCCTTTAGAACGTAAACATGTTTTATAGTATTTAGGAATAAGGGCCGGAAAAGGATTCTTAGATGTGTAAAAAGGTATAACATTCATAGTTTCTGGCATTTCTTCACCATCACGAATTAATTGTAAAGCCTTTTAGGGGTTTGACAAGAAACTGAACTTCAGTGTTATGCAACGATTGAACGAAACTATTAGTATTTACAACGTTCTAAAAATATATCACTCGCCCTTTTGTAATTCATTTTAACGTTTAACTTTCATACTATTTTGTTACCTTGTTAGTTTAGTACACGTAAATAGTACTTTTTAGAAGAAAAAAATTATATAGTTTCCATTTTACGTGGATCTGATCTCATATAGGAGTAGGAACAAAACCCCGAAAAGTTCCCCTTTGAATATCGCCGCAACATCCCTTATTTCCGAAAAATCACCCCAAACCGTGTTTTGTTCTGTTTTTTCTCAATTTTCTCGTAACCAGTTGTTTAAAAGTGAAAAATCATGTTGAGCAATATTGTTGGAAATAAAATTTTACATAAAAACTTTTCTATAAACATTTGACCTAATCCTTACTGTTTTCTAGCAAAAATCGTTCAAAGTCAATGGTTGTTTTTAGCAGGCTCTTGAAATATGATTTTAATTTTAGTACTCCTACATAATTCCATAGTCTAGAAATATTACCCATGAAAATAAAATAATTTAAATCTAATATTAAAATTTTGTTACAACAGCGGCTAAGTTATTGTCTAATTGAAGCCCTTTTCCACAATGCCCATGAGGTAGAGGAGCGTTTTTTAAATGTGTTGTCCCCAGTAGGTCTAGTCCACTAACAGCTAGATTTTTACTCGTTTGTTTGATCCTCTTCATTTATTATTTCTTCCTGTGGTGCATTTATGCAACCCTGGCTATGACAGTTGGAGCACATATTTGAGCAACGTAACCCAATTCGTCGACAGCCACGTCGATTACCGTAACCCATTTTACAGCGATACGATATAAGTTTCAGAATTGATATTGGTGTCGGCAGTAGTAAAAACTGGTAATAAAATGTTGCCTAGTTTTTTTCCAACCCCACTCTGTTGGCTCTATATAATTTACTTGCGAAGACTGAATTTGGTGAAATACCCGGTAAGAATGTTGTTTCAATGCTTTAGAGGTTGGTGGCAATCTAGATGAAATTACAGCTTGATTGGGTTACCAACTAATCTTTCAACAGATGCGAATCGGTAGCTTTTCAAAGAGGTTTCTGATGGTTTAGCTTTATATAGGGCTAGAGATATTTTCTCACCAGCGCTTTCAACTTCACTTCTCGTAGATTGAGAATTTTTGAAAATATTAACAACCTCTTCCAAATCCATTCTCTGGTTAAATATCCCAATTATTTGAAATTTCCTTTTTCCGAAACAAAGAGAAATGGTATCACCTCACCACTAAACGTATGTGTGATAAAAAAACAGATTCTTTAATGTTACTTAAATTTTATTATAATATGTTATAAACCCTCCTGTGTGGGGTTATAAGGAAGGAATTTATTAGAGTTCTCCCCCAAATACTTGTTGACGTAAATATAAAAAAAATTGATGATATACTTAATCCGTTTTATTTACTTCGAAATATATTTATAACTGATAATCTCTTTAAAATATATAAATATTTGAGTGCAAATGAACGGCTACTATAGTATGTACAAAAAGTACGAGGAGTAATAAACCCTAATTAAGTATGCAAAACCTTTACAGGGAGCACCATGAAATTTTTGATAAATCTCTTACTTCAAATTACATTTCTTCCGTAAATCTAAAAACCAGGTAGATCGACCCCGTATTTGTTTCAGTTGTAGCAAAGTTTAGGGTTTATTCATTGTTAAAGGATTAGCAGATAAGCAATAACGCAATGCAGTGGTGTGTATTTTGGTAAAAAAATACGTTTTAAATTATAATATAATAAAAAATGAAAAGATATAATAATTGGAATACATTTATTACTTACATTTTATTCTATATCCGACTCGGAAAAGGAAGAATCGTTGTTGACATTAATAATAATAGGGTCGATTAAATCATCACAAATATTGTCAATTTTCCACATATTTGCCTCTACTTTGATAACATGCTCGATACAGATTGTCCAATTTTCCTTACTCACATGACTTACAGCACTCTCAAACAATTTCACAACATCGTTTATTTTAAAAGTAGTATTTATTTTCCAACTTCCCCCTTTACCTGAGCCCATAATAATTCTATGGGATTAAGTTCACAATGATAAGGGGGAAGTCGAAGAACTGATATACCACGAGAAGAAGCCATTTCTTCTACAATGTAGGTTTTGTATTTATTCTTGTTCATTTTTGCAATTCTGTAAAGTTCTTTCCTTAGTGGATCTTTTGGAAACTTGATATTTTTCGAAATAAGCCACTCCAAAAGCTCTGCTTTACGACAACGACTTGTGGGCAATGCTTATCGTAACCGTGAATGGTAACTTGCGTTGTCCATAACAATAACAGCCCCTTTAGGAATAAGATCCAACATTTGAACAAACCATTCCTCGAAGACATCCCCATTCATATCTTCGTGATAGTCCCCCGTGCGTTTTGAAATAAAAGTTAATAATCCACCATCAACAAAACCTTCAGAACTTCCAACATGGACAATGATAAGTCTTTTTCCTTTTCCAGATGGTGGCTGCAAACCTAACGACAAACCTTCCACGAATGCCTGCCTTCCGCTTTTAATGTTTTCATCTTGCCAAGATTTGGAAACTGTATATCCAGCATTTATCCATGTTTCGTCTAAGTAGAAGATTTTCAAATTTTGTTCTCTGGCATGTCGAATGCTTCTTAAATAGTCTCTTCTCCAAAAAATTATTTCCGGTTTATCTATCAAGAGAGATTTTCTATTATGTTTTGTATATCTGAAACCCACATCTTTCAAAAGTTTGCATAATGTCATTCTGGAGATTTTTGGATAGTCCGTATCTTCTTGCACTGATGTCATAATTTTGTCAAGTGTTGGAATTTCCTTTCGTAAGTGAAATCCATGGACTTTACGCCTTAGTCTTTGTTTTAATGACTCATCGATCTCAATTGGTTTTCGGCCTGAAGGAGTTTTAGGGGGTTGAAGAGTTCCATTCTTGCTTTCTTTTAGTAATCTATGAATTGTTGATTTAGCAACACACAACATAGCAGCCGTTAATTCCACAATATCATCAACACTTGCACTTGGATCCTTGTTTTTCAATGATATATAACAATTCAATATCAGAGTTTTTTCATTTAAAGATAATGGACCTGTTTTTGGTCGTTTAAATTGTCCTTGGCTTATCGACATTGTTTGGTACTTGCACAATTAACATTCAACAAATGTTTTAAATATATTCCAACTGTTTACAATATTATGACAACCATACAACTTTAATCAAAGAACTAATACTAAGTACTGATTTAATGTACCTACTTTCTTCTAAAATAATATTCCCGATAATGTTTCTAAGAAAACTGGGTTGTTTGGAAAATCCCTCTCAATCATTGAATAATCTGTAAATAGGTGTAATCGTACTAAGCCGATTACAGTAGGCCACTTGCCATTTAAAATTTCTGAGAAAAATTCCCCAAACACTATATATAGGAGTAATACAAATAAAAAAATATTATGAATAAACGGGCATATCCGAACTCTGCCACAAAATAAAATTTTACCTGACTTGTATCAATTTGAGGATTACTGAAATGTTCGAACTGTGCCGCAACCATTTAGTTTAATCCTATTAGAGTCATTAGGGTTTATAATAGATAAAATCGGAGGCCCATAGAATTATGTATATTTCTGAAAGGTTTCAAAGATTTCTTGAATTAAATATTTTGAAGAAATCTTGATTGTTTTGATCGATATTTAGGGGATTAGGGGAAGGATGTTGATGCACTTACACTATTGCCTAAAAATCAGGAAGAAGTATTTAATAGTGTTCGGGAATTACAATTACGAACGAACCGAGAAGAGGAATTTCTATTAACAGCAGACCAGGTATTTAAAATTATTGTGTTCTCCTGTTTTTCCAACCTCAATTTTTTATGTAATTCGGATTGTATTTTGATGGATGGGACTTTCAAATAGTGTTCAACTTTTTTTTACCAAATGTTTACCATTCATGGTTTTAAAAACGGCTATTACGTACCTCTTGTTTTTTGTTTGCTGCCGGACAAATCAAGTCAAACATATTCAAATTTGTTTTTAATTTTAAGTCAAAAATGTAAAGAAGTAGGCTTAAATTTTCAACCTAAAGAAGTCGTAGTAGATTTTGAACTAAGCATTCATAACGCTATATATGAATGTTTTGGCAGAGATCAAATTCTTTTTGGTTGTAAATTTCATCTCTGTCAAGCTTGGTTTCGTAAGATTTAGGAGTATCATTTGGTACAAGAGTACAGACAGAAAGGTTCTGTAATTGGCGAATACTTAAAAGTACTTTTCGGTATTATGTATCTTAGTCCTGAGGAAGTTGTAGAATTTTTTTTATAATGAACTACATTTTTTGCTTCCGAATGACCTCTACCTCTATCACTTTTTTTTATTAAAATTAGTACATCCCGTTACCTCTGACCTAAATCGTATATTCTTTAGCATAGCTGCAACTCATTCGTTCAATACAAAATGTACCTTACGGTATACTCTTTAAAAATATATTTTGGTACGTCTATGAAATCTACTTAAATGAATGATTTATTACTCCTTGTCCTCTCTATATAGACTATACGTACTATTCGTGGAACATATGCTTAAATGAATATTTGCAAGTAGTACTTCATAAAATGAAAATTAACAGATATGTACAATACTTATATTATAATACAATATTAACTTAAGATAGATAAAGATGAGGGTCGGGAGTCTAGCAGTTTCCTTTGAGTGTTGTAAGCAGACATAAAGAAATAAAATATAGAAAGGTCCTACCTACTCAGACGCTGCAAAGAGTTCATCTTTGAGGTGTTCTCGGTTTATTGTATGGTGTCACTGGATGTAGAGCTACGTATACAAAGCTAAGGCAAGCTCTCAAAACTGCAGCTTGTGTTAATCAAGTTTCTAGTTTCTGGCAAGCAAAAGCAGTATAAAAAATAAGCAACAGGAAATCATGCAGTGAGAAGCAGCAAGCAACAAACAGATGAAGAAGGAGAAGAAGGCTTAAAATCGAAAATATTCTATTAGCACTAATTTACTTTTAATAAATACTGAAATGCATACCTTTGATGTAATGTGGCCTTATTGTCTATATGGTTTTCTTCGTAAATCTAATTTAGATTCTCCCAAAAATATCCTCTAACTACAAGAGTATGTCATCCCGACATAATAAAAGAATGAATCTAAATTCGGGGTCCGGTGAACTATAGGGAGACACGAATTTTTGACTGATTTTGCGAAAAATCAATAGTACTCACCTATTTTGGAGATTATCCGTCGAAAAATTTGCGGGTTATACACAATTTACAGAGAAAAATCCAAAAATAGATTTTTTTTCGTCACGTAAACCATCACTTTTGGATTAAATATTTTATAGAAAAAAACAGTTTAAATGTATCGCACTGTACAGGAAAGTGATCAACAATACATATTCTCACAAATTATAATAAAATTTCAGTTAGTTTGCTGATAATATTATTTAAAGTACCACTTTTATAAATATATATAATTGTAAGACAACAAATTTGTATGTGAATAGTTTTAATAACAGAATTGACAGATACCTTTCCGTGAAACGTAATGCATAACCAAAACCATAAATCTAAATATGTATTCTCTAACATTTTCGTTTCATCATTCAATGCGAATGAGAACATTTTAAATTTGTTAGTTCATTATAAAAAATAAAATTGTTTGAACCATTTAATTTTAAATGTATATCACGTTTGGTTCTCTTCATTTTATACTTTATAATATACCATGAAACCAAAACTTGAACATTTATATCAGTAGGGGTGCGTTCACAAACCAACGTCTTGAGTGTAAGAGTTATACTTAGGTACAAAGTGACCGTTCATAAAACATTTAATATATATCTCACACTCTGTAACACAGCGCTCATAAACGCACCACGGGGATCGCCGAAAGTGTACTCTTAGTTACCCACTCGAGATCGAGGAAATTATTACCCTGACATGCGTAATTCGTATTACACAAATGTTCATGTTTATAGAGGTTAATGCGTTGAGGTTAGCTATAAGTTTCCATCAGCAGAATATTTTCAAATTCCATTGGTAATAATGTTAAAGGTTAAAACACTCGACAATTCCTGTTTTACGCAACCAACGTAAAATAATTTCAATGTCTAAATCAAATTTGGACAGTATCGACCTACAAATAGGTAGGGCGCGCTCTAATCGTTCAAGTTGGTTTCTGCCTAGGTTTCTACCCGGCGTTTGACTGACATGTTACCCTGTCAGAGTTCTTTCCTCACCCCGCCAATATATTATGAATGCACTCTAGCAGTCTAGCGTATATATACAGATATGCAACCAACAAAACAAAATACGATACTTTGTAGCATGGTTGCCAGCTGTAATCGACTACTTGAGAATCATGGTATTTTTTACATTATTATCAAGATGCGAAATCAAATATTTGATTAAAATATATCTTGATTGAATGAATTTAACCTAAACTCAAGAAAATAAATGAAATTATAAACACATTTATATATGATGATATATTTATATTGAGTATTTGGAGAAGGACAATGAAATATAATCATTGCAATCATCCTTCCCCTTCATGAAAAATATACAATACTTTGTAACGCGCACATCAGGTTATTCAAGAAGGGGAAGGGAATATAATCATTGGATTCACCCTTCCACTTCTTGAATAACCTAATAGGGGAATGCATGCATTCGCCCTTCCCCTATTAGGTTATTCAAGAAGGGGAAGGGTGAATCCAATGATTATATTCCCTTCCCCTTATTGAATAACCTGATGTGCG
This sequence comes from Galeruca laticollis, assembly GCA_963921935.1. Taxonomy (NCBI): domain Eukaryota; kingdom Metazoa; phylum Arthropoda; class Insecta; order Coleoptera; family Chrysomelidae; genus Galeruca; species Galeruca laticollis. Next base: position 211,206,299 of record OY998176.1, read on the forward strand.
CGAAGGATGAATCCAATGATTATATTCCCTTCCCCTTCTTGAATGATATTTGATTTCGCATCTTAATAATAATGTAAAAAATACCATGATTCTCAAGTAGTCAATTACAGCTGGCAACCATGCTACAAAGTATCATATTTTGTTTTGTTGGTTGCATATCTGTATATATACGCTAGACTGCATTCATAATATATTGGCGAGGTGAGGAGAGAACTCTGACAGGGTAACATGTCAGTCAAACGCCGGGTAGAAACCTAGGGAGAAACCAACTTGAACGATTAGAGCGCGCGCCCTACCTATTTGTAGGTCGACACTGTCCAAATTTGATTTTGACATTGAAATTATTTTACGTTGGTTGCGGAAAACAGGGATTGTGGAGTGTTTCAACCTTTAACATTATTACCAATGGAATTTGAAAATATTCTTCTGATGGAAACTTATAGCTAACCTCAACCCACAGAATAACAATTACTGACGCATTAACCTCTATAAACAAGAACATTTGTGTAATACGAATTACGCATGTCAGGGTAATAATTTCCTCGATCTTGAGCGGGTAACTAAGAGTACACTTTCGGCGATTCCCGTGGTGCGTTTATGAACGCTGTATTACAGAGTGTGAGATATATGTTAAATGTTTAATGAACGGTCACTTTGTACCTAAGTATAACTCTTACACTCAAGACGTTAGTTTGTGAACGCACCCCTACTGATATAAATGTTCAAGTTTGGGTTTCATGGTATATTGGTATATTATAAAGTATAAAATAAAGAGAACCAAACGTGATATTAATTTATAATTAAATGGTTCAAACAATTTTATTTTTTATAATGACCTAACAAATTTAAAATGTTCTCATTCGCACTGAATGATGAAAAGAAAATGTTAGAGACTTCATATTTAGATTTATGGTTTTGGTTACGCATTACGTTTCACAAAAAGGTATCTGTCAATTCTGTCATTAAAATTATTCACATACAAATTTGTTGTCTTACAATTATATATATTTATAAAAGTGTTAATTTAAATTATACTATCAGCAAACTAACTGAAATTTTATTATAATTTGTAAGAATATATATTGTTGGTCACTTTCCTGTACAGTGCGATACATTTAAACTGTTTTTTGTATAAAATATTCAATCCAAAAGTGATGGTTTACGTGACGAAAAAAAATCTTTTTTTGGATTTTTCTCTGTAAATTGTGTATAACCCGCAAATTTTTCGACGGATAATCTTCAAAATAGGTGAGTACTATTGATTTTTCGCAAAATCAGTCAAAAATTCGTGTCTCCCTATAGTTCACCGGACCCCTAAATTCGATATGGTTAAAAATGGATCAAATTAGTTTACAAAACTTTACAAATCCAACCTTCTTCCATTAAAACCAGTAATAGAGTGAATTCACAAATCACCCACAGTGAATTGTCAGTAACTAATGTCTTTCAGATAAAAGAGAAAGAAGAATATTTGGCCTTTATCAAATTGTTTAGTTGGTCAGACCCATAGACAAATTTTGTCTCCGAACACCGAACATATTTATCTATTGAAATTCACTATCCTCTTCTCACAATTCCAGTAGCAGTGCTGAAGCCGATCTAAGATTTACTAATTTTATGTTGTTACCAGGGGCGGAGGAAGAATATTATTTATCATTTATTTTTAATTTTATAGTTTAGGGTTGATATTAGATTCTACTATCTTCAACATAGTTTTGATGTTTTCAACAATGAATTAGTTATTTTATTTGAATTTTAACCGTTGTCTTTGAACACGTAACATTAATATTCTTATTGATATTGGAATATTGTAAATCTGAAGATTTGTAAATCCTGCACATTTTATTTACCTGGGCTAGTTTTAAAAACATAATACCTTTAGCAGGAGGGGCAAGAGCAATAATAAGGGCGATAAGATGTTCATCCTGACCAACTACAACCACAGTGTCATGGAGACTAGATAGATCGATAGCGGTTGTGACGATCAGAAAATCAGCATCGTCTAAAGCAGTAAAGGTATTAATATTATCAGCATTAAATATCTCGACAAGATGAGAAATTAATCGATCCTTGTTAACTAAATTACTTAACCCTGGTACATCACACTTATTTTTTGAGACAAGAACTTCACACTCGGGTCTCAGAAACCCAAAGCTATTTTTTAGCAAAAAAACAAAACATTTAAATATTTTATGGTTTCGGGAGAATAACTAAATTTCGTAGTTTGCGTAGAAAAAAAGTATAATCATGGTGTTTTATTTCACAAAGAGATATATTTGTTGAAAGTGAAAAAAAAACAAAATAACATCCAAACATAAAACATTTTTTTGAAAAAAAAAATAACATGAAATTCAAATTATTATCTACGAATACAAACTCTATATCTATCCTTGTAACAAAAAATAAACTCTTTTGACATTATCAGTCTTAGTTATTCTTAGCCAGGTCTTCAGTTTCTTGGATCTTGATGTTCGCATTCACAGCATAGTTGGGCTCTATGCTCCGTGCAGTATGGCATGTGACACGCAGAACACGCAAAATCAGTTTTTCTATCTTTCCCTTTTGGACAGAAGGAGCATCTAACTTTTTTTGCTAAATGAACATCAATTCCGAAAATTTCAGAAATTTTCTGCCGCAATGGTTTTTGTCACGTAGTAACTGTCAAACGTTCTCGTAAACAATTAGACTCATTCCAAACTGCTTCAAAAAATATTTTCGATTATTTTGTCTATCTTCTTTCCAGTGTGAATTTGCGAGAGAAAACAAAACCTTTGTATTTATTCCACTTGCATCAAGTATATTGAAAAAACTCGTAGCGGCCAACGTCTAGTCTTTCGTGAAGTAGTGTACGAATGGCAGAGCTGATCGAATGTATCTGTCCCTCACTTTGTTTCATTATAAGAATGTATAATATTGGGCTTCCCAGTAATGGCATTTAGGGAGTCATCAGAATGCAATGTTGACAGCAAAAGTACAATTTTGTTTGGTTCAGGAGTGTATGAAACAAGAGTTTTATTTCTATCAAAAGCGAATAGCGATGTACCTACTTCTTTTTTTTTGTCGAAAGGAAGTAGGTATTTCTCTCATTCTTTCTCAAAGTTCCTAGGAGAGTTAATTGATACTGTTCTAACATTCGTTTAGCTAGGGGAATTGACGTAAACCAATTGTCAACTGTTAGGTTTCGATTAGTTCCATGTATTGGTTCTGAAAGTTTTCGGACATAATTAGCCGGTACTGATTTATTGTTTTCTGTAGTTACTCTTCCTGCGTATGGAATTGCATTGAGAATATAATAAGTTTTTGAATCATTCAACATTATTATTTTTATTCCATACTTATCAGGCTTACTAGCCATGTAAATCGGGAACGGGCATTTCCCTCTGAATCATACGAGCTGTTCATCTATAGTACAGCATTCATATTCTGTATAGTATGATTCACAATTATCCACAAAAATGTCAAATAATTCCCGTATAGGTGCAAATTTATCAACCAACCTTCTTTCGGCTCTAGTATCTTCACTATCAAACCTTAGACATAATGCAATAAACTGAAATCGCTGCTGTGACATTGTCGCCCGAAATATTCCATTTCCAAATTTTACTGACCAAAGTTAATCTAAATTACAGTTTGATACGCGTAATGCACCTGCTAAAAATAGCAGCCCAATAAAAGCCTTGACATCTGCTTTATTTACTGGCCTTGTATAACTCTGTTGTCTAATATCATTGCATTTACGAGTAATTTCTTCATTTGTGTATAAAACAATAATATCTATCGTTTGTTCGTTGCACAACAAATTCCAAGCTTGTTCAGGAGACTGAACTGTCCTGGCTTCTCGTTTATGGCCAGGTAAATGCATTACAATGTTTTCTTGTTTTGTACGACCCTGTTTTGCTGGAGCTTGTGTGCTCCATCGATGACCATTGTTCCCCTGTAAACTATGGACATTTCTAACTGGTTCATCCAATAATTCGTCTTCATTTTCGCTTTGATCACTGTTGCTATCTGAGAGTTGCTCTTCAACATAATCTTCGTCAGAATCTTCTCCTCCAAACATATCGTCAACGATCTCGTTTCCGCCCTCATTCTCCCATAAATTTTCTGCCTCTCTCTGCAATTCCACTTGGTTAATCGACGACGATTTTCTCTGCTAGTTGAAGCCATTATAATAAAATAAATAAACGTAAGTTGAAACAAAATAATTACCATAAACATCACACTTGGGTTTGTGGTACCCATGCTCGTATTTTTGAAAATATCGTACCTCGCTGTTTCACTCAAATGCAGCAAAACACCCGTATTCTAAGTGGGCTAACTGTAGACTGAATTAACATAGACTGGCGACGCAAACAAACCACTCATGCGCATGTCACATTACAATGAAGGACCCTCTGGGTTTCTGAGACCCAACAGTGCAGTTCCAGGGTTAATGATGTCTTCTGTTGATCGGCTATTGATGTATTTTCATTGAATGCAATTCCAGCCGAGGTTCGTTTCAGAAGTTATTTTAGTCTTTCAAGACTCTTTGTACTACTAGCATTTCAGCTATTGTTATAATAATAAAAATGTTATTTTTTCTATTTATAAAAAGAATAGTGGTACGGTATTCCCAACCTTCTTACAAGCCACCAAATGCCTAATACATTGATTTCGTACGATTTCTGGATTAATTATTTATTTTAAATAACATACTAAAAGCTACCTTAACCTTGACCGCAATTTACAGGAATTCCGTGAGGATTAGCAAAATAACTTAAAGAATAGTTTTTAATTAAAATTTAATGTACAACAATTTTGATAATAATAATATTGTAGAATGGGACAACGGTTTCCGAGAAAAACCGGCAAAACCTAAAATTTGGGAGTGGTTTTTAGCGAAATAAGGGATGTTGCGGACAACAGTGGCGGCCTTAGGGGGTGGCGAACAGGGCAATCGCCGGGGGTCTCGCTCTTGCAAGGGCCTCGCGCAACAACCCAAGCAAATATTAATCAATATAAAAAATTTTAATGATTTTTTTATTTAAAACTTTCGATTTTGATCCTTAAATACTTATTAAGGTTATAATATAATGATAAATTAAAATAAAGTTATATAACTAATTCATTCATTCAAAACATAATTGAAAAATTCATTATGTACACTGAGAGATTTTTTTCGATAACCGCAAATACAAAAAATGACAAGTCCAGAAATAAACTTCGGATTATTGTAACCATAAGATGTACCTTATTTTATATTTTTCTCAATCTTAGTACAGTTTTACTTATCATAACCCAAAATTTACTATAATCTACGTACATTTTCACTTGTTAACCTCGAATCGCGTGTCACGTTTTGTACTTGCGGATATCTAAAAAAAACTCTCAGTGTAGTACTTGAATATCGCGCCTCGAAACACTTGAAGATCGGTTTTTTAATCGCATAACACTCGTGAGTCGGGATATAATGTACTGCTCCTCTATTGCTCGGGGAATTCCCGCGTTTCCTTTCATTTGTTAATTCTCTGGCCTCCGTGAATAAGCAGATAAGTCCATAAAATGGCTAAAATGAGATATATTCATGTTTATTTATTTGATATTGATCCCCAGCAAGTGAATAAGCAAATAAGTCACAAGGTGTATTTTTGTGGCATAGACAGCTATGTGAATATTCAAACATCTTAAATAAATTTTTACTTTTATAGTATAATGTAAACTATAGTTTCGCGTAATCCACTTCTACTTCAAAACTGGAAATGATAGGTTCTTCGGTTGTCCCGGGTCTTCAACCTTTACGGCCTTCGGCTAAACTCATATGGAGACGGTGGTGGATAAAACAAACTGTTCCCGGAATTCCACAAAAAAAAAGATGGTCTAGGGCGCCAGCTAGGTTTCTACGCCTGGCCTAAATCTGCTTCCAATTTCCCCTAACCCAGCAAGAGAAAAACAATAACAAGATCAACCTTCAAACTTACCAAGTTTATTTCGAGAACAACTATGTTCAAACAGTATAACTCACGATTCAACATAACAATGTTAGACTAAAGTATTAGACAGATTATTACTAGGTTCGCATTATGTTAAACTTTTAAATTAATTTCCGTTACATCCCCCCCCCCCCAAATTAAAATGAAGAAATGAAATGGTTAAATATTAGGCTAGAAATTAAAAGTAAATATATGTAAAGTGTGACTGTGTACGCACAATGTCGGTGACTTTGGTACCAATGTAAGCGACGCGCTTAGGAAACGAAAATTATATAAGAATAATTTCTACCCTTTACAATCGCACTGGCAAAATTAAATAATAATACATAAACACCTGTATAAATTCATAAAGTCGGTAAGTTTTTTAAAAAAAATAATATAACTACTAAGAGTTCATCTCAGATGACATCATGATTCCCCGAACTGGTGAAGGTATAACCCACGATTTTGAGCATCCATCCCATACGGCAACCTCATTTTTCTCAGGCTTACTTGCCCACAACCAAAACCCTACAATACATAAATTCCCCAATTACTATTTACATTAAAATAAAATTAAAATCCTTTTTTTTTATTGGAGTAGACTTCAGCAATGTATTTATATGATTCTCTTACAAGTATCTGTGTAACTAACAACTTAAATTTAAGCGATAAGATTGAAAGTTCTCAAAACTACATTAAATCGTCGATTTAAATCAAATAACAGAAATTAAACCTAGAGTAGTAGTAAGTACTACATCATTTTGTAACCTCGTGACTAGAACTCTCTAGTCCGGATAGTATTTTTTTTAAACAAATGTATTTACAGAAATGTACATACCTTCTTTCCGAAAGGTTAACATCAAGGAATCTTAAAAGGAAATTAATATCCTCCAATGGGATAAAACGTGTAGACGCGTGTCTTATATTTAATCACTGCAATGTAGGATACTGCTGGGAGTAAAAAAAATCCTACCAAATACCATCGGCCTCTAAATATCGGCTCACTAACATCTGCTACCACAACCCAGAGCTTCACAGCACAGAAAATTTAATCCCGTACTCGGGATGTCCAAGATATCCTCTGGATCGCCAATTTTTCTGTCTGTATCTGTGACCACGTCTAACTTGTCGTGTTCAACCCAAGGAAAAATCCCATCCGGAAGTCAAGTTACCAAGGAACTGTCCCCAGCACTACCAACTTGGCAGTCTATTTTTGGTACGACCCCCGGTATCACTTTGGTAAATTCGAACTAATCAATCGAATGAACCGTAAAATCGTCAAATCCGTTTAGTCCATAAAAGTCAAATCCAAAATAAATATAAATTATATCCCCTAAATTCCCTTATAATTCCATATTGTGAAGACAGCGATATATGTACCGATCAACGATGACGTCATAAGCAAGAAACGTCTAAAATTTCTCAACAATAGCTATCTCGCCAGAAACAACTTAACTTCTCGCTGTCGCTCACTGACACTGACAATTGATTCTTTACTTCACACCAAATAGTAAACAAAACATTTTGAACCACTAACAATTACTAACTTTATCAACAAACTAAGATGAATTACAACAGTGTAAGAGAACGAAATATGTCTTTAACGAATTATATTGTATAAGGACCACAGAAGGATTGGATAAATTTACAAACACCGAATAAACTGATAAATTTCATAAGTCAAAACATAAAGATGTTTAGTGGTATTGTATTAAAGGTGAGTGTTTCATTATAAACATATAACATATAACTAGGCACGATAATTACTATTCTATAAAGTCCTCCTGTACTGTCAATAAGTATAACTGTTGAGTTTTAACAAAATAAGAAGTGATATCTTGTCACTTTCTGATTCAAAACCTCACTTTTCAGACGGATCGTTACAATAACTTAACTTGTCTTATTCAAGGCAGAATTTTTATTTTGTTAATAAGCCGATAAGTCAACTTATCGGGTTATTCACGTCTGAACACGTAAGATCTGAATCGCACAAATACACTTATATCATTTTAGACGCCTTCCGATTTTTGCAAGACTTGTACATGTGTGTACATGTCTATTTATTCACGCTTTCAATTCAGTTTGTATTTTAAAGTAGTGTCAGCCACATGCAGTCTGATGAGTTTTGATAATACCGGTCGGTATTCTGTGTTTTAAAGTGCATATTTAATAATTTTTGTGATAAAACAAAGAGTTTTGTAACAATGCATAGAAGAACATCACATATTTTGTCTCTGTGCAAGAAACAACAAACGGTACAGGTAAGTTCCTAAAAAATTGCCCGTTGGCTGGCGACGCCCATGTTACTGTCATGTTGTTTCTTTACAGGTCGACCAGATATCTAAGAAGATAGCAGAAATCGTCAGTTCGTATTCCAGAATGAAATAGCTTCGGAAATATCAACCTATCAGCGAAGTCGAGAATGGGTTTCAGCGCAAAACTCACTCAAGCCTTGCAATGAAACTGTTGTAGAACATAATTCGGTAGCCCAGAAGGAGTTAAGATCTACAGACAACCAGGTGCCAACCTCTAACATAGACGTGAACAATTAAAATTTGTTCGACAATTTTGAAATACCAGTTATACAAGATCTTTCAAATATGGAACAGTATGCTCCTAACATTGACGGCAATATAAAAAATAATGTACTTGAAAATACTGATTTTTCTGCTTTCTGTGTTGACAGTACTACTTTGACAGATGGTTTTCTTCACATTGAAAAAGAGCAGGTTGAAGCTGCTGTGTATTCTGTAAAATCCTTAGTTGAACAAACTAATATTTCCACTGAAGAGTTCTCACTTGAAGAACAAATACTCGAAAAAGAGCACGAAGAACAGGATTTTTCTGATGATGATAGTTTAGTAGATCCAAATTTCGTTGCTGGAAATACAGATGCTTCTTCATCAGAAGAAGAAATTTTGCAACCGGTGGCTAAAAAGAGAAAGAACAAGAATGCCACAATGAATAATGAAGGTATAGGAACAGAAATTTGCCTAACTGTAAAAAAGAAAGGTCGATCAAGGAAACAAAGGTAAATGGCAAAACTTTTAAGAAATACTGGTAAAGAGTATGTAGATGAGAAGGGAAACACTGTCAAAGCTAGAATTATGTAACCACTTACCGATTGCAGAATGAAATGCAAGAATAGATTTTCAGATGAAATTAGACATACCCACTTCAAAGAATATTAGAAGCTCGGTCAGCATGACAAAAGAACTAACTTCTTGAAGAACTTATTCTGATAGGGTTCGAAACTATTCATGCAAGTACGAACTTTCAGTAAACGGAGTAAGAGAGCCAATTTGCAAAAAATGCTTTATTGATGTTTTCGGAGAAACAAACGCATTTGTAAATCAGATAATACTAAATAGGCAATTCTCCATATCCACCATAATTGAAAATGATCAAAGAGGACGAGATGCGCCAAAGAATAAATGGCCTGAGGAAGTTTTGGCTGATGTGGTGAAACACATTCAAAGCTTTCCTGCATATGAAAGTCATTACTGCCGACAGACGACATCAAAAAAGTATCTTCAGTCAGATTTAACGATTTCTAAAATGTATTCTCTTTATAAAGAGAGTAGAGAAAATTGTGTTTCACAAACAATCTATGCAAGAAATTTTCATAAACTTGGATTAGCATTCAAAAAACCACAAAAGGATACCTGTTACAAATGTGACACATTAAAAATGAAAATTATGTATGCAAATGAAGATGAAAAGGCCAACTTGATTCTGGAACAAAATAATCACCACATTTTGGCTAAAGAAGCTTATGAGTCAAAAGCAAATGACAAAAAAATTGCGAAAGAAGATAGATCAGTAGCTGTATTTGCTTTTGATCTGCAGCAATGCTTACCCACTCCTTACCTTAAAACATCAATTTCATTTTACAAAAGGCAATTATGGACCTATAATATCACCGTCCATAACTTAGCCACAAATGAAGCAACCTGCTACCTATGAGATGAATCTGTTTCGGGAAGAGGTGCGAATCAGGTACCGTCTTGTCTATATCGTCATATTGTGGATCTTCCTAGTGATGTGAGAAAAGTGTGCTTTTACTCGGATACATGCGGGGGTCAGAATAAAAACACCCACGTAGCTGCTATGTTCATGGCAGTATTACGTGAAAAAAGTTCAATACAATCTATTGATCACAAATTTCTGGTTCCTGGCCATACGCATATGGAATGCGATGTGGATCACTCAGTCATCGAAAAAGCAAAAAAAAGGACCACAATGAAAATAAATCACCCTTATGACTGGGTACAGCTAATAAGGGGATGTAAAAGCACTAAACCATTTAAAGTAAAATTAATGGAATGCGATGATTTCTTAAATTTTGCAGATTTATTGAAAAGTGGTTTTGTAAATGGAAAGATTTCTGAAAGTGGTAAAAAATTTCTCTGGAAAGACTTGCAATGGGCACGTTATTGTTCGGAGAACATTGGTATACTTTATTATAAATCATCTCTAAAAAGTGAGGAGAAATTTAAATCAGTAAATTTTAGACGTCGTGGTAAACAACTATCAGGTGTATTAACTGTTTCAAAAATACACAATGGACCTATTCCAATTAACAAAGAAAAAAAAGGATATCATGGCAGTTTTACATCTCATAGATAAACAATTTCATCCATTCTATGAGAACTTAAAGGTGGCCGATGTTCCAGATACCGATCCAGATTTGATTGAGGTTGATCCCGATGAACTAATGTAAATTGATTATTTCCATCGATGAACTGATGTAAATTGATTATTTCCATGCTGATTACTATTGTTTGTCTCAGGTTTTAGTGTTGTATATTACCTTATATTATAAAAAATAATGTTCGTGAATAACATACTATGTATGAAAATAAATGTTTATCATTAAAAACTCAGTTGTAAGTAACCGGATAAGTCGATTAAAATTGTAATTTGAAAACTAATATTTCAAAAATATGTTTCCAATGACAAATCTTATGCTCCAGAATGCAGAAATATTATCGAATATACAACAAATAGGTATTGCGATTTACCACAACTCTCCGAAATGTTTTTTGGCTCTCCTGAACAATTTCTCAAATTTGACTTATCTGTTTATTCACTGAGGCCAGAGAATTCTTGTCACCTTGGAATTATTTTGCTTGCAAACAAAATCGTTACCGTACATACATTTCAATTTTATTGAATATTACGTTTTTATAGTGTTTAAAGTATTGAGTGAGCTGGAAAAGTGTAATTTATAGTATTTGAAGTATTGAGTGAGCTGAAAAAGTGTAAAAAAACTGTATGAAACTTAAAAATTTATTTCCAACTGTTTGTGCGAAACAAAACAAGATTTACGAAATGAGTTCGCGTGATCGTGATGCCGGTAGAAAATTTGAATTTACGTGGATCTTTATATAAATATATAAAAAGTGATAATAAAGGAACCTCTACAAAACATTTATTAACACATCATCATGGGTGCCGCCGCCGTCATCAAGTAAAGACAGCGAGGATGATGATGAATTACTTACATCATTGTCTCTTAAGTCACCAAAGCCACCGTCAACGCTATCCAGTCTAGAACACGAATCTGAGCCCGAGTCTATGTCTACATCCATCTACAAACAAAGGATGCCGTTCACTGTTTTCCGTGTCGAATATTCGGGCTAGAAAATACAAAGATTGGATCAAGTGAAGGAGTGTGTGATTGGAAACACTTGGGCGATTACGTAAAGTCTCAATAATCTAGTCGACAGCACAAAGATTGTATGTTGAAATGGATTAATTTAGAGAATGGTTTAAAAAGCTGTTCCACTATTGACTTCTTGGCCCAGTCACAAATTGAACAAGAGAGGCAACGTTGGAGAGATATTTTAGAACGATTGCTCGCAATTGTAACTTTTTTAGCATCTCTCAAGTTGGCCTTCAGGGGTCATAGAGATATTCAGATTCGAGTGAGACAAGCGGCAACTTTATAGATTTAGTAAAGTTAATAGCCCGATTTGCTTTCGTGATCACCTAAGATAAGTAAAGGATAAGACTATTAATGACCGCTATATCGGAAAATGTATTCAAAATGAGCTCATACAATTAATGGCAAGTCACGTGAAGACTCAAATTGTTGAAAAAATAATAAATATTACTCGATTATTCTTGATTGTACTCGCGACGTTTCTCGTGTTGAGCAACTTTCAAAATTATAAGATTTTTTAATACAAATACAGCTGAAATTGAAGAACATTTTATTGGTTTCTTAGCCGTCGAAAGAACCACAGCTGAGAGTTTGACTAATTATATAATCACAGAATTAGAACAGTAGGTATATCATTGCAAAACTGCAGAGGCCAAGGATATGATAATGGTGCCAATATGCGTGGTGAAAAAAGTGGTGTCCAAAAACGTATTCTTGAAATTAATCCACTTGCTTATTTTTTACCTTGTGGGAGTCATAGTTGAAATCACATCCTAGGAGATGCAGCATCGCCTTGTGTCCGCAAAATCTTTTTTGGTTTGCTACAAAGGTTGTACACTTTGTTTGCCGGCTCAAGTCAGAGGTGGGCTATTTTAAATGCTCATGTAAAATCGTTGTCGCTAAAACCATTTTCTGAAACTAGATGGGAGTGCAGGGTAGCATCGGTTAAGGCCGTTAAATACTAACTAAGTGATATATGTGATGGTTTAAAGGATTTAGCAGAAAACACGACAGATTGTCAGTTGGTCAGTGAATGCTATTTTATAGAAAAGGAACTAACTACCTACGAATTTGTAGTTTCACTTGTCATATGGTATGACATTCTTACAAAGATAAATGTTATAAGTAAAATGTGGTAAAACGAAAACATGCACTTAGATGTGGCTATACAACACCTAGACACATTCACAAATTGGTTCGCTAATTATCGAGAAAATGGTTTTCAGTCATCACTTGTAACAGCAAGAGAAATAACCGAGAAAAATGATATTGACAGACAGTTCAAAGAAGTCAGAAGACGACGTAAAAAAAGGCATTTTGATTATGAAGAGGAAAATGAAGCTCATGAATTGAAAGCGGAAGAAATTTTCAAAATAATAGTATATTATTTTATATGGAGGAAAGTGACTTGCTCTCTATTACCAGCCTCACTCCGTTCGGCTGTTAAACACGAGCGCGTCATGAAAAGTAACTATACCTCCAAATAAAATATGCTGTTTTTTCTTCAAATGTCGACAAATTAATGCAAAAACGTAGAAATATTGAATCTTTGAAGAGACATGGGGGTTGGAAATCAACTGGAGTAGCTGAGAGCTATATAGAAGAATCCCTTCGAAATAATAAAAATGACACAGCTAGCAAAATATTAAACCTGAGATAAAATATCGACGAAATTGACAAAAGTTGCACTGAATCCTCATCACTAAAATCCTCGGTAACATCAACAGTTGTAAACGCTACTCTAAATTCACAACAAGATACTACAACGGTATTGCGCCGGCTTAATTTTCAAAATGCAACAATTTCGCATTGTACATTCAATATTCATTTGAATGATAAATAAAAGTTTTAGTTTTGTTTTTAGTTTAATAAATCTTGACTTGTTGACGCTCGTTTTCTCGTTTCTATCTATGTTGCTATGATAACACTTTTCCCTTCGCTGACGGGAAATTGAAAACTAAAGCTCCGGCGGAGGAAAAATGAAACGTTACGGTCGCCTACACAGTCGAAAAATGACAGATTTACTGACGTTTGAAGAAAACTATTTTTTTGCGATTGTCGACAATGTGCGCGCAAGCTGTCATCCTAGGTTTGAGGCTCTTAAACATCATGAGAGCATATTTGGTTCCATGTATAATATAAAAAAAAATAAAGGAAATTAGTGATAGTGAACTTTTAAAGCAATGCAGCGACTTGCAAATATCTATGACAGTAGGAGAATCATGTGATATTGATGGACATGAATTATAAGAAGAACTGAATATGTTCATCCGTGTGTATGAAGGAATCGATGACATTATCTCGGTCCTAAAATACATAATAGAAAAAAAATTAACTGAAGTTTACCCTACAATCGAAATAGTCCTGAGAATTATTGCTACCACACCTGTTACAGTCGCGTCTGCTGAAAGAAGTTTTTCGAGGCTTAAAATTATTAAAATATATTTGAGGAATTCGATGACACAAGATCGGCTTTAAGCCCTTGCTATTATTTCAATCGAAAATGACGTAACTCATTAGTTAGATTATTGTGCTTTAATTGAAGATTTGTCTTAGGAAACGCCGCAAACATCAATTTTAAAATTTATCATCTCTGTATTTGTTAATTTTGTAAATCTTTCAAAACTCAAATTTGATTTATTTATATAATTTTATAATTTCTCCTTAAACATGACAAATACCTAAACCAAACAACCAGACCTACTTTGGCATCACATACTTTTCACGAAGGACAAAAGGCCTCGCAAGGGGTTTTGTTCCCACTCCTATACGTGAACAGATCCACGCAAAATCAAAACTTTATAATTTTTTTCTTCTATATGATAATTTTGTGTTCAACTTCCGTGTACTAGATATATTATTTGTTGACTTGTTTAAAGATTACTATTATTAAAACTTTATTACGATAATAATCTTTAATTTACATTTGCGCAGTTGACTAAATTGCGGGTGGTCTCTGTGATAGCCACAGCTAATTTTTTTGTTTAATAAACATTTTTAGTGCTAAAAAAATGTAATAACAAAAAACTTGATCTTGATAAATTGAATATTCGAGTAATTTTGTTGCACTACCTTGATAACATTTTTTTAATCGGTTTGTAATCTTGCTATTCGTTAATGGACACGTAAAAAAATCTGTATCTAACTAGCACTGTAGCATGTTCCAATAACCATTAAAATTAATTTTGTTTTTAACAAACAATTAGTGTATATTTTATTAGTCTAATATTATGTTGACATATTTTAAATATCCAAATTTAAAAATAATGAATAGTGGTAGGACACGTGCAAAATAAATACGTAACGTGATGTAATGATTGTTTATACAAACTTTTGTTGAATATACAGGGTATTCCAGAGGGGTTTTAACAATAATTTTCCCCCAAATTGTTCAAATTACATGTTTTAAATATGGGTGTTAAAATATAAGCTTGTATTCATTATATCAAAGTTGAACTATTTGAATGTTAAGAGGGGCCTCACGTTTTAGGAACCTGAAAACAGTAGGCACCCGTAACTTGCAACAAAATTTAGGTAATTTTGTAAACAACAAATCTAAAGAACGCAGTGAAATTAAGTGTTGAACTTTTAACATAATATAACTTGGACCTTTGTCTTGAGGATCAGGATCATTAAGTGAGGGTGTGATTTTGACATTTTTGACAATTTGTGGTCACCAATTTGGACGCCAAAACCTGATCCCCAAAAGGAAGCCTAGAGAATTCGATTTTGAAAATATGAAATCTCAAATCATTGTATTTTTTGAGATTTATTGTACGTAAATTTTTGCAAACGAACAACTTTTTACTTTAGTTCAACCGTTCTACCGTCTTGATGGATGGCGTTGTATAGAAGTTCAATGACAGATGACGACGGTCAAATCATAGACAAATAATATTAATTTCTCTAAGGGTCAAATGTTGTAGTCATATGTTTTGTGTCCATAAAAATATCCCAAATTTATAGTTTAGTGTGTATTGTATTTGTAAGTGATTATAATTAAATAATTTTCATGCTGAATAAGTAAATTTGTTCGTCGTTAATGCTGTTTATATTTACTCCACATGTGCTTCACCACAAGATTGTGTTTAGTGTAGCCTAGTGCTAGTGATTCCACAAGTGCCATTATATTTATTGATGAAATTAACTGTCTCGACCCTTACTTCGTGGAATCTACTCATATTAGTGTTTTAAATGAAACTCACGGTTTCTAGTTACTCCAACAATATAATAAAAATTGTTGATAATTCTAAAAAATTGACAATTGTTTTGATAAATCAATATCATCGTCAGAATGACAGAAGTTACATTTCATTTGATGCCTACCTGATGTTTAGTAGTTATTTTTGGCTAGACCAAGAAGTGACCTAACTTGTGATTGACTTAATATATGTTAATAGAAAAAAGAAGAATATGTGATATTACAAATATTGAAGTTTAGATATTATTAGCTCTACGGTGATATGCTGGATATCATTTTTCCAATTGAGATCAGTATAACTGTGCAATGATATAGAAAACCAGGAAAACTATATCTGCTGATCTTTACAATTATCACTTAAGAAGACAGTTTATTAGTGGAAAACTCCCTAGATTTAACTGTTCATTGACAACTTCATATTGTGGGTTTCTTAAATGTCTTCTAATTTCCAATTCTTCAAGGAAAGGCAGTTCTTGTTTCTTATCACAAATATGCAGCACTTCTAGTTTTCTGTTAGGTGTTAATGAATGATTGGTGTCAAGTAGATGTTTTGCGTAGTGGGATTTATCTGGTTGTTTTAATCTGTATGATTGTAAGTGTTCACTGTATCGGATTTCAAAATTCCTAAGGGTCTGGCCCAAATAGACAGCATTACATTCTGGACATTTGAGTTTATATATACCTGACTTCTTCAATGGTGGTATTTTTGTTTTTACATTTAACAATTGTGTACTAACGTTACTTTCTGTTTTAAAAGAAATCTAGCCAAAAATAACTATTAAACATCAGGTAGGCATCAAATGAAATGTAACTTATGTCATTCTGACGATGATATTGATTTATCGAAAGGCCCTGATCGAAAACTACACAACGTGTTTTTAAAATCAGCTCCGAGAAATTCGTACATCACAGTGAAATATCATAAATAATTTTAAAAAAACAGTATACAAGTGATCATAACTACATAGTGAATGACCCGGACTAACAAAGTAAGCCTAAATTTGCTTTTTTATTAAGAAATTGTGTTATATTTCAACATAAACACATTCATTCAATAACAATTAAAACCGGTATCGTACCATTTACCAGCCTTATCAGTTGGGTCCGATGCGGGACAGAGCCGTATTCAGGCAAAACGAACCTTAGCGGAACATGGAAACCGACAATATTATAACCAGCGACAACATCAATAATCAGTCACCTTTATCTCAACATGTATCTTCAGCTCAACACTCAATTCCAACTCAACATTCAACGATACCAAAACAACAAGTCTTACCTCAACCTCCACCTTCATCTCAACCTTCGTACTCCAAAGTAGCTAGCCAACCTCAACAACCTACCATACCCACTTTCCCATCTAAACTTCAAGTCATCGTTTTTAGTTCTCTAAACAATATTAAATTAGAAGAATATCTCCTGGCTCCACGATAAGTCCGAAAAACATATTATTCACATCTAGAATCTCAAACAATCGGATATGTATTTACCTCTCAAGTAAGGAAATCGTAAATGATTTTATCATTAAACATGATGGGCGCATAAAGATCAATAACGAAGTGATACAAGCACGCAGACTTATCACACCAAACGAAAGGCTACTTTTATCCAATGTATGTCCCACCATTCCACACGACGTACTACAGAGGGAACTTCAACAACTCGGCTTCAAGCTGTCTTCTGCAATTTTCTTTTTAAGAATAGAATATTCAGTTTCAGGGGGCAAGTATACATTGTACCTCCCACAATTCCAATACCAGACTCAGTTTTGATAAATTATGATGACACCACATACCGTATATTTCTTAGTGTAGATAATTTGTGTTATCATTGCAAACAACATGGTCACTTATCCAGCACTTGCACTTCAAAGTTGCCTCTCCAACTAACAGACGACACTTCTTCACCAAACTCAACAACTACAACCAGTCAATCTACTCTAAATTCAGTAAACGAGCAAAGCGCTGAGCCACTAACAGATATATCTTCAATTCCAACCACCATGCCCATCGAAGCAAATATAACAACAGCTACCACAGCTTCGAATATCACTCACCTTGCTGAAACACATGGCATCAAAAGATCCCTAGAAATAATATCAAATTCTCCACAAACATCGACGGCTACTGACATCGAAAACCCAAAAAATAAAGCAGCTTCGAAAAGAAATATTACCGAAATCATAACACCTCCTTCCGATACTACAACATCTTACACAAGCTTCAGTAAACCAGATGCAAAACTCAAAAAAGCGAAATCCACTTCTAAATCAACTATCATACTGGAAAATCAAATGGCACCTATCAAAGAATTATTCGACAATGAAACTCAAATAATATCTTTCGAACAAACAATCGACTTTTTTGAGAACGTACAAGGATCAGTGGACCCTCTCAGTACAGCAAAAGATTATACCTCTGATATACTAGAACTATTACAACTCTTAACCAAAATACATTCATATACCTCTGACCGCCAAATAAAGACCAAATGCACTAAAACAAAAAAGAGAATTATGAAACAACTGAAGCTTTTAAAATCAGGTGAAGATGCCGAATCTGACGTTTCCCTTGCCACATCTCAGGAATCCCTAACAGAACTTACATAATATTATCTTCAATTTATTGCAGTGGAACATAAATGGGTTTTACACCCATTATGAAATGCTCAAAATACTTATACACGAAACTTCACCATCACTTATTTGTCTTCAAGAAACTAATTTCAAAGGACAACACAATCACAACTTCAACAATTATTCCTGTTTTTACAGAAACAGAAACAACGCGGGGAAAGCAAGCGGAGGCGTAGCCATCTATGTAAATACTTCATACGAAGCACACAATATAACACTTAATACAAACTTAGAAGCAATAGCAATTTCTACCAAAATTCCTCAAACAATTAATATCTGCAACATATATATCCCTCCTGATCAAGTAATTACCTCACAAGACATCACTAACATTTTGTCACAAGTTCCATCACCTCTAATTTTACTGGGTGATTTTAATAGCCACAATCCTATTTGGGGATCAACAGGTTTTAACGCAAAAGGCAGAACAATCGGAAACATCCTAGATGCAATCTAAATATTTTACATGACATCCAACTATCTCACCTCTAATTTCCTGGGACACTATACCATATTTATATGGAAGCGACCATTATCCAATCAAAATTACGATGTCCGATCAAAACTCCGTCACTACATACCCTACTGTTTCAAAATGGAAAATAAAACATGCTGCTTGGCCAAATTTCAGTAATTACATTGAAGAAAACGTCGCTCCACTTCCCGTTAATCTAGAAAACGATAACATCGACAACATTTTGAACTCATTCACAAAAATTATCACCGATGCAGCAGAAAAATTTATAGAAAAAACAAAAGCACTAAAATAACATACACCATTGCCGTTGTGGAATACTGAATGCGATAAAGCTATTAACCAATACAAAGCGTCATTTAATAAATTAAAACGAAATAAATCACTGGGGAACCTAGTAGACTATAAGAGAAGAAGAGCCCAAGCAAGATACATCACAAAGAATGCTAGATAAAACTCCTTGAAAGCGTTCACATCCAACATAAACAGCTCTACACCTTTAAGTTACGTGTGGCAAAATCTAAGAAAAATATTAGGAAAAAACAAATTTACAAAAATTCCTTTTATAGCTCACAACAATAGCACAGTCTGAAATAACGAAGACATGACCGAATTATTTGCAACACATTTTGAGCACAACTCGAGCAACTCAAACTACTCACAAGAATTTCTGGAATTTAAAACTACTAAAGAAGCCGAATTCTTAGATTACGATGACCATGACAACAACATACTTAATATCCCGTTAACTATAGACGAACTTAATTTTTCCTTAGACACAACCAAAAATTCTGCCCCAGGACCTGATAATATTCCATTAATCTTTCTCCAAAAACTCCCTCATTTTGCCAAGTCATACCTTCTCCAAATATTCAACCTAATCTGGACAAAAAATAGTTTCCCATCCACGTGGTCACAGGCAATCGTCATACCCATACCAAAGGCGAACTACCCAAGAACTAAGTTACCTTCATACCGACCAATATCTCTTACCAACGCACTAAGCAAAATAATGGAAAAAATCATAAACAAAAGACTATTGTGGACATTGGAAGACAGAAGCCTTTTAATACAAGAACAAAGCGGTTTCCGTCAAAACAGGTCAACATTAGACAATCTCATTGATTTGGAATCCGAAATCCACGAATCTTTCGCAAATAAACAAGATTGCCTTGCAGTTTTCATCGATATCAAAAAGCCTTCGATACAGCATGGCGTCATGGCATTATCAAAACTCTTCATTCATGGGACATCAAAGGAGACATCCTAAAATTCATACAAAATTTTCTTAATAATCGTTTCTTTCGTGTCCGTACCAATAACACAACTTCAACTCTAAAACAACAAACTAACGGGACTCCCCAAGGATCAGTCATTAGTTCAACACTTTTCCTGATCGCGGTAAACGACATATTAAACCATCATTTCAAACTAGTCAAAGGCAGGTTATATGCTGACGATTTGGTAATATTCTCCAAAGGTAAGAACATCGACTCAATTCAGAAACACATCCAAGAAACATTAAACCAACTCCAAAACTGGTCTAAACTCACGGGACTGCAATTTTCAACAGAGAAGACCAAATGCATATTATTTTCTAGAAAACACAATCCTGTGTCTCCTGAACTCAAACTTAACAACATTTCCCTAAACTATGTCGATAACATCAGATTTCTTGGAATGACTGTTGAAAAAAAACTCAGCTGGAAGAAACACATACTACATATTAAAAAATCATGCCAAAACGGTATAAACCTTATGAAAACACTCTCAAGCAAATCCTGGGGATCTGACTATATCTGTCTAATGCACATATATAAAACACTCATTCGCTCAAAGATTGACTACGGCTCTATAGTATACGCGACAGCTAAAAAAACTACTCTAAACCAACTCGAAACCATTCAAAACACAGCACTAAGAATAGCAACAGGAGCATTCTGTTCAAGTCCAATAAAAAGCCTACAGTGCGAAACCGGGGAACCTTCTCTACAACTCCAGAGAAAATACCTTGCCGCTTCATACGCACTATCCATCAGCACAAACCAGCAGAATCCAGTCTACAATAACATACTGACCAAGCACTACAAAACTTTACATTCGGCAAATATCAAAACAGACCCACCATTCTATGCAAGAGCTAGTAAAATTTTCACAGAACTCCAAATCAAACGTCCCCGCTTCCTTTGTAACAAAATTAAAACTCCCCCTCCATGGTCGATCAATATACACCCCCCCCCCTCCCCAGCGACACTTCACTGTGCAAATTTAACAAATTAGAAACCCCCCATACCCTAATTCGGTAAACATTTGCCTCCATACTTGACAAATATCCACAATTTGACCTCGCATATACAGACGCATCCAAAACCTCTGATAGCGTAGGCGCGGCAGTGATCATGCAAAACAGTGCACTACAATTCAAGTTACCCGAAATAAGCAGCGTCTGCACTGGAGAACTATACGCCATTCGTCAAGCACTTACATAAAAACAAAAAATACTTCAAGATCCCTCATAATAACAGAATCTCTTAACTCAATCCAACATTCCAATAGCTTTGTGGAAATACTTTGGGTTCCTTCTCATACTGGCCTTCAAGGAAACGAAGAAGCCGACCGCAAATCACGACAAGCAGCAATTAGTGAAACCGTGAGTGAAGTGCAAACGGTAGCGTATAACGACATAAAACAGCTACTTAAATCAAAAGTGCTAAAATTGTGGCAAATCGAGTGGCAAACGTCCCAATCGAAACTACGCGACGTGAAACCGGAAGTGAAACCTCGAGCGCAGCCAATAAACAAAAGATCGCTTCAAGTTAAACTGACTAAGTTACGAATAGGCCACACCAAACTTACTCATAGTTACTTAATTACTAAAAGTGAACCCCCAAAATGTGAATTATGCAAGATCCAGCTTACTGTCAAACATTTAATAACCGATTGCCCAAAATTCCAACAATCAAGACAAGATAACAACCTCATCAACAATTTAGACCAAGTTCTTGGCGAAAACTGTAATATACAGAACCTTTTTAAATATCTAAGTGACATTAACATATTAACTAAACTATAAACAACCCATATTTGTGTCTCTAATTACCCCAGTGGTAGATGCGACTTGCTTGTAAATAAAAAAAAAATTCTGTACTAACGTTACTTTCTGTTTTAAAAGAAATTGTTGTATTCGTTGCTGAAGATATTATGTTTGAAATATTATTAGAAATATTTCCTGCATATGTCATGGCTTTATAAGATTTTATTTAATCAGTTTGTTTAGGAAATATTAGTTGTAATGCCTTTTTTTCCTCTTTTTTATTAATTAGCTTATTTATCATATCTAATGGATAACTGGTTCAAAGTTAGAGACTCCTTAGGCAACTACATAAAAGTTGTACATTCAGAACTCACATTCCAATTACATCCAGTAGAATTTGACTGTTTGGATGAGAAAATTAGAGAAAGTGTCAGCACGATGAAGCATAAGAAATTTAAGAAACAAGAAAAAAAGCTACAGAATCTTGAAAACACATAACATAAAATTCAATACTTAAAACATCATGAAACTGTAAGTACCTACATACCTACCAACACACTTTGCACCACGATTTGAAAACCTTTCAGACACTAATTTTACAGATAGTGAAATAGAATTTTTAAATAAAAGTTTAAAGTACAGCATACCACCTAAATTTACGAATAATATTAAACAAATTATAGCTACAGAGTCAGAAATATCTTTAAAATATAATTCAAACAATTTTCTTTATGAGAAATTAAAAATTGCCAATTTAATCAAAAATATTGAACCTTCAAAAGTTAAACGTCAAACAAAAAATGACATTACAGTTTTAAATGCAATCAAAAAGAAAGTAGAAGATAATACCCTAACAGTTACAAAATCTGATAAGGGGAATACAACTGTCATTTTGACAACTGAAAATTACAATTCCAAAATATATAACTTTATAGAATCTAGCGATGTAAAATTTCTTAAGGCAGACCCAACAAAAAAAGTTTTCCATTAATGTAAGGGATATTATTAATAATTGAAATTATCTTTTAAGTGATTACGAAAATCCTCATTGTCCACAATTATATGGAACCGTTAAATTACATAAAATAACGAAACCAATTAGACCTGTAGTTTCTCATTTTAATGCTCCTAATAATATATTGGCAAAGAGGCTCAACAATCTACTTAATAGTTACGGATATGAATCTCAGTACTCAATTAGAAATTCAATAGAACTAATCAAAAAGTTGAAAGCGATCAACTTGCAAGATAACTATAAACTTATTTCGTTCGATGTGACTAATATGTTCACTAAAATTCCTCCTAAAGAATGTCTAATACTTGTAAGAAAATTACTAGAAGATAAAAATATTAATCCAGGAATAATATCAGATATACTTAACTTATTTGATGTATGCATTAATCAAAATTATTTCACTTTTGACAATAAGATATATATTCAAAATGAAGGTTTACCAATGGGAAGCCCTATATCACAGTAGTAAGTGGGGGACTTTAGCACCCCCGGCCATTTTTTATCCAGTCGGCCATTTTTTATCCGTCGGCCATTTTTTATCCTTGTAGATTTCTATAGAGGTGACGGCCATTTTTTATCCTGTAATTGTAGATTTCTATCGCTAGATGGCGTATGTCATTTTTTGTAGATTTCTATAGATGGCTGTGCGCCGTCCATTTTTTATCTCGTAGATTTTATTTGAAAATTCCCATAGTCCTGATTGGAAACACTGACCTAAGCATACGTAATTTCTAGAACCAAAGTTTTTTATAACGCCATAAGGGCATTCGAAATTTATCTCTGTTATTATATGCCATCATCAATCAATCGTCATTTGTGACAGAGCTTTTTTATATATGGAATGTACCAAAAAAGATGCAATAAGGGTGTTAGAAATTTGTGAAAAAGATATATATTTCTTATATACAGGGTGTAGTCATAAAATATGTTTAATGCACAGTCGTTATGGTACTATTTTGGGCAAGCGACGCATCAGTTGGATGGGCAGAGAGAAAAATAGCATTATTTTGGACAGGTGCAGTGGTTACAGAAGTGCTTATGATTTTTTTATTATCAGCGTTCGTATTTCTTTTACCCAAGAGATAATAGGATGAGTAAATGTCAGCTGAAGGTCGACGGGGTTGACATAAAACAACGGTACTATAATCAATATACAGGGCGTGGACAATGCAATAAGGGAACTCTGCTTGGATTTTCATCGAACAAAACAGGATGTACCAAATAGCCATTAGGTCACTACGAAAACGATCAATATATAGGATGTCATTGGACTCAGACACGTTCGATCGTTATACAGGATGTACAAAGATGCCATGAGGGCGCTACAATGTAGCTCGGGTATTATTGGTCGGATTGAAGTCGAACAAACGCCATTGTGATAGGTAGAGCATTTTACAGGATGTACAAAGATGCCATAAGGGCGCTACAATGTATCTCGGCTATTAATGGTCGGATTGAAGTCGAACAAACGCCATTGTGATAGGTAGAGCATTTTATAGGATGTACAAAGATGCCATAAGGGCGCTACAATGTATCTCGGCTATTAATGGTCGGATTGAAGTCGAACAAACGCCATTGTGATAAGTAGTGCATTTTATAGGATGTACAAAGGTGCCATAAGGGCGCTACAATGTATCTTTGCTATTATTGGTCGGAATGAAGTCGAGCAAGCGCCATTGTGATAAGTAGTGCATTTTATAGGATGTACAAAGATGCCATAAGGTCACTAACAAAAGTATAGCCTCTATGACGTCCAATATACAGGGTGTCGACGATGTCAACACTCTGTTTGGTCGGAAGTCGAACAAACTGTGTTAGGCCAATACAACGATCAACATACAGGATGTACGAAAATACCATAAAGGCACTACGATGTATACGTCACAACGACGTTATACGTGGTGTCGAAACGACATCGACAACGACAACGACAACGACAAAGACAAAGACAACGAAACGCATCAGTTGGATGGACAGAGAGAGAAAAATAGCATTATTTTGGACATGCGCAATGGTTACAGAAGTGCTTATGATTTTTGTTTTTTGTTATCAGAAGAGTATAGACGCAAATTGAAGGAATTTACTAAAAAAAAGTAAAGATCAGTATAACGGTGCAATGATATATAAAACCAAGGAAAGTATATCTGCTGATCATTATAATTACTACTTAAGAAGACAGTTTGAAAGTGGAGAACTTCCTAGATTTATCTGTTCTTTGAAGACTTCATATTGTGGGTCTCCTAAGTAGCTTCAAATTTCTAACTTTAAATCCAATTCTTGTTTCTTATCACAAATATGTAGTACTTCTAGTTTTGTATTAGGTTTCAATGAAATTCCATACATTGTTAAAATCTCGAATTGAGGAATTAAATCAATAACGTTACTTTTTATAAAGAGAGAGAGAGAGAGAGAGAGAGAATAGTTATGAAATTTGAATAATATTCTTAGAAATTCACGACGAACGAAATCAAGGTGTATATTAACATAATATTGCAAATCATGTTAGCATGATAACACCCAAGCTTATCAACGAGTTTTTCCGTTTTCGTCATTCAAGCGATACCATAGGAACTAAATTAACGATATACGAGTGAAATCAAAAGTGTCTATTAATAAAAATATTATTGAAATAGATCTCTCTCATTGTAATAATTTTTACGGTGCTGAATGATGTAATCTAAAACTCGATATACAGTGTGTACAAAAAGATGCAATAAGACGCTATGATGTATCGCAGTTGTTATTGGCCAGATTTTCACGAGACAAACGACGTTATACATTATTTTTTTATACAGGGTGTCTCAAAATTGACGCCCGTCCTTTCAGAATATGAATCGGGGGACTAAAACGAATTAAAACGTAAGAATAAAAAAATTGCGTTATGTCCATGGTTACAGAGTTATTGACAAAAAACAAAGATCTAACATTCAATGTTTACACTTTATTAAAAACGAAGTCAGCTAAAAACAAATGAGTAGCATAGATTGCTGTGGTAATGTTAAATGTTAATTATTAGTTTTGTCAACTTTTGTCATAATGAGTATAAGTATAATTTCATACGGTTATTTGTTTTAAAAATGGAACGTTATTATTCCAATCGAGAATATGTTGATATGTTAAAAGTATTAGGTGCGCATAATGATAATGCCAGTGCTGCAGCTAGAGCATATACCGTAAAATTCCCATATCGACGGCACCCTGATGCAAAAACTATACAACGGGTTGAACAAAGATTACTGGAAACAGGTAATTTAAATCCCAGATTAAATAAGGGAGGACGCCATTCTACGCTCAACGTCGTCCAAGAAGAGCAAATTCTTGATTTTGTTGAAGCGGAACCAAATACAAGTCTTCGAGTTACATCGAGACAAACGCATTTCCAAAAAGATACCATTCATAGATTATTAAGAAGAAATGGCTTATATCCATTTAGGCCTCAAAAAGTTCAAGTTTTACATGAAGGAGATAGGGAACTTCGGATTAATCTTTGTAGATGGTTATTGGATAACGTAAACAATGATCCACATTTTATAGAAAATATTATGTTTACTGATGAGTGTACATTCTTCCAGACAGGGATTATAAATACTCATAATTTGCACGAGTGGAGAGATGAAAACCCTTATTTAATACGTAAAATATGTCACCAAAGACGATCTATGGTCAGTAAACATTTGGGCTGGATTATTAAATAATAATGTAATCGGCCCAAATATGTTACCTAGCCGACTTAATTCAGCATCGTATTTTCATTTTTTAAACGACAATTTACTGCCATTTCTCGATCAAGTTCCATTAGCAACTAGATTGAATTGTTGGTTCCAACATGATGGTGCTCCTGCACATTATGGTAGACAAGTGAGAACATTACTAAATCAAACATTCCCCGACTGTTGGATTGGAAGAGGTGGGAGGAGGTGGGATGAGGACCTCCTAGATCTCCAGATCTGAATCCATTAGATTTTTTCTTCTGGGGATTCTTTAAAGAAAAAATTTACGTTGAACCTGTTGAGAGTGCGGAAGATGTAGTAGCTCGTATTCACGCTGCTGTGACATTTATAGACGAAAACATGCTACAGGGAGTTCGTGATTCAATGATAAATCGTGCAAATATTTGCATTGAAGTAGGAGGCGATTTGTTTGAACACCTTTTATAAATTAATTTCTCGTTTTGTAACAAATATTCGTTTTTAATAAAGTGTAAACATTGAATGTTAGATCTTTGTTTTTTGTCAATAACTCTGTAACCATGGACATAACGCAATTTTTTTATTCTTACGTTTTAATTCGTTTTAGCCCCCCGATACATATTCTGAAAGAACGGGCGTCAATTTTGAGACACCCTGTATACAGGATGTCAAAAAGGCACTCTGCTGTTATTTGTCCGATTTTCATCGAACAAACGGCGTTATATATTATTTCTATATACAGTGTGTACAAAAAGATGTATCTCAGTTGTTATTGGCCAGATTTTCACGAGATAAACGACGTTATACATTATTTTTTATATACAGGATGTCAAAAAGGCACTCTGCTGTTATTTCATTTTCGTTTTCTCCCATCTTTCGTCGATATATGCCATATAAGCTATGTTTATCGGTTTTGTCATTTCTCTCGATATTTAGCACTGTTTACCGAGAACTAGTAACATTAAGCGACGATAGATTCAACCTAATCTAGTTTATTTACGTAAATTTCCGCTATATTTGCCTATTATAACAGATATATGGCTAATATTGGAAGTTTATAGAACGATTGAAACAAGTATCAATATTGGGCATAACAAAGTCCAGTTTTCTTTTGTCGATATATGACGTATAACTAGCTATGTTGAGCGATTTTGTCATATCTCTTGATATTTAGCACTGCTTACCGAGAACTAGTTACATTAAGCGAACATAGATTCAACCTAATCTAGCTTATTTACGTAAATTTCCGCGATATATGCCGATTATAAAAGATATATGGCTAATATTGGAAGTTTTTAGAACGATTTAGACGAATGCATCGATTTTGAGCAAAACTAAGTCCACCTTTGGTTATCCCATCTTTTGTCTTTATATGACATATAACTAGGTCTACTGAGCGATTTTGTCATTTCTCACGATCTTTGGCACTATTTATCAAGAACTAGTAACATCAACCGACATTTGGATAGATTTAACCCAGCATTGAATATCTACAATAATAAGAAACATACGACCAATATTGCAAGTTTCTAGAACGATTCAGACACATGCATCGATTTTGGGCATAACAAAGTCCAGTTTTCTTTTGTCGATATATGCCATATACGCTATGATGATCGATTTTGTCATTTCTCTTGATATTTAACACTGTTTACCGAGAACTAGTAACATTAAGCAACGATAGATTCAACCTAATGTAGCTTATTTACGTAAATTTCTGAGATATATGCCAATTATAACAGATATATGGCTAATATTGGAAGTTTCTAGGACGATTCATACAAATTCATCGAGTTTGCGTAAAACTAAGCCCACCTTTGGTTATCCCATCTTTTGTCTTCAAATGACATATAACTAGGTCTACTGAGCGATTTTGTAATTTCTCAAGATATTTAGCACTATTTATCAAGTACTAGTAACTTCAACCGACATTTAGATAGATTTAACCCCAGCATTAAATATGTAGATGTCCAACATATCTACAATAATAAGAAATATACGACCAATATTGCAAGTTTCTAGAACGATTCAGACAAATGCATCGATTTTGGGCATAACAAAGTCCAGTTTTATTTTGTTGATATATGCCATATAAGCTATGTTTAGCGATTTTGTCAATTTTCTTGATATTTAGCACTGTTTACCGAGAACTAGTAACAATAAGCAACGATAGATTCGACCTAATCTAGCTTATTCACATAAATTTCCGCGATATATGCCTATTATAACAGCTATATGGCTAATATTGGAAGTTTATAGAACGATTTAGACGAATGCATCGATTTTGACCAAAACTAAGTCCTGCTTTTGTTATCCCATCTTTGGCCGTTATGTTTAGCGATTTCGTAATTTCTCCCGACATTTAGCACTATTTACCGAGAACTAGTAATATTAACCGACATTTGGATAGATTTAACCCAGCATTATATATGTAGATGTCCACGATATCTACCAATAATAAGAAATATATGGCCAATATTGCAAGTTTCTAGAATGATTCAGACAAATGCATCGATTTTGGGCATAACAAAGTCGAGTTTTCTTTGGTCGATATATGCCACATAAGCTATGTTGAGCGATATTGTCATTTCTCTTGATATTTTGCACTGTTTACCGAGAACTAGTAACATTAAGCGACGATAGATTCAACCTAATGTAGCTTATTTACGTAAATTTTCGCGATATGTGTCTATTATAACAGATATATGGCTAATATTGGAAGTTTCTAGAACGATTCAGACAAATGCATCGATTTTGGGCATAAGAATGTCCAGTTTTCTTTTGTCTATATATGTCATATAAGCTATGTTGAGCATCCAGCTTTAGTTATCCCATCTTGGATCTTTAAATGACATATAACTAGGTCTGCTGAGCGATTTTGTCATTTCTACCGATATTTAGCACTATTCACAGAGAACTAGTAACATTAACCTACATTTAGATATATTCAATCTAGCAATATATATGTAGATGTCCACGATATCTGCCAATAATAACAAATATATGGCCAATATTGCATGTTTTTTGACAATTCATCGATTTTGAGCAAAACTAAGTCCATCTTTTACAATAATCATCTTTTGTCTTCATATGTCATATAACTAGCTATGTTAAGCGATTTTGTCATTGCGCCCGATATATAGCACTATTTTCCGAGAAATAGTAGCATTTACCGACATTTCGATAGATTCAACATAGAATTATATATGTAGCTGTCCACGATATCTACCAATTAGCACAACTATAAGGCTAGTATTTGAACAAAACTTTGTCCAGCTTTTACAATAAACCATCTTTATATGACGTATAACTAGCTATGTTGAGCGATTTAGTCATTTCTCTCGATATTTAGCACTATTCACCGAGAATCAGTAACAACCATTATTTATATAGATTCAACCTAGCATTATATATGTAGATGTTCACAAGATCCACCAATAATAACAAATAAATGGCTAATATTGGAAGTTTCTAGTACGATTTAGACAAATGCATCGGTTTTGATCAAAACTAAGTCTAGCTTTTGATATCCCACCCCAACTATTCTCGTTATATACCATATAACTAGCTATGTTTAACGATTGCGTAATTCCCCCGATATTAAGCACTATTCACGGAGAACTAGTAACATAAACCGACGTTTGTATAGATTTAACTCAGCATTATATATGTAGATGTCCACGATATCTACAAATAATAAGAAATATATGGCCAATATTGCAAGTGTCTAGAATGATTCAGACAAATGCATAGATTTTGAGCATAACAAAGTCGAGTTTTCTTTGGTCGATATATGCCAAGCTATGTTGAGCGATTTTGTCATTTCTCTTGATATTTAGCACTGTTTACCGAGAACTAGTAACATTAAGCGACGATCAGGGATTATAAGTAATTCTATTCTATTTAATAAATGAAATAAATGCGAATTATAAATAATATTGTGTAAAACTTGTGCCACAATGACTTCTTGTAGTACTCGTGATTTGTGCAACTCACCGCTTCGAGGTTCGTTGCGTAAACTTCATTAGTACTACAAAAAGTCATTGTGACACAAGTTTTACACAATATTTTGTATAATTCGCATTTATTTCATTTATTAAATAGAATAGGATAACATATAATCACTGATCGTCGCTTGATGTTACTAGTTCTCGGTAAACAGTGCTAAATATCAAGAGAAATGACAAAATCGCTCAACATAGCTTGGCATATATCGACCAAAGAAAACTCGACTTTGTTATGCTCAAAATCGATGCATTTGTCTGAATCATTCTAGAAACTTGCAATATTGGCCATATATTTCTTATTATTTGTAGATATAGTGCTGGGTTGAATCTATACAAACGTCGGTTTATGTTACTAGTTCTCCGTAAATAGTGCTTAATATCGGGGGAATTACGCAATCGCTAAACATAGCTAGTTATCTGGTATATAACGAGAATAGTTGGGGTGGGATATCAAAAGCTAGACTAAGTTTTGCTCAAAACCGATGCATTTGTCTGAATCGTACTAGAAACTTCCAATATTAGCCATTTATTTGTTATTATTGGTAGATCTTGTGAACATCTACATATATAATGCTAGGTTGAATCTATATAAATAATGGTTGTTACTGATTCTCGGTGAATAGTGCTAAACATCGAGAGAAATGACTAAATCGCTCAACATAGCTAGTTATACGTCATATAAAGATGGTTTATTGTAAAAGCTGGACAAAGTTTTGTTCAAATATTAGCCTTATAGTTGTTATAATTGGCAGATATCGTGGACAGCTACATATATAATTCTATGTTGAATCTATCTAAATGTCGGTAAATGTTACTTTTTCTCGGAAAATAGTGCTATATATCGGGCGCAATGACAAAATCGCTTAACATAGCTAGTTATATGACATATGAAGACAAAAGATGATTATTGTAAAATATGGACTTAGGTTTGCTCAAAATCGATGAATTGTCAAGAAACTTGCAATATTGGCCATATATTTGTTATTATTGGCAGATATCGTGGACATCTACATATATAATGCTAGATCGAATATATCTAAATGTAGGTTAATGTTACTAGTTCTCGGTGAATAGTGCTAAATATCGGAAGAAATGACAAAATCGCTCAGCAGACCTAGTTACATGGCATTAAAAGATCCAAGATGGGATAACAAAAGCTGGATTCTCAACATAGCTTATATGACATATATAGACAAAAGAAAACTGAACATTGTTATGCCCAAAATCGATGCATTTGTCTGAATCGTTCAAGAAACTTCCAATATTAGCCATATATCTGTTATAATAGACACATATCGCGGAAATTTACATGAATAAGCTACATTAGGTTGAATCTATCGTCGCTTAATGTTACTAGTTCTAGGTAAACAGTGCTAAATATCAAGAGAAATGACAAAATCGCTCAACATAGCTTATATGGCATATATCGACCAAAGAAAATTCGACTTTGTTATGCCCAAAATCGATGCATTTGTCTGAATCATTCTAGAAACTTGCAATATTGGTCATATATTTCTTATTATTGGTAGATATCGTGGACATCTACATACATAATGCTGGGTTAAATCTATCCAAATATCGGTTAATGTTACCAGTTCTAGGTAAATAGTGCTAAATATCGGGAGAAATTACGAAATCGCTAAACATAGCTAGGTATGTGGCATATAACGGCCAAAGATGGGATAACAAAAGCAGGACTTAGTTTTGGTCAAAATCGATGCATTCGTCTAAATCGTTCTAGAAACTTCCAATATTAGCCATATAGCTGTTATAATAGGCATATATCGCGGAAATTTACGTGAATAAGCTAGATTAGGTCGAATCTATCGTTGCTTATTGTTACTAGTTCTCGGTAAACAGTGCTAAATATCAAGAGAATTGACAAAATCGCTCAACATAGCTTATATGGCATATATCAACAAAAGGAAACTGGACTTTGTTATGCCCAAAATCGATGCATTTGTCTGAATCGTTCTAGAAACTTGCAATATTGGTCGTATATTTCTTATTATTGTAGATATGTTGTTATTGTAGATATGTTGGACATCTACATATTTAATGTTGGGGTTAAATCTTTCTAAATGTCGGTTGATGTTACTAGTTCTCGGTAAATAGTGCTAAACATCGGGAGAAATGACAAAATAGCTCAGTAGACCTAGTTATATGTCATATAAAGACAAAAGATGGGATAACCAAAGGTGGGCTTAGTTTTACTCAAAATCGATGAATTTGTATGAATCGTCCTAGAAACTTCCACTATTAGCCTTATATCTGTTAAAATAAGCATATATCGCAGAAATTCACGTAAATAAGCTACATCAGGATGAGTCTATCGTCGCTTAATGTTAATAGTTCTCGGTAAACAGTGCTAAATATCAAGAGAAATTACAAAATCCATCAACATAGCTTATATGGAATATATCTACAAAAGAAAACTGGACTTTGTTATGCCCAAAATCGATGCATTTGTCTGAATCGTTCTAGAAACTTGAAATATTGGTCGTATATTTCTTATTATCGTAGATATGGTGGACATCTACAAATTTAATGCTGGGTTAAATCTATCCAAATGTCGGTTGATGTTACTAGTTCTTGATAAATAGTGCTAAATATCGTGAGAAATGACAAAATCGCTCGGTAGACCTAGTTATATGTCATATAAAGACAAAAGATGGGATAACCAAAGGTGGACTTAGTTTTGCTCAAAATCGATGCATTTGTCGAAATCGTTCCAGAAACTTCCAATATTACCCATATATCTGTTGTAATAGGCATATATCGCGGAAATTTATGTAAATAAGCTAGATTAGGTTGAATCTATGTTCGCTTAATGTAACTAGTTCTCGGTAAGCAGTGCTAAATATCAAGAGAAATGACAAAATCGCTCAACATAGCTAGTTATACGTCATATATCGACAAAAGAAAACTGGACTTTGTTATGCCCAATATTGATGCTTGTTTCAATCGCTCTATAAACTTCCAATATTAGCCATATATCTGTTATAATAGGCAAATATAGCGGAAATTTACGTAAATAATCTAGATTAGGTTGAATCTATCGTCGCTTAATGTTACTAGTTCTCGGTGAACAGTGCTAAATATCGAGAGAAATGACAAAACCGCTAAACATAGCTTATATGGCATATATCGACGAAAGATTGGAGAAAAAGAAAATAAAATAACAGCAGGGTGCCTTTTTGACATCCTGTATATAAAAAATAATGTATAACGTCGTTTGTCTCGTGAAAGTCTGGCAAATAACAACTGAGATACATCATAGCGTCTTATGGCATCTTTTTGTACACACTGTATATCGAATTTCAGATTACATCATTCAGCACCGTAAAAATTATTACAATGAGAGAGATCTATTTCAATAATATTTTTATTAATAGACACTTTTGATTTCACTCGTATATCGTTAATTTAGTTCCTATGGTATCGCTTGAATGACGAAAACGGAAAAACTCGTTGATCAGCTTGGGTGTTATCATGCTAACATGATTTGGAATCTTATGTTAATATACACCTTAATTGCGTACGTCGTGAATTTCTAAGAATATTATTTCAATTTCATAACTATTCTCTCTCTATCTCTTTATAAAAAGTAACGTTATTGATTTCATTCCTCAATTCGAGATTTTAACAATTTATGAAATTTCATTGACACCTAATACAAAACTAAAAACACTACATATTTGTGATAAGAAACAAGAATTGGATTCAGAGTTAGAAATTTGAAGCCACTTAGGAGACCCACAATATGAAGTCTTCAAAGAACAGATAAATCTACGAAGTTCTCCACTTTCAAACTGTCTTCTTAAGTAGTAATTATAATGATCAGCAGATATAGTTTCCTTAGTTTTATATATCATTGCACCGTTATACTGATCTTTACTTTTTTTTAGTAAATTCCTTCAATTTGCGTCTATACTCTTCTGATAACAAAAAACAAAAATCATAAGCACTTCTGTAACCATTGCGCATGTCCAAAATAATGCTATTTTTCTCTCTCTGTCCATCCAACTGATGCGTTTCGTTGTCTTAGTCGTTGTCTTTGTCGTTGTATTTGTCTTTGTTGTTGTCGTTGTCTTTGTCGTTGTCTCTGTCGTTGTCTTTGTCGTTGTCTTTGTCGTTGTCTTTGTCGTTAGCGTTGTAGTTGTCGATGTCGTTTCGACACCACGTATAACGTCGTTGTGACGTATACATCGTAGTGCCTTTATGGTATTTTTGTACATCCTGTATATTGATCGTTGTATTGGCCTAACACAGTTTGTTCGACTTCCGACCAAACAGAGTGTTGACATCGTTGACACTCTGTATATTGGACGTCGTAGAGGCTATTGTTTTTGTTAGTGCCCTTATGGCATCTTTGTACATCCTATAAAATGCTCTACCCATCACAATGGCGTTTGTTCGACTTCAATCCGACCGATAATAGCCGAGCTACATTGTAGCGCCCTTATGGCATCTTTGTACATCCTGTATAACAATCTATCGTGTCTGAGTCCAATGACATCCTATATATTGATCGTCGTAGTAGTGACCTAATGGCTATTTGGTACATCCTGTTTTGTTCGATGAAAATCCAAGCAGAGTGCCCTTATGGCATTGTCCACGCCCTGTATATTGATTATAGTAACGTTGTTTTATGTCAACCCCGTCGATCTTCAGCTGACATTTACTCATCCTATTATCTCTTGGGTAACATCAAAATAGATAAGAACGCTGATAATAAAAAAATCATGAGCACTTCTGTAACCACTGCGCATGTCCAAAATAATGCTATTTTTCTCATCCAACTGATGCGTCGCTTACCCAAAATAATACCATAGCGACTGTGCATTAAGCATATTTTATGACTACACCCTGTATATAAGAAATATATATATCTTTTTCACAAATTTATAACACCCTTATTGCATCTTTTTTGGTACATTCCGTATATAAAAAAAGCTCTATCACAAATGACGATTGATTGATGATGGCCTATAATAACAGAGATAAATTTCTAATGCCCTTATGGCGTTAAAAAAAACTTTGGTTCTAGAAATTACGTATGCTTAGGTCAGTGCATCCAATCAGGACTATGGGAGTTTTCAAATAAAATCTACGGGATAAAAAAATGGACGACGCACAGCCATCTATAGAAATCTACAAAAAATGACATACGCCATCTAGCGATAGAAATCTACAATTACAGGATAAAAAATGGCCGACGGTTAAAAAATCGCCGACACCACTATAGAAATCTACAAAAAACGACATACGCCATCTAGCGATAGAAATTTACAGATACAGGATAAAAAATGGCCGACGGATAAAAAATGGCCGACAACACTATAGAAATCTACAAGGATAAAAAATGGCCGACGGATAAAAAATGGCCGGGGGGTGCTACTTATCACCTATTTTGGCAAACATTTTTATTGACAATTTAGAAAGAAAGATCTTTGAAAGTAATATTTCGAAAAATGTTTTATTTTGGTATAGATATGTAGATGACATATTAGCTTGTTTTATGGGTAGTGAACGACAATTAGATGTATTTTTCAACCACATCAATAATTTACACCCAGAAATTAAATTTACATTAGAAATTGAAGAAAATAGCTCAATAAATTTTCTTGATTTAAAAATTCAAAGAGTTAATAATGTACTTGATTATTCAATTTACTGAAAACCAACACAGGCTGATGTGACAATTCTATTTAATTCCAATCACCCCATGTCCCATAAACTAGCGGCATATAATTCAATGATACATAGAGCTTTTTCAGTTCCTATGAACAAATGTAATTTTGATAGAGATATTAATACAATTAAACAAATAGCAACATCCAACGGTTATCCATTAGATATGATGAATAAGCTAATTAATAAAAAAGAGGAAAAAGTGGCATTACAACTAATATTTCCTAAACAAACTGATGAAATAATAATTTATAAAACCATCACATATGCAGGAAATATTTCTAATAATATTTCAAAGATAATATCTTCAGCAACGAATACAACAATTTCTTTTAAAACAGAAAGTAACGTTAGTACAAAACTGTTAAATGTAAAATCAAAAATACCACCAATAAAGAAGTCAGGTATATATAAACTCATATGTCCAGAATGTAATGCTGTCTATTTGGGTCAGACCCTTAGGAATTTTGAAATCCGATACAGTGAACACTTACGAACATACAGATTAAAACAACCAGATAAATCCCACTACGCAAAACATCTACTTGACACCAATCATTCATTGACACCTAACACAAAACTAGAAGTGCTGCATATTTGTGAACATAAACAAGAACTGGATTTTCTTGAAGAAATGGAAATTAGAAGACATTTAAGAAACCCACAATATGAAGTTGTCAATGAACAGTTCAATCTAGGGAGTTCTCCACTAATAAACTGTCTTCTTAAGTGATAATTGGAAAGATCAGCAGATATAGTTTTCCTGGTTTTCTATATCATTGCACAATTATACTGATCTTAATTGGAAAAATGATATCCAGGATATCACCATAGGGCTAATAATATCTAAGCTTCAATATTTGTAATATCACATATTCTTCTTTTTTCTATTAACATATATTAAGTCAATCACAAGTTAGGTCGCTTCTTGGTCTAGCGAAAAATAACTACTAAACATCAGGTAGGCATCAAATGAAATGTATCTTCTGTAATTCTGACGATGATATTGATTTATCGAAACAATTGTCAATTTTTTTAGAATTTTCAACAATTTTTATTATATTGTGGTATTAACTAGAAACCGTGAGTTTCATTTAAAACATTAATATTTATTGATCCCCATATAAGGGCCTTTTGGTTCCTCCAAAGACCTATACACAGCCACAGATTGCATCGGCATACATACATCGGCCATCCGAGTTAATGAGAAAAACTACAATGGAAAATAGTATCAATTGCTTTTTACTAATTTAACAAAATAGACAGTTCGTATTCTATTCAAGAAGTAACACAATATGTAATCTTTTATTTTGGAAATGCAGGAATAAAATTTTTATATATTTTTTATCTTCAATGTCTCCAGGTTATGTTTTGAAATGTTATACTTCTTGCATTTCTCTCCAGTTTGTAATAAACGGACATGCCTGTTTTTCCATTGACTCTTCTCAATTATTCAAGTAAATTATAAAGTGTTTTCTTTTATTGAAAACAAAATCAAATCATTTATGCAATCTGTTTGTTTAATTGTAGTATTACAAATTTGAAGTACAGAGTAAGTAAGTAGGTAGTTTTTATATTTATTATAATACAGAATGTCTGCTTTTCCACTGACCCCTCTCAATCATTCAAATGAATAGTAGCAAAGAAATTCCAATTAATTAGGTAACTATAAAAATGTTTATTATAGCAATAAACAGACATGTCCACTTTTTCTTTGGCCCTTATTAATTATTTAAATGAATTAAAGGAAAAATTGGTGTATGTTTTTATTGAAAAGAAACAGATAAAAAATAAAATTGACTGTCTCGACCCTTACTTCGTGGAATATGCTCATATTAGTGTTTTTAAATGAAACTCAAGGTCTCTAGTTAATTCCACAATATAATACATGTTATTGAAAATTCTAAAAAATTGACAATTGTTTCGATAAATCAATATCATCGTCAGAATGACAGAAGTTACATTTCATTTTATGCCTACCTGATGTTTAGTAGTTATTTTTGGCTAGACCAAGAAGTAACCTAACTTGTGATTGGCTTAATATATGTTTATAGAAAAAAGAAGATGTGATATTACAAATA
The DNA here is from genome assembly GCA_963921935.1 of Galeruca laticollis. NCBI lineage: Eukaryota > Metazoa > Arthropoda > Insecta > Coleoptera > Chrysomelidae > Galeruca > Galeruca laticollis. The sequence continues at coordinate 211,244,749 of OY998176.1, forward strand.
TTGAAGCTTAGATATTATTAGCCCTATGGTGATATCCTGGATATCATTTTTCCAATTAAGATCAGTATAACTGTGCAATGATATAGAAAACCAGGAAAACTATATCTGCTGATCTACAATTATCACTTAAGAAGACAGTTTATTAGTGGAGAATTCCCTAGATTTAACTGTTCATTGACAACTTCATATTGTGGGTTTCTTAAATGTCTTCTAATTTCCAGTTCTTCAAGGAAATCCAGTTCTTGTTTCTTTTCACAAATATGCAGTACTTCTAGTTCTGTGGTAGGTGTCAATGAATGATTGGTGTCAAGTAGATGTTTTGCGTAGTGGGATTTATCTGGTTGTTTTAATCTGTATGTTCGTAAGTGCTCACTGTATCGTATTTCAAAATTCCTAAGGGTCTGACCCAAATAGACAGCATTACATTCTGGACATTTGAGTTTATATATACCTGACTTCTTTAATAGTGGTATTTTTGTTTTTACATTTAACAATTTTGTACTAACGTTACTTTCTGTTTTAAAAGAAATCTTTGAAAGTAATATTTCGAAAAATATTTTATTTTGGTATAGATATGTAGATGACATATTAGCTTGTTTTATGGGTAGTGAACGACAATTAGATGTATTTTTCAACCACATCAATAATTTACACCCAAAAATTAAATTTACATTAGAAATTGAAGAAAATAGCTCAATCAATTTTCCTGATTTAAAAATTCAAAGAGTTAATAATGTACTTGATTATTCAATTTACCGAAAACCAACACAAACTGATGTAACAATTCCATTCAATTCTAACCACCCTGTGTCACACAGACTAGCAGCATATAATTCAATGATACATAGAGCTTTTCAGTTCCTATGAACAAATGTAATTTTGATAGAGAGATTAATACAATTAGAGAAATAGCAACATCTAACGGTTATCCATTAGATATGATAAATAAGCTAATTAGTAAAAAAGAGGAAAAAGTGGCATTACAACTAATATATCCTAAACAAGCTGATGAAATTAAAACTTATAAAACCATCACATATGCAGGAAATATTTCTAATAATATTTCAAAGATAATATCTTTAGCAACGAATACAACAATTTCTTTTAAAACAGAAAGTAACGTTAGTACAAAATTGTTAAATGTTAAAACAAAAATACCACTATTAAAGAAGTCAGGTATATATAAACTCAAATGTCCAGAATGTAATGCTGTCTATTTGCGTCAGACCCTTAGGAATTTTGAAATACGATACAGTGAGCACTTACGAACATACAGATTAAAACAACCAGATAAATCCCACTACGCAAAACATCTACTTGACACCAATCATTCATTGACACCTACCACAGAACTAGAAGTACTGCATATTTGTGAAAAGAAACAAGAACTGGATTTCCTTGAAGAACTGGAAATTAGAAGACATTTAAGAAACCCACAATATGAAGTTGTCAATGAACAGTTAAATCTAGGGAATTCTCCACTAATAAACTGTCTTCTTAAGTGATAATTGTAGATCAGCAGATATAGTTTTCCTGGTTTTCTATATCATTGCACAGTTATACTGATCTTAATTGGAAAAATGATATCCAGGATATCACCATAGGGCTAATAATATCTAAGCTCCAATATTTGTAATATCACATCTTCTTCTTTTTTCTATAAACATATATTAAGCCAATCACAAGTTAGGTTACTTCTTGGTTTAGCCAAAAATAACTACTAAACATCAGGTAGGCATAAAATGAAATGTAACTTCTGTTATTCTGACGATGATATTGATTTATCGAAACAATTGTCAATTTTTTAGAATTTTCAATAACTTGTATTATATTGTGGAATTAACTAGAGACCTTGAGTTTCATTTAAAAACACTAAGATAAAAAATATTTTATAAAAATATCAATAAAATTATTATTAGAAATTTAATGTATTTGTCTTCATATTTATTAATACATGACAACTGAAATTCATCTTCCATTTTTCTCTACCATTTCTCCTCATAACAAAAAGAAAATAAAAATATTTCTGAAAATATCCATGTTTTATGATTCTATACTCACAAAGGGGTGGTGACCCCCATCCACATATTGAAGTCTGGATCCATGTAGTTATAAAGACTGAAAAAATATTATTAAAATACTTTCTTTAATTAAGTAATACTTACAAAATTATTTTTCTAACTCCCAATTCAGCAAAAGTATATATTTTATCTTGGAATCCATATTACAAATTTGATATACGAGTACATAAGTACTGAATACATTTTCTCTATTTTTATGCATATATGGCAACTGAGCTGCATCTTCTATTTTCTTAATCCTCAGACAAAAAAAAATAGTTTATAAACTATCCCTTACAGTTACATCAGGCTTCCTTTTAGTTTTTACTTACTGAATAGCTATAGTAAACACTGCTATTTGAAAATTATTTGGATCTGTGCGGGCAGTTACATCAGGTTCCGTTTTAGTGAAATTGTCAGTTCTGAAAATGAATAGAAATTTGATTTTTGTAAATAAGTCTTGTTAGTGGTTTTACTTACGGAATGGTATCAGGAAACTCTGTTTTATGAAATATTAATGGACCTGCGGGGCAGTTACATCAGGCTTAGTTTTAGTTACATAATCAGAACTGTAAATGAAATAAGAAAATTAGATGCTTCTTCTAAGTGGGTTTTGCCATTTTTTTACTTACAGTGTAGTTGTAGCGAAAACTGCTATAATTATTTGGACCTGTGCGGGCAGTTAAATCAGGTTCCGTTTTAGTGAAATTGTCAGTTCTGAAAATGAATAGAAATTTGATTTTTATAAAGTGTTTTCACTTACGGAATAGTATCAGGAAACTATGTTTTATAAAAGATTGAAGGACCTGCGGGGAAGTTACATCAGACTTAGTTTTAGTTACATAATCAGAACTAGCCAATAGTCGAAATTATCTTGCAAATTATTTGATTATATAAGCATTTAAAAAAATCAAAGAAAATAACAACCTAAATTAATATTAAAGAATGACTTAGTAATAATGTTAGTTGGTAATATTAAAAAAATTTGTGAAACAAAGGAAGACTAAAAAATTAATTTTGTCTACCTACTCTAGAAATGGCAATATCGCTTGTAAATAGAATAGGACTCGTTATACTCGGTCTAGTGAGGTGAAAACCAATAGGGTTCAACTGTGAGACACTCTGAAAAATATCCAATTATGAAATTGGTCACTTGTGTACACTCCGGAAGCTATATCGTGCTAAGAACCCGGAATTTCTCCAAAAAATGTTGCACTTCAGGTACGATAGCACCCGTTCTACTAGCTCTATTGAGCTGAAAATCAATAAGGTTCATTTATAACATGCTCTGAATAATATCCAATCATAAAATTGGTCATTTGCATATACTCCAGAGGCTATATCGTGCTAACAACCCGAAATTTCTCCAAAAATGTGGCACTTCGGGAACCATGGCACTCGTACTAGCTCTAGTGAGCTTAAAATCAATAAAGTTCATCTATAAAAAGCTCTGAATAATATCCAATCACGAAATTGGTCATTTGTTTACACTCCAGAGGCTGTATCGTGCTGACAAACTGAAATTTCTCCAAAAATGTCATACTCCAAGTACCATAGCACCCGTTCTACTGGCTCCGGTGAGCTTAAAACCAAAAGGGTTCATCTGTGAGATGCCCTGAACAATATTCAATCATAATATTGGTGACTTGTTGCACTTCGGGGGCTGTACCAAGTTATACAGACAGGATTTTTTTTCTAAAAACCATTTTTTGTGTTGTTCTTGCTGAAAAACGTAAAAACAACTAAAAAATATCCAAAATTCCAACTTTTTTTGGGTACCTATACCAATATTTTTCTCGCATATTAGATGGGTCGGCTGAAATAGTAATAATGCCAATAATGTATTATATAAAACCCAAAAAATTATTTACCATTCAGATGATCACACATATGTGTATCTGTCATTTTATAGATGGAAGAAAGAGAATGAGCCAACTATTTTTTTGTACAATGAAAGATAAATGTTTCAGTTCCAATCTCCACAACACATGATTTTTGCAAGCAAGGTAGAAGCAAACTTGTACATGTTGATTGTATGTTTGCTTTTGTGCGGTATATATCGATCTCCCCACAATATATACATTATTATTTGTTATTTGTTGTTATAGTTGCTTTGTAAGTTTTTTTTAAACGTTTGCTATTTTAAATTGAAATTCTCACTGTACCTTACTTTCCTCTTTCTATTAAATGTAAAGCATTGTATTACAAGTAAATATTTCTTTGTATAATAAATTTGGAAACTTTTTGTTTATATTATTTGTTTCTAGATAAAATTGAATATATTTACACGTGGTTGATAAAAGAGCACACATGTCAAATAAAAATTGAAAGCAACCAACAGAAACTGATACAAATATGGTTAGATTGAGGCAAAGTTGTGACACGACGTTCTGTGTTTTCAGACTAAATGGCCTATTTTCAATGATGTAAATTTGCAGCTTTTCCGCAATTTAATTTTCTTAGCATGAAACAAACAAAGCTTTATAATTTTGAAAACATTTTATTATGTTAATATAAATGGTACAAATTTTGAATTAATTTTACCTGAGGCGTCGGGTTTTTTCTGTACAAACCATATTGGCAAAGGTCACGGTGATTGACTGTGTCTTATTATACCTTGGTCTAATATTGATCCAATTTGGTTTTGTACTTCCTCTTTATGTATATGAGGATATCTGTAGAATTTGGTATAAACTGGTATTTCATCGGTTGTCTTAATATTATGTTTTATTTGATTTGTAAACGTAAGTGGCTCATCAGGCCTATAAAATATATCTCAAAATTTTTGACATAAACGTGTAATTTTTTCTTCAACGTTCATATGATCAGTTCGAATAAAGTTTTTTATATCTATTTTTTCGTCGGTATTTTGAAGATTTGTTGGTAAAACGTCAGCTGAAATTCATTTAAATTTATAAGATCACTTTTAAGAGGATGTGTCAATGTCATAGAAATAGTTAATCTGTGTCATTGATTAACTCGGCCCATGCTAATCCGTTTTTTGCTTCGGTTAGCGTTTCTCTTAAATATGCGCCATACATTTTTTGATTAGGTAAAAGTATTGTACCTTTATATTCTTTAACAGGTATTCGAATGGGATTTATTGAATGTAGATCTATTTGAATAAAATAAAATTGATTTTTATCGGGTTGATAATATTTAATCGGTAATACAGAATTTTCATTTATTAGTTTTGATTTGGAAAAATCGATGTGTGCTTTTAAAAGTTTTAAATTGTCTAAACCAATTAATCCATCAAAGGTTTTATGAAATTTGAAAAATCCAAAGTTCAAATTGTGATTACTTTCGAACTCCATAAAGCTTGGAATATTAATAGAATAATCTTGAGAATGTGTTTGAAAAACTGAGCTTACTACGAATGGTTCATGTTTTACATTATTTTTAAAATACTGAAAGCCAATATCAGGTTTTAAAAATGATTTTGTTGAACCGGTATCTATAAGGAGTTTTAATGGCGGATTTCTAATAACTATATACGGTAATTCTGTTTTATCACAAATAGAATTTATTTCTATTATATGCTTAAATTCCGATTCGGATTTAAGTGAAAATTTTCATCATCGTTTTCGCTATCATAATTACCGTTTCTATTTTCAGTATATTCGTTTATTTCGGGGTTTGAGATATAGTATTCTTGGGCAACATCTTGTTCACAATTGAAATGTTCTTCCGATGTCCAATTTCTCTGGGAAGTTTGTCTTTGAAAATTATTTGGAGAATTTCGGCGAGCAACTGGGAGGGTACTTGAAATACTCATAGGGGTAGGTTTAGGATGATTTAAATTCTTATTGAGCGTAGTCATTTGTGTGGGTCTTCTTTGAGGTGTATTTTTACTTGCCCAAACATTCTCTGGTCTTTGGGGTTTGCCAAAAAGTTGTTGGTTTGTGAAATATCTTTGGGGTGGTAATTGTCTCGGATTTACATTTACTGGACCTTGGGGAAATGATCTCTGTTGAGTTTGTTGCCATTGTGCCCTAAAAGAAGGCTGTGAAGATGTGGATGGTTGAGGAGAATGTGGCTGATTTCTTGCAGAAAATTCAGGTTTCTTATTAGAAAAGTTTTGTTGAGGGTTGCTGCCTTTTTGTAAATAATGTATATTATTTTCCTCTTGGATATACTGCATAGCAGAAGCTAATGTGGTGGGTCGCATTGCTCTAATAGTAGAACTTGAAGGTTCTTTAAGACCTGCGAGGAAGGTAGTTAAAGCCTGTTGTGGAAAGAATTGTTTCTTATTTTGAATAATAAGAGCATCATTATTATGAATATCAATATAATTACAAATAGTATTTAAAATTTCAAGACATCTATGATAAAATTGTTGCGATTGTTCGTTATGTTGTGCCTTAAATTAACTAAATATCTCGTCAATGAATTTTCATTCCTTTGATCACCAAAGTTTTCATTCAAAATTGTTTTTAATTTAATCCAGTCTTTAAAACCATATATTGGAATAATCTCTTTAGCTTTACCTATGATTTTAGAGACGATACTCTGTAGTAACAGAATATTTTGAAAACAATTTTCGTCGTCCTATCATCATAGTAATTTAATAATGTTGTAGCTACTTTAATGAAAGCATATAATTCGCTAGGTTTTTCATCAAAAGTTGGTAGAATGCAAAGGGTTTTTACATCAAATTATGGAAGAGCCATTGTATTTCTATTAATATTCAAATTACTTAAATTAGAACTATTTTCACTAATACTCGAATTTGAGCTATTTACACTGATACTCAAATTTGAAATTAAGGCTAATAATGAGTCTGCAGATAAATAGCTCAAATGATTAAAAGCATAGGAATCTGACATAGGTACTTACAGAATGAAGGCGACGATCAAATTAATTCCCCAAAACTGCAGGTGGTCACTGTTGGATGATCTGGTTTTGTTCGAATATTTCTCCAAAATTGCACTTTTGTTTTAACTTTCGCACTTTTCGAGTTAAATTTTTTTTTAAACTTCATATCGCGATTAAACGTTTAAAAATGACGAGTTTCGACAAAAGTACTCTTTCGCGATCCTACCGACTGCGCCAATTATATTTTCGGTTTCGAAAATTAATTTTTTGAAAACAAAAATTACAATTTATTTGACGTAAATTATAACAGTAAAAATACAGAGATTAAAATGTATCCAACAACAATAAAATCAGACTCAACTATGAAATGTTTATCTCGAGAATTTTTAACATATTAACAGCATATTCCGCACTATCAGCGTTTGGGTGGAACAACACACCATTCATCGCAACAATGTATCATAATGGTACCATTCATTGTTACAATGTAACTTGTATGTACAGTTTCGATAATATTATTGTTGGGATTCAATTTTTCACGCAATGGGAGTGGATTGATTCTAGTATCTGATACATTTGTTTCGCTGTCGTCCAAAATAGTTGAAATATCAATAATAACTGGTTTGGGAAGTTATAGATGTAGATAACTGAATTTTTAATGTATTTAGTTAGTGGTATTGTTGTGATTTTCTTTTAACGTTTTATTGAAGTTTTACTTATTTACATTTAGAACACTTTATGAGAATCATCTTATGACCTTTAGGGTTTTTGGTTTCCGGGGATTCAAGAGGGAGACGAGAGAATATTGTGACGGACAACTTCAAAAGAAATCGACTTCGGCTGTAAATTGATGTATTACTTTTCCGCCCAACCTATCTAATATGCGAGAAAAGTATTGGTTTACCCCAAAAAAAGTTGAAATTTTTTTATTACTCGTATTTTCACGTTTTGCATCAACAACAACACGAAAAAGCAGTTTTTAGAAAAAAAATCCTGTGTGTATGTCGTCGTCGTCGTTGTCGTCGGCTACTGTTCCTTGCATGTCTTGTTAGCACGATACAGCCTCCGGAGTGCAATAAGTCACCAATTTTATGATAGAATATTGTTAAGGACATTTCACATATGAACCTTATTGATTTTCAGCTCACCAGAGCCAGCACAACGGGTGCTATGGTACATTAAGTACGATATTTTTGTCATTTTTGGAGAAGTTTCAGTTTGTTAGCACGATACAGTCTCCGGAGTATATACAAGTGATCAATTTTATGATTGGATATTATTCAAAGCGTCTCAAAGATAAACTCTATTGATATTGAGCTCACGAAAGCCAGTACAACGGGTGCTGTGGTACTCTAAGTACCAAATTTTTCTCATTTTAGGAGAATTTTCAGTTTGTTAGCACGATACAGCCTCCAGAGAGTATACGATTGGTCAATTTTATGATTGAGTATTGTTCATGGTGTCTCACAGATGTACCCTTTCGAGTTTCAGTTGACTAGAGCGAGTACAGTGGGTCCTATAAATCCAGATATACTAAATTTTTGGTTATTTTTGGAGAAATTTCGTTTCAGTTTGTTAGCACGATACATCCCCCGAAGTGTATACAAGTAACAATTTCATGATAGAATATTGTTCAGGGCCACAGATGCGGAAAAGTTAGTTTTAATCTTTAAAACCGTTTATTTTTAAAATAAAACTGTTATATTCACCTCTGGGAATATTATTTACCTAGACAAACGAAAACAAACCTACATAGATTAGTTATACAGGGTGATTCATTACTAATTGGAAATAATTTGATAGTAGAATGCTGACTTCAAATTATGAAGATTTAACCCAAAACACCTAAATAAAATTTAGCTGCTTACTGAGTTACAGGGTGTTTTGTTTAAAAATTTAAAAACTATTTGTGCTAAGTGCTTTAAAACTGTTTTACCTATTCATTTCATATTTGGCGGAAAGTGTAGACACTGTACACCCTACCAAATTAAAATAAACAAACGTTTCTGGCTACTACCAGAGGCGTACGACAGGGGCAAGTGACAGGTTAATCGTTCCCAAATTCTACGCCACTGGCGGAATATGAATTTTAGCAAAATTTTTTGGTTCTCCAATACTTTTTACGTAAATAAGGTACTTTTTCATAACGATAAAGTCAATGTTTCTAGAGATATTTCAAGTTAAGCACGAAGCTGCCCAATTTTGATGTGTAATAACTATGTCGATGTTTTGGACCAGTGAATTGCATTAAATACGCAAATGAAACTTTAATCCGTATCAACAATAAAGAACACGACTATTAAATGAACGGATGAATTGAAAACAAATTGTGGTTCTGAAAATTATAATCTAAATAAAAGTAGGTTCCTACAATTTTAATAACATATCGGATATATCAGAAACGAAAAGTACCTAAAAACCTTTTATAACAAATGTTCTTTGTGACCCCCGTTTACTTCAATAAGCTTATTCATTCTCTGGCTAAATGATCTCCTTACCTTGAAAAATATGTTAGGTTGATTGGTAATAAAATTAGCCGAATTTACAATTCGCTGCCATAGTTCCTGACGAGTGTTTATCTCTTGTGAATATACTAATGATTTCATATGGCCCCAAAAATAAAAATCTAAGGGATTACCTTCGGGAGTTCTAGGCGGCCACGGAAATTCGCTACCTCTGCCAATCCAACGATGAGGAGATTGGTTATCGAGATAATTCCTCAATATCATCTGATAATGAGGTGGTGCTCTATCCTGCATGAACCACATGTATATTCTTCGATTAAGTGGCAATTCCTCGAGAAGATCGAATAGAGTTGTTTCCAAAAATTGTAAATATGAGTTACCATTCAAATTTGGTGGTAACTCATATGGGCCCAACAAACTATCTCCAAAGATACCGCACGATACATTTATCTTGAATTCGTGCTGAAAATGTGATTCTCGGAATACATGGGGAATTTCAATATCCCAATTGTGGCTGTTCCTCCAGTTAAAAACTCCTCTGCGAGTGAATGTGTCCTCGTCAGTAAAAAGAATTTTGTGAAAAAAATTTCGATCTTCATTTTTTTGATTTATCATCCACTGAGCAAAGTCCATCCTTAAAGGATAATCTCTATGCAATAAGCTTTGTACCGGTGTAAAATTGTAAGGTCGTAAATTTTCCTTTTTCAAAATTCGCAAAACTGAAGATTGACTTACTCGAGTCATTGCTGCTAAACGCCGAGTACATAGTTCCGGATTATTAGCAACTCGTACTAAAATATCGTCCTCCTGATCCACAGTTATTATTTTCGGTCGTCCCATACCACTATTACGCTTAAATTGTCCAGTTTCTCCTAATCGACGAAAAATATTGCTGAAAGTTTGTCGATTGGGTTGAACTCTGTTTGGATACATTTGTTGATATCTGCGAGCAGCAGCAGCACAGGAATAATTTTCTTGTACATAAACACAAAGCATGTCTCGCATTTCAAGATTAGTAAAATTGTTGTGTCGAGGCATTTTCACTTAACCGACTTTAAATTTTACAACAATCACAATTTCAAGTGATATAAGCAACAACTAATAGCTATGACAGCACCCCACTAAATCGAAGCAATTCAGACAAGAGCCAACTGACATTGAAAAAGTATCCATCAAATGCGATTTATCTGATTGTAATTGAAAATAGAGACCAGTTTATTTGTTTGAAAATATTTTTAAATCATTTTAATATTATTCTAAGTTATTTGTCGATAATTTTGATCTCTTTATTTACGGATTAAAGTTTCATTTGCGTATTTAATGCAATTCACTGGTCTAAAACATCGACATAATTATTACACATCAAAATTGGGCAACTTCGTGTTTAACTTGAAATATCTCGAGAAATATTGACTTTATCATTATGAAAAGAGAGTACTTTATTTACATAAAAAATATTGGAGAATCAAAAAATTGTGTTAAAATTCCTATTCCGCCAGTGGCGGAGAATTTGGCAACGATTAACCTGTCACTTGCCTCTGTCGTACGCCTCTGGTAGTAGCCAGAAACGTTTGTTTATTTTAATTTGGTAGAGTGTACAGTGTCTACACTTTCTGCCAAACATGAAATTAATAGGTAAAACAGTTTTAAAGTACTGAGCACAAATAGTTTTTAAATTTTTATACAAAACACCCTGTAACTCAGTAAGTAGCTATATTTTATTAAGGTGTTTTGGGTTAAATCTTCATAATTTGTAGTCAGGATTAAACTATTAAATTATTTCCAATTAGTAATGAATCACCCTGTATAAACCAATTCTTTCGAATTTTTGATTCACTTTTTCATCAATATCACCTAAATTAACGTCAAGTGATGCATTTTCTACCGTTCTTGATATTAGGGAAACGAATCAACACATTGGATGCTTTGTTACTTTTACCTTTTAAATATTTAATATCGTAATTGAGTTCTTCGAGTTTCAATCGCCAACGCAAAAGTCGCGAGTTAGGATCTTTCAAATACATAAGCCACTATACAGGTTTGTGATCTGAAAATAAGTTTTTGTCCAAATAAATACGGTCTGATATATTTGCATGACCATACAATTGCTAACAGTTCTTTCTCGATGGCAAATAGGATGATTATTTTGGAATAAAATAGCGACTATGGCAAATTTTAAAGCGTCAGTCGTTAGTTCAAAAGGTTTATTGAAAATTGAAATCGGGATATGCAAGCAGTGCCGTAACGAGACTATGAAGTGCCTGTGGCAAGTTTTTTTTGCGCCCCCATCCCCGTAATTTAGCGGTCGTTTCTTCAAATAAAATTAGTTAGTACGAAATCTCACTGCACTATAATAGTTTCTATTCATTATCATCCATTCCAGTTAATTAATTGTTTTATTATTAATATTTTAATGATTGTTGTGATCGATTGTATGAAACATTTGAATTGAAACCGGTAGTAGTTATTGTTTGATTGATTGTGATTAAAAATTTATTGTTTTTTATTGACGTCATAAAAAATTAATGGTAATTATAGATTTCCTTTTGAAAATCTTATTTTTAAAAACGATTTTATAAACTTTATTGTTTATTGTTAGAAAATAATATACAATATACGATATATAAATGCGTTGAATACGAATTTACAAGAAGCTAGCAAGAAGTGTCTTTCAAGTTACAAAGTATTTGGTTTTATTAAATATAAACGCTGATCGAGTAGTCTTCAATCTTCTCACCTATCGCCATGAGCGTACTTTCTGGGCATATAACTCCTCCATCCTCAAGACTGAAAAATATTCGAGTTATTTTTTGGTTCTGAACTTCTTTCTTCTAACAGGGTTTCTTCTTTCTTGGTTTGTTCTGGTCTTTTTCTGTTTCGTTTGTATCTTCTTATTAAATAAAATATTGCTAGAGCAAAAAGAATAATTATTATTGTTAAAATTGTACTAATTATTGTAGGTGTTTTCGAAATTTCCGCTTCTTCGATTGGTTTGATATTTCTTGCGATTTGCCGTGAAAGTCGATTTTCGTTAAATTTGGAGAATGAAACGCCTGAGCTTTAAAAAATGTTGAATCCAATTTGATTTGCCTTTTTGTATTTGTATGTTGTGTGAAAATATTTCGTCTCCTACTTGAAGTTGGCAATTTTCAGGAATTCTGATGATTGTTGGTTGATTTATTTCTAAGTGTTGATCTGATGTACATTTGAATATTACTTTTATTGCAGGATTTGGAATTTGTTTGTTCCACAATAGATTCTTGGAGGTTCGCATCAGTGGCGTAGCAATGTGTTGGTGAATGGTCCTCTAGTAGTTCCAGGGTGCAGTTGTCTTTGGATTTTAATTCTTGTCGGCAATAGTACTTCTCTTCTAATATTGGACATTCTTCCTCAATTAGCGTTACTTCTGTAGCTTTGGCCAAGTATGGTCGAAGAGGGATGAACATTTTGTGATTTTGGATGATAGGATAAAGGTGATAGAATTCTGCTGTTTCGGAATTTAATATAGGTATTATGGATGGCGAAAATTATTTTGGAGTTAGAGAAGGTTACTTGTAAACCCAGAAAAAGATAATATGTTAAAGCACTTTAAAATTTCGGAATTTGTTCCTCTTTGTAAGTTGATCGTAAGTATTCTATCATTTCTAAAATTTCTTGACTGGATATTACTGAGCTGTGAATTGAGTTCAATTTGGAAAAGGTAAAATCATCTATGTATGTAATTAAATTTTGACAATCTAGATTAATCTGTGAAATTGTGCTGTAGAAAATAACGAAATTATTTAAGTTTATCATTCTACTTTCTATAGAAATTCGGAATTTTTCTAGACTATCTTGGAGATTTTGTTGATTTTGCCATAAAGTTGTGAGATATTTGTTATAATGGTTTAATAATTTTCTGTTTAAAGATATCTGTAGATTAGTTTCGTATATTATTTGTTTTTGATTTTGTTGTAAAATAGTAATTGCTTTATCGTATCTTTCTTCGTCATCTGGATCAAGATTTCCGAAAAGCCAGTTAATAATTTTACCTATGACATTTATTAGCCCTCACTTTTGTCTTACATGGGTGTAGATATTTTCTAATTTCCTGTCTAATGTGTATATCAAAATTTTTGTTCTCTCTATCATTTGCTCTGCTAAGCTATGGTACGATATAGGATTTGTTGCGTTACTAACTATTAAATTATCTCTTAAAGTATAAAAATATTGTTTTACGGTTTCTATCTGCTTAACTACTTCTCTTAAATCTATATAATATATAAATGTATGCTTAGTGTAAATTAATCTACAGGGTCCTAAACTAATGGGTAGTAGAGGGTTATCTATTTTAATCACTTGAATGTCTTCTGTCCGGCATCTCGTTTGGAGAATCAGGAATACCAGTGTGATTGTTGTCAAGGTGATTTTCATCATCCTGTAACAATATTGAAGGATTACTTTTTGGTTTTCTAATTAAATTTTTGTGGTATTTTCCCTTGTTAGTTTCTAGTATTATGCCAGAGTCTTTAATTATTTCCGCTTTTTTTAATTTGGGAAGTTTTTTGTCTCTAAATTTTGTTTGAATGTATGCCGTATTTTGATTAGTATACGTAGGTGGTCAGATCTTTTTTCGTTTCTTTTATTGATTATTTCCTCTTTGGTTTGAGTGTTTTTCTCGCGAATTGTTTCGTAAAGACGTTTGGAGGATTCTTTATGATTTTGAATATAGTGTAATAGAACTAAGTGATCATTTAGATCGAAAGGGTCTGGGTTATTGATGTGTCCTTTTAATATTTCGTGACAGAATGAACGGAATTATTGTAAGAGATAATTGAATGTTTTATTAATTGATCAGAAGTAAGGTCTTTATTAGATTCTCGGAGACATCTAAAATGTTCAATTAAGCTGGAGTGAAAACGTTCAACAGGAGAGTTAGAATTACTGTTTTTAGCTGTTGTGTAATGGAGAAGAAGTTTACACTTGTACTTGTAAGTCATTATTTTTAAATTCTGAACCACAATCGGCGGTAATCTTGTATGGAAGGCCATGATGAGTTATGTAACTCAATAAATTTTCGACGATGGATACACCTGTTATGCTTGGATTGGATAAGCTTGTCCATAGCGGGAGAATGCATCAATTATCGTTAAATATGCATGATTGGATATTTTGAAAACGTCAATATGAATATGATCGAAAGGTTTGGCAGCTCTGGGAGTAAGATTAAATTTAATTAATGGGGGATTTCTGTCGTATTCATTTTTTTGACATATCTCACAATTGTTTACGAAATTTTCTATGTCTTCCGACATTTTAGGCCAATAATATTTTGAACTAAGTGAAGCCTTAAGTTCATTTATTCCTCTGTGTCCTTTTTTGAACACATGCTTATATTCTAATTTTTGGTTTTGTTTCTCTAGTGTTAAAACGTCCTGTAATAATTAGTACAATGTATAAATTTGAATGAATTGTTTTTGAAAAACTTCTGTACAGTTGAAATGAATTTTTTAGAGTTTAGAGGTTCTCTGAAATAAAGTGCATATAGTTGTTCCGGGTCAATAAACTCTTTAACAAACTGAGTTATACTCTGTTCCAAATCTCGTCGAGACAATACAACGAATATCCGTGTGTTTTCAAAACATTTTTCACGTTTAGATTTAATTTCGCTTACTTCGCCGCATGTAATTAATACTTGATTTTTGTATGAGTTTAAAGATTTGTTTGAGATGGGTATTTCGAGAATTGGATCCTCTAACGATGTATGAATCGTTTCCAAGTCAGTGTCGTCCGGTATAGGATTATTGTTTGGTGGTACTAGGTACTTGTATGTCTGATATTATGTTAATTTTTTGATTGTTCCCTAAAATATTGTTAACGTCATCTGTTGATAAATTAGGTAACGGATTAATTTGTTCTGGAGTGAATTCTGTTTGAGTTAGTAAAGAATTTAAGTTATCGATCTCTCTCTGAATTATAGAGTCAAGATCGTCAACGTTTACGTCTAATGAGTCTATTTCAAAAGCGTTAAGGTCACAATTGGGTTTTATTATTGATAAAGCGTCAGCTGCAAAATTAGATTTACCTTTTATGTATTTTATGTTATATTGAAATTCTTCTAATTTCAGTCTCCATCTAACTAAGCGTGAGTAAGCTCTTTTAAAGAAAACAACAATTGTAAAGATTTGTGATCTGTTAAGACTAAAAATTAGCGACCGAATAAATTAGGTCTGAAATATTTACAACCCCAAACGACTGCTAGTAATTCCTTTTCAATCGTTGAATTATTAATTTCTGCGCTGTTAAGGGTTCGTGATGCGTATGAAATTGGGTGTCCTTCTTGAGATAATACAGCTCCGATAGCATAATTTGAAGCATCGGTTGTTAGCTCAAAAGGTTTATCAAAGTGTGGGTATGCTAACATAGGTTCTGAAGTTAGTAAATTTTTACATGTATTAAAAGAATTAATAAATTCTTTGGTATGCTCAATTTTGTTATCCTTTTTTAAACAAAGAGTCATAGGTTTGGTTATTTTGGCAAAGTTTTTTATGAATTTACGATAATAGCCTAATAAGCCTAAAAATGATTTAATCTGTTTTTGTGTACGCGGTATGGGAAACTTTTTTATAGCTTCTATTTTTTTTGAGATTCGGTTTTATTCCGTTTTGAGTTACTACATGTCCGAGAAATTCAACTTCCTTGCGGAGAAATTCGCACTTGTCTAATTGAATCTTCAGACGAACTTCTCTCAATTTGAAAAGAACTGATAGTTCTGTAAGTTCTGTATATGTTCTTGAAGACTGGTGCTGAAAATTATAATGTCGTCCATGTATACCATGCAATTTTTTTATTTTGGAGTTCCTTCTTAACTTCATCCATTACTCTTTGGAAGGTGAATGGGGAATTTTTCAAGCCGAAAGGCATACGAAGAAATTCGTAGTGGCCATTTTCGACGCTTATTGCTGTCTTTTCTATGGAACCTTGCGATATCTGAATTTGGTGAAAACCACTTGCCAAATCTAGGATGCTGAAGTATTGTGCTCTGCCTAGTTTGTCCAGAATATCAGTGATGTTTGAAACGGGGTATCTATGTGAAATTGTTTTTTCATTGAGTTTCCTGTAGTCGATCACAAGTCGCCACTTTTGACGTCCTGATGCCTCCATTTTTTTGCTTACTATGCATATTGGAAGGCGCCACGGTGAATATGATGCTCTTCTAATCCCTTTGTTCAACATTTCATTAACTTGCCGCTGAACTTCTTCTCGATGTATATAGGGATACCTATAAGATTTCACATTAACGCGGATCTCGTCGGTAGTTTTAGTTGCATATTTGATTTTTGAAGTGAATGTTAATGGATGATCACCTGGTTTTAGAAAAATATCGGAAAATTTTCGACATATTTTAGTAATACTGCCTTTTTCTTCGGAGTTCATATGATTGGTCCTTATTAGGTTATTTACATCTAATTTTTGAGTGTTATTATTTACATTTTGTTTTTCATTTATTTTATTGATATAGTCAAAGTTATGTATCTCAAGTTGTGAGGATATGAATGGTTGAGCAAGAATTGGTTTATTTAAAACTATAGAAATTGTTTGATCACTTTCATTGATTATTTCAACTATCGCGTAACCATTTTTAGCTATTGTTAGAGTTTCAGGAATATAAAGTTTACCTAAGTTAATTAAAATTTCTCCGTGTGTTATGCTCACAGGTAGAGATTTCAATCGTACTTCTAAGCAATTGTAATCTTTTTCCAAATTCTAATAGGCTTTCGTTCCTATTTGGTCTAGTTCTAGTTAATTCTTGGGTTAGGCAATCTAAGTTTCGTTTGTCTGAAAAACATTGTATCAGAGCTCCTTTTAACGCATTCCAATTTGTCAGTTCTACTCTATTACCGACCATTAACTCTGCTCGTCCTACAAGTTTACCTTGTCTACATTCATAAATATGTTCATTTAATTCTCTATCATTACGTGCACTATATGTCGCTATTTAGCTTTCGTATAATGAAATAAATGTATTCAAAGTATTATTATTCCCATCGTATTTTTTCTATTTTGGATTTAAATAATCCCCAATTAAGTGGACGCTCTTCTGTATGAGCTGTAGCCATTTTTAAATTAAAACAATTATTATCAAATGAATCTAAATTATCAGAATTATCGTTCGTCGATATATTCAAATTATTCAATCTTTTCAATAAACTGTCTAAATCGTTCATAAAAGATGATTAGAAATAAAAAATATATGTTTCGTAATATTGTTAATAATAAAATATGATGAACTTATCAATCAATAAGAAACATTACAAAAATACAAAAATACTCTTAACAAATTATCTCTCCTATATTCCAAGCAAAAGGTAAGGAAAGGCAAAAGAAACTTGGCACTAACAGTTTGTCTGAAGTACTGGGCTTCTCTCCGACTTCTTCTTGGCTTCTTCGGCACCTCTGAAGGGGTAGGTTCTTTTTGATCCACACTACGATGTTGAAACACCAAAGTTATGGAAAGTTTTACACTAGATGCGAAAAGTCTTTTCACAACCCGCACGAATCCTACTGCGACTGCGCCAATTATAGATTTTCTTTTGAAAATATTATTTTTAAAAACGATTTTATAAACTTTATTGTTACAAAATAATACACAATATACGATATATAAATGCGTTGAATATGAATGTACAAGAAGCTAGCAAGAAGTATGAAATGTCTTTCAAGTTACAAAACATTTGGTTTTATTAAATATAAACGCTTATCGAGCAATCTTCAATCTTCTCATCTTTCGCCATGAGCGTACTTTCTGGACATATAACTTGGTAAACGACTTAGGCTTTTTGGAGAATAATGAACGAAAAAAATCGTTTCCCAGTATATTATGAATACATGTTTAATATAATATAAAGAATGTTATGAAATGTTACATAAGTTTCCTAGAATTTATGATAAGAAATATGACTTGTTAATTCACATGTATAGTACTGTGATATTTTTATTTATTCAAAATTGTAATCTTATCCATTTACACTCAGCTTAAAATAATGTATGCACTGTTTTAATGAAATAATTTATGTAATCAAATATTTGAATTTTAATTTACAATAAAATGTATCACTGATACTACCTTTTTTCACCAAAAGATTAAGATTTCAAATATCTGTTTTGATAATGAGAACATTTTTTAGTGTCCTTAATAACTGCCACGGGAACTAAAAAACAGCCAACCCTGTTAGTTGAAAAAATGTGATGTTATTGTTGACAGAAATTACAAAATGTCATTTCAATTTAGTTTTTTTGGGTATATTGGATAAAACTGATAAAAGCGTGTTTGTTTCTCTGGTTTATTTTGACAAATTAACTCTCCACTGTCTATAGAAGATATTAACAAAAACAACAGAATTTACTCATGTTACTTTTATACTTCGAAGCACGAGTCGACAAAGTCTTATATTCTGACTTCTGGTGTCCTTCCGTCTGTTTTAAGTTTCAACGGACGAACGGATAGCCCTACAGCTTAGATATGAAAAGATTAGGAATAATCATGGTCTAAAACCCCACCAATGGAAGAAAAATTTAATCTGTGAACTTTATTTATTGAATTGTTTAGTTTAAATTATAAACATAGACATAAATAAATGGAGTTAGCGATCCGTATTCAATTGTACAATGAAAAAATACCGAAAAGTACGGGAGAGTCTGTCATAGAGTTATTTATTTAAGTTCACTCACTACACTTGTTTGTTTAAATTCATTTTGACAAGTTATTTGTCAATTATTTGTCTGTAATTCTTTTTGTACAATGAAGCCTAACAAAAGGTTTAAAAGGTTATTTAACTATCTACAACAATTTATTGTACAAAAAGAGGTTGTATAAGAATCGACCATGGAACGTGCCTTACGACCTGAAAGATTCCATTTGAACCCTGATAAAACAGACGCATCTCTACACTGGAATCACTGGTTTAAGACTTTTCAAAATTTTATTTTTGCAGCTGAAATAGAGGAGATGGACAAGCTTAAGGTTCTCACAAATTTTATATCTCCTTCCGTTTATGAATACATAAGTGAATGCGATACTTACAATAATGCAGTTAGTATTTTGAAAAATATCTACTGTGGGCCAAAATAAAGGAGTACATTTTTTAATTGAAAATATTTTTTTTGGGCGATTTAATTTCTGTTTGCATGGCTAATAACCTAACATGTCCTCAACATGACTGTAAATATGAAAGGAAAAATAATGTACAGGGTCGGACTTATAAAAAAAAATTATATAACAGTGCATTTGAGCTCGTTGCAACTGAAAACTGTTTTAGCTAAAATTGTACTAATATGCTTTTTCGGTAGATAAACTATCCAGAAAACTTCAGTAAAAAGGAAATTTTCCGAAATTACCGGATTCGTGAAATACTATTTTTCTATTAAATAACATTTTAACAAATAACATATTTATGAAAACAGTTTAGTAACTTTAAAACTTAGAGTAAAATATTATAAATGTGGCCACCATTATTGTTTACCACTTCTTGAAGTCGTCTGCCACATAAATTGCACCCTTTTCAAAATTATTCCAAACAAACTTCATTATTTCATTAAGCTGCTCGATTGTTTTAAATTGTTGTCCGACATACAAATTTTGTTCGAAAATTCCCCAAATTGAATAATTAACCGGATTTAATTCTGGGCTGTTAGGTGGCCACATTTCTGGCTCAATATAATCCGGGCAATTTTCACTCAAGAACATCTTTGTACTGTGGGAAGTGTGCGAGGGAGCACCATCCTGTTGGAAAGTGTAATTGTTTACGCCTATTTAGTTTCCCTGAAATGGTTTATTATTTGGCAACAACGCTTCCGTGTGTTCTGTCCGAAAAATTGTTGAAAGGATTTTAAAAAGGCAGCAGTAATTAGCACAATCGTGGTACGAACGTTTCTGTTGAGAATTTTCGGTAGCCATCGGGGCGAATTTTATACAGTTGTGGCACAAAACCGATCAACCGAGATATTTGTGATTTCTCACGTGTGACAAATAACTTGAAGTGCTCTATTTTTCTTTATCCCCTTTATCCCATTTCCCAAAGAGCAAGTAATGGAATCTTAGAGGAACATTTTATTGGTAAGTGAAGTTTTTAAAACCAATCATTTACATTTTCATTTCTACAGTCCATTTTATTTAGATATTTTATTGAGCTATCGAACAGTAATCGTAACAAACATCTTCAATTTCTGGTAATAGGTGCTGCAAGATTTGTTCTTGATACGTTTCTGAATTGAGTTTTACCCCAGCATCAACACAAATCAGACGAGATGTTCCCAACATGGATACTGCAACAGAGACCATTACACCTTTCGAGAAATGACTTTTTTCAATCAAAAGATGCTCTAAAGAAATTTCTTTCTTAAATTGTACGTCAGAATATACCCTATTATTTTGAGTATTTTTAGGTGGCCGTAAATAAAACATTTTTTCATCTGAATACCATATTTTTCTAATGTCTTCGCGAGAGCGGAATCTTCGTAGTAGCAAATTACATCTTTCCAATAGTTTTTCTCTTACATTGGCCGTAAGTCTTTGACAGTAAACTTTTTTAAATATTTTAAGATAGCAGTCTTCTTTAATGATTCTTCAAACTGACGTACGGGAAATCCTAGTTATTTTTGCGATTTTCCTTGTTCCAAGAGATTGGCCAGGTTGCAAATTTCCTAAAACAACCCTTACTCTACCAAAATTTTCTTCAGTTCTCGAGCTTCGCTTCCTTCCTCTTCCACGTTTATGTTCAATAGACCCATCGGTTTCCTTTAAATGTCTTAAGAACTTTCCTATCGTTCCAATATTCCAATTTTTCTCAGGAAATTCGTTTACAATTTTTCTTGCACAATAATCATATTTTTCACGGAAATATTTACCTAATATTCTGTCCTCTTTGCTTAAAAGTGGCATTATGAACTGACTAATTTACTTCTTTAGCTGTAAATGTCAAACAAATTCCATGGCAACCTGAGCAGTCATGGCCTGTTTTCATAAATGTGTTATTTGTTAAAATGTTGTTTAATAAAAATATGGTATTTCGCGAATCCGATAATTTCTGAAAATTTCGTTTTTACTGAAGTGTTCTGGATAGTTTATCTACCGAAAAAGCATATTAGTACAATTTTGGCTAGTTTTCATTTGCAACGAGCTCAAATGCACTGTTATATAATTTTTTTATAAGTCCGACCCTGCACATTATTTTTCCTTTCAAATTTACAGTCATGTTGAGAACATGTTAGGTTATTAGCCCTGCAGAAAGAAATTAAATCGCTCAAAAATAGAAAAAAATATTTTCAATTAAAAAATGTACTCCTTTATTTCGGCCCACAGTGTATATAAAACTGGTGAATGAAATATTTGCGCGGCATAAGCTCATGACTCGAAATCAGGAATCTGGAGAGACTATTGACAGATATCCTGAATCTTTAAAACGCTTAGCAAAAGACTGCAACTTCAAAACTCTTACTGCAGACATCAACAGGGATGAAAGTATAAGAGATGCGTTTATAGATGGATTACAATCATCACTCATTAGGCAAAGATTACTATAAAATCATACTCTAACTTTGAATGAAGCATTTAGACAAGCAAGATCTCTGGAACTCGCACAGTATCAATTACGGCAATATTTATCATCATCGGCAGTAAATACTGTTGTCCAGAGCTCCCCTACTTCAGCTATAAACAAAAATGATGGAATATATTTCAAATGTACAGAGCAAGAAACTATTGCTGCTATCAATGCAAAGTGTTACTTTTCTGGTCTTCAAAAGGATTTTCGAGCAGAGTGTCCTGCGAAGAATACAGTTTGCAAAGCTTGTGGTACCAAAGGTCATTGGCAAAAAGTTTCTATGAAAAAAAGCAAAAAGAAAGCAACTGGTAATTTTTCTAACTGTATTGCTTCTATACCTCCTTGTTTGAGACAAGCAGTTCTGTTACTATAAATGGTACGATTGCTTGCGGTCTAATAGATACAGGCAGTTCATCAAGCTTTATCAACGAAAATATGATTCATAAGCTCAAGATTTCTATAACACCAAGTAAACCAGAGAAAGTGTCCATGGCTTTTACATCACTTCATTCCTCAACAAAAGGTCAGTGTAAAATGTCTACAAGGACATAAATATGAAGAGATTACTGTTAGTATTTTTCCAAATCTCTGTTCGGACTTAATAGTAGGTCATGATATCCTGCACTCGTACGTGCAGGTGCAATTTGGTGGTGAACAAGAACCTCTTAATATTTGTAGTGTGGCAACAGCTAATATCGAACCTGTCTAAAATTTTCACAAATCTCTCATCTGAATGTAAGCCAATTTGCACTAAATCTCGAAGATATACTGAATCGATTTGAAGTTTATTGAGCTTGAAATTCACAACTTATTGAAAAATAATATAATTGAAGAAAGTATTTCACCATGGCGAGCTCAGGTTTTAGTAGTATCTTCAGAAAGTGATCATCGTAGAATGGTAGTTGACTACTCCTAGACGATAAATAGATACACTGATTTAAATACCTTCCCATTACCTAGAATAGACAGTATTGTAAATAAAGTTGCTTCAAATCAAGTGTACAGTTCTCTTGATCTCAAAGTGCTTACTTTCAAATACCCATAGTCGAAGAAGACAAGCCATATACAGCATTCGAAGCATGTGGAAAGCTTTATCAATTGAAACGTATTCCATTTGTTGTTCGAAATGGAGTCTCTGCTTTTCAGCGACTATCACTGGAATTATTTCAATTAAAGGTCTTAAAGGTGTAGAAGTATATTTGGACGATATAACAATTTGTAGCTATAATCAAGACGAACACGATAAAAATTTAAAACAATTTATGGAAGTTGTTTCTAAGTATAAACTAACGCTGAATGTGGATAAGAGCAAACGTAATTAGCTATAAATGCATTCGCCCTGACCCTGAACATCTCCAGCCTATCCGTAATTTGATTGTTCCTAATGATACATCTTCCCTACGGAGAGCACTTGGTATGTTTTCTTATTATGCTCAATTTATTCCTGGATTTGGTAGCAAGTTAAGTCAACTTACTAGGAGTGCATTTCCATTGAATTCTCAAGCAATAAAGGCTTTTGAAGAATTGAAACTAGATATTCAAAATGCTGTTCTTTCATCTGTTGATGATCAAGCTACCTTTACTGTAGAAACTGACGCCGCGGATTTTGCGATTGTAGCTACTTTATCTCAAAATAATCAGCCAGTTGCCTTCTTTTCAAGAACACTATCTAAATTAGAACAACATCACTCTTCGATTGAAAATGAAGCATATGCTATTGTAGAAGCCTTGAGGAAATGGAGGCACTACCTCATAGGCCGTTATTTTCAACTTATAAGAGGTCAACGGTCAGTTTCTTTTATGTTACAGAAAACACTTTGGAAAAATTAAAAATGAGAAAATCATGCGCTGGAAATTAGAACTTTCAAGTTATACCTATGAAATTATTTATAGACCTGGCAGCTGATACTTTATCACGAATCTGTTCATCTACTACAAAAATTTACAGCAACTACGTTCTCTACATGAAGCCTTATGTCACCCTGGAGAAACAAGATTGTATCAGTGTGTATGAAGTAAGAATCTTCCCTTCTCGCTAGAAGAGATACGATCAACAATATCCTGAAATTAAGCCACGGTTTCATAAGAGAGAAAGCCATCTTATAAAAGCTACTCAGCCACTAGAAAGATTTAACATAGATTTTAAAGGACCGTTACCTTCATCTTCCAAAAATCGTTACCTTTTGATCGCTGCTGATGAATTTTGTCGTTTTACGTTTGCTTTTCCGTGTAAAGATCAATCTACAAGTACTGTTATATCTAAACTTAAAGAACTGTTTGTTTTATTTGGTACACCTGCATATATACACTCTGACAAAGGCTCAAGTTTCATATCACAGGAGCTTAAGTCATTCCTTGGTACACCAGGTATCGCTACAAGTCGAACTACTGGTTACAACTCGTAAGGTAATGGACAATGCGAACGTTACGTTGGAATTATCTGGAAGACAATTGAATTAGCCCTGAGAACTCATCAACTTGAAATTGATAAATGGGAACAAGTATATCAGGAAGCCTTACACTCTATTCGTTCTTTGTTATGTACGTCAATCAACGCAACACCTTTTTTGTTCAGTTTTCCCAGAAGATCAAAAAGTGGAATGATTATACCTTCATGGTTGATGAGTTCGGAAACAGTCTTAATGAAGCGACCAGTGCGCCATTCCAAGTACGAGCCTTTGGTTGAAGAAGTGGAGTTGTTGGAAGGAAATCCTGAATATTCATATGTTAAGCTGTCTGATGGTAGAGAAATAACTGTTTCCACACGGCATCTGGCACCTATTGGAACTTTAATGGAAGAACCTTTACAAGAATTATCCTCCGAAAATGTTTTTTTCATTTCTGCAGTTCTATCTAAATAGAACAGTGAAATTAGTTTTTTCATTTTAACCACATATTTTTTGCCTTATATATATGTAACTGTATAAAAAATTTATTAAAGCTTCCATGTGTTTTTTTTCGACTATAACATTATATTTTCTTTATTAAATTTTATTATAGTAATGTTTTATAAGAAGTACTTTTAAGATAAGTGTCAACTTGAATAAAAATCAATCTCTACCATTTTTTAGGTTTACGGTCTGTGGTACCGACGCCACTGCTAGATCACATACTTTTTGCGCTACTACTGGAAGGTTAAGGATATTCCCAAGAAAATAAATGTTTTTAAAATCATTTAGAAAATTCAAATACACATTCTTAAAAGTGTCCTCTAAATGTTAAACACGTGGTCCTAATCTGACCGACATTGAAGCGATCGTTTTATTTGATAACAGCTGAAATTGTCTTGTAATTGTTTTAAAACACTAAAAATCATTAATTAAAAAATTAAAAATTATATATCAATAAAAAAACTATGACTAGCGGTATTGGTCTAATTAAAAAAAATTAAAAAGTTTGCTACTTTTCGTTGTTTCAAATCTTTTTCTGGTGACTGTCAGTATGTGGCAATGTTTTATTTGTTAGATAAATTGTTTTTATTTATTTATTTATTTTTAAATTGTTTATCTTTGGCAAGTTTGCATTTTTTAAAAACTCTAATACTTTCCTAACAATAAATTCTTTTTTTGTAATGCATACTTTGTTATCTATTTTCTGAGTAAACAGTTTCACAACGACTTTTTTCACCTCCTTTATAAATAGTAATGGAAGGAGCTCAATGGATCTCAACCTTTTTCAATAAAGTTATAGTTATTTATACGCTTTTTATAAGTTGAACACGAATCATTGGGAATGTCCTTAATCTAACAGGCACACGTGGTATGTCAAGGCCCTTTAACTAAAAAGATTATAACAAAATATAGATAAGACTACTACATTTTAGTGTAATCTTCTAACACAGACGGAGCTACACAGTGTGTGCGTAAAGTATGGAATAAGTTCGATACATCATAAATGAAAAGCGTTTTTTAAAAAATCTTAAACACGTCGATTTTAAATTTCAATGTTCTACATTTTACAACAAAATTCAATAAATAAATATCAGAAAGAAAGAGATATATTGAAAAATAATTGTTATATCCGCGGTAACAAGGGCCGAGTCAAGGATATCTGCCGCCCGGGTGCAAGATATAATTTGTCGCTCTTACAACTCCTCAGACATAATAATATCGTCATAGTCCAGTCATTATAATTTAAAATGCCAAAATTAATTTGCCAACCTGTATTACCTACCTTCTTGCTCCTGCGTTATTTGTAGAATTTCCGTAAACGTGTTCACCTTATTTGAATCAAACTGTTCCTCCACTGGCTCAGCTTGTTGGCTTGTAGATGGTTGTGCCATTGTAGTTGTGGATATTGTAATGTTTTTCTAATTTATTTAAACTTTAAACGGGTGAAATACGTTTTAAACACACGGTATGGCTACTACAAACTAATTTATATAAACACTTAACTAATTTATATTCACTTATTTACTTGTTTATCTTACGATGTCAAATTATCAACTAACTAACTCTTCCTGATCGGTCCCTTATATATTAAAGCCTTTTTTACTAGAAAATTCCGGACTGCGGCTTACACAAAAACAATTGGCTCTGCCATTTTCTAGATAACACTGGTCACAAAAACATCTCTAGATAAGATAGTCACAATTCCTAAACAATTCCAAGAAATCCTGCGCGTCCGCCATAATTTTAACTTTCATACCTGGCTTAGGCAGAGTCGGATTTAGGGACTATACCAGTGTGCTGTTTCGTAACATTACCCCCTCCTTAAATGGAACTTTTGTGTAGCCGAGACTGAATGTTTGAATCGGCAACTGGCCCCATTTCTACACTTTCCGATGTTATGGAAATAGCAGGGCACCGTCTTCATCGTTTACTGATAACGGGGGTTGTAGCTGCAAATTAATATCTGGACACCGGTGTCTTGAAAGATAATATCTACCATGTTCCTGATGATCCGCCAATCCAACTGGTTACTCGCTATCTTAGGCATAGCAAGTTTCTTCACGCTGGATTCCAACACATGCTCTCGTAGGTTTAGAAGTGCTTCCCACACATCGCGGTAGGTAGATCGATCTCGAAATTCATTTTTAGTTACCACGTAGAAGACGTACCGCGAATTATGTTTCAGTTTCAGTGTCTTGCCAGGGGCTGGAATCTGGTCTTCAAGTTTTTCTAATTGCCCGAACTTCTTTCGAAAGACGGTTGCCAACCCTCGTGCGTTCTTGATACGGGCGGGGATGTTGTATACCAGTGAATAATCTTCCGGGAGAGTGAACAAATCTTGTTGTTGTTCCGAAGTGACTCCATATCTAGCTTTCCCGGTACCTCCATACGCGCCCATAAATTCATCGAAGGTAGGGTCAGACACATCTCGAATAAGGTTTACTCCTTCCTCTAGGTCATGGTCTCCTTCGAATGGCGCTAGTCGGTTTTGGTGAACTACTTTTGGTTTTCCGTTGGGGATCTTGCTTATGCGATATATAACATCATTGATCCTTTTCTTGATTAAGTATGGACCTTCCCAGGATTTTTATAATTTTGGAGAAAATCCTTTCCTCCTCGTTGGGTTGTGTAACCATACTTTGTCTCCTTCTTTAAAACTGCCTTCTGTGGCCTGCGTGTCGTACCGACTTTTCATTCTGTGGCTGGCAACTTGAAGATTTGTTCGAAATAATTCATGAATATCGTTCAGCTTTCTTCTCAATTGGATCACGTAGTCTTCGCCTGCTAGATCTTCTCCAGGCCGGCTGCCAAATTCCAGGTCACAAGAAAGCCTCATTTCACGCCCAAACAAGATTTTCGCCGGTGTTTCACCCGTGAACTCATCGACGGCAGATCGATAAGTCAATGCGAATAGGGAAAGATACTGGTCCCAATCTCTCTGATGGTTGGATACTACTTTGGATAGGTATTTTCCAATAGTCCTGTTCATTATCTCGACCATTCCATCTGACTGTGGATGTAATGATGTTCTTCTTCATTCCCAGCTTCTCGCAAATCTCCGGGAATAGATGACTTTCGAAATGTCCTCCCTGGTCGCTGTGGACTTCCAAGGGCACTCCATATCGGCTAATAAATTCTTTCACCAATACATCTGCTACAGTTGTGGCCTCTTCGTTCGGGATAGCGTAAATATCCACCCTCTTTGTGAAATAATCCATTACAACCAGTATGTATTTGCTACCATTTTCTGTCGTCGGAAATGGTCCAGCGATATCTAAAGCGATCCTTTCGAAAGGGCTTCCAACATTGTACTGTTTTATGGGTGCCTTTCTCTTGCGATGTGGTCCATTACTCGTAGCACAAGTCTCACATTTCTTACACCAGTCCTTCACATCATCGGAGTTGTTCATCCAATAAAACCTCTCACGGATTCTCTGTAGAGGTTTCTTCACTCCCAGATTACCACCCGATGGACTGTCGTGTAACTTCTTTAGTACTTCAGCTACTCTTATTCTCGGGATAACTAGCCGTCTCCTCATCTCTGAACCATCATCGTTTCCAAGGACTCTTTTCAACAGCCCTTCTTCCAGGACAAGTGAGTCCCACTGAGCCCAATACGCCTTGAGTTTCGGTGAAAATCTTGACACTTCTTGCCAGGTAGGTCGCCGATTCTCTTCCTTCCACTGCCGAATCTTCTTTAGGCAAGGATCATTCTCCTGATCTTCTCTGATCCTGGTGGGTGACCATTCTTCATTGACTACAGTAGTTCTTGAAATTGCAGCTTCCCTAGATTCCGCCTTGTTGCAGTGGGAGCAGTCTGTTGGGCACGGCCGTCTGGACAGGGAGTCGGCATTTCGGTGACTCACACCAGCTCGATGTTCGATGCTAGAATCGTACTCTTGACGTCGTTCAATCCATCTAGCGATCTGGCCCTCGGGATTCTTGAACTGCATCAACCACTTGAGTGCTGCATGATCAGTCCGGATTAAAGACTTCCTACCATAGAGATACTGGTAAAAGTGTTCCACGGACTTCACTACCGCCAAAAGTTCTCTTCTTGTGACGCAGTAGTTTCGTTCTGGTTTGGAGAGGACTTTGCTGAAATATTCCAGCACTCTTTCTTGCCCTCCTTGGATCTGTGAGAGCACTCAACCAATTCCTACGTTGCTTGTGTCAGTGTCAAGAATAAAGTCTCCCTCTGGTAATGGATATCTTAATATCACCGCCGAGGTTAAATGCCAAGGTTTCAAAAGCCGTTTGACAGTCTACGTCCCATAGGAAAGCTCTTGCTTCTTCTGTAAGTCGAGTTAGAGGCTTTGCAATATCTCCAAACTTCCTGATAAATCTTATATAATACGTGCAAGTGTTCGTCAAATGTCTTCCCCAGTACTACGATGTCGTCCAAATAGACCAGGCAAGACAACCCTCTCAAGACATTTTCGATGAGTCTTACAAATGTCGCAGGCGCATTACAGAGCCTGAATGGCATGACGTTAAATTGCCATAATCCAGTTCCGGTGGTAAAAGCATTCTTCTCTTTGTATTCTGGGTCCATTTCCACTTGCCAATAACCAGACTTCAGGTCCAAGGCGGAAAACAGTTTGCTGCCGGCCAAAGTATCCAACGTATCGTCAATTCGCGGCAGAGGATAGCTGTCTTTCTTCGTCACGTTGTTTAGCTGGCGATAATCCACGCAGAATCTCGTAGCTCCATCCTTTTTCTTGACGAGCACTACTGGAGACAACCATGGACTAGTAGATGGTTCTATTACTTTTTCTTCAGCCATCTCTCGAATTATTCTTTCAGCTTCCTCTCTCTTCGCTCGTGGAAGTCTTCGAGCTGATTACCTAATTGGCTTAGCATTACCAGTGTCGATTTTGTGTTTGACGGATGATGTTCTACCAGTCTTTCCTCCTTTTGGTACGAATAAGTCTCGATACTGCAAGAGAAATTCTCTCATTCTCTTTTTTTCAGCTCGATCCAAAGATTGACCAGCTACTGATAACATTTGTTCGAATCTGGCATTAGAATTGTCAGTGGTCGTTGTTTGACGAACTATAGACGTCACAGGTACGCAGGATCCAATCTTGGTTTCCTTCTTGATGGTAACTGGGTAATCATTCACGTTTATTACACGTACTGGGATCTCTTTCGCCTAAGTAACCAATCCTTTTCCAATTAGTTCTCCCTTGCCAACCTCTTCGTCGTGGTTCCTTGGCTCCATCATAACTGGTGTACCTTCCTCCATGATTCCCTGTAGTCGTGCTACTATCATGGTTTCGCTTCGTGCAGATAGAACGGTATCTTCCTGTACAACTGCCAACACCGCGCTGCCTTCATATGGATGAAGAAATACCTCCTCGGAACCCACTTTAATGGTTCTGTTTCTAAAGTCTAATTGGAAACCATATACATTCATCACGTCCATTCTCAGAATCACGTCCTCTTCAATGTCAGTTACGATTACCGTATGCGTGAATTTTTCTGCGCCAATTCCCAATTGGATCTGCGTCTCACCGTGAACGTTGGCACTCTTACCTGTGGCGGTCCGCAGTCGCAGTCTCGTTGGTAAAAGCTGCTTCTTGGAGTTTATTATTTCTGGTCGTATAATGGTTCTAGTTGTTCCAGTGTCTACTAGCAGAGTATATCTCTTGCCATTCACTTCGCCATCTACATATACGCTGTCGTTGCGACATCTGGGCGAAGCTATCAGTATGAGAGGGTCTTTGGAACGAGCATGGGTCGGTGCTGCCACCTCGTAGCCGACCCGTTCTAGTTTTCCTGTGACTGGGGTTCTTGGTTTGCAGGAGTCTTGGGGCCCTTACACGAACTACGTACATGCCCTAGCTCGTCACAATTCCAGCATCTGATCTTTCTCGGCTTCTTGTCCATCATACTTTTTATTAAACTGACGAACCGGTCAAATCTGTCTTCGTCATCTTCTTCTTGAATGGTCCTAATTTTGTTATACCCCGAAGCCTTCGTTGCTGCTTCATATTCAAGAGCAGCTGTCAATGCGTCGACTAATATTTCCGGTTGGGTAAACGAAGCGTCCTCTGCATATCGGGGTCACGTAAGCCATCAATAAAGATCTGGATGCCCAGACATTCCATCATGTTCTCTGGTGCTGACGGATAAGCAAATCGAACTAGTCGGGCAATGTCCACTTCATATTCTTGAAGGGATTCATCACGTTTCTGCTTTCGGTTCTTCAGCTGAGATTGGTACAAATGTTCTAGATGTTCATGACCATATCGCATGCTCGAAGTCATCCGTTTCTTCCAAAGGTATCGTCTGGAGTACATCTAAGGCATCTCCGCGAAGTGCGATGGTTAAGTTCACTGCCTTCTCCTTATCGGACCAATTATTCACTCTAGCGGCTGCTTCAAACTGTTTAACATAATTGGTCCACGACATTTTCCATCGAACGTTGGGGCCTTGACTCGGGCAAAACTACCAATGTCTTCTAACTTAGGGAGTGTTTGTGGCTTGTAACGTTTTGTTTGGTCGGTCTTTTTTTTCCGCTGGCGTGTCTTGAGCTCTTGAATCTGTCATCTTTCTTTCTAACTCCATGATTTTCTCGTCCATTTGGTTTTCCATCATTGACATCTTATTCTCAATATCCGATTTTAGTGACGAAATTTTATTTTCGACGTCAGCGGCAATGTGGTTTTTCATTGATAAGATATCGGCAGAAATATCGTTCTTCATGGCTGAAATCTTCTCTTCCATACTAGTAGACATCTTGTCCATGTTAGCAGAAATATCGGTTTTGATATTAGTTGAAATCTTCTCTTCCATAGCAGAAATTGACGAGATTAAGGTGGAAGTCTTGTCCTTGAATAAGAATGTTTCGAGTTAACGCCGTCACAAAAAAATATGACCCCCTCTCCTTCCCCTCCCTCGAACGATAGAGGGCGCAACTGAAACCCACTTTTTTATTATTGAAGCTAGCTAAAAATAAAAAATTGAATATGAAAGAGAAAAATCCGGTCGGTACATACGACTTTTAAACTGATTTTTTGATTTGAAGAAATATACAGGGAAAAATAAGAAAGTGTTTTTGCAAAAATTTTTTTTCCGAATTTCAAGAAACGAATATCCCTACGTAAGAGATCACGTCAAACCCTCTTGAAAAACATATAACAACATTTTCCTCCCCCCTTTTTGGGGGGTCTACAGGTTGTCAAAAATCGACTTTTTTCGACATTGGTACTTAGGGCTGTCACTTTCAGCTCACTTAGTTTCTTAGCCATTTTTACGTAGCAATTTATTCATATTACTCCACACCTGACACCAATGTAATGTTTTTCTAATTTATTTGAACTGTAAACGGGTGGGATAAGTTTTAAACACACGGTATGGCTACTTACTAATTTATTTAAACACTAAACTACTCACAACACTTAATTTATATATACTTAACTAATCACTTAATTATTAATTTTAATCAACAGAATATTCACTCAAACTAATTTATATAAACAACTAATTTATATTCACTTATTTACTTGTTTATCTCACGATGTCAAATTATCAACTAACTAACTGTTCCTGATCGGTCCCTTATATATTAAAGCCTTTTTTACTAGAAAATTCCGGACTGCGGCTTACACAAAAACAAATGGCTCTGGCATTTTCTAGATAAGACTGGTCACGAAAACATCTCTAGATAAGATAGTCACAATTCGTAAACAATTCCAAGAAATGAAATTAACTGTCTCGACCCTTACTTCGTGGAATATGCTCATATTGGTGTTTTTAAATGAAACTCACGGTCTCTAGTTAATTCCACAATATAATAAAAGTTATTGAAAATTCTAAAAAATTGAAAATTGTTTCGATAAATCAATATCATCGTCAGATGATATTAATTTATCGAAACAATTGTCAATTTTTTAGAATTTTCAATAACTTACTACAAACTTTGTTAAGTGTTCTTGTCCAATAACTGTTTTCAAATTTTTGAAAGGTGGAAAAGGCATCCATCAATAGACATTCCTAGAAATATTGCACGGAAAGCATTGTAAAGCTCAAAATCGACTGACACTATTGATGGATTTAACAAAGGCTCTGTCGATCAGCATTTCGAGCATTTTTTCATAAGTTCTCTGTCTTTTATCTGGTAAAAGTATATACACGCAAGGATGGATGCTTCCATACTTTTCACCCATTATAACAAACACCTGGGTTAATAACGTCGGTGCAATTCTAAAGGTGCCATAAACATACCACCTAGATGATGTTTTTAAAATGTCAATTCCTCGGCTTCTCCCAAATATTAATAAGCGTGGTAATTCTGGGTAATTGTCTGCTAGTCTTTTGTGTTGCCACCGTCTGTGGAGTACTCTTTATATTCTTGAGGAATTTCTAGTTCTTCCAAGGAATTAGGTGCAACGGGGGCATGATTGATTACCTTCCGTGCTCTTTTTATTCGCATCTTTAAACTTCGATCAGATGGGCAAATTCTGGTTGCAGAGATGGTAAGTGTTTGTTGACAGTTATTTATGATCACAGTAGCAGTTTCTTGGTTTTCAACTGCTCTCTTTTTAAGGGATGTAACTATTTTGGACACCTTAATTTATAAAATAAAGATGAATTCAATTATCTAGTTAAGACTTCATGATAAATCACTTATTTAAAAATGAGAGGATTTTACAAGTATTAAAACATATTATATTTACCTCTACTTTGGCGGCTGAAGCATAATGTACGTGATGTCCAAGTTTTTTAATTATTTCATTATTTAGTGATAAGTGCACTCTCGCTTTACATTGTATATCTCTTCGTCGGCAACGAAAATATTGTTTTTCACCATTTGCACTCAAAGAATCAAAAATATACATAAAACCGTCTTCGCTAAAAATTCGGCCACTTCTTTTAGTCTTCATGACTGTCACTGCACTTAACTTGATGCAAAAGGTACCTAACTAATAATTTTAGAAAAATTATGCAAGTTTTGATGCACTAAATGGGTGGTGGTGGTAAAATTTTTAAAAAGCAGGTACTGGATAGACTTCGTAGGTGTGACTTAACATTATATGACCTCTAATACCATTTGTTGGATATCCCCATTTGTTTATCGGTTAATCCGGCAACCCTTCAAAGTACAATACAACTTTAATCTGATTTTGGGTTTGCAATTTGTTCTACCTAGTAAGATTACTGGGAAAAAGACATTAACGTTGTTATACAAGCTTAATTATACCGATTTATCCACTTTAACTCTGCTTGATGGTTTTTTTTCTGTTGTTTCTTTCTGTTGTCTTAATTTATGGGCACAATATCTGTGGAAGAGATAGCTAAAAGAACCCACCGGCGAATCGTGAGGTCTGCGAAACGTGCTACCGGCTCAGGCCTGTCACATCTATGGAATTTTCCGTAGATCTACGGAATTCAGAAGATGTCTACGGAATCTCCGAAAAGTGTCGAAAATCTACGGAATTTTCAATAACAATGATAATAATTACTATGTACTGTTATACAGTCCGCTCCGAGTTCTCTGAGTAAATTATTTCTCAAAATATTACCCACTAACAAAATACTTACTAAGAAAACGAATAGTGCGGAGAGTAGATAACCTGACATATACCAATCTGTATTTGTGGTTCGTGGTTGTTTAAGTTACATGAATCATGAATATAACCATAACCAAAAACAGACGAAAAACTTAAAAATTTTCATTATTTAATTCCCACAAATATAAAAGAAAAGAAATCCATTTATTGCAGCTTCGGCTACCGATTTTCCTACAGTAATAAGTGAAAATGTGAATTACATTTCTCGGATAGTTTTGAAAACTTCTGGTTCAAAGTATCAGTTTTTAAAAATGCAAATGATGAACTAACATTTCCTTTATTAGTAAAATTAACAAATCACATTAGAATTCTTTCTCATATTTCTGCAGCAGTAGAAAGAATTTTTTCTTCAATTAATATAAACAAAACTAGCACCAGAAACTCATTGATTACCAATACCTACCCAGAGTCGACTACTCCATGCAAAAAAAACTGAAAACAATTACAGTTGCCATAACTTTAAAGCTGAAAAATTGTATATCGTCCAATAAACAAATTCAAAATTCGCACCGGCGCGCTACTTGAGTGTTCAAGGTCATTAAAGATCAGATGTTCATAATTTCAGATAACCCCACAGGCCTGTCATATCTACGGAATTTTCCGTAGCGCTACGGAATTCAGAAGATGTCTACGGAATCTCCGAAAAGTCTCGAAAATCTACGGAATTTTCAATAACAATGATAATAATTACTATGTACTGTTATACTGTTTGCTTCGAGTTCTCTGAGTAAATTATTGCTCAAAATATTACACACTAACAAAATACTTACTAGGAAAACGAAGAGTGCGGAGAGTAGATAACCTGACATACACCAATCTGTATTTATGGTTGTTTAACTTACATGAATCATCAATATAACCATAACCAAAAACTGACGAAAAACTTAAAAATCTTCATTATTTAATTCCCAAAAATATAAAACAAAAGAAATCCATTTATTACAGCTTCGGCTACCCATTTTCCTATAGTAATAAGTGAAAATGTGAATTAAATTTCTCGGATAGTTTTGAAATAAACCTCCGGCTCAAAGTATCAGTTTTAAAAAATGCAAATTATGAACTAACATTTCCTTTATTAGTAAAATCAACAAATCACAGAATTCTTTCTCATATTTCTGCAACAGTAGAAAGAGTTTTTTCTTCAATTAATATAAACAAAACTAGCACCAGAAACTCATAGGTTACCAATACCTACCCAGAGTCGACTACTCCATGCAAAAAAATCAAAAACAATTACAGTTGGCATAACTTTAAACCTGAAAAATTATATATCGTCCAATAAACAAATTCTAAATTCGCACCGGCGCGCTACTTGAGCGTTCAAGGACATTAAGGATCAACTTTTCGTAAGTTCAGATAACCGCATACTGTATGTTGAAGCTCTATTCTGGATCTACGGAAATTCTCGAACCAATCTACGGATATTTGATCAGGTGCATGTGGCAGCCCTGTACCGGCTAAACATTCCCGGCGAAACATTACAGGCGAAACGTTATGCCGGGTCCACATTAAACCGACAAAACAAAAACATAAAACAAAACAAAAACAAAACATCTTTAAAACTTTTATGCAACAAAACAGTTTCGAAACAAAGTCCACACCGCAGACCATTTATTCAAAACAAAACAGTAACAAACACTCCATGTTTCAGTTTTGTTTTTGCAGTCCACACTAGAAGCATGTTTCGTTACCGTTTCCGTAATGTTGAAGAAGACGACGATTTCGTATTAATGGCTGGATATTATTATATTTTTTTGAATTTGAAGCGAAAAAAAAGACGTTTTTGGGTGAGGCCCACTTTGCGAAGGCGAACGAGTCATGGAGTCGAAAATTTAATTACAGATATCCGTGAAGACGATATTGGTTTATCAGGCGAGATACGTTCTAGTTTTACCAATTTTTTGCGAATGTCAAACGAAGATTTTGAAAGCTTATTAGAATTAGTTGGGCCAGTCATACACAAGAAAAATACGAATTTTAGAAACCATAACAGAACGCTTAGCTGTTACCTTTTTTTTTTTTTGCCCGGAGGTGGGGTGGAAGCTAATGCCATTTCCGACAGCGGGCAGTGCAATGCTGTGGATTTGTGTGGGACTTTCACCTCACTAAACCACCCTCCTCCTTGTACCTTGGGATGAAACATACGCTGGGAGGACAGCAAGCTGTCATTACTTCAGCGTACCAACCCACTTAGTTTCATTACCATGAACTACCCTATCCCTGACTTTCTCTATCCTCAGACTCCTTTCTTTTCATAATTTTCACGATATAGCTTGTGATTTTCTTCCATTTCTCAGGACATTCCACCATCTCCTGAATAATACCCACAACCTCAGGTATATTGCCAATTTCGCTGGTGATTTCCCTGCGCTCCGCCTCCCATCTCACACACTCATACAGGACATGTCCCGGGTCGTCACTCTTATCGCAAATTGCGCATAGATCGCTGTCCGTCTTTTGGATCCTATGGGTGAAAGTTCCGAACGAGCCATGTCCTGATAGAAATTGTGTGACATAGTAAGACGTGGTTTTGTGTTTACACGTTACCCAGCTTTTTATATCCCTGATTAGCGTCTTAGTCCATTGTGCCTTAGACGTCAAGTTGTCCCACCTGTCCTGCCATTTACGGTAGGTGCTTTCCCTCGCCATTCTCCTATTCCCCACCAACCTCCCTCCGACTGTGTATAGGAAACACCTTTCCGCAATCATAAGGTCTATTGGGGGGAAGCCCGAAATCACTTGGGCTGCCTCCGCTGATACCGTCCTGTACGCAGATATGATACGTAATAGGCTTTTTCTCTGCTCGGCTATTAATTTATCCCTATATTTTTGCACCTTAACCATGTCCTTCCAAACCGGGGCTGCATATAGTAAAACACTATGAACTACTTGGCATAAAACTCGTCGTTTGTGGTAACCCGGACCTCCAACATTCGGCATAAGCCTTTGTAATTGTGCGCTCTTAGCGGCCGCCTTCTCGATGGTCTGGTTAATATGCATAGCAAAGTTTAGGTTCTTAGTAATAATGACCCCTAGGTACTTTATACTGTCTTTAGCCTCAATCTTCTGCCCGTCCACCAATATGGAGAGCTTACGCATGGCGTTTCTCGGTCTTTTTATAACTGCCATCTCCGTTTTGTGTGGAGCCACCTTCAATCCATTTACTCGGGTCCATTGAATCGCGAGCCTGGTGGCCTTTTCCGCCCTATACCTAATCTCCTGGTCTTCATTCCCCTCGATCCAATAGATTATGTCATCCGCGTATGCCATAGGTGACACTTTTAGTCCGATTAGCTGTTACCTTAAGATTTCTGGCAACCGGTGATTCATATCATAGTCTCATGTATCAGACAAGAATATCTAAGCAATCAATTTCACAAATTGTTCCAGAAACATGTGAAGCTTTAGTACAAGTTCTGAATGGTTTTGTTAAGGTAAGTAAATTAGCTTGCAATTATTTTTAATTGAAAACGCAATCGTATAATTTCATGGCATGTATTTTAATTTATTAAAAATAAGTACAAAATATATATTTTGAAAAAATAAACACCTTGTCGACGAAGTCGGCTCCAGATAAGTGGGATTTGGCAGAGATTGTACACTGGACAGCTGTGAGTACGACTGGACGCTCGGCGGATTTGAATAAGTCTGCGAAATGGAAGAATGGTCAGTGGTAGTGGAATTTGGCAAAGATTGTACACTGGCTAGCTGTGAGTATGACTGAATGCTAGATGGATTTGAATAACTCTGCGAAATGGAAGAAGATGCTGGCGAGACTGTTGGTAAGCGAACGTATTGTGAGAGTACTTGATGTACATGAGAAGTTTGAGGGGGTTCATTGTATTTGCCTAATTCGGCTTCGTATAGTAGATTATTTATTTGATGTTCTATGGTTATCTGTGCGTAACGAGTCGGTAAATTGCGCAGTTTTCGTGCAACAATCTCGCCAAATATATCAAAATCGTCAGGCTGGGTTTTACGTTCTTGCCTGTCGTGATGCACAGACTTTATCATCGAATATATTTCTTCACATCGCTTGTCGGTAGTATTTTTTGCTACCGGCTTTTTCTTTATTGCTGATGTATTTTGTTCATGCGAAGTCGATTTTTCAATAGATGAATGGGGAGCTTCATTCCTAGATGCGTCTAGTTCTGTACCATCGTCATTATCGACAATAACTTCCGTTATTTCTTCTTCGCTGCTATAGGATTCGTCCGATCTCTGTAACAAAGAGAAAAAAAGTAGCAATTACCGTGAATTTTTTAATAAAAAGGGAAGTCAAGTTCAGTCTAATTTAAGAAGATGTAACCCTCCGTTATTTATTTTTTGTTTAGGGTCATTTAGGGATTTTTTAGGAGATTTATGTAATATAATTCTAGTGACAGTCATGTATTTTAATTTGTTCAGAAGAAGGCATTAATTGACAGTGTAACTCTAAATCACGATATTTTTGTTTCAGACACCTAGCAGTGAAGAGGAATGGAAACAGATTAGCAACGATTATAATAAAAATTGGAACTTTCCTTTATGTCTAGGCGCAATGGACGGAAAGCATATTTTAATTGAAGCTCCTGCTGTTAGTGGGAGTGAATTTTACAACTATAAAGGTACATTTAGTATTGTCCTTTTTGCAATAGTGGACGCAAATTATAATTTTCTTTACGCTAACGTTGGATGTCAAGGCCGTATTTCAGACGGCGGTGTATTTAAAAATACCTCCTTTTATAAATTGATGGTAGATGGACGATTAAACTTGCCCCCAAAAACTATTCTTGCTGGAAGGAAAAACGAATCTCCTTATGTTTTTGTTGCGGACGATGCTTTTCCCCTTACTCCTCATATAATGAAGCCATATAGTGGTCACCAAGAAAAAGGGTCTCTAAAAAGAATATTTAATTACAGGCTTAGCCGCGCGCGAAGAGTTGTGGAGAATGCATTCGGTATTTTGGCAGCCAAATTTCGCGTGCTTCGCAAACCTATATTACTACAACCCAAAAAGACTGAACAATTGGTTATGGCGTGCATTTACCTTCACAATTACTTACGGAAAAGCTTGTCATCTAGAAATAGGTACACACCACCAGGGAGTTTCGATATTGAACACTTAGATAGTGGTACACTTGAAAATGGTGAATGGAGAAAGATGACTGAAAATCAGCAATCTTTTCGAAGTTTAAGTCGCGCTGCTCGAAAACCCTCACTGGAAGCCGCAGCCATTAGAGATGAATTCGCAGAGTACTTTGTTTCAGACCAAGGGCAAGTTCCTTGGCAAATAAAATACTGCTAGTTAATAAAACTTGTAACTTTCTGCATATAAACATATTCTAGTTGTTAATAAATAAGCATGTTAATTACTTACTTGTTTATCTATAGACAATCCTCCAGCTTCTTGACTTTTACGCGGTTTATTCTTGTCCTTAAGAAAACTCATAAGCGCATATCCAAACCATTTTGGTATAAACTTTTGTCCCGAGCCAGATTTTTTGCACTGTTTATAATTCCTTCTTTCTCTTTGATATTGAGAGTTGATATTTCTTATTTTTCTCTCAATTTCTTCCTCTGACAAATTTAGAGATCGTCCAATTTCCTTTAAAGCATCAGCCTTTTTATAGCGATTTTTATATTCACTATTTGTTGGATCCCATAACAATGGGGTTTCTCGATACAATTCTATTAATTTACAAGTGTTATCCACAGTCCACTTCGTTTTTTCCGACATCGTTTCACAGTAACAAATAAACATACGCGAACGATACTTTAAGTTTTGTTTCTCTGTCCACACTGAATCGACACAGTTCCCGATAAAGCGAACAAAACAGAAACCTTTTGATATTTACCGACAAGCGACGGGACTCGAAATTGTTGCGGAATCCGGCGACAAAACAGTGCCGAGACAAAAAAGTCGCTGAAATGTTGCATCTTTGTTGCAGAATTGTTGAAAAACATGAAGTTTCTGTTTTGTTTCTCTTTTGTCGGTTTGATGTGGACCCGGCTTTACTGGCGAAACGTTGCCGGAGAAACGTACCGTTTCCCATTATAATCTACAGAGAGACGATCTTATTTGCGTAATTTTAAACCGTACCTGTTTCTGGAAATTTCTTTACAATCTTACTTTAGTCTTTCTGGATATTTAACATTTATCATAATATGAAGTGGTGGGGACAATACAAATATTTTTAAACAGTAATTCCGACCGAAAATAATATTGTTGCAATTACATTAAAAAATGTTTACACATCTTTTCTTTTTTTTTCGGATTAGTTAAGTAACAGTAGACCATCATACACATACTGTTGTATTAAAACAAATAGAAAAAAACAGTAATGATTCTATAATTGAAATATCCTTGATACATAGATTTTTCCGAATTCGTGAAATCAAAGTTATTATTGTTGTTTATATAAATAAAATGTTTATGTAACTTCTGCATCATTATGTCAATAATGGTTTAAATTAAATTTGTAGT
The DNA here is from genome assembly GCA_963921935.1 of Galeruca laticollis. Classification (NCBI taxonomy): domain Eukaryota; kingdom Metazoa; phylum Arthropoda; class Insecta; order Coleoptera; family Chrysomelidae; genus Galeruca; species Galeruca laticollis. The sequence continues at coordinate 211,285,608 of OY998176.1, forward strand.
TTATAAAAACTACTTTTCAAAAAATTATACAAACTAAAGTGAGACTTTACAACTAGGAAGCTATATAAAATCTGAATGCGATAATAAAAAACGTTATGAAGGAAACAATCCGTGAGATTGCATTGTGAGAGCAGTCTAGCGGTGTCCTATTACCATATGCGTTCCCATAACTCCTCCGCCATTAGACAGAAACTCAAGGAATTTGTTGAATTTCAGAGTTCCATATTTTGGAGACCATTCTGAATTTCTTGGCCTTGGCTTCTTCTTGGGGTTCTTCTTGTTAGAATAAATTTTACAGTCCAAAACAAAATAATTATTAATATGATGCAATAAATAAAAATAGTCCAAATATTAAAATTTGCAGATATTATTGGAGACGAAATGTTGGCGATTTTTTGTTTTTGAATGTCTAAAGCACTTTGAACATATTTAAAGTCGTCTAAATTGATATAATTTAATTGGATTGGTTCCATTTGAAAATTTGCTGTTTCACTTGAAAATGTTAAATTTGGAAGGTTTATTAGATTCAGTTCGGTTTGATAATTTTCAAAATGTTTAATTTTAATACCATCGATGTCCACTTCGCACTCCGAAGTTCTAGAATAAAAGTTCCCTGAATTGGAAAATTGTCTTTGTTAGATCCTCACTTTTGATGAACTACACTCATTTCAGGAGATATTAGAATCCAATGATTCTTCTTTAATTTTTGGATTCGTAATTTCGGCATTCGAATAGTTCTGGCATTATGAGACGTTCTTGAAGTAGCGAAGCATCTGGATTTCACATGGGATTTCTTCTTTGATGATAACGGGTCCATTCTGGTAGCAAATGCAGTTGAAACTTCTTGACAATTCTCGTCGAAAAACATATAGGAAGGGTCATAAGGAATTTCGCTTGAGGAACAATTACTTTGAAGGGGTTTTGTGTGGGTACAGGCAATGAGTATATGTTTCGCTTTCTACTATAGGAATTTCTAAGATAAATACTATTTTGTATCCCTTGGTATAACATTTTACTTCTGTGACCTTTCCATATAAAAGAATATTTTCTACTTTTGGTTCAAATGGAAGCTTATTGAATTTCAATTGTCCATTTACAATCATTATTTCATTTAAAAGTTCTCTAGGTTCAATTACTGAATTATGAACTGTATTTAATTTGGAAAATGTGATAGCTACTTCGATTTTCTCTAGAATATTGTAAATTAATTGATAAGTTGGAGCGATTTGAGAAACCAATGTATCCGTGACATAAAGGTGATAATTTCCTTTTTCTTGTTTGTAATAAGTTTCAATTTCCACTATTCGTTTCAATAAAGTTTGTTAATTTTGTGCTAATGTGTTTGTATTATTGTTAAAAATATTAACAGAATTTTGAAGAAGTGTTATTTGTGAATTGACTATATTTTTTCATTTTGATTGATTCTCAGAAAGTGTGTTACTTGCTTTATCATATGTTGATTCTTATATTAAGAACTGGATTTATCTGATTTAACTGGATTTGTATTTTTTGTTCTAAATTTAATATTAGGTTGCACATACTTTCAAATTCATGCATTAACGCGGATTTATCTTCATCCTTTGGAAATGTTTGCTGAATTCTTTTAAAGTGATTTTGTACAGTTTCAAATTGGGTTACTATATCTGAAATGTCGAAAGTTTGAATAAAAGACCAGAAATCAATTTTATTTTGAGCATTGCCTAATTTATAAGGTAGAAGACCGGGGTTATTATTTAAGTTATGGAGTCTTGGGTGGTTTGATCCCTCATGGATGTGGATGGACAACTTGTAACAGTTGGAGGTTGTTTTAATTCCTTTATATGTATTATCTCTTTTTTATTTTTATTTTTCTTAGAAGTTATTTCTACTTTGTTCCTATCTAAAATTTCGGTTATTTCATAAGGTCCTATAAATTTATTATCTTTTTTACTATGATAACGCAAGTTTTTCTTAAACACTATTTGTCCTAACTTAAAATCAGTATTAGTATTACCTTTTTGGTTATTCTTATGTACAATTTTAACTTTTTGTTTTTCTATTGTTTCTTTTACATTTTCATATACATGTTTAAGTTTTTCCTTATGATTTTCAGCATAATCTGAGTAAAATGCTGCGGAAATAAAAATTTTATTTGGATTTCGAGAATTAGAGTGTCCGAAAGTTAATTCGAAAGGAGTAAATTTAGTGCTAGTGTTTGAGGTTAAGCCCAAAACAAATAAAAAAGTTAGACTCAAGGTCTTTAGTTAGCCATTGTATCAGCCAAGGGCGCTGGTATTCGATTAGCAATTTAAATTAATGAGCTTCGTGATTAAAGCGAGGATTGGTTAAAGACAACTCGAAATAAACAAATAACAAATTTAATTATTGAAGGAGTTAATAAGGAATTGATCTCCTGTAAAATACAAAGAAAACTAATTAATAAATACCCACAACTAAATTGAACGGCCGTTCTTCATGAATATTAAAACTAGTGAAAAATTTACAAACTCAATTTACATCTGATAAGAACATTAATAATAATCAATGCGAGAATAAGTTTAAATCTAACACATAAAAAATTTGTTGAAAGAAACAATTTGGCCACACGACCAATGTATTCTTGTTGAGAATAAACACAAAGTTACTTAATATTATTTACTCACTTAGACCGTTTCGAAGGCGGTAGTCGCAGCTAAACACAATCTATGTGTATCAACAGTACATTTTTTTGTAAAATAAAGTACTTACGTACAACCTTGCTAGAATCTTTCTGTAGAACTGTTACAAGTTTGTAAAAGATTGGAAAGACAACTGTCAAAATTGCAATGATAGTCGTAATTGTGAATCTGGTTAAACACAAGTTACCGTTGTAAATTACTGCATGTTTTAATATCTTTTGATACCTGTTATCCTTCTTATGTGAATCAAATTGAATAAAATATTCACTGGTTTCGTGTGGTTGTCACTCTGGAATCTTTTAATAGATTTTTCTATTCAGTTAACACCAAACGTTAGTTGGTGAAGAAACTATTTCAACTTAACAAACACTTTACAAGAACTTTTTCGTTCCCGACTTGTCACTTTGACACATCAAAAAACTCGACTCTACTTTTTTGTCAATGCCGTCGACAACTACTGTACGGGGTGGGTCGTGTATTTATTTTGACGTCTTAATGACTTTTCAAATTCTACGTCAGAATGCAAAAACTTAACCAAACATTTTCACAAGGAAACTGTAAAACCCGTTGAATGTGGTGTACAGGGTGAATCAAACTCAGAATAATAAATGTTTAGGTGAATTCTTTAGTTCGAACTAGTTTTCGAACAGCTAGTATGTTGAGCTATTGTAACCTAAAATTGCATAGTCAATTAAATCATCTTCATTGGGGTGCATTTCTTTTAGAATTCTGAGATGTTCTATTAGACTGGAATTGAATCGTTCTGCTACACTGTTTGATTCATGATGTCCTACAGTGCCAAAATGTATTTTTATTTTATGTAAATTCAAAATTTCTTTCACAGTATCATTATTAATTTTAGTACCATGGTCAAAAATAATTTTTTCTGGTATTCCAAAAGAACAAAAGTATTTTATTAATGCTTTACTTACATGAATAGCCGTTTTGCCTTCGACTTGGTATGCTTGTGCGAACTTTGAAAATGCGTCAATAATAATTAAATATATTTTATTGTTGTAATGAAATAAATCTATGTGAACAATTTGAAAAGGTTTTGATGCTGTTTCAGTTATTACCAGAGGTGCGTATGGAGGATGTCTGCCATATTTTGTTCGTTGACAAATATCACACGAGTTTATATATTCAGTAATGGTAGTTTTCATATTTTTCCAATAATAGTTCCGTTTTAAATATTCCTACGTTTCTACAATACCACGATGGTTAGTTTTGCCAACGTGATGATGTTTTATTAGCATTATTTGTTCTTCCTTTTCCTTGATTGTGTTTATTGTTTTAAGCATCTAATTAATTTTGGGCCTTTTTCCGAAAAGTGTTCTAAATAGATTTTATCGAAATCGTTATAAAGAGAATCATTGTGAAAATACATGCAGTAACAACATTTCATAATTGTGTAGCCTTTTATAAAATTTTCATTATTTTGGGTTGGAATTTTAACATTTATTATTTTATGATTTTCGTGGATTCCTGTTCAACTATTAATTTAGGATATGGATGGGGTGTGACTATAATTTGATTAACTTTATTATTAATTATTTCGTCATATATTCGTATACCATCATTTGTTGTTTCATTAAAAATGGTGTGTTGTGTATTTGAGTCGGTGTCAATTGTGTCAGCTGTTTGCAAATTGGTATCGGTTATATTGTCATTTATTTGTTCGTCTATAAGGTCATTCAAAAATTGGTCTAATTAATGAGGATCTGTAATTTCGTCAGGATTATTAATCATTGAATCATTTTCGAGTGCGGTTATAACTACTCTAGAAAGTGCATCGCAATTAGAATTTAAAGTACCTTTTTTGGAAATTATTTCATAGTCAAATTCTTCCAAACGTAATCTCCAGCGTAGGTATTAATTTTGAATTCGGTTCTCTGAGATTAAATAGCCAAATTAAAGGACGATGGTCACAATATATTTTAAATATTAGTGTTTTTAAATGAAACTCACGGTCTCTAGTGGAATTAACTAGAGACCGTGAGTTTCATTTAAAAACACTAATATGAGCATATTCCACGAAGTAAGGGTCGAGACAGTCAATTCCATATTTTAAATAGTTTACCGTAGAGATATGGTCTGAAGTATTTACAAACCCATACTATGGCAAGTAATTATTTCTCAATAGTACTATATTTTTGTTCAGAGTTATTTAAGATTCTGGAAGCGTATGCAATTGGTCTATCCGAACCAATTGGACCTTGAGATAATACTGCGCCCAATGCTACGTTTGAAGCGTCCGTGGTTAAAACAAAGGGCTTGGAAATGTATAGGTGAATTGATCAATAGATTAAAAGCTGAGATAAAATTTTGATCGTGTTTGACTTTAACATTCTTTTTCAGACATAAAGTTAACGGTTTGCTTATTTTAGTAAAATCTTTAATGTATCGTCTATAATAGCCTAATAGCCCTGAAAAGCTTTTGATTTCATATTGAGTTTTTGGTATTGGATAATTTTTTATTGCACTTATCTTGTCAGGATTTGGCTTTACTACGTCTGGTGTAATAACATGCCCTAAGTACGCGACTTCCTTTCTCATAAAATCAGATTTATCAGGCTTGATTTTAAAATTTGATCGTCGTAATCGGTCAAATACTGTTTTAAGTCTTTCTACGTGTTCTTGCAAGGATGTAGAGTAGATTACAATGTCGTCTAAGTATACTAAACATATTTCGTTATTTAAACCTCGTAAAATGTTGTTGTTGGCATACGTTTAAACTCCCAATGTCCGTTTTGAGCTGAAAATGCTGTCTTTGGAATGTCCTCCTCATGCATTTGGATTTGGTAGAATTCGCTAGCTAGGTCTAGAGTACTAAAATATTGACTTTTGCCTAATTTGTCTTACATTTCCGTAATGTTTGGTAATGGGTATTTATCAGGTTTATTTGTGTTTTGACTTCTTCCTTATAAATTTCGGGGTAACGATATGTCTTAGTAAATATTGGGGTATCGTCTGTTAAATTTATTTTGTGTTTTATTTGATTAGGTGAAAGTAGTGCAGGGGCCACACTAGTGAGGACTGTTGCACGGAAGTGTATAGAGAATTTCTTTTCAAAACTTAGTTTCTATATGCCTAAGGATATGTTTTAGCTTGGGTACGCATTTCTGTTATGGGGAGATTTCTCCCAATATGGCGCCCAAGATGGCGCATATGTAGATTTATTAGAAAACGTCTTATATCTCGGAAACTATTGCTGGTAGCTCAAAATTGAAAAGGACTAAAATTGATAAGTAGATAATTTTACATTAGATGCTTTAAGATTTATGAAAACAACATCATATATATTGAAATTTATTTAATTTTTTTTAAGGGTCATAAAATGTCTAATTTTGAAAGTCTAATTTTAATTATTGTGTGTTTTGTTTCAGAATCATAGAAAACTATTTGACAGACAAAAAACATGGAGGGAGTGCAACTAGTACCACCATCAACGAAATGGAAGAAAACCAATTTATCCGAAATTTGTGTTGTATGTGAAAAGGAAAATACTGATAAAAAAATATATGGGACTGTAAATGGACGAGAGAAATTAATTGATGCCTCTAACTGCAGTGATGATGTCGATTTAAAAAAAAGATTAGAAGATAGAGCAGTGTATTATCATCTTGACTGTTACAAAAAATATTGTCTACGCTCACAAAGAATAAAAAGAACCCGAAATTCTGACAGTTCTACTTCCATAAATGGCACCAAAGACACTGGAAATAGGCAAAAGAAGCACTGCCATAGGCAGCAATGTGATGAAGTTAAACTTTGCATCATATGTGGAAGCAAAAAGTATAAAGGTGATGTTAAATTATATCGGGTCTGTGAAAAGGAAAGGGCAGAACATTGTTTGTTAGCAACACGATACTTTCAAGATGAAGTATTTTCAAGGACAAGCACACTGGATGATGTTAATAGTGTATTTGCAGCAGATGTTTTCTACCACTCTTCCTGTATGAGTAGTTACTTATTATAATATTCAAGAAACGCTGAGAATTTTGAAACTCTGTCTACCAACAGCACAATTACAGAAGGATTCCAAAAAGTAATTGATGCGCTAGACTTTTCCAAAAATGGTTATGAACTGTCTGAAATTACTGGTTTCATGAATTCGAAATGTCAGCTGGAAAATAAAATTTCAAATAGACAGATGAAAATTCTTCTTATCAGACATTTTGGGGAAGAAGTAACATTTGCATATCCGAAAGAACGGTCAAAGTCCCAGCTCGTATTCTCCTCTAAGATAAGTACGAAAAAAGTTGTTCAGAAATTGTTTGCTTCTAACAGTTTAAATGATACCGTAGAACAATTAGCCAATGAGCTTAAACAGTATGAATTTGATCTTGACAATAAATTCTGTGATGAACAAGATATTGAAAAAACTCCTTTTCACGTCTCTACAGCACAAGCAATTCATGAAACATGTAAATCTAAAACTTTAATAACATCTCTTAACCATGTTGGATTATGCTGTAGCTATGAGACAGTTCAGAGAATGAATCATGCCTTTGCCGCGAGATCTGTGGAACTAACGGCTGATCACCGTGTTCCATTACCATTACACTTAGCAAGAGACATGCCACTTAGAGCAGCTATGGATAACTTTGACTTTCAAGAGGATACAAAATCAGGCATTGGTGGTTCACATGACACAGTCTTAGTCCTCTTTCAGAATGAAAAACAATCCAAAACTAATCTCCAGAGCCTATATTTGGATAACTTTACATTTAATAAACGCCAAAAAAAACTGAATGATATTTTGAGCTGTCAAAAACTCGTGCCATTTATTAAACCTAAATTAAGAGGAAACATTGATCCAGATTTCTGTCCAGCGGAGACCATGGACACACAAATAGTTTCAACATCAACAATTATTGACCTTACGTGGTCAATGGCAGGATTTCTATCGAATTATGACATCACTACGAATAGTTTTCTAGATTTTAGCTTGGTACCGTCATGGAGCGCTTTTAACTCATTAGTTACTGAAAGAAAGCTCCAAAAAACAATTTCAGCAAGTGTTCCCATTCTTCCTTTTCCAGCTACCAATTATGCCTCTATATACACTACTATGGTGAACTTTCAAGATGTAATAACACAGGTAAATCAAGAGTGTGGATCTCTATTTAGTGACGAAGGAGTATACCATATAGCCAAGGAACTTCAGTTACAGTTTCCTGATAAATTTAAAAATATCTTTCTTGGATTGGGTTCGTTTCATACAACTAAAATTATAATAAACTGTCTTGGGCTATATCTTAAAGATAGCGGTATTTTTGAAGCTTTAGTGGAGACCGAAGTATTCGGTCCTAAAATTGTTGAAAGTGCCCTACAAGGTAATCACTACTGTAGAGGAGTTCGAGCGATAAACATTATATCAGAAGCTATTCAACGAATCCAATATCAACAGTTTTTCATGAAATTTGAAAATAAAAAGTACCAGCCACTCTTCGACCACTTAAAATCTTTGGCAACCTGGTGCAAGGATAAGGACTGTATTAATGCAAAACAGACAATTGAAGACATGGCTGGCCTTCTGCGGGATTTCCATGGTGACTTTCTTAACTTTATCAAAAATGGTGAAGAAAAATCAAAACTTTTTTGCTATTGGAACATTTTTCTGTACACTTTGTGCCCAATATTGAGAGATTTTATTAGAGCTGATAGAGAGGGAAACTGGGATCTTCATTTGTCTGCATTCAAAAGAGCACTGCCTTTGTTTTTTGTATTTGGAAAGGTTAATTACGCACGATGGGGCTCAGTTTACTATGTTTGAAACTTCCCGAGAAGTTTCCTAGTATAATAGAGTCATTCAATAGAGGTGAATATTTGTTGTTCAACATGGAGATAGAAAATTTAGCAGTGTTGGTATGGACCAGGGTTTGGAGATGTGCTACAATAAACCTGCTAAGGGTTAGGGTGGTATAATAGGAATGACCCGAAGAAAAGAGGCTATAGCATTGCAAGACATAATTAAGCATGAGACGTATTCAATAAATATGCTTCATAGAAGAATTTGTGGAATCGTTGAAAATGATGAGTATGATCTTCATCACGAATTTTCTGAAACTATCACACACATAGATAATCAGTGTATTGGAAAAATGGTAAATTTCATAACCAAAAGAATTAATATTTTTCCTGCAGAAGACCAAACCCATGTTCTTAATTTGGCGACAGGTAAACACTTGTCAGCCGAAGAGGCGGAATTAAAACTCAATTGTGTTAATGACGGTCAATTAAAATATGAAAAGTTCCGTGAAGAAGTTTTTATAAAAAAGTCAAAAAAACTACTAGATACACTTTCTTTAAAAAGAGGAAACCAGAGTAAAGAAAAGCCAAAACCTATTGATGTAAAACTGGAAACGTTGAATGCTCAAAGAATAATTGACATATCAAGAGATCGTGGCTATTCAATTGATAAATTGTTAACATTTGAGCTAACATCAACTTCCTTTTTTTTGACCAAAGATGGCGCGCTTTTAAAATCAAACAAGTCAGAATTGGTAAAAGAACTTGAAAGCCAAATAAAAAGTTCCTCCCATTGTCACCCCAATACATCCTGCCTCATTTTTGATTTTATGCTTCATGCTCGTACCATAGCTGCAGCTACTTCAGATTCAATTAAAAATTTTGGTGATTTTGCTGAAAGTATACTAAAAAGAATAATTTATCTGTCAAAATCCGCCAAAAGGGTTGATATCGTCTTCGATCTATATGACGAGAATAGTATAAAAACTGCAGAAAGATTGAGACGCATGAAAAAAGATCCCATCAACATGACAATCTCAAGCAGTGTGACACCTTTGCCGAAAGACATGGATGCTTTTTGGACATCAATTCAAAACAAGACACAGTTTCAACATTTTTGCCGAAACTATCTTATTCAACATAGGGACAGACTATCAAGTTCAATACTTTATTTGAGTGGTATGGCTGGAGAAGCAACACACAAAATAGAAGCAGATATTGTTACAGAAGAACCTCAGTTATGTTGTACCCTTGAAGAAGCCGATGAAAGAATATTTTTTCACATAAATCATGCCGTTAAGCATTCAAATGTTGAAAGTGTTTTAATAGCATCATCGGACACAGATGTATTTGTGTGTGCCGTTTACTTTTTTCATAAAGAATTTAAAGCTAATGGTTTAAATGAACTTTGGACTTATTCTGGGGTAGGACAGACTTTAAGATTTATTCCAGTACACGATGTGTGTCAAGCTGTTTCAAATCAAGTCATTGAAGTACTCCCTGCTGTTCACTCACTAAGTGGATGTGACACTACAAGCAAATTTGGCACAAAACACGCAGCTTTAAAAGTGGCTCAGGACTATGCATACTTGTTAAAAAACTTTGGAAAAGAAGATCTCTCTAATACAATAATTGAAAATGCTGAAGAGTTTTTGACAAGGATGTTATCTAAAGACACCAGGAAAATTAATGATTTAAGAATTTTTAAATACCACCGAATGAAAAATTTAGATTTCACCAAGCTTCCACCGACTTTATCTAGTACGGCATTACAAATCAAGCGGGCATATTTACAGGCTAACCAGTGGTATGGTCTATTAGAAGATCTTGGTATACCTTATCCCGGTGACTATGGATACGAGCAGATGGAAACAGGATGGATTCCTCAAATTATCACCGAGCAACTTCCTCCTGATTTCCCTCACATTTGTTCATGTAAGACTTGTGCACGTCCAAACATCTGTATCTGTAGGAAGAATGAAGTTGGCTGCTCCAGGTTCTGTGCTTGTGAACTTCCAAAGTGCCATAGTGATTGGAATTAACTTTTAATCACCTTTTAATACTATTTGTTACTAATAGTAGCTTAATTTTCTAATAATTTTTAATAATGTTGCAAATTTAATAATGTAGTGTTTGTATTAATAAAAATTTTTTTTTAATTCAAATTTTTTATGGTTTAAAAACACGTAAAATAATGCCCTTATCAATTTTAATACCTTGTGATTTTACGCTACGAGCTCTGGTTCCCGAGATATAGATCATTTTCTGGGAAAAGTATATATGGACAAAGCGGCCATCTTAGTGGCCATATTGGGAGAAACCTCCCCACACCAGAAACGCGTACCCAAACAAAAACTTATCCTTAGACATCTAAGAACTGAGTTTTGAAGAGAAATTCTCTATACACCTCTCTGCAACAGTTGTCACTAGTGTGGCCCCTAGACTAAAGAGAGCGGTATCTCTTCACAATAAAAAAAGTCACGATAGTCATAACATAATTTTTTGATAACGTCTTTTTCTTCTGGATTGCAATGATTTAGATCAATATTTTTCAAATTTGTCTTTAAAAGAATGTCATGTTCTTCACTAATTTCATGATCAGTTTCCATTTTGTCAATGGAATTAATTCCGTTTATATTTAAAATTTCAATATCGATTGGTTCGAAAAATTCGATTTTTTCAGAATTAGCGTTAGAGTTTATGATCGTAGTAAGAGCAAAGTAATTTTCTACATTTACTACAGCGACCGGCATCTCGATATGAGGTGCAAACTTTTTATATTCTAAAAGTCCGGTGCCTTGTTTCATTTTTACTGGTATTTTAACTTTTTGTTGAGCTCTAGGCGGTATTATCAAGTGGTATGTTTGATATTTAGGATTTTGAATATTCGATATTTCATTCTCAATTTCGTATATTATTGGAATTTTTGCAAATGGAGTTACGATAAATTTTGAGTTCATATCTATTGAAGCTTTTAATTGTTTCAATAAATCAACGCCTATTAAGCCGTCATATTTATCGCTAAAGTTAAACAGATAGAATTTGTGATATTCTGAAACTCTGAAAATTTTAAAAATTGATATTTCTATTACTTCGTCATGATATGTTATATTAAGAGCACTGTGTATTTCAAAATCTTCTTTAAAAATTTCATTTGGATAAAATTGATAAGCTAAATTAGGTTTAATTAAACTATGAGTACTACCTGTATCGATTAAAAAATTTGCTTTTAGTTCGGGGATGGAAATATGTGGTAAATTTGCTCTGGATATATTTAAAGTTATTAGAGGGGATTGTTCTGTGAGGCTTCTTGTTGAAAATTTTCATTTGGGTCTTGAGGAATTTGATAAGGATCATCGAATTGGTATTGATTAAAATTGTCATATTCTGGATATGTTTCATCAGTTTCATGTGGATTAAAATAATCAGAATTTTGGACATCATGGGTTTGGTATAAGCATTCACCTTGTATTTGTTTCTCAAACGGGTTATCGAGTTCATAATTTTGATGATTTACATCATGTGTAAACAGTTCTGTGGACGTAAATTTCCTCTGAAGTGCTAACATTGTATTACCTGATGATGTGTCCATTGGAGTGGGTTTGTATGGTTTGTTGGGATTTGATTGATTTCTGCTTTGATTTGAGGGTGCTCTCAATATCTGGCTTTGCCTGGGTTGATTGGAAAATGGTTGTCTCTGAGTTTGAAAATTATTATTGTTCCTCCACTGGGATTGTGAATTTTGGATGAAAGGACGATTGAAATTATTAAAATTTTGTTGTGGTTGCGAGAATTGATTATTAGATACACCTGGATTTGAATTTCGATTAATTGGAATAATGGCTTGAGAAGGTGGCGAATTGAAATGTTGGTAATTAGCATTACTATTCTGGAAAAAATTGGGATGATGATTAGTTTGTCTGGATGGAGAGATTATCGGTATTGGTTTGTAAGATTGATTATTTAGAGTATTATTTCTATTCTGACTATACATAAAATTCTCTTCTTCTATAACTAAAGACATAGCTACTTCTAAACTATCTGGGTTTCGCAAACGTATATTATTTTGCAATTGACCAGTTAAACCTCTAATAAAAGTCTTAAGTGCTAAATCGTTATTATTTTTGATTTTAATAGTTTTTTCTGCAATTGGATCATTTGAAGTATTTAGTTTTGAAATTACTAAGCTACGTGCTTCCTGACATCGCATACCGAAATTGTATGGTGTTTCATTTATAAATGGTCTCAAAATAATTAAATCTTGCAGTAAGCAATCTATATTTCTCTGATCTCCGAAACATAATTGAAGAGCTTGTTTCATTTCTGCCCATGTTCGTAATTCAGTTCTTGAACCTATAAGCATTAATCTCTACCTACTAATTTACTTAACAAAGCGCGTAATAAAAAACTATTTTATTGTGGATCAGTTGCATCGAAAAATTAAGAAATTAGTGTGTCACAGTTATCTAGAAAAATATTTAAAGTATGAGGATTACCCTCGTATTGTGGGATAGTATCAATATATAATTTTAATAATTGATAGTTCGGATTAGCCATTGCTTCAATTTCTGGTATATTACTTTTTTCTTCCAAAGTTATACTAGAATTAAATTAATCTGCTAATTCTTCTACAATTGAGACATTCATCAAGTAATCTAAATTATATTACTTATGATAAAAAAATGTTTTACTTCTCTAAAAGTATATAAAACGTAAATAAAAGCGAAAGTTTATTTGAAAACGGAAAAATGGAATGTTTTCCGACTTACAGTACTATGAAGAAAATGTTCATTCTTCTCCACTAGGATCTGGGCGATGTGGTCCCTCTTCCCTGGACTGGATTCTTGAACTTGACTCAAAACCACAAAAATAACACAAAGATAGAGATTGCAAATAAACCGTAGATCCGGACCGGTGTCACGATTTTTGTTGAACCGATTTGCAATCCTACTGACTGCGCCAATTAAATTCGTAATTTATGAAAACTACTTTTTAAAAAATAACTTTTATTTCTACAAACTAAAATGAGACTTTACAACTAGGAAGCTATATAAAATCTGAATGCGATAATTAAAAACGTTATGAAGAAAACAATCCGTGAGATTGCAATTCAGCAGTCAAGCGGTGTCCTATTACCATATGCGTTCCCATAACTTTTAACATTAACATTTTATATTATAGATATTGTATTAGTTTTTTTTAGTTTGATAACATTTTTTAATATCTAAAAAGTTTTTCTGATTTGCAATATTAGCATTATTTCTCTCATTTAATGGCAGCTTTACATCTCTGAATTCTTACCTCTTTTAGAAATGGAATTAGTATTTGTTTTACTCAACAATTTCTTTGGATAATCTTCATCAATTCAAGCGTTGGTGCCTTTTAGTTGTTTTCTTTGTTTGATCATGTCAAATTTTTGTCTCCTGCTGCTAGTTTCAGTAATCATTTTTTGATTTTCCCATTCTTCTTCATCAAAAATATTATACTCTAACAAATAAAAATGTATGTTGAAAATAAAAACTTTTAACGAAATTGGATTACTGATTACATTTGTCAAAGAATATATATGACGTTTTTTTTATTTGTTATCATTAAATATTAATCAATTAATATTGAATTTGTTAAAAAAGATGGGCTTGTTTTATTGACATGTATCCATAGGGCCGGGATGTAGGGTGCATAGAGTGGCATTCATGAACACACCCCTTATTTGGACAGTGTGGAAGTGTTGAAGTTAACAAACTGACACATTTTTATAAACTGATCACATTTTTTAAATTCAATCGTATTGTACTTTTGTTATGTTTTAAATTACCAATCTAATGCAACGTTGCTGCATCGTTATTTCTTAGTTGCCAGGTCACGAGAAAAAAATTGAAAGTAATCAACAGTAGCTAACATTTTTAATTTTTTTTAATTAAACGAATAGGTACCGCTTGTCATAGTTTTTGTATAGATATATAATTGTTATACTTTCAATTAACGATTTTAATTTTTTTAAGACAACTGTAAGAAAATTGCTACCCTAATAAAACGATTGCTTTAATGTCGGCCAGAATAGAGTACATATGTTACAGTCAATTTTTCAAAATTTATTGCCGCAAGGTATGAAAAAAAGTTTCTACATTTAAAGGACACTTTTAAGTATCTGTATTTAAATTTATTAAAACATTTTAAGAAAACTTATTTTCTTGGGAACGCCCTTAAGCTCCAGCACTACTGCTAATGTGTACGGATGAAATTTGAATTCTTCATGGAGGATCCGTCTCACAAAACGAACTGAAAAATCGCAAAGGGATCGCAAAATAGACTGCCTAAAGTTTTCAATAACTAATAATTTGTAATCCCTTTTCCCAACAGTGCTAAAATATACTAATAATAATAATCATATTGTAGACTTATATGTTGCTAGTCTCTAGGGTTTTTGTGTCATGTGTCAAAAGTGGCTTGGCAACCCTGGGAAGCAAGGCCAAAGCTACAGCACATGACAACGCTTGTAAACAATTCTTGAAAAAAATGGCCTCTTTTGTAGAAGGAACTGGCATCGCTGCCGCTGCATTTTTGGCCGCTGGTGCCAGTTTTAGATAGGGAGGGGCAAGTGGCGCTGGTGGTGCCTGCAGAGACGCCAGCCTGCTGCCCCGCTTTCCTCCTTCTCTTTGCCTCAGCACCGCAGACTCTTTTACCTCGATGGTGCTTTTGTGTTGGAGGGGTGCGTTCTCGCCCATCCTCCGGTTTTTTTTTGTTTTTGTTGCTGATCCATTTTGATCCCACGAGTCGCTAAGGAAAGGTTTGTCGTCTGTGGCAGAGCCCTGCATGCCAGGGAAAGGCTATTTTCGAGGGGGTGTCGCCTGGTACCCCCAGAGAGACGTTCGCGGTCGCATTTCCTGCGGCCATTTAGCCATCAGCACGTTCCTTATACCTTAGCTTGGGTTTTGTTGAAGTGTCATTTGGTTGGTCAACATTGCTGTCACTGATGATCAACAGTGCTAACGTATCCAGCGGTGCCCGAGGAGGCAGACACTCGATAGTTGCATTTCTCCATTGGACTGCAGAAAGCTACCTACAAGCAGACAAGCAAGCGCATGCAAGCAAATAAGCAAACCAACTACAAAGCAATGGCCAACTTACAACCAACCCCGCCATGTCAATTTATGAAGTGAATATTGTTTCATTCAAACATTATATACGATAATACATGTAGATAATTGAATTTTTAATGTATTGAGTTAGTGTTATTGTTGTGATTTTCTTTTAACGTTTTATTGAAATTTTACTTATTTACATTTAGAACACTTGATGAGAATCATCTTATGACCTTTAGGGTTTTTGGTTGCCGGAGATTCAATAAGGGAGAGACGAGGGAATATTGTGACGGACAACTTCAAAAAATCGACTTTGACTGTAAATTGAGGCATTTTTTGAATAAAACTGTTATATTCACCTCTGGGAATATTATTCAACCTAGACAAACGAAAACAAACCTACATTTTTGGGGGCTCGTCCGGGATGCAGATAAAATTATAGTCGAAGCGAAAACGAGTTGACATTTTCCTGACGTTTGGGATAACGGAAATATTATTGAAAAAAACTATTTTAAAGAAGTTATTCACGAAGGTGAACCTAATTTTGAAGAAGACGGAACTGAAAAAGACGGAAGTAAGAATACTTGGAGCAAATTAGCAAAAGACGTGAAAAGACGGGAGTAAGACGACTTCGAATACAAGAAGACGATAAAGTAAAAAGACGGAAGTAAGAATACTTCGAACAAAGCAGCAAAAGACGTGAAAAGGCGGGAGTAAGACGACTTCGAATACAAGCAGACAAAGAAGTAACACTTGTGGAAGGGAGTAAGAAGGCTTCAAAGAAATTCAGACGTAATTGCATATTATTATTGTGGAATAAACAAGGTACGATACATTTTTCCAATAGACGAGCTAGATAATCATCATATTACACCAGCTGTTAATAGAATATATAATTGCTTTAATTATTTTGATTGGGTTACGTAATCAATTATTTTGATCTATTAATTCATTTTCGTTCCATATTTCGTAAACGCCACGATATTCAGGTTCATTTTGATAATTGCCGAATAAGAAATAAGTTGCAACTTGACTAGTTATAAATTCATTTGAATTTTGGGGAATAAGGTGAATTCTGTTTGTAGTATTATTTGATTATTTATTTTAACATATTTATTGATATCACATTTATTTTAATTGCGTAATTTGGGAGATATTCCAAGAATCAGAAAAAATATTTCCAGTAGTTCACTCAAGGCAGTACAGGCTTTACATGTAGTTGCCTTTGGAATCGAGGGGGAAGGTAGGAAAACTCGGAAAGAGGTACGTGAATTATCTGGTTTACATTTAGACAGAAAGTCTTCGGAATATGCACAAAAAATAAATGAGGTAAAACAAAATGCAGTTGCCTGATCTTATTGCTATTTGTAATATACTTGATCTTGATTATTCTGGCAGTGATGAAGGAGTAGTTGCACGCATTTGTTCCCTCATGAATGACCTACAGTCAAATGATGAAAATGAAGTAACATATGATGAAGTGGAAGAAGAATCGGACGGTGAGGTGAGTTCCGATGAAGATGATACTGAAAATAATGGAGTTAACAAGAATAGCGAATCTTTTGAAAATATGAAGCTGAAGGGTTCGTTTTCATTGACATTCAAAGACGTTGAGGATAGTATTAGAGCTTTTGATGGAAGAGACAATTATCCAGTTCGAAAATGGATTGAGGATTTCGAAGAAATTTCTAAGCTGACAGTATGGAATGAATTGCAGAAGTTGATATTTGCGAAAAAATCATTGAGAGGACTTGCTAGGCTATTTATTCAGTCAGAAAGAGGAATTACAAAATCGATGGTTTTAAAAAAAAAGTTAATTGCGGAATTTGAAGTGAAAGTTAGTAGTGTTCAAATACATAAATTACTGATGACAAGTAAAAAGCGGAGGGAAGAGTCAGTACAAGAGTAGTGTACTAATAATGCGAGAGATCGGAAGTAGAGCAAATATAGAGTCTGAAGTTTTTATTCAATATATCATTGATGGTATACAGGATGATATATTAAACAAACTTATTTTGTATGGTGCAAAAACGTTTGGTGAATTCAAAGAAAAGGTTAAGCTCTATGAACAAATTAAAACTTCGAAAACTACACAGTTCGAAGAGAGAAACCGAGAGGGGAAAACACATAAAGGAATGGAGAACTGAAACTAAGAGAGACAAAGACGAGAAAAGGAATAAGAAAAGTAACCTGCGATGTTGTTTTAACTGTGGAGGCAAAGGTCATTTGTCCAACGAATGTCCCGATAAAGCGAAAGGACCAAAGTGTTTTGTTTGTTCTGGTTATGGGCATGTATCAAATAAATGTCCAGAGAAGAATACTGGAAGTGGAAGTTCAAATATGACGAAGTTGAGATGGTTCCAAAAAATAGCGTTAAATTGAATATTGATAATATTCAATTAATAGCACTTCTGGATACAGGAAGTGATATCACTGCGATACGACAAGACGTATACGGAGCATACTTCGAAGATATAAAAATAAATGAAGAATTCATTACTCTTAGAAGTATTGGGTCAAACAAAGTAATAACAATGGGATCTTTCGATAGAAATGTCTTCATTAACGGAGAGGAGTTATTTCTGAAAATCCATGTTATTCCTTCTGAAGCGTCAAACTTCAAGGCGATTGTGAAAAATGATGTTTTAGCTCAAGTAGATGTTATCTTTAGAGAAGGTGAAATTGTTGTTTTTAAGAAGGAAAAGCAGAATTTTTTGTGGAAGATAAGAATAGACGAAGAAGCTGATAGAGAAACTGATATATTTGATGTTACACATATAAAAAATGAAAAAATTCGTGAAGAATCAAAGAAACGTATAAAAGAATATTATCCAGAGAAGATTATGGAAGCTGATGTTAAAATGCATATTCTATTGAAGAATGAAGAGCCAATATACCAAAGTCCGAGAAGGTTAGCTGTACCAGAAAAAGAAGAGGTTGATGCGCAAATAGAAGAAAGGCTAGAAGAAGGAATTATAAGATGTAGTTCATCTGACTTTGCTAGTCCAATAGTTCTTGTTAAAAAGAAAGATGGCAGTACTAGAATATGTTGTGATTACAGGAAACTTAACAAAAACATAGTAAAGGATAGATTTCCTCTTCCTTTAATCGAACATGTGTTGGATAGATTGCAGGCGGCTAAATACTTTAGTACCATCGATCTGAGGAATGGATTTGTTCACGTTGGAACAGAAGAAGAAAGTATAAAATATACCGCATTTGTTACACACCACGGTCAATTTGAATTTCTAAAATGTCCTTTTGGATTATGCAATAATCCATCAGTTTTTCAGAGATTCATGAGTACTGTTTTTAGAAAATTGTTGCTGAAAAATATTATGCTTTATTATATGGACAATATAATAATAATAAGTTCTACATAAGAAGAAGGACTTGAAAGGTTTAGAGAAGTTATTCAGGTTGCGAAAGACTATGGTCTAGACATAAAAAAAAGAAATGTCAATTACTAAAAACGCAGATAGCATTTTTAGGATTTATCATTGAGGGTGGGAAAGTCCAACCCTCAAATGAGAAGACTTTGGCAATCAGGAATTTTCCACAACCAATGACTCTTAAACAAATTCAACCTTTTCTGGGTTTAACAGGATATTTTCGCAAGTTCATCTCTTCATATTCCGTTACCGCGAAACCTTTGAGTGATCTCTTGAGGAAGGAGCAAAAGTTTGTTTTTGGTGACGAACAGAAAGAGGCGTTTGAGAGACTCAAAAATTTTGTATCTTGTAAACCAGTAATAAACATTTATAAGCAGGGCGGTGAAATGGAATTGCATACAGACCCGAGCAAGCATGGTTATGGAGCCTGTCTGATGCAGAAGTCGAGCGAAGATAATAAATTCCATCCAGATTACTACATGAGCAAGAAAACTACTCCAGCTGAGGAAAAAGACAGTAGCTATGAGCTCGAAGTGTTAGCCATCATTCAAGCAGTGAAGAAATTTCGAATATATTTACTAGGAATACAATTTAAAATCGTTACTGATTGTTCAGCTTTCCAGAAGACTATGACTAAGACAGATTTGACCACGAGAGTTGCTAGATGGGCTTTATTATTGGAGGAGTATTCATACGAAATTGAACACCGCAAAGGGAGCAGGATGTCTCACGTAGATGCTTTAAGTCGTTATCCAGTTGTTATGGAAATTACGAAGACGTTTATTGAAGAAGATGGTGTTATAGAACGACTTAGACGAGCACAAGAAATGGACGAACACATATTAGCGATAAAGAACATATTGAGTACAGAAGATTATGAAAATTTTTTGGTTAAGAATCATATACTTTATAAATTTGAGATTGGAAAGGAGTTGGTAGTAGCTCCAAAAGCGATGCAGATGGATATAATAAAAAGAGCACACGACATTGGTCATTTTGCACTCCTGAAGACAGAAGAAGTGGTAAGAAGAGAATTTTATATTCCAAAGTTGAAAGAAAAAATTAAAAAATGTTTGGGAAATTGCATACATTGTATATTAGGTAACAGAAAGGAAAGAAAGAAGGAAGGGATGTTACATCCCATACCTAAACAGGAAGGATCACTGCACACATATCACATCGATCATTTAGGACCAATGCCTTCGACTAATAAAAATTATCGTTATATATTGACGATTGTTGATGATTTCTCAAAATTCACATGGCTATATGCATGCTAATCTACAACAACTAAAGAAGTTATTAGTTGGTTAAAAAAACAAAAACAAGTTTTTGGAAACCCAGGTAGAATTATAACAGATCGAGGAACTGCTTTCACTTCTGAAGAATTCATAAACTATTGTACTGATGAAGGTATACAGTGCTTAATAATAGGAAATGGTCAGATTGAGAGTGAATCGTATTAGCATTCCAGTTCTTACGAAACTTACCTTGAACGATCCTAGAAAATGGTTTAAATATGTTGAGAGCGTACAAAGAGCATTAAATTCTACTATTCAGAGAAGCATAGGGACTACACCTTTTGAAATTCTGACAGGAGTAAAGATGAGGAATAAAGAAGAAATAGTAATCAAGGAATTATTGGCAGAAGCTATAATACAAAGATTTGATGAAGAGAGAAAAGAACTCCGAGCAGAAAGCAAAAAACAGATTTTAAAAGTACAGGAAGAAAACAGAAGAACTTATAATTTAAGAAGAAAAAAATCAAGGTTATATAGAAAAGGAGATTTGGTAGCCATTAAAAGAACCCAATTTGGAGTAGGAATTAAAGTTCATAAAAAATTCCTAGGACCCTATGAAGTCACAAAGGTAAAACCCAATGACAGATATGACGTAATGAAAGTGGGCCATCATGAGGGACCAGTGCGTACTTCTACATGTGCAGAGTTCATGAAACCTTGGGTTGATAACCAAAGTGAATCCGGGTCGGATTCACAATAGGATGGCCGAATGTAGATAATTGAATTTTTAATGTATTTAGTTAGTGTCATTGTTTTGATTTTCTTTTAACGTTTTATTGAAATTTTACTTATTTACATTTAGAACACTTGATGAGAATCATCTTATGACCTTTAGGGTTTTTGGTTGCCGGGGATTCAATAAGGGAGAGACGAGGGAAAATTGTGACGGACAATTTCAAAAAATCGACTTTGACTGTAAATTGAGGTATTTTTAGAATAAAACTGTTATATCCACCTCTGGAAATATTATTCAATAATTTACCTAGACAAACGAAAACAAACCTACATACATGATGTCAGGTACGGCTGGCAAAGTGAAATTTTAGATTTGTGGCTGAATTAGAAATAAAACTGGTGGAAAAAGATGGATGGATTCAGTATTTAAACCACCACAACCATTGAGTTTGGATGCCAACATCTGGGAGAATTGAAGACTTTCTATACAAAGATTTGATTATTTCATGGCTGCAACAGAATTGGGAACAAAATCGAAGGAAAGACAAGTGGCTGTGTTTCGGAACATGATAGGCGATGAAGGTCTGGAATCATTTAATACATTTGCTTTAACAGAAACCGAAAAAAGGAGCCTGGCAACTATCAAAGCCAAATTTGAAGCATACTGTGCGCCCAAAAAAAATGTAATTTTTGATAGATTTGTCTTTAACAGCTTAACTCAAAAAGAACAGCAACCATTTGATTTGTTTGTCACAGAATTAAGAAAAGCTATAAAGTCGACTCAGTACAATGATCAATATGATATGATTCTTGATAGATTTGTTATGGGTATTTACAGTAAAGATACCCAAGATAGGCTTTTAAGGGAGTCTGATTTGACATTAGATATGGCTATCAAGTTTTGTAGAACAGTTGAAATTAGTAGGTCACAATCAAAAGCATTGCAGCACCAGGACGCATTGGTTCATGAAGTCTATAGAAAACCCAATCAGAAACATACCCAAGCGAGTAATCAAGTTTGCGTAAATAGTTGTACTCATTGTGGATCAAAGCATGAGGTAAATGCCCGGTATATGGAGTAATATGTAAAAAAGCGTCAAAAACTGTTTGTAAGACAAAGGTTGGCAACAAAGAAAATCAATGATTATTTATGATGGACCTCACTCCGTAATCACTGAAAAGATAATTTGAATTATTAACAATATATAGTTTTCCTGGTTTTCTATATCATTGCACAGGTATACTGATCTTAATTGGGAAAAACTATATCCAGGATATCCCCATAGGGCTAATAATATCTAAGCTTTAATATTTGTAATATCATATCTTCTTTTTTCTATTAACATATATTAAGTCAATCACAAGATCACTTCTTGGACTACCCAAAAATAACTACGAAACATCAGGTAGGCATCAAATGAAATGTAACTTCTGTCATTCTGACGATGATATTTAGGTAATATCGAAACAATTGTCAATTTTTTAGAATTTTAACATTTTTCAATAAACTGTGGAGTTAACTAGAAACAGTAAGTTTCATTTAAAACACTAATATGAGTAGATTCCACAAAGTAAGGGTTGAGACAGTTAATTCCATTAATATTTGTTGAAAAATCAAATAAAGATTTAAGATTATGCTTAGACCCTAAATATTTGAATGAGGCGATCATTAGAGAACATTTTCCTATTACAACTGTTGAGTAGTTGTCCAGTCAATTATCAACTAAATCATATTTGTCTGTATTGGATATGAAGGATGGATATTTCCAAGTAAAAATTACTAAAGAGAGCTCTGAATACTATACAATTGGTATTCGGCCTGCACCTGAGGTGTTTCAAATAAAAAATTATTAGTTGTTTGGCGACATCAATGGAGTGTGTATTTATTTTGATGATATTATTATAACTGGTTCAACAGAGCAGGAACATAGGGATGATAATTTAAAACAAGTGCAAGAACGTGCAAAAAAATTTAATAAGCAAAAAATTGAATTTAAATTAAGACAAGTTAAGTTTATGGGTCAACTATTCTCGCAAAAGGGAATTGAACCTTGTGAATTATATATAAAGGGAACAGTTGACATGCCTAAACCTCGAGAAATAGGTGATGTTTTAAGATTACTGGGTATTGCAAAATATTTGGCCAAATTTGTGCCAAACATGTCAAAGATAACAGCCCCTTTACGTCACCTGACAAGATTAGATGTTGATTGTTCATAGAATGAGGGATATGAAAATATATTATGTCAACTTAAGCGCGTACGAGTATTATCGCAATGCCCCTATTATGTAATTTTTTAATCCTTCCATTGATGTGGTAATTGAATCAGATGGTTCTAAGGATGGCTTAAGCTTGTCTCTTGCAAAATGGCCATCCAATAGAATTAACAAAAAGTGAAATGAATTACGCACAAATTGAGGAGAAGGAATTGATTTTACGTGCTCTAAATTTCATGACTTAATATATGATGTAAAAAATATCTTAATCAATACTGACCACAAACCTTTGGTCTCAACTTTCAAAAAAGATTTGTATAACATTACACCTAGGTTGCAACGTTTGCGTTTGAGATTGTTGAAATATGATGTGAATGTTACATAATAGTCCTGGCAAATATTTATACATTGCAGATACGTTATCTAGAGCATATTTATCTGATCCAGATTCTAATATGTTGCTGAACTGGATACTGAATTAGAGTATGTTATTTATTCATTAGTAAATTATTTGCCTATCGCAGATGACAGAAAATTGGAAATAAAAGATGCCACAGATGTTGTACCAGGTCAAAACATCACTGTCTATAATCATGTCAGAAAAATGTGGGAGCCTGGCCAAACTGTGAGTAGACATAACAGTCCCAGGTCATATAATGTATAAGCCGAAAATGGAGAAATTGTAAGATGAAACCTCAGAGATTTGAGAGAGTCTCAGAATTAGTTTACTGTTATACGAGAACCTTATCAAGAACTTAATGAAACTGAGACTGTTTCAACTCATGGTTCGCCACATGTAATGTCCTCCACTCCTTATGTTAATGATAATTATACTTCTGAATCAGCAAATCCAAAGACCAGCCTAGAACCCATGCGCACCCGAAGTGGTCGTATTGTAAAGGCTCCTCAAAGATTGGATTTATAATATTTCAGGGGAAAGATGTAATATATTGTAGACTTCTGTGTTGCTAGTCTTTAGGGTCTTTGTGTCATATGCCAAAAGTGGCTTGGCAACCCTGAGAGGCAGGGCCAAGGCAACAGCACATGACAACGTTTGTAAACAATCCATGAAAAAAGGATTGGATTTTGAAATAAAGTATGTCAATTTATGAAATGAATATTGTTTTATTCAAACATTATATACGATAATACAATCATTAAAAAATTGTATTTCAAGTCCTGAAACGAACTTTTTAGATGACAAATTAAATTATAGAGATTATCAGTGTGACCTCGTATATGAATAAAATCGTGATCATAAATCATTTATTGTAACATCAATAATGTAACCATATTTTTTTAGTAATAAAAAAAATTATAATTACCGTATTCACGAACAAAAAACCGGTTTAAATTTATTTGTGTATCAAGGAGACCTCCGCTATTTTTTGCTGATGTGGCATTTCCTCCATCGCTCCATATTCGTATGTAAGATATTTTTTGTATCATCATGATGTCTGAGCAGCTGCTCGTAAATTCGTTTAAACTGACAGTGGCGTCGATAATGGTTTTTTCGAGGAGGTATAGTTTAGGTAATAAAATCTAGAATGTATCCGGAAAACAGAAAGCACAATTATACTTTTTTGGTATATATTTTTATTACTTAAATTAATAGAATTATAACAAATAATTCATCTCATTTACTTATGCAACCTCCATTTAACTCTTAATTAAACGTTCAGGCAAACACGAAACTAGGTCAACGCTATAATGTTCGGTGATGGTGGTCCAGGCCTGTAAAACTGTCCGAATAAAATATTTTTTATTTCGTGGCGCTGCTCGTTCCACTTCGATCTTCATTAGTCCCCATATGTTTTCAATGGGACTAAGATCTGGTGAAGCTGCTGGCCATGGAATTGTTGTCAAGTTTTGTTCTTGCATCCAAGCTGCAGTATATGCAGAAGTATGGGGTCTTCCATTATCCTGCTGTAATCACCAGTCCTTTGGATATAAAGCATGAGTCGTTTCAAGAAGAAAGCCAGTTAGAACTTCACAATATTTTTCACTACATACAAAGAGGTGTAGCACCACGCACAGATATTGCTCCCCAAACCATTATTTTAGTGGGAAATT
The DNA here is from genome assembly GCA_963921935.1 of Galeruca laticollis. Lineage (NCBI taxonomy): Eukaryota > Metazoa > Arthropoda > Insecta > Coleoptera > Chrysomelidae > Galeruca > Galeruca laticollis. Next base: position 211,310,759 of record OY998176.1, read on the forward strand.
TGAACAGTAACTTGTTCCCTTGATAGGATTTTTAGGTGATTTGCACCAAGCTGGAAACAGCTTTCCTCGGATATAAAAACATTACCAAAGTTATCTTCTCGAAAAAAATCTGTTCTTCGTTGCCTTTGTGAAGGTGTCATTGCAGGCACTTTCTTTGGTTGCCTTGATATGTAGCTTTTCAGTGATTTACGAACAGTTTCTGGACACACGCTTATTCTTCGTTTATTTTTAAATCTGTTAGTCAATTTTCGAAACCTTAGGCGCGGATTTTGTCGTCCTAAGGCCACTAAAGCGTTTAAATTGTTTCCGCTAATCTTACGCGGCCTTCCCTACACTGGTCCATACCTCATATCTCTCCTCTTTATTGCCTCATATACTGCACTTTTTCCTAGATCCGTCAATTCCATTAATTCTTTAACGTTTTGAACACCTTTTCTATACAAATATTACACCAATTTCCTTCATTCTAGTTGTGACATTCTTACACAAAACTTATGCCTGCTTGCAATCAACAATAGGTGGCAGTTGGCATTGTCCTGTAATTATGGCCATGGTCTACTATCGGTACAATCTACTTGATGCATTACTTTCGTCTTAGGATGTTACAAAAAAGAAATATGTTAAAATTAGGAAGAAGATTAAATTCCGGATACTTTATAGACGGACAATATAATACCGGGTGTCCATCTTTATTTTCCCTCATTTTAACTGCCCATAACTTTTAAACGGTTTGAGATAGAAACATTCGGTTTTCACTAACATGTTTCATTTTAACACAAGTTTTGTTTAAAATAGTTATGTTTTTTTTATTCGTTTTGCCTACGTCACAACGAAAATGGCAGATGTTTGACAATTTTTTGGTTGACTTTTGTTAATGGAACACCCAGTATGTTTTTTGATAGTGTGAAAGAACCGTCCTTTACCTATTTTTCAGTGCAATTTTGTTAAGAATCGGTTGACGTGTGACTGAGCAATTGACTTTTAAAATGAGAGATGCTTGTTTACTACTTTTAATCATAGTAAGCTTTGGAAGTTTTATGTAAATATCAAATTTATCAACTTTGCGAATTTTTAGTCATTGTTATTGTCTGTTTTTATGTGAAAACGGTGTTTTCATACGTAGAAAAAGCAAATGTTGTACTTACCTTTGCTGAAACAAAATCGGTGATTTTAAGTCAAAAACGTTTTTTCAGAGATTTTAATAAACAACCACCCAGTTCAAAAACAATTAGAAGTTGGTTTCGCACTTATAAAGAAACTGGATCATTATCTCGAAAGAAAAAAGTACCAGTTAATAATTATTTAGATGATACCATAGCTGTATATGACTTTGTTAGAAGATATCCAAAATCGTCATTAAGAAAAGTTGCTTCCCATTTCAACATTAGTAAGTCTAAAGTTCATAATATTTTGATAGCAATAAAACTAAAACCTTACAAAATTCAAATTCTTCAGAAATTGAATGAGAGGGACTTCGAAAAGCGTGTTTTTATGTGTGAAACGTTAATGGATCTCAGGAGGAATGTACCAAACATCAATCTAATAATGTCTGATGAAGCCACATTTTATTTGACTGGAGCAGTTAATAATCATAATTGCAGAGTTTGGTCTGAAGTAAATCCGCACGAGTTTGAACAATATGGAAGAGATGCACCTAAGGTAAATGTGTGGTGTGCTGTCAACAACAATAAAATCTATGGACCATTTTTTTCCAACCAATGGAAATACTTATACAGACATGTTGGAATTATTTTTTTATCCACAGTTGGATCAAGATGTACAATTTAATGGTAATTGGAATGAAACTTATTTCCAGCAGGAATTGTTCACACTGCATCTTCGCATTTCTATTTTTATTTCTGATTTTTATTTATCAAACGCGCCGACTCATAGGCGTGCCTACAAGGGGGCAGGGTGGCCCACCCTAATCGGTCCACCCCAATTCCTCAAAATATCAATCTATTAAAAACATTTTATAATTTTTAAATTTTAACGTTCTTTCAAAATCACAACAAATATAAATATACCTACTGTTGTTATCTTTTTAAGACGCGGCGTGCTGCCTTTGTCGACACCAATGCCGCTAAAGATACCGCTTTGTCGGCGTTTTGAAATCATGGCAAAAGGAGCCGAGCCGACACTGTGAGCGGGATTTCGTTGCACGTGCCGCACACTAAAAATCCCAAAGGGGTAGCCGCAATGATACGAGGAAGCAGTTTTTTATTCTTAAAATGAATTGCGAGAAATTGAAGGGCGGCAATATGCAAAAGCAATGTTTCGGCGGGCACGGCCCTTTGTTTCTCCATCAAAAGATTCCGATTTAATATTTTAAATTTTTCTATGTATTGTATCTTCATTTCGATTTCGCTGCCGACAGTGACTGCTTGTCGTTCTATAGACTGCTACATACATAGTTGCTGTATATCTTAGATACAGTGTCTATCAAAGTATTCGTAATTCGTAAAATTTTGGATTAGTACTTATAAGTATGATAAAAATCGCATGTTTTTCGCGAAAGTGATGCCTCCAGGAAATTCTGCTGATGATGCTAATGCTGATAATCCAACTTTTTCAACTAAGAGTCCAACTAGCAATGTAGTTGATATTCAAAGCACATCAGGTGCTAGTGCTATGGCTAGTCAAACAGAAGGTAAGATAAAATTGTCTATTCTGCATAACATACCTACCTATATGATTCTTAAAAAAACCATTACACGTCTTGCACGTTTTGTATGTAATGGCTCTACGGCTGTAGTGTACAATAATCTATTTCAAACGTGATAGTTCAAATATAGTTACTTTTCTACGAATTTACTGGGATGGTTTTGTATAAAATCCATATTAGTTCAAGACTAATGTGTCAGGGTGTAAATCTGCGCAACATTCGCTGATAGGCCGACAACACCTTCACGCGTGATTTAAAATAACCAAGTAACGATACGATAATAATAATTATTATTGATATTATTATTATTATATTGTATTGTGTTTTTGAAAAGCGGGTTTTTTGCTCTCTCTAATATTTTATTATTTGTTATATTACAGTTTGTCAAAGAAATGTCGAAACAAAATCAAGCGATATTCATAGAGAAGATCCGATAGTTAATTTGCCATTAGATCGTATAGAACGTGAAGCTCGTTTAGCAGTTGGACCGTTTCAACCCGTTTTAAATGATTTTCCAAGGAGTCATTTTGGTAAAAGTATACGTAGTTTTCAAGAAGGTTGGTAGAAAATATACGATTGATTTGAGTACAGTCCTGCTAAAGATGCTGCCTTTTGTTTTTGCTGCCGTTTCTTTGCGATGAAAAATGCACTATCCAAAGGTCACGTTGACAAATGTTTCACTGAAAGTGGCTTCAAAAATTGGAACATGCTACAGAGAAATTTAAATACCATCAAATTTCACAATGTCACGTACATAGTTTCAGTGTCTGGAAAAATTACTCTAAAACAAGGAGTATCGATACTTTGCTTGATGATCCAAGAGTGGCGCTATTAAAAAAACAAGATGAAAAACGTCTGCGAAACCGTGACGTAATGAATAGACTTATAGAGACATTACAGTTTATTTAGCAATAGGTGGAAGGTCATTCCGTGACCATAATGAGAAAAAAATAGTTCTGAGCGTGGACTTTTCCTAGAATTAATTCAACTTGTTTCCCAATATGATCCTTTGCTGAAGGCTCATTTAACAGAAGGTCCAAAGAATGCACTTTACGTTAGCAATAAAATACAAAACGATATCATTTTATCTATTAATAATGTCATAATTCAAAGTATCGTATCCACTTTAAATGGAAAACATATTTCTTTGATAGAAGATGAAACATCTGATTGTGGTTATCACGAACAAATGTCTATCGTAATTCGATTTTTTGACCCTTCTATAAACAAAACTATAGAAACTTTTATAGGTTTACAAAGATTAAATTCTGTAAATTTAGAATCCATTTTTAATTATATGGATAATGCTCTTAGATCATTGAAATTACAGTGGGAACAAGTAGTTTCCGTATGTTTTGACGGAGCTTCGACCATGTCTGGAAATATTTCTGGTGTTCAGTCGCGATGCAAGCAAAATAACCTGGATATATTATATGTTCACTGTTACGCACACTGTTTAAATTTAACTCTGGTAGAAGCTTGCTGCTCTCGAATAATAAGTTAATATTTGATTTTTTTGGAATCATTCAATGTGTTTATTCGTTTCTCGAAGGTATTTGCGTAAGACATGCAATTCTAGAGAAGATAACTAACAGTATAAATATGTCACTCAAGACATTGAAATCGTTGTCAATAACTAGATGGGCATGCAGATCTGAAGCGGTTTCTGCAGTAAAGGATAATTATGAAATTTTGATATTAGCTCTTCAAGAAATGATTGAAACCATCAAACAATCTGATGTTAAAATAAAAGCTGTGGGATTACTGGCGCAGCTGAAATCATTTAATTTCTTGATTTGTTTACATATGACTGCTCCTATTCTAGTAATGATACTCAAAGTAAGCAGAGCATTACAAACGAAAAATTTGAGTTTACTGTTCGTAATCACTTCTGTAAAGAGTTTACAATCAAGTTTACAAAAATTAAGATTGGATTCTGAAACTTTTTTTAATCAAATGTATGTTGACGTTGAAAAAATATCTGACAAACATGGTATTTCAATTCCGGAAACAAGGAAAAGAAAAACTCCGCGTAAAATTGATCAGATATGTGATAATCAACATGAATTTAAAAATATGAAATATTTTGTTAGAATAAACACATTTTATCCATTTCTAGATTCACTTGTTTCCGGAATAGACCAACGTTTTGGTCAAGAAACGACAGATACTATTAAAGGTGTGAACGAAGTACTATCATTGAATTGTGAGGACGATTACACTTTAATTGAAAATAAATTTAAAATAAAAAAAGAATTGCTTGCCGAGCTGAGTGTAATAAAATTTGATAATTCTATTCCTAAAGGTGTTAATCTGGATGATTGGATGGCTTGGATCCTTTCCTCATACAACTACAAAATATACACTAGTTGTTACACGCTTTTAAAAACGTTTGCTGTCATACCAGTTACTAGTTGCTCTTGTGAACGTTCGTTCTCAAAAATGGTTCAAGTTAAATCAAAATTACTTCTCTTTTCATTCATTGAACAAGAGAAAACGGCGAATGTGAATTATGACAATGTAATAGACGAGTTTAAAGTGTTATCCGAAGCAACACGTCGAATGCGTTTGTAGATTAGTTGATACGATATTATCATTATCTATCTTTTTCCTCTGGATTCCATGTACTGTTACGAATGTTAAGTTTTGTTTTTCTAGTTTATTTTTTGGTTCAATATATTTTGTTCTATTATTTATAATTACGTGCGTGCATGCGTAATTACTACATCTTTTAATTAGAAATGGAGCAATGACGTTTTTTTATTTCGCCGATGAGCCTGCAATGGACTTTTGCGTTATAGAAAAGGCAGCGTTAGTGCTTAATTATCATTTTTAATAGGCATACTCAAATGAATCAATGCTATTTTTGAAAATGTTCGAGATCGAAGTTATAGTCCGGGAGTTAACGACAGATTTCAATACACCATTTCCGCATGCTTCATTTTTTTTTATATGAATTATCTGTGTAATATACAATAGTGATATGAACGTCTGCCAGCGCACCCCCACGAAAGGGGGTTACAGGAGGGTTACAATTACAGCTGAATATAAACAAAAAAAATTTATAGCCGCATATGCGAAACTTATGGTACTTATCAAATGAAACATAAGAAGCTTAGAAAATATCGTCTGCCACCTAAATTCGCCAACCAACATCGTATGCCACCCACATAAGTAAGCGCAAATTTGATATAGATGAAATTAATAAAAATGCTTCTTTTTATAGTAACAAACACAAAAATTATGGTCTGCCACAAATAAGATACAACGAAGGTCGTCTGCCAAGCCTATGAAGTTGCGCTCAGCATGCACCGCGGCGACGACGCTGCATCTTTATCGGCTTGAAAGACGATCGTCGTTTGTTCTAAATTGTTGAACGACTCTCATGAAGTTGTTTTTTATGCTATAAATTTACTCAGTGAATTAATTTAAACTCTAGTTTTAATCTTTTCCATGATATAGAAACATAAATATAATGATGAAATTCGCAAAAATCTTTTTTCGGTGCGGCGATTTTTAGAACCGTAGCAGTGTCCTCGCAAACTTTGGTTACCTGGAAAAAGGATCAGTATTACACCTCTCTACCCATCTCTGGGCGAGCTCGTTGACCACGAAACAAATACTTGTGTGGACGAAAGGGGGCTATAAAATCGGGTACAATTTATACCTGAGGAAATATACTCATGCTGCCCTCGAATATAACGGTATTTCTTTCCTTGAATATGTGTCCCCTTGCTCTCAGCTGTTGCCATTTCAGATGCCCAGATAATATCTACGCAAAAGATGATCCCCACCTAAATCTTGGAGAACGGGCCGTTGTATTCGACACGTGCAGCGTCTGTGCGAGTAGTCAGTAGCGACCATAGAGAAATAAACATATAAGAGAGTGTTCGTTCCCATATAAAAAGCTGGAATCGCGTCGATCTCAGCGCACCCCTTGCGGGGAACAGAACTAATTCTGACAGGCGGGATATTTAAATTTGGTAGTTTGGATTATGGGTAGGTAAATTTTACAGTTAGTCTTAAAATTGTTTATTATATAGTTATTTCATTCCAAAAAATTATATTTCATTTTTGTAATGAAATAATAATAATAAACAATTTAGAGACAAATAATTTAGGTAATAAATAATAAAACAGCACACATTTAAAAAATTTATTATCCTGCACATAATATAAAAACAAATTAATAAAATATGTGTTTACTATACATAGGTCTGTTATTTATACATGTTATTACATTGATTGCTAACTTTAAAAAATTCTTATTCTAATACTTAACAATAATATTAAAGTACAAAAACATCTGATTAAATTATCAGTTACAGTAATCAAAAAATTTAAATTTTCAATAATATCTCCTGTTAGTAAAACAATTATTCTAATATCACTTAACAGTGTTTCCACACAATTTTATTTTCAAAGTTATTTTTCCTACCACACGCACTATAAATAGGCATTTATATGACTGCACATTTTTCAAAAAAATTCTGTTGCAGTCTCCGCCATCCCCATAGCTGCCCAGCTCTCACCTTTTTTTAACTTTTTTATTTCAGAAAACAAGAAACTTCACATTTACTTTCTTTAAATTAATTAAAAAGACAAAACATGTAAATCAGAGGAAACCTACAGTTGTATAAATACACAACATAAACATATACTTAGCGAAAACTAAAAGTAAAAATGGCACACTAGCTTGAATATTGAATAATGTTTTAAATTGGTGACACAAAACATGAAAAAACTATTATTATATATATCATTCATTTACCATACAGTTACATATTATTATTATTAATCACAAAATTACATATTTCTACTGAAATTACAGCATTATACTTAAGAAAGTTTATCCAATATTACATCAAATATTTTAATAAAAAGCATTTAAAAAGTAGATTTCCCTTTACATGAAGACAGAAACAGGTCTGAAACAAAAAAAAATTAAACGCAGTACATTGTTACCAAAAAATAATAATTATTTTTGTTTGTTAGTCCTCTTATCATCATTATAATATTTTTTAATTAATAAGGGGGCACAAACTTTTATGAGTTGAGAAAATACGTATGATTTATGTTCTCGACAAGTGAACCAATCAAAATTTATGTGCCTTTTTGCAAAGAGTTCGTTTGTCATTAGCCACATCCAAAGTCAATTGTTCTTTTAAAGCTATTTCTTCAAATAAGAGAACACAATTTTTATCTATCTGCTTCATTTTGACAACCCTTTCTTTAAGCCTATCAAAAACTGGTTTAATAATTCCAGTTTCAAATGGCACTGATCTTAGAAGTGACTGTAAAGTAGATTTACTGGGCAAAGCTATAAAACGTTTTAAAAAAGTATATGCTCGTGGTCCCTTCTTATAAATGGCTAATGAAAGGACCTTATCCGTTATTGACCATGAAGGTTTATGTTTCTTAGAGTTAGCAGTACTACTTTTTAAAAGCTCCATGCCTGCTGGATCCAATTTTGAATTAAAATTTTGAAATAACTTTGATTCTGACAATTCAACTGCTTTTTTAATTTTGTTATTACTACTGATAAGTGCCTTTTTTAATTTACAAATTCTATTTCTCTGATCTTTATCAATGCAATACATTTTCTTCTTGGGAGATAAATTACTGACCCTAGCTTCGTTTATTTTACTTAAAATACTAGATTCCAAACATTGTTTTTTAGGCAAAGGTTCAAATTCAGTTTCTTTAAGACTATCATTATTGTTACAAAAAATAAGCTTTCTTTTTACGGGCAATACTGTATTTTCAAAAGCTTGAGTTTTATTATTATTATCTTCAATTACTTTTGGTGGGGTATGATGGAAGGGTTGCAAAGGAAAAGCAAATTTATTAAGTCTTTTGCGTAATGAATTTGTAAATTCCGCATCATCAAAATGATCTTCACATAACCTTTCATGTTTCGATGTATAAGGAATTTCTAAAATTTTGTACCACTGTTCCCTTTGACTAATGTCAGATGGAAATTTGAAAAATGTTTTGTTATTAAACTCCAAATTGCGATGCAGCCAAAAATATCTATTATTACAATTTTTTGCTATACAACTACGACGAATTTTACCTGGTGGTGACATTTTAAAGGTTCACTTACTTTTATTTACTTTATTAAAACTAAATCCTAAATAAATTAAAAAAAAACTCAGTTTTGTATCGTCTTCTCTTTCGGAATTGTTATTTTTGACACTGTCACTTTGCATTTGACAAACAGAAACCAGATTCACACCAACCAATGTAAGATTGGTTTTGTATATTTTCATTTTTAATGACGTAAAAGTTAATATACTAGGATATTTTATAATATTTATCCACATTAAAGGCGATGTTTTGAAATGTATTGAAATTTATGATATTTTGTTCTATTTTGTTTATGTAAAACAGTCTTGTAGTTCGCGAAAGTAGAGACTCGATGCGCGGGGAGCTTGCGCAGAAACGTTGTGCCACATACCGCCTATGCATCAAACTGTCTCTTATATTATTATTTGTCTATGGTAGCGACCTTGTAGCGTCTGTGCGAGTGGTTAATAGCGAAAAGTCTCGTGGAAATAAGTGCTTGCCAATGTGATATTTCAAAATGTCTAATGTGAAGCCGTACTGCGTTTTTTGCCGAAAATCAGCAGGGAAATTGCAAACATTTGTCATTGATATTTTAAGAAAAAGTGAATATATTCTCTCAATTCGCAAAAAGAATAATTTAGATTTAACCAACGTTATTTTGCCTTGTTATAAATATGAAGTTGTTGATGAGAGAGTACAAAAAACACTTGATGACGTTTTAACATGTCCCCAACATGAAGAAGCTGACACTAAAATCACTTATCATATCGATTGTGAATCAAATGTAGTTGTACGGTGCTCTGATACGGACATCCTTATCATGTTGCTAGGCAATATGGCACACATAAGAAACGACGTTATGCTGTGGATGCATGTTGGCGTTGGAAATTCGCAAAGATATGTCAATGTTAGAGAAATGTACAATCAATTAGGAACAAAATTGTGTAATGCGTTACCAGCTTTCCACGCATTGACGGGCTGCGACTATAACTCATCTTTTTATCGAAAAGACAAAAATCGCCCATTTACTATCTTGAGGAACTGTGATAAGTACAAAGATGCCTTTGAAAGCATTAGCGATTTAAATACTGACGACTTATCAGCAGTGTACACAGTTATCGAAGAATTTGTTTGCCGCATGTATGGGTTGAAAAGGATAGCTGACGTCAATGAGGCTCGTGTAGCTGTTTTTATGAAAACATATAAAGTAAATGAAAGTGACGAAATCTTCCGGACCATTGTAAAAAATGTCGATGAAGCAGTATTACCACCTAGCAAAGCAGAGCTGCACAACCACTTACAACGAACCGCATATATTGCACATCTTTGGAGGCATGCATATCTCCTGCAGCCGACGGAATTTTCTCCTACTGACTATGGTTGGGAGGAATCAGATGATAAACTTGTTTTCCGTTGGTTCGAAGAAGATCAATTGCCGAAATCCATCGATGACATAGCGATCAACGCAGAAGAAAATCCAGGTATTATAAAAAAAATTATATAAAAATATTTATGTAGCCATTAATAAATTATTATATCTATATAGTTACAGATCAACCAACAAATACAGATCAAAACCAAGATCAGTCAGAAGAAGAAGACGATGCTGAAATCAACAACTCTGATGAATAAACAGTTTTAAAGATTAAAACTAACTTTTCCGCATCTGTGGCCCTGAACAATATTCTATAATAAAATTGTTACTTGCATACATTTCGGGGAATGTATAGTGCTAACAAACCGAACTTCCTTCAAAAAATATCCAAAAATGTAGTATATCTGGATTTATAGTACCCGCTGTACTCGTTCTAGTCAGCTGAAAATCAATAGGGTACATCTGTGAGACACCTTGAACAATATTCAATAATAAAATTGATCACTTTTGTTCAGTCTGGAGGCTAACAAACTGAAAATTCTCCAAAAATGACAAAAATTTGGTACTTCAAGTACCATAGCACCCGTTTTACAGGCGTTAGTGAGCTGAATATCAATAGGATTCATCTTTGAAACGCTCTAGATAATATCCAATCATAAAATTGGTCACTTGTATATGCTCCGGAGGCTGCATCGTGCTAGCAAACTGAAATTTCCCGAAAAATTACAAAAATATCGTACTTAATGTACTATAGCACCTGTTGTACTGATCTGTGTGATGTCCGGAATAATATTCATTCATAAAATTGGTGACTTGTTAAACTCCAGAAGCTATATCGTGCTAACAAAATGAAATGTCTTAATAATGACAAAAATATCGTACTTCAAGTACCATAGCACCCGTTGTACTGGCTTTGGTGAGCTGAATATCAATAGGGTGCATCTGTAACATGTCCTTAACAATATTCAATCATAAAATTGGTGACTTGTTGCACTACGGAGGCTGTATCGTGCTAACAAGACATGTAACGAAAAGTGGCCGACGACGACGACATATAAACAGGATTATTTTTTTTCTAAAAACCGTTTTTTCGTGTTGTTGTTGATGGAAAACGTGAAAACAACTCAAAAATTTTTTGCAAAATTCCAACTTTTTTTGGGGTAAACCAATACTTTTCTCGCATAGATAGGTTGGTCGGAAAAGTAATAAATAACACTGACATTCTGCAATATGAAATTTAATGTTTTTGCACTTAATTCAACTTTTCTATTTAATACTGACACACGAATTCTCGGTCACTCTATAAAAATGAAAAAAGAATTCTGTTTGAGAGCTAGACAAAACATTCTTAGGGACAGGGTCTTTGATGTTTGGACTGATCTTCCACAAGACATTATTCATTCCCTGTAACATTACTCGAACTCCCATTCGCCGATGATATGGAACACATAGTTGAAAATATTTCTATTATATTAAATATCAACAAAACCTATTTCTTTTAGGTTTTCTCAAATTCAAAGTCTGGCAACGTTGTTCAAATACTCACTCCATGACGTGCATCAAGTTTTATAGTGTAAGACCTATACATGTATGTGTTCATAAAATTGTACATTTCACTACCTGACGATACTTAAAAGAAATTCTTTATTCCAAGATTTTTCTTTTGAACACAAACTTCTCTTGGTCGTTAACTTTTGTTTCTTCTGTACATTTAGTAGAACTCGTAATTCCTCAAATGATTAATCTTAAATCATTTATCTATCGGAATTATTATTTTTATTTAATGGACGAATATATTATAAACAAATAGTTGCATCCGCCACCTGATGGCATTTTAATGTTGTCTAACGACAAAGTTCAATGCCAAGCATTGTCTTTTTATCTAATGGCGTAGGCTACTATTGAATTAAATATTAGAACATGTTCTCAATGTAACTAATCAATACAGACGTAGGTTCCAGATACCTTTCTATCATTATCGGAAAAAAACTAAACATAGGTATTGTGATCGCTTGGATCATACCTATTACCATTTTTAAAGTAGGAGTATAATTTCATTAGTCATGATTATGTAGTTAAATTTCATACCCTTCTCAAATCTCTTCACAGTTCCCATTGTTTTCACTCGTATCTATGAAGTATTTTGTGTTTTTAGCTAGGTGACTATTTTTGTATCACAAAATAGTGTAGGATGTCAAAAAAACCATGCAAGACCACCCATTTATCTTAAAAAATAAAATTAAGCAAGTCAAAGTTTTAAAACAACTTTTGAAAACACATACTGAAACTTTATTAGAGGTTATATATTTATCTCTTCGTTTGTTACAGACCCTCCTCATATGGCGATGAAAAACAATTAGGTTTATAAATTCAGATATTAACGATGATGTAATTAGACAAAGACTATTTTAGAATGAGAAGTAATTAGATTATTTGCCGTTATTCGCAACAAACTTTTTTATTATATCGTATTTATTAGCAATCAAAACCAAAGTTCTATAGGCTAATGTTTTGGCTCTGGAGCATGTAGGTTCTCCTATTGGCATTGCGAGATCTTCTCCAGCGATACGACCTCTTTAATCATTTTTTAGATGTGCTGGCCAGTTTCTTTTGAGACGTCTATCGGCTGGGTGTTCTAGTAGGTGATGAAGTGAGGGGTTGCTATGTGACTGCTTTGTTCCATGATCACGTGCTGTACGAACGGGATTTCTAGATCATGCGTAGTATTCTGGATAGGCTCCTTTGTATAATGGTTGTGTTTGATTTGCATGCATATCCCCAGTGTTGGATGCCATATATCCAAATAGACCATATGACAGATTTGTAGATTAGTAATTTGTTTTCCAGAGACAGTTTCGACTTACTACCAATCAACCAGTCAAGATCCTTTATTCTTAGGTCAATTTGCTTCTTGTTTCTAAGTACCTATATGCTATCTCCAGTTGAGCCTTGAGTCGAGGTACGTTCCTAGGTATTTGGTGCTAGTGGATTGTGGAAGTTGTACGTTATTAAGTGAAACTGGAGGACACTGGCCTTCTCTTAATGTGAAAGTTACTTGGATGGATTTCGACTCGTTCGTTTTGATTCTGCACTCATGTAACCACGCCTGGATATCATTTAGATGTGTCTGGAGAGTGCTAGACGCTGTAGCTGTATATAGCACATATAGTAGCGGTCCAAGAACACTTCTCTGCGAGACACCGGGTTTTATTGGGAAATTGTTGGAAAGGTTTTCGTTCACTCTTGTTCGAAATTCTGCGTCCCTCAGGTAGGACCTCAACTATTTCAGGTAGGTGATGGGGAAATACTTCTTGATTTTGGGAGCCAAACCTTATCAAAGGCTTGGCTAACATCCAGGAAGGCAGCTGTGCAGTACTGTTTGGTTTCCACAGCTGTGTTTATGTTGTGTACTATTCTATGTACCTGCTGAGCCGTGGAGTGCTATTTTCGAAAACCAAATTGGTGGTGAGGTATCCATTCCACTGTTTTGGGGTATGAGTTAATTCTTTGTAGCAAAAATATTTTGGAAATTATTGGTAACAGGCTTATTGACCTATATGACGAAACTTCGTTAGGATGTTTGCCCTCTTTTGGGATTAGAATTATTTAAGCAGTTTTAAAGAGCTTTCGCCAGTCGTTTAAGCGTAGAATGGCATTGAAGGTTAGAGTAATGATCATAATTCATTTCACTGGTAATATTTGTATCATCGTCCAGGAGCTTTTCTTGTGTTTAAGTACTGAATTTCTTGTTGACTTTCGTTTTTAGTTAGTGGGTTGATTGTTGGTATGTTCGCTGGAATGTTATTTACGCCTTTTTCTATTTCAATATTTCAAAAATTTTGCTTGCAATAAATAAAAATCGCTTTGCAAACCTTGTTCTGCAAACAATGTTACAAACTGTCAATAATTTAATCAGTATCTGTATCATCATGCGGCTGCTCAATAAATAGTCGAACTTATATATATATATATATATATATATATATATATATATATTATATATTTTTAAATAATTTTACTTACGCCCTTATGTTGTAGTGCTATTTTATATTATAATTTTTAATTTACCTCAGTTGGGCTGCTGTTTTTATTATGTATTTTTTTTTATTTTAATTTAATATATGTTTTATTATTATTTATGGGCGCCAGAATTGGTTACGCTTACCGCTATACCCAATTCAAAATTATTATCAATTTTACTTTACCTTTTAAATACTGTATCTCAGGGATGAGATTCGGCACTTGACGTTTGCTAGCAACAAGAAACTATAGGTAGATATCAGAGAAAAATAAGACGAACCTGAACAATTGAACATAATTTAATTAATGAGAAAAGATAAGAAATTTTTATAATCAATTAATAAACCAATATTATACGTTTAAATTCATTATTGTATCATTATTACGCAACAACCATATAAACGCTTTCATTACTATAAATATTATTGAAACTCAACAAATAAATTTCGTGTATCATTATTCTTATTCTATGTTTGAATGTACATCCAAAAAAAAACTTTCAATCTCAACCATAGATCTTTAAGTGCGAAAACGTGTAGTGTGCTGTTCTGTTAAATGTTTTGTTTAGTTTACAAAATGGAAGGCAAAGTGATGTGTCTAAGAATCTTTATTATTATTATGCAAAAATCTAGTGAATACTTATTTAATATGAATTTAGTGTTTGTGTCCGTTATTAGTGGAGATTGAACAGTTAATACTAACGTTTAACCAATAAATTGCTACCACAGACAATTAACCTACATACAAAAATATATAAGTGAAATGTTTTTATAGAAAAAGTTCAATATACACGTGGAAAATGTTCATCGTTAGTTATAGAGCATAGCATTGAATGTGCTGTTCTTGGAGGAAAAAATGATCAGCTGTGATCAAACAAAAACGAAGTCCAAGATGTAGGAATGATGATATATGTGGTTAATATCATCAACAGAGTATCTCTATTATAAGATACCTTGGATAACCACCAGAATAATTGTAATAAGGTAATTATAGTTATAGTTCTTACCAAATCTAGATGATTTCACTTATTTTTAATTATACGGAATGTATTTTAATTTATTTACTTTAAAACGTCGTCTGAACACTTTTGATTAATATTTCTGATAATTTATTTAAGTTATTTCAAATTTTAATAGAAATTTGAGGAGATAAAATTTTACACGTCCACCCTCTAATTCATTTTCACGGCGTCTCCTTAAGCTCAAAATCAACAACCTCTTATTGTTTTTAATTTTGTTTTTCCAGTTTATTTGTTGATAAACAAACATTGTTTTCCTGAATCAATATATCTATCCTTGCGTTAGTATAGACGAAATCACTTTGTTTTTATGCATTTCGAAAACCACACCGAACTACACCGTACGAATTACTAACATAACATTGCTTCTAGCGTTGATCTTTTGACCTTGACGTTTGCTAATAATTATAAAAGTTTATGCGATATACGGGGTTTCCGAAAGTGTCTATAAAATATAAAATTGTAATAATCGAATTTTGTTTGAAAATTTATGTGATGATATATACAGGGATCACCACAATTATGTATAATATTACGTTCGACGTAATTTACTTGTTGGTGTTATTTATTTTGCAATATACTTTAAAAGAAAATAGATACTAAATTAAATAGCAATCTCTTAAATTAATTTATCAATTGTATGTGATAGTTAAAAATTTCTTGACACGTTCAACTCATGTCTTTACGGATTATTTCTTTTTTTATTGGATGTTTACTAATGAACTACTAAGATTCACACTATTTGATGATGCTGATTTGATTTAATTTGTCTGATAGATATATTTCACTTTAATATATATATATATATATATATATATATATATATATATATATACATATATATATATATATATATATATATATATATATATATATATATATATATGTATTTAAGCTGCTAACCAATATAATTTATTGCTGACTGATTTAGAAATGTTAGCTGACCAGAAGCTACTAATTCACTAGTCATTTTGGCTGACCGAATACATTTTTCTGTTTACAAAAATAAGAATACTTTGCTAACCGGTTAAATAATAACCCGTTAGAATTTACCAAATAAAGTAAAGTGCAGAAATAAATTGGCGAATTTAAATAATAGATCTTGGATTTCGCCGTGCAAAATTAAGAGCAAATTTCACCTCCTGGTAAGTGTCGGATAGCTTATTCACAACATTTGTCTTTGTGTTCTAAAACTATTAGGAGTTATAAGACATTTTACAACTTATGATGCATAATATATTTCCGCTTTTATTACAGATGTAACTTGTTTATTACCATCATAATAATCTCCAATCAACAATTATCTTCGACATAAAGTTAGGAGTCTGATGTCAAATCCTCTGCTGACATAATGTCAAAGGTCATTATTCGCGAACATCATATTTATCACTTGACATAAAGTAAGGAAGAACAAAACTTACGTTTAAGCTAACTGAAACATATCAGAAGGTGGTGAATCTGGCCCTAAGCCAAGGGCGTAGCCAGGATTTATAACAGGGGGGAGGGGGGGGGCAAACCATGGTCCATGGTCGTCCAAAATGTAAAATTTTAGGATAAAAAGAAAAGGCAAATGAAAGCAAAACTTTGAGATTCTAATTATACTTAAATTAAACTAATAACATTTTTCTTGGGCTTAAACTAAATTTATCCAAAACTTTTTTCACTATGCTGTCCTGATTTTCCTTCCAAAATTTTCGATGCACACTCATGAAACACAACCCAGTGAGGCTGTCATCACCCATTGTACTCCTGAGCCAGGTTTTTACCCTTCGTAGGGTACTGAACGATCTTTCCATGGTAGCAGTAGTGGATGGGAAAGCACTTAATATTAGCAGTGCGTGCCTTGTTGCAGGGAAAAAACATGATCTTCCTCCAAAAGTGCAGCAACTTCAATGTCCTTTAATTTGTCTTCTTCTAAATTCTTTTTGATCCACATATTGTACCACAAATCAAACTCTGCAGAGACATCACCCAACTTATAAAATTCGATGAAAAATTCTACATTATTTTTGAAATCTTTTGAAGCCATTTTGAGCATGCTTGAAGGATAAAGATGAGTTAAAGCAAAAGCAGGTGTATTTTCGTTGGAGAATCTAGCATCCAAAGACGAAGTTAAAGAATCAAGATAGGGGATTATTATTGACCGCTTCCAGTATTCAACTGCAGACTCAGATGGTGGATTACTTCTGTGTATTTTCTTTTGAGTGACTCGTCGTACTGACAACTCAACAACTATTTTCTCTGCGACATCAAGTGATTTTTTAAATAAATCATAAGAAACATTTTCGACATCTTGTCGATCTTCTTTGATTACATCTAGAATATCATCAATATGTTTCTTCACCATAACCAAATCCATACCTTGTAAAACGTTTACAAGGGGTTCCAAAATTGCAGAGTATCTTGCAATTATGTTTAAGCCTAAGATGAATATTTGTGTACTAACTGCACAGTGCAATTGGTAGGCAGATTTTCTTGTTGCATAGTTTCCTTCGACAGATAGATGTTCTATTGCTTTAACAATATCAGTGAAGCTTTCTCTTATATTCCTACCATCTGGTCTCACAGAGCCTTGAAAGATTTAGAACCGATTTCCTACGGGCTGCCGATTCACGAAAGAAGGTTATTGTCTCTTTAACCGTTGCAATTGTGTTTCTTATTTCTGGTAGCTTGCTAATATCATTGACCACAAGATTTAGTCTGTGGCTGGAGCAATGTAAAAATAAATATTTAGCATACTTTTTTAAGAATGGCCTGTACACCACCTTCCTTGCCGTCCATCGTGGAACACCCGTCAAATCCGAATCCCACACAATTATCGGCGGAAAAATTATTATCTTCTAAAAAACTTTGAATTGCGCTAGCGATTGTAGAAGCATCTTGACATTTTAACTCAATGTAGCCTGATTATTTTTTGGCTTTCATCATAGATCCTTAATCCAATAGAAAGCTGCTCTTTTCCAGCGATATCTGCTGTTCCATCAGCCATTACAGCATAAGCATTTGCCCGTTTACAGCTTTCGATTAATTTTTCTTTGATAACTTCACCGCATAACTGTATGATCTCATTTTGAATTGTTGGTGAGGTATAGACTGAGTTTTTTTTACATTTATCCAAGTGGCTCTTTAGCATCTCATCACCAGAGTCGATCCTCAAATTTAAAAGATCAAAGAAAACTCCCTTATTTCCTTCTTTTCGTCTAAGCGATAAATCATGAATTCCACAAAATATTATGCATGAAATAATTGCTGACAATATTTATTTTCTTAAATCGTCTTATGGTGCCCTATTTGCACCTGGACATCAACAGGAGCATTTTCAAGAAACGCTTTCGTAGCAGCCGTTGAAGATTTTTGGAAATGGCTGCCAACGTGCTTTCTACAATCTTCATGTATATCCTTAAATTTCATGTGAGGCCTTACCATAAATGACCCGAAAACTCCTTTAACTGTAGCAATTCTTGGCGGAAATAAAACACAATACAAACATAGAGCACCTTTCAAACGACATGAGTACACCAGCCATTGAGTTATTGAACTAACCAACGATGGTTAAATTTTCTTGAATGACATCAGAAGCAAAATCGTAATTGGATTATGGAACCCAAGGGTTTGTCAACAATTCCTTCTTGTTGTCAGAAGGCAAGTTACTGGCCCAACTAACATAACGACCAATGTCATTTTCATGGTAGCCATCGCGTTCTTCAGTTTGTTTAGAGGTCCGAGTTCCAGAGATAGCTTCATGTAGATTTGAAGAACTACTTTAGCCTCCTCCAAAAATATATTCCGATTTTGATGTTCCGACCATTTTATTTTCATCTTTACCACTATGATTGCTTCCACTACTGTCATCATGAACTTTTTTTCCGTTTTAGAGATTTTTGACCTAAAAATAATAACCTAATATCATTCCTTTCTTAGTCCCTAGTATAAAAATTAGTATAAAACAAAACAACCATGTAATGATAGCTTATAATGTTGCGCGGATATACTATATCTGATGTTAATATTTTTTCTCTAGATTAAAACCACAAAATGAAATTAATAGCACGTATAAAATGCTGTTTGATCTTTAATATGTGAAAATTCACTTCACCGCATAACTGTATGATCTCATTTTGAATTGTTGGTGAGGTATAGACTGAGTTTTTTTGACATTTATCCAAGTGGCTCTTTAGCTTCTCATCACCAGAGTCAATCCTCAAATTTAAAAGGTCAAAGAAAACTCCCTCATTTCCTTCTTTTCCTCTAAGCGATAAATCATGAATTCCACAAAATATTATGCATGAAATAATTGCTGACAATATTGGTTTATTTTCTTTAATCGTCTTATGGTCCCCTATTTGCAACTGGACATCAACAGGTCCATTTTCAAGAAATGCTTTTGCAGCAGCTGTTGAAGATTTGTGGCAATTGCTGCCAACGTGCTTTCTACAATCATGTCCATCCTTGAACTTCATGTAAGGCTTTACCATAGATGACCCCAAAACTCCTTTAACTGTAGCAATTCTTGGCGGAAGTAAAACACATTACAAACATTGAGCACCTTTTAATCGACTTGAGAACACCAGCCATTGAGTATATTGATCTAACCTAACTAATTTTCTTTTCGAGTGAATGGCATCAGACGCAAAATCGTAATTAGATAATGGAACCGAAGGGTTTGTCAACAATTCCTTCTTTTTATCAGAAGGCAAGTTATTGGCACAACTAACATAACGACCAATGTCATTTTCATGGTAGCCATCGCGATCTTCAGTTTGTTTAGAGGTCCCAATTCCAGAGACAGCTTCATGTAGATTTGAATAACTACTTGAGCCTCCTTCAAAAATTGATTCCGGTTTTGATGTTCTGATCATTTTATTTTCATCTTCATCACAATAATTGCTTCCACTTCCACTACTGTCATCATGAACTTTTTTCCGTTTTAGAGATTTTTTACCTAAACATAATAACATAATATCATTCTTGTTCTTAGTTCCTAGTATAAAACAAAACTACCATGTAATGATAGCTTATAATGTGGCGTGGATATACTATATCTGATTTTAATATTTTTTGAATAGATGAGGCTCTTACTTGATGAAGATCCATACTGAACGATGAAATAGAACAATATAATTTGTTTAAAACTTCATTTATTTGAACTAATGTTCAATTTAAACTGTTTGACGCGTTTCACTAACACAGTGGTTTTGTCAAAACGAATGAAGGTTTTAAACAAATTATATTGTTTTATTTCATCGTTTAATATTACTTTTCCGCCCAACCTTTCTATATGCGAGAAAAGTATTAGATAACCCACAAAAAAAGTTGGAATTTTGAAAAAATTTTTAGTTATTTTGACGATTTCCATCAACAACAATACGAAAAAACGGTTTTTAGAAAAAAAATCCTGTGTGTATGTCGTCGTTGTCGTCAGCCACTTTTCCTTACATGTCTTGTTAGCACGATACAGCCTCCGGAGCTCAAGAAGTCACCAATTTTATGATTGAATATTATTCAGGACGTCTCACTGATGAACCATATTGATTTTCAGCTCACCAGAGCCAATACAACAGGTGCTACAGTACTTTAAGTACGATATTTTTGTCATTTTTGGAGAAGTTTCAGTTTGTTGGCACGATACAGCCTCCGGAGTATATAGAAGTGACCAATTTTATGATTAGATATTATTCAGGACGTCTCAAAGATGAACCCTATTGATGTTCAGCTCATTAAAGCTATAGTCTATATAGAAAGGACAAGGAGTAATAAATCATTCATTTAAGTAGATTTCATAGACGTACCAAAATATATTTTAAGAGGGTATACCGTAAGGTACATTTTGTATTGAACGAATGAGTTGCAGCTATGCTAAAGAATATACGATTTAGGTCAGAGGTAACGGGATGTACTAATTTTAA
Source organism: Galeruca laticollis (assembly GCA_963921935.1). Classification (NCBI taxonomy): domain Eukaryota; kingdom Metazoa; phylum Arthropoda; class Insecta; order Coleoptera; family Chrysomelidae; genus Galeruca; species Galeruca laticollis. The sequence continues at coordinate 211,331,812 of OY998176.1, forward strand.
TAAAAAAAAGTGATAGAGGTAGAGGTCATTCGGAAGCAAAAAATGTAGTTCATTATAAAAAAATTCTACAACTTCCTCAGGACTAAGATACATAATACCGAAATGTACTTTTAAGTATTCGCCAATTACAGAACCTTTCTGTCTGTACTCTTGTACCAAATGAAACTCCTGAATCTTACGAAACCAAGCTTGACAGAGATGAAATTTACAACCAAAAAGAATTTGATCTCTGCCAAAACATTCATATGTAGCGTTATGAATGCTTAGTTCAAAATCTACTAAGACTTCTTTAGGTTGAAAATTTAAGCCTACTTCTTTACATTTTTATCTTAAAATTAAAAACAAATTTGAATATGTTTGACTTGATTTGTCCGGCAGCAAACAAAAAACAAGAGGTACGTAATAGCCGTTTTTAAAACCATGAATGGTAAACATTTGGTAAAAAAAATTGGACAGTATTTAAATGTCCCATCCATCAAAATACAATCCGAATTACATAAAAAATTAAGGTTGGAAAAACAGGAGAACACAATAATTTTAAATACCTGGTCTGCTGTTAATAGAAATTCCTCTTCTCGGTTCGTTCGTAATTGTAATTCACGAACACTATTAAATACTTCTTCCTGATTTTTAGGCAATAGTGTAAGTGCATCAACATCCTTCCCCTAATCCCCTAAATATCGATCAAAACAATCAAGATTTCTTCAAAATATTTAATTCAAGAAATCTTTGAAACCTTTCAGAAATATACATAATTCTATGGGCCTCCGATTTTATCTATTATAAACCCTAATGACTCTAATAGGATTAAACTAAATGGTTGCGGCACAGTTCGAACATTTCAGTAAAACTCAAATTGATACAAGTCAGGTAAAATTTTATTTTGTGGCAGAGTTCGGATATGCGCGTTTATTCATAATATTTTTTATTTGTATTACTCCTATATGTAGTGTTTGGGGAATTTTTCTCAGAAATTTTAAATCGCAAGTGGCCTACTGTAATCGGCTTAATACGATTACACCTATTTACAGATTATTCGATTATTGAGAGGGATTTTCCAAACAACCCAGTTTTCTTAGAAACATTATCGGGAATATTATTTTAAAAGAAAGTAGGTACATTAAATCAGTACTTAGTATTAGTTCTTTGAGTAAAGTTGTATGGTTGTCATAATATTGTAAACAGTTGGAATATATTTAAAACATTTGTTGAATGTTAATTGTGCAAGTACCAAACAATGTCGATAAGCCAAGGACCATATAAACGACCAAAAACAGGTCCATTATCTTTAAATGAAAAAACTCTGATATTGAATTGTTATATATCATTGAAAAACAAGGATCCAAGTGCAAGTGTTGATGATATTGTGGAATTAACGGCTGCTATGTTGTGTGTTGCTAAATCAACAATTTATAGATTACTAAAAGAAAGCAAGAATGGAACTCTTCAACCCCCTAAAACTCCTTCAGGCCGAAAACCAATTGAGATCGATGAGTCATTAAAACAAAGACTAAGGCGTAAAGTCCATGGATTTTACTTACGAAAGGAAATTCCAACACTTGACAAAATTATGACATCAGTGCAAGAAGATACGGACTATCCAAAATTCTCCAGAATGACAGTATGCAAACTTTTGAAAGATGTGGGTTTCAGATATACAAAACATAATAGAAAATCTCTCTTGATAGATAAACCGGAAATAGTTTTTTGGAGAAGAGACTATTTAAGAAGCATTCGACATGCCAGAAAACAAAATTTGAAAATCTTCTACTTAGACGAAACATGGATAAATGCTGGATATACAGTTTCCAAATCTTGGCAAAATGAAAACATTCAAAGCGGAAGGCAGGCATTCGTGGAAGGTTTGTCGTTAGGTTTGCAGCCACCATCTGGAAAAGGAGAAAGACTTATCATTGTCCATGTTGGAAGTTCTGAAGGTTTTGTTGATGGTGGATTATTAACTTTTATTTCAAAACGCACGGGGGACTATCACGAAGGATATGAATGGGGATGTCTTCGAGGAATGATTTGTTCAAATGTTGGATCTGATTTCAAGAGGGGCTGTTATTGTTATGGACAACGCAAGTTACCATTCACGGTTACGAGAAGCATTGCCCACAAGTCGTTGGCGTAAAGCAGAGCTTTTGGAGTGGCTTATTTCGAAAAATATTAAGTTTCCAAAAGATCCACTAAGGAAAGAATTTTACAGAATTGCAAAAATGAACAAGAATAAATACAAAACCTACATTGTAGAAGAAATGGCTTCTTCTCGTGGTATATCAGTTCTTCGACTTCCCCCTTATCATTGTGAACTTAATCCCATAGAATTAATATGGGCTCAGGTAAAGGGGGAAGTTAAAAAAAAATACTACTTTTAAAATAAACGATGTTGTGAAATTGTTTGAGAGTGCTGTAAGTCATGTGAGTAAGGAAAATTGGACAAACTGTATCGAGCATGTTATCAAAGTAGAGGCAAATATGTGGAAAATTGACAATATTTGTGATGATTTAATCGACCCTATTATTATTAATGTCAACAACGATTCTTCCTCTTCCGAGTCGGATATAGAATAAAATGTAAGTAATAAATGTATTCCAATAATTATTTCTTTTCATTTTTTATTATATTATAATTTAAAACGTATTTTTTCCCAAAATACACACCACTGCATTGCGTTATTGCTTATCTGCTAATCCTTTAACAATGAATAAACCCTAAACTTTGCTACAACTGAAACAAATACGGGGTCGATCTACCTGGTTTTTAGATTTACGGAAGAAATGTAATTTAAAGTAAGAGATTTATCAAAAATTTCATGGTGCTCCCTGTAAAGGTTTTGCATACTTAATTAGGGTTTATTACTCCTCGTACTTTTTGTACATACTATAGTACAACGGGTGCTATGGTACTTGATCATTTTTGGAGAATTGTCAGTTTGTTAGCACCATACAGCCTCCAGAGAGTATACGATTGATCAATTTTATGATTGAATATTGTTCAAGGTGTCTCACAGATGTAGCCTATTGATTTTCAGTTGACTAGAGCGAGTACAGCGGGTCCTATAAATCCAGATATACTAAATTTTTGTTTATTTTTGGAGAAATTTCGGTTTGTTAGCACGATACATCCCCCGAAGTGTATACAAGTAACACTTTTATTATAGAATATTGCTCAGGGTCACAGATGCGGAAAAGTTAGTTTTAATCTTTAAACCCGTTTATTTTTTCTCTAGATTAAAATACCAAAATGAAATTAATAGCACGTATAAAGTACTGTTTGATCTTTAATATGTGAAAATTTGGAGTTTTTATATTTAGTCTCATTTGAAATATCATCTGTCAAAATCGGTGCATTATTGTAATGTTTGTTATAATTAGATTAGAAGGCAAAAAAGTCGGCATCATAATAATGAAAAATATATAAAATTATAATAATAATGCACAACATATTTTGCCAAAGCTAATAAAAATTGTTTCACAAAGATACAAGCAAAGAGTAAAGAGCAATTGGCAATTTTGTAAAGGGCTAGTCAAGATATTTTGTTCACGAAATGTCTTTTTAAAATGTTTAATTTGAATTTTAAAATACAACTTTATTGTTACAGAGTTACAAACAGAATGTCGATAAAAATGTGAGAACAGTACCAAGTTAGTTTATAATTAGATGCTGACATTCTGACAACTAATAAATGGATATGATACATGATATGATATTATTATATAATATGCAAATTGGCTTCACATAACTCCTCCCTCCTTAAGATAGAACAACGCCGTCAAAGGGGTTGTTTTGTTGGGGTTGGTGGTTAGCTTCTTAAGTTTTAAATATCTCCAGAGTATATAAGTTACGGCAGCTAGTATTAGGAGTGATAGAAGGCCGGGAATATTCCATACTGCGGGGTGTGTTTCTTGATTTTGTATTGGCTTCGTTAATTCAGCTTGGAGTTTCAAATCTTTAATGGATTGAAGATCGATTGCTTCTAATTTTATAGGTACTTCTGTGGATTTTTCTGTTTTCGTGAGTTCCCATTCGAATTTTGGAAGTATTAATGGATTTATTGCTGTTATTTCTTGGATATTACTAAATGTAGAATTTTCGGTCCTAATTTCACATCCTGCGGGGATTTTGAATAAAGTATTTTGTTTAACTAATAAAATGCGTCTCTTCTTACAGTTCGATTCAATCTTGATCGGCACACTTGAAGATAAGGCTAGGATGAACTGGTCGTTAATTCTTTCAATCAGCGGGTGAGCCAAAATTGCTGAGCTTGCTCGACAGGTGGGTTTTTCAGCTTTCAAAATTGGGATGATGCAAGAGTCTGGACTGATATCTTCGTGATTTTGGCATAGATAAAGGTCGTTCAACTTCGGACATGGGATGTCTTCGTATTGATGACTACTTGTACCAAGTATCAAAAAGGATTTGTCGGGAATGATTATGGATTTATGGTAGGGTAGGCTAATAAGACGAAAAGTTTGGTAATTATCAATTTTTAAGATAGGTAGATGTATTGCGAAAATAATATTAGTTTTATTAATTAGAGTTTGTATACCGACTAATTCGTAATAATGAAATGGATTTTTGAATTTAAGGATTTATTTTCTCCGTAAAGATTAATGTGGATTAGCATTTGGTGGTATGAATCCAGAAATTGAAAAGTTAATGTCGAGCGAATACGTAAAACTTTTAGAAGAACAAAAAACGAAAGAAAGAAAATAGTGTAACAGATAGCGAAATGGCAGAATTTTAGTGGACAGTATAGAGAAAGATTCGACAAAGAGAAAAAGTTCAAGGCGAAGGAAAAATTTATACAACCAGAAAGAAATGAGAAACTCCGAGTCATCTAACATTTCCATTATTCGTCATTGAACTTCGTTTTTGTGTATAAAAGAATAGCAGTAACATTTGGTATGGATGGGTATTTCGTCATATGTTTTTATTTAGTGTTTTATCTCGTTCGTAAAAGTTAGTTTGTCTTTGTCATCTATCTTTTTGAAATCGTAACAAAATTCAAATTATCGGTTATAATTAAGTTTTGAATATTTTCGTTAGAATTTTGTGAATAATTATTCTGTAATATATCCTCGGTATCATAAAAATTAAAATTTTGTTTTAGTCTTTTATTACAATTTCAACACCTTTATCACTGCAGTTTATTATTTCAGTTTTAGCAAAACCGTTTCCTGCAATTGTAATCGTTTCCGGGAAATAAAGGTTATCTACTTCTTGACTGGGTATTATGATTTCTTCGGTATAACAGCTGACTGGGACTTTTACGGCAGCTACGAGTATCTTGTGGGAATCGACAGATATTTTGAAATAGTAAATCGGAATTTGAATAACATTATTTTTTAGGATATTATTTTCAAAATCAAAACGTAATTTAAGATTTTTAATCACGTTTAAACCTATGAGGCCGTCAAAATAATTGTGAAACTTAAATAAAATATATGGTATTCTACAGGGTGATTTAAATTCAGGGCAAGCTGGAATTTCTGCTTTAAATTTTGCGTCTTTATCACCTGCTACTATTGTAATTCTATTTGTTTCTTGAAAAATAGTATTAGGAAAGCGATGATAGGATCTAATATTGATTGCATACTACCGTATCAACTAGGAGTTTTATCGGAGGATTGTTGATTTTTATATACGGTAATTCAGAGCTGCTACAATAAGAAAATATTTCGTTTACGTTAAATTGTCTTCCAGGCTCGTCTTCCAAAAATTTTGATTCTTATTATTTACAGAGTCGTCATTATACGTGGCGGGATCTATGTAATCGGGATCAATGTTATGAGTTTGGCTTTCGACGTTGTAAGGATATAACTCAAAGTCTGGGTAATTAATGTTCGAATCAAGTGAGTCTGATTCGGTTTGAATTTGGTGCAGTTCTTGCGAAATAAAATTTCTAGGATGAGTGGATCTAAAATAGTTATTTGGTTGATTAGGCTTAAAAATGTTTTTCGAGTTTATTGACATTGGTTCTGGTCTATTTTCTGGAGCATTACCAGTGGGTGCAAAAACATTTTTTGGTTGTCCAAATACTTGTCTATTGGTTGGGTAATTTCTACTCATTTGTCGAGGTTGGATTTGAATTAGTTGATTAGCAAATTGGTTAGGGTTTATGTAATTATTTATTTGGTCATTTGAGTTTTGTAGTGGATTTTGATTTCGGTAGTTAAAATTAGTTTGAGGTGTTTGTTGGAATTGTTGTCTGGGCAATTGATTTGGATTGCTAGTATAACTCCATTGATGGTTATGATTATTTAATACTTGTCTATTATAATTTTCTGAATTTATGTTAGTTTTCGAATTATTTTTAAATTTAAAATTATTTGTAGAGTAATTAAAATTGTCTTCTTCTATAATAAATGTAATAGCGGCTTCGATTGAAGCTGGATTCTTAATTCTAATTGTTTGTTGTAGCAAACCGGTTAAATTTCTAATAAGCGTTTTCAAAGCCATTTGGTCGTATTGTCTACGATATATTTCTTTAGTATTAACAGGCATTTCTGTTAGTGAAAAACTATTAATTCTTTGAACCAGGTGGCTTTTTAACACTTGTAGTCTTCTAGCAAAATCTAATGTTGATTCGTTTTTAAAAGGATGGGCCATTAAGAGGTCCTGCTCCAAACATTCTAGTGATCTCTTATCGCCAAAACATTGTTCTAATGCGTCTTTTAATAAATTCCAATTATCTAGCTCGGTTCTATAACCAACTAAAAGATTTGCTCTTCCTACTAATTTAGAACGAATTGCTCGTAGAATATAATTATTAATAACTATATTACCTACATTACTATATGTATCTATAAGAAATTGGCAATTCTCTATAAATTGTATCATTATTATTAGCCATACTGTTTGGGTTAATATTACTACCACTAACGTTTTCTTCTAAATTTAATGAATTATTGAAACTTGAAATCAATTCTTCAATATTTGTATCAGAATCGTTCATTAATAAATTAACAACTATATATGTATATATTTTATATTAACTAATGTACTATAATTGAAAAGTAAAGTATATTTCCAACCGGGAAATATTTTACCTATCTTAAAATTAGGAAGGTGTAATAGGAAAACTCGGTACTTACATGTACTTCTTGGAGTTCTCCCTACGTGATCCTGTTTGCCCCTGGATGGTGTAGGTTGTCGTCTAAGAGTTGAAACTCACGTTAAGTCTTTTCACAGAACCGGTCTCGATGCCGTGACTTCCCGAAAATACCTAACTACGACTATATCCTAATGACTGCGCCAGTTAAGATATTTTGTTCACGAAATATCTTTTTAAAAAGTTTAATTTGAATTTTAAAATACAACTTTATTGTTACAGAGTTACAAACAGAATGTCGATAAAAATGTGAGAACAGTACCAAGTTAGTTTATAATTAAATGCTGACAACTAATAAATGAATATGATACATGATATGATATTATTATATAATATGCAAATTGGCTTCACATAACTGGCTGCAATTAATTTTTTTTCCAAACGTTGCGATACAAAAACGGCCGACAATTAAAAAAAATTTTTGAACCATAATTAACATCGGATATAACATATGTACATTATGAGCTATCATTACATGGTAGTTTTGTTACTTTTCCGCCCAACCTATCTAATATGCGAGAAAAGTATTGGTTTACCCCAACAAAAGTTGGAAATTAGAATTTTTTTTTTTAGTTATTTTTACGTTTTTGGAGAAGTTTTAGTTTGTTAGCTCGATACAGCCTCCGGAGTATATACAAGTGATCAATTTTATTATTGGATATTATTCAGAGCGTCTCAAAGATGAATCCTATTGATATTTAGCTCACTAAAGCCAGTACAACGGATGCTATGGTACTTGAACTAACAAATTTTTGTCATTTTTGGAAAATTTTCAGTTTGTTACCACGATACAGCATCCAGAGAGTATACGATTCATCATTTTTATGATTGAATATTGTTCAAAGTGTCTCACAGATGTACCCTATTGATTTTCAGTTGACTAGAGCGAGTACAGCGGGTCCTATAAATCCAGATATACTAAATTTTTGATTATTTTTGGAGAATTTTCAGTTTGTTAGCACGATACAGCCTCCAGAGAGTATACGATTGATCAATTTTATGATTGAATATTGTTCAAGGTGTCTCACAGATGTACCCTACTGATATTCAGTTGACTAGAGCGAGTACAGCGGGTCCTATAAATCCAGATATACTAAATTTTTGGTTATTTTTGGAGAAAATTCGGTTTGTTAACACGATACATCCCCCGAAGTGTATACAAGTAACAATTTTATGATAGAATATTGTTCAGGGCCACAAATGCGGAAAAGTTAGTTTTAATCTTTAAAACCGTTTATTTTATTTGGTGCTGGTCCAGCAACCAATTTTCAAATTTTTGGACCATTTCTAATGGAATGACGCAAAATTTTTAATTAAAAATTCAATTTTCTACTAAAATTATTTAACTTACCTTTTTGTAACCAATTTCTTATATCCATATTGTCTTTTCTGTCTCTTTATTCTGCGGTTTATTATTGTTACGGATTTTCCCTCTTGTTTCTCGTGCCTCGCTTTCTATTCGCCATATGCAATTTCGTATGCTTCACTATGTACTGTACTGTCTGACTTTGCGCCGGATAGGCAACTAACTTTATATACCCTTTTGAGCCTAGAAATTGCCAGAACATTCGCATCGCCGGTTCTCGTATATTCCTCACTTGTATCTCGATTTTCTCGAATTCGAAGAAAACGAGTGGCGTTTCGTTACACTTTTAAATAGGACACTGTCGCTAGACAAGATCACTTACACACCAACTCAATAGTTGTTACAAGAGTATTTATTTTTGATTGTGATGTAGGATTGTGTATTGAACTTTTCAAAATATTTCACACTAAAACTACTTATTGAGTAAATTTATTTTAATTAATTAATAGGATTAAAAAATGTAGTTAAATGAAAACAAAAAGAAAGTGACAATTTTTTTACCGTTTTTCTCAAAAATGTCCGACTGTGTGGTGGTTGAATCGAACACTAAAAATTGACGTATCCTGAGAGTAAATCGAGCACTCCTTTTTATCTAATTCTGGTGTGGGACAATTCTGGTGTGCACCAACGCATAGATCGAAAACGCTATTAATATATATTTAGAACTATGTCAGTTTTTCAAACAGCTTTGTTTTTTGCTGATGAAATATATTTTAGTGACAAAGGACACGCGAATAATTTTATTCATTAGAGCTTATTAATTGATTTTAAAATGTTCATAAAAGCAACCAAACGACCAAAACAACAAACAATATATATAAAACAGATAACAAAAAAAAATATGCAGAACAGAAAAATATGTATATTTTTGATTTAATTTTTTGTTTATTAAAATTAAAAAATTATTTAATTTATTTTTGCTTCCAGAGGGGCGACAGTCGCCCTTCCCTGCCCTTAACTGGCTACGCCCATGCCCTAAGCCATATATTACGCACTGTTTTGTTGTGTGGAACATACACAAACAATTTGTTACGAGTTTTTATTGATGTATTATCACACGAAGGGACCACACACCACTTATTTATTAACTTTACTAACCATATTTAACACGCTATTTAACTGAATCGTTAATTTTGCTCTTATGTTTACTGTTATTATACAGACGTGACATCACAAAAGTCTCCATGAAGTCTGCAAGTATTTTGGCGCGAATTTAAAATATAAATTGATAAAAATATTTTTCTAAAAATGCCTTCTTTTCTTGTGGAAATATAACATTTTTTGGAAGTAGAAACTGCTTCCGTACGTATTAAAATAGTGTTTCAATGTTAGTCATCACATATTCCTGGAAACAGTCGGCCAACACCGACTTTCCGTAATTTTTTTATTTATATGTGTAAATCAACAAAAGAATATCATGGTTACAACAATGAATTATCAACAGATCGTAATTTTTTAGTAAAATTGTGGTATTTAATGAGAAGCGATGAAAAAGGGTCAATGTCGGACTCGAGGTTAACCAGTAATGCATTCTTATCTGAGTTAATTTATATCCGAAATAAACATAATTGTATTTAAGAGTAATTCATTCAATAACCGTATAGCCTTGGTTGGTTCATTTTAGTTGATGTTTTATTTTCAATTAATTGTATTAAGTTAAGAACATAATATAGTATTTTTAATACCTCTTCAAAGTTAACGTATGCGGTTTCTTAAAAAAGAATTTAAATCGTTAATATTCAACATAACAGATTGAACAAGGCTTCAAAATATTCTAATGTTAAAGGCCAAAATTGTGCCGAAATGTCACAAATATTCCTGTTTCTTTAAAAAAAGAAAGCGAAATCAAGAAAATGTATTAATATATAAATAAAAATGAACTTATCGCAAAACTTGAAAACCAATTTAGCGATTTCTTTTAAGAGGGGCCTCACGTTTTAGGAACCTGAAAACAGTTGGCACCCGTGATTTGCAACAAAATTTAGGTCATTTTGTACACAACAAATCTAAAGAACGCAGGGAAATTAAGTGTTGAAATTTTAACACAATATAACATGGACCTTTGTCTTGGGGATCAGGTATTTTAGTTGAGTTTTATATTGTTATAAAAAAGATATAAGCCATTAAGTGATGGTGTGATTTTGACAGTTTTGACAATTTGTGGTCACCAATCTAGACACCAAAACCTGATCCCCAAAAGGAAGCCTAGTGAATTCGATTCTGAAAATATAAAATCTCAAACCATTGTATTTTTTGAGATTTGTTGTGCGCAAATTTTTGCAAACGAACATCTTTTTACTTTAGTTCAACCGCTCCACCGTCTTGATGCATGGCGCTGTATAGAACTCAATGACTGAAGACAACGGTCAATTCATAGACAAATATTATTATAACTTTCTCTATGGGTCAAACGCTGTTGTCATATGTTTTGTGTTCATAAAAATATCCCAAATTTATAGTTTAGTGTGTATTGTATTTGTAAGTGATTATAATTAAGTAATGTTCATGCTAAATAAGTAAATTTGTGCTTCGTAAATGCTATTTATATTTACTCTACAAGATTGTGTTTAGTGTAGCCTAGACATAAAATAATCCACAAATATTTTTTGCTGTTGCTAGTGTCCAAGTTCATATCGATAATATCGTTCCTCATGAAGATCAAGATGTTGATGAAGATGACGAAAATGTTGAATTAGGCATAATTAGAGATAGAATAGCGTATGCATTACCATTATAGAATAATTTACCATTCACCACTTTTAATTAAGATATTTGTATAACATATCAATAAAAATCATTACCAGTATCTTTTATTAATTAGAAAACTACAGTAGGTAACAAGTACTAAATAAATTATAAAATTACAAATATGTAAATAAAAAAATATCCCCTTATGTTATAAACAAAAATTAAAAATAACTTTACAAACAGTACAACAGAAATAAAATGTAAAATAAATACATAAATATATTTAAAAATAACTTTGGAAACAGTAAGTACCACAGAAATAAAATGTTAACTGTAAAATAAATACTGATATAAATATACTTGAAAATAACTTTGGAAACAGTAAGTACCACAGAAATAAAATGTTAAGTGTAAAATAAATACATACATAAATATAATTAAAAATAACTTTGGAAACAGTAAGTACCACAGAAATAAAATGTTAACTGTAACATAAATACCTACATAAATATAATTAAAAATAACTTTACAAACAGTACAACAGAAATAAAATGTAAAATAAATACTGATATAAATATACTTAAAAATAACTTTGGAAACAGTAAGTACCACAGAAATAAAATGTTAAGTGTTAAATAAATACCTACATACATATAATTAAAAATAACTTTGGAAACAGTAGAAAGTTGAGTGAAAATAAAAATTAACTACATAAATATAATAGAACATAAAAAATTACAAGAGAGAATCTGAATTACAATGACACTCCTTTTTTACAAGTTCCCTAAGTATAAAATTTTTCTCCACAATTAGCCTGTTTCTTTTCGTTAATTCTTCTAAACGTTCTCTGTCAATTTTTAGTTTATCTTCATAATATAATTTTCTATCAGATCTTATATACTGCAGGGTTGATTGTTTTTTAGCAGCTCGTGTTTTTTTTTCGATTAACTTTTGTTTGTGTTGGTGGTACATCAGGCTCATTGTTTTCATTTACTAATTCTTCATCACATGTGTCAACTAAATTATTATCCATTGTTTCATTGGATAATATGAGTTCTGGATATACATTTTTCTTTTTTCCAAATATCTCGTTCATTTCGTTTTCATACTCGAAATATTTTCGTCCTCTACCTAAAGCAGAATAATTCACAAACTGTTCCAACTGTATTCGTTTATTTCCAACCAAATAACAGTGCAGGACACGCGTTTGCGCAAAACAAGCTGATTAAACGATGCAATATATGGTTTTCGAACAAAAACCGTGGTTGGAACAAACCTATTATTAAATTGCACATGTCCTTCCATGCAATATGTAATGCACCTTGTATCAGGTGATAATAGTTATATTTTTCAATTATCACTATTATATATTCATCAAAATGAATTATGCAATTCTTGTCTTTTGAGAGCGGTTTTAATTTTTCTTCATTCAGATATTTCAAAGGTCACTTCACTTCAATTAAGCATTTTTCGCTAACAAACCTATATTATCATTAAAACAGGGTTTCAAGAGAATGTTGAAAGATGGTTTGATGATACTAGAACAACAATCAGTATTATTTATCTCATATATTCACATTAATCAAATAATCCAGTAAACATAACCTCAAACATAGCTTTTAAAATTAAAAAATACGGATTACAGGATAATTTACATTATCATAATTATAATTTTTGATATCGGATCGATACGATTACTTACTTTTTAACAATTTATTCCTTTCAAAAACATTTATGAAACTCTTCAATAATCAAAAATCTACAATCAAATGGAAATTATGTCAACAAATATTGTTTGGATTCGTGTATATAATATTCTTTTATCTCTATGCATAGCTGTGCTGTGTTTTGGATGCAACATAAAAAACAGGGATAAGGTTTTCTGCGCTCACAAACAGTTGAAATATTTGAAATCAAAACATTCGAACAGAGATGCGTTTCTTTGAGCCGTCAAGAGTGGAAAGACAAAGAGAGAAAATATATTGAATAAGTAAAAGCGGATTCAGTACTACTATCGACATCTATCGTAAATATTTTGAACCAAATAATTACTAGATTAGCAAATAGTATTGTGTAGGTTTTTAGGTTTATACACCTGTGAGGAGGCCCCTCTTAAGTATGCCTTGAAGTTAGTGGAAGGTTCTTATAAGGAGAATAATGTATTAGGTAGCGTCGCTAGAAAGATTTGATACTGCTGCTGACGTCACAATGCTGCCGACTCATGAATTTCGCAGTCTTCCTCTAGTAAAATGTAAAAATAATATCTTTATTGCTAAGAAAGATGAAACCATATAGGGTACTTCTGAGCTCAAAATCAGGTATAAGACGTCAGAAATAACCGAACAGGTTCAGTTGATATTGATGGTGAAATTCGTAAATAATACTGAGTTTATACCAACTAAAAATAAACCTTCATTGTTACGCCCATATGTTCCGTGTAAACAACGAAGGTTGCCCTTGGCAGCGGATGATTGCCGACTTGTCCGTGAGTTCCTTATAAAGATATTTGAGTGAGATCGGCCGCTAATTGGCTGGAGCGAAAAAGCGCAGTGAATGCGGGCAGAGGGAGTTTTAGCATTTTGACAGAGTAGTGAATAATATGTCATAACGAACTATTGGTTTTTAAATGGATGAACAGCCTAATTTTACTAATGAAATACTATTCGGAAACGTAAACTGCAAAATTGATTTTATTGTCAAACTTGACAGACAACAACAACAACTTAAAAACAAAAATATCACACAGAGAGATCACATCTACAAATCTGGCGATCTTGAATATTTCTTTCTAACACCCACACTCGACATATTATTCTTCGATGAGTCCCATTGATGTTTTGAGACGTTGAAACTTTTCTTTGGGGAGAGGCTTTGTGAAAGCATCAGCAATAATATTTGAAGTTTCACAATACATGAATTGAATTATATCTTTGTGAACTAAATCACGTAGATGATGGAATCTGACATCGATAAGTTTTGTTCTGCAACTAGACTTTTCATTGGTTGCTAGCTTGATACAACCTTGATTGTCTTCATAAAGGACAGTTGCATTTTCACAAGGTATTCCGAAATCTTCTAAAAGTCTTCTTGACCAAACTATTTCCTGGCTTGCTAAGGCCGTTGATATATATTCAGCCTCTGTATCCATTGGAGTAGCTACACATGAGGAACTTTCCAATCCATTCTCTTTGAGAAGGATATCAATTTTTGAATTTTGATCCAGTAGAAAGGTTCCATCTTCAGTTCTTTGAACCCTGATCTCCAAAAATGATGAAATATTTCCTAAGTTGACCGTTTCGAAACTCTCATTGAAGTTATCTCCAATCCATTGTATCACTTCATCATTTTCATGACATATACACAAATCATCAACATATAACGATACATATAGTATAGTCCCTTTCTTCATTTTCATACAGAGGCACTGATCATTTTTACTCTGTTCAAATCCACATTCCAAAAAGTTTCCGCTTATAGTATCATTCCATGCTTTCGCGGATTGCTTCAAACCGTATACTGCCTTGTGGAGTTTATATACAAGATGGGAATCATTTTCATTTATATAACGTTCTGGTTGAGACATATAAATCTCTTCATTCAACATTGAATCCCATTGAGCACTTATGGGACATACTCCAACGACGAATTACTCCACTTATGGGCAACATTCACAATGAGTTTCAGTTTTGAGAGCTTCTGGACACAAATACCTCAAGCAGATATTAACAATGTAATTTTGAGCACGAATGCTAGATGTAGGGCTGTGATAAATCAACATGGTGGCCATACTTTATTTTATGCTCAATTTTTGTGTTTTTTGTATGTTTTTTGACATTTGAAAAAACAGTGGTTTTTAGAATATTTTTTTGTTCAGTTTTCTGGTATTTTTTGCAAAAAAGTTCATGTTTATGACATATTAAACCACAATCTAAACTATAAATTTTGTATTACATTTTCAAGTTGGTTACAGGTAAAAACACGACTACTTATAAAAATATACCTTGACTTTTGCGTTGTGTGTACATATATACACATATATAAATAAAAATTGACATAAAAACATCGTAGATATAGAAAAACGGTTTCAATTATCTATTTTTTTTACTAATGAGTGTTTCAATTATTTGTAATGACTTTGTCGGTCATTAAAATTAAGTTTGTGTGTAAAAAATGAGCAGATTGTTATCCATTATTATCTCTTATATTTCAGTAGTCTATCAGTAAAATATGTTTAGTGTTTTTTTAAAAGAACTACGCTAATAGTCATGGCTAAAAAAAATTCATTATGATACATATAGATAACATTTTAGACATAGTTTAACAGGATCATTTATTCAATTACTGTTTTAGCTTTTGCCTAAATTAGTTCAGTTGAAATGAACTCGCTGAGGCTGGGACGTAAGTGATATATACGATTATTTTGATAAATTAACTCCAATGTTAAAATGTCAGATACCTGGAAATGTTTTGTCACCTTGACATCTATAAAAAAGGTGCATCCTTTTTTATCGGTTAAAAACTTCTCTCTTCCTCAATATCTAGTATGCGGACGTCACTTTTACTCAATGATAATCTGTGTGATAGATAGTGAATCTTGAAAAATCTTGGTTTTAAGAAGCAAGTTGGAAGAGTTTTGGTGTCCCGACAGTAGTGGGCTTAGTTAATGCTGAAATTGCCAATTTTGTTTTTTGTTCGGGCCAACATGAGAACAAATCTAGTTTTAAGGCACAAAAAATGAATTACGAACAGAAGAGGGGAGATATTTTCTAGAATGAAAGCTTGTTTCCGTTGTCTCAAGATACGTCACCAAGTCAATAGGTGTAGAAGGCGGTTAAGGTGCATTGCGTGCCAACGTTCTCATGAAATATGTTTATGTCCGGAGTTGCCTCAGCATAAGAAGCATGACATCCAGATAGTAACCAAAATCAATCCCGAGTTCAGCCTCCACCTTTAGCAGTGAAGTGAATCAAAACCTATCAAATTAGACTAATAGTCACGTATTTTTACAGACTCTGCAAGTGACATTAAAAGGATGCAATGGTTTTAAGAAAGTTAGCGATTGGATTAATAGTGCGTCCCAGAGATCATCTATTTTGAAAGAAACTGTAGTGCAGCTGGGTTACTCTTATAAACGTTCTGAGAAGTGAATTCACTGTTTATTTGGAGACAAGGAGTATACTAAGAGCCACGGTTGCTATCATTTTACAGTTGTTAATGGTGATTTTTCATTTATAGACTAGGAGATGGTGACAGAAAATGTTCTCCCATTTTCTCCTGCATGCCTTTTTAGGAATTGATAACTAACCCTAAAATATGAAATATAGAGGGGTTACGAGCCCTTGCGCGCTTGTACGTCATAAAGAAAATGGCTTCTCTTCGTGTGAAGAATTTTAGTATTTTTCCGTGACATTATATTGCATGCCTTTGTAATATAACGTAGTTGGAACAAATTTAAGCTATAATCATTGATGGCATGCAATTCGCAACGGCCGACGGGGCTCAAAGGGTTACGTAGAAATGAAAAAAAAATAGAACATTTCCGTGTTTACAAATTGCATACCGTTGTAAAAAATTAGTTTTTTTTTATCTCAAAAATACTCTACGAAAATTGGTATGCACCCCTCGTATGACCAAGGGTGGAAAATATTAGAAACATGTTGTGAAAATTCAATACAACTATTCCGTGATTTCAAACTATTTCTAATAAAGATAAATATTAATTTTATGACCAAATAATTCTGAAATACAAATGGCATGCATGTTGCACATTATCATTATATTATAAATAATAACAAAAGTTGCAAAAAATTTAATAAACATTTCCGCGTTTTTTATTTGCATGCCGTTTTGTATTTTATAAAAACATATTATTTTAAGTATATACCGAAAATGACATGCGTATTAAATATCACGATCGTATTTTACGCACGCACACTGTATCAAAAATTATTTTTTTTTGTAAACTAACACAACATCTTTTATTCTTATTATTCTTATTATTATTCTTATTATTCTTATTATTTTTATTATTCTTATTATTCTTTAGATACTACTTCTCAAATATGTCGGACAATGATGAGCCAGAAGAAACCGTTAAAAAAGATGTTTTTTGGGTTGTGCTATTACAGTTTCAATTATTTCTTTTACTGCAGATACGTTAGCATCTTATATAGCGATTTTAGAGCAGAGAAAAAAAGCATTCGCTAAAATATAGTGATATAGAACTGCTCAAGGAAATCGATGATAGTATTGGGTATCATTCAAAATGTCGAAACAATTTTAATGCTTTGAAAGCTCAATTTAAAGTTGATTTAAACAAACCTTCGGGAAGCAAAGTGTAAGTTTTTGGTTAATTTGTTATTGTTCTATAAGCAATGTTTATTTTACAGATTGCATCCCCTTTTAAAAAATACTTGCGCCGCTTATGATGGCTGCATCAGCAATTGTTAGGTATTTTTCAAGTGGCGCTTTGAAAGGATATTTAATTCCCTTTACCTTGAGTAACATACAGAATTTCAAAAAGAAAGAACATCTGGTATTTGTCATTAGTCCATAGGGAATGAAAAGCAATTTTTTCTCCCCTAATCACCCCACTTGTCTAAAAGAGGGAGTAGAGCGAGAACCTCGTGAGACGAAGTACCGTTTACTTCTCTGTACCTACCTTTATTAATTTCAAGTAATTGCGATATTCTCTTAGTAAGCATCGGGTTACTTATAATACGGTTCTCTATGAACAGTTCAATATCATTTTTAAATAAAGTTAACGGTTTTTATATATCCTAACAAAGTGTCACTAAATAAATATAATTTTGTAGTAAGTAATGTGAAATATAACTTCCTGTTAATAATTAATAGAAGTGTTAAGTTTTCACACGAGTTTCATTTGGAGAAGGAGAACCAACTTTCACAATTATGTGGATATTGGTTAACAGTTATTAATCAATATCGTACAGTTATAATTTGATAATGAAATAACCCAAGTGTAAAACATGTATACAACTGTCTTTATATAATTTTGGTCGTATTAAATCTGTATAAAATTGAAGAATTTTTTATTTAGTTGCCTAAACAACGGCGCTTACTGACCGTTGTTGTCTAGGCAACTAAATAAAAAATTCTTTTTTTTATAGAGACTTTATACAACGAAAATTGTATAAAGACAGTTGTATACAGGCTTTATTAATAAAATTTACTTGGGAAATATTGTAAAAAAATTGTTGTTCCGAGTCTATAAATTAATAGTATCTGCTTTCAATAGTATCTGCATTTTGAGTGGGCGAAATTTTTTTGAAAAATAAAATTACGAATGAAAAAAATTACAAATTGAAATATGCTGAACTGTAATATTTAGAAATCAAAATTATTAAAAACGTATAAATTTTGAAAAAATATATTTTGAATTCAAAGTATACGAAATTACAAAGTGAACAAAACTTCGTTATAGTTCATGGAACAATTGTCAGCGCCCCTCACGATTTGGATGTTGTGTGGTACGGGCAACAATCGGCGGTACATAAATGTCAATAAAATTTATGACACATTGGGAAGCGCCAAATGCTCTGGTTTACCAGCGTTCCACGCACTAACGGGCTGCGATTACAACCCAGCATTTTATCAAAAAGGAAAAAGAAAACGGTGGGCGCTGTACTCAGAAAATGAAAAATATCAACAAGCATTTCCTGCTTTACAAGATCCACGAAGCGACAATTATGAAAATGCTTTCGACACGCTCGAAGATTTTGTCTGCAAAATGTACGCTACAATAAAAAATGGGGTGAAAAAATGCTCGAATGTCGATGAAGCTCGATTAAAAATATTCTCCTCGACATATACTAGTAACGTCGAGCCTACGGACGAGTTCAAACGAAAATTAAAGGACTTTGACGCTTGCACACTACCACCTTGTAAGCGTGAACTCAAGCAGCAATTACTTCGAGCATCATACATTGGACACATGTGGAAAAATGCCTTTTCTCCAGTGCCCAATGAAAATTTAAAGATTCTGGAATTCGGCTGGAAACTCGAAGATGATATGTATTCTTCCAGCCTCCCAGTGGTTCGAGGGCGAGGACGTACCTTCAAATATTCAAGAAATAATTGAAGGTATTTAATTTTTTTATTCATGCTTTCATAACAAATAGGGGGAAAGTTCTGTTGTTTTCAACTCGCGCTGATGGTACGAAAATATACGTAGAAAAAATCCCGTGAGTTGAAAACAATAGAATTTAGCTCTCGCGCTCCGCGCTAGGGAAGTTGAGGTATTTCTCCCCATTGATAAAATTGTTCAAATTGATACTTAAAAATCAAATGTTAATTTAATTTTGATAGACCCAGAAGAAACAGATGCAGATGATGAATTAATAACAACACCTAAATTTGAAGATGTGGAAGACGAAACTGATGACGATGACAGTATTTGTGGATCCGACATTGGAGAAACTACGGAAGATGAATCAGTGTGTAATGATACTGAAAGTGTTAATAATGAATAATGTATAAAAAAAATAATATTTTATAAATATTTTATTTAAGTTAGGTATTAATACAAGTGTACAGTTTCGTAAAAAAAAGTTTCCAGTTTTCCTCCGGAATTTTTTATTTTTACGACTCGTTTTTTTTTCATATAGTAATTTTTTATCAATAAACATGCATGCCATTTGTTATTGAAGTTTAAAATAATATTTACAGACAATGTACCAAAATGCATGCAAAAAAACAGGGAAATATTCCTAATTTTTATTTTCGTTAAAAAAATTTTTTTAATTTTATTTTTGCACAAGTTTTTCATGTCAGGCTTGTGTAATATGCATGCCATTTTTTTATCAACTTAAAATAATGTTTTTTATTGAAATTTTGAATGGCATGCAAAATAGAGTCACGGAAATTAAAACAGCGTTTTTTTGCAATTTTCGTCATGCATGCCACTACTTTAATACTTCCTGTTGTGCATGCCAAATTTGCTAACGTCAATAAATTATAAAAATTAAGTATTGTTCAAATGGTATGCAGTTTGAAATCACGGAAAAGTTGTATTGAATTTTCACAACATTTTCGTAATATTTTCCACCCTTGCTCATACGATGTCAATTTTCGTAGAGTATTTTTTAGTTAAAAAAAATAATTTTTGACAACGGCATGCAATTGGTAAACACGAAAATGTTCTATTTTTTTTCATTTCTACGTAACCCTTTGAGCCCCGTCGGCCGTTGCGAATTGCATGCCATCAATAATTATAGCTTAAATTTGTTCCAACTACGTTACATTACAAAGGCATGCAATATAATGTCACGGAAAAATACTAAAATTCTTCACACAAAGAGAAGCAATTTTCTTTATGACGTGCAAGCGCGCAAGGGCTCGTAACCCCTCTATCTTTCATATTTTAGGGTTAGGTATCAATTCCTAAAAAGGCATGCAGGAGAAAATGGGAGAACATTCTCTGTCACCATCTCCTAGTCTATTATCTTTGAGCCCCTTGATCAAATAGTTATTTGCGGTGATGTCCCTCCAGTATTTTTTGGGAAATGGACTGATGAGGAATCTAACTAACTCGATTGAAGTTTTATTGGGAGCGGATGTCATTGCAAATTTGTACATTGGGATTTACCATAAATTGTCTTCTGGTCTAGTTGCCATCGAACCATCCCTAGGTTGGACTTTAATAGGGAAAATCCCAGTTTCTCATGTTGAATCTGATGTCGTTATAACCTCCCTAAATATTTTTGTTAAGAATGCTTCTGTTAGTGATTTGTGGGAATTAGATGTCTTAGGAATTGAGGAGCCATCAGATAAGTGTACATGCGAAGAATTAGCTATGACAGCTAAGGACCTGTTTATCTATCCAGATATGACGAAAGCTGTTTTGATCCTAGAGGTTGGGAGAGTACTCATAGCTTGGGGATCAAAGGGGAGGCTGTGAATAACGTATGTCCAGTCTTTGGTTTAAATTGGTATACAGAAGAGGTCAATCTGGCTATTTAAGCGATGAAAATGCTTTAAATGATGTTGTTGTCACTAAGATATACATTTTGTCCATAGCTCACAAAATATTTGACCCGATTGGGTATTTATCTCCCATTATTTTGGTGCCTAAGATAATGCTACAGAAATTATGGAAGGAGGCCCTATCTTGGGATCAGCCAGTAGATGATAACACAACCCAAGCTTCTGAACAATGGGGTGAATTTGTTTGGAATCGTGTGTCTGAGATTGGAAATCTGACTTCAGCTAACAATTGGCAATTTTTCCCAGGTGTGAATAACCCTGCTGATTTACCTTCAGGGTGCTGTTCTCCAAAGCAGTTATTGAGTTACAGATAGAGGGAGGGGCCTTTGAGAAATCTCACCTATGATGAAGAGGAAATTATGCCTGAACGGAAAGATACACGTATTACTACAAGTTTAAATATGCACATAACTGATACTTGGCACTTTGAACATTTTTCCAAGTATGTCAAAACTGGACGGATATTTGAGTGGTGCCAAAGAAATTAGCCGAGGTGAAGACTAATTCAAAAAGAAAGTTTTTCTGGTGTTGATGACCAAATATGCAGAGATGATAATGAAAATCATCGTTTTCTTATTATTTTACCGTCGAAACATTTTTTAGTTCATAATTTTATAATGTATAACCATATTAAGTCTCATATAGGTAGGTATACAAGGACTTCTTTGCTTGTTGAGAGAAAATTTTTGGATTCTGTGTGGCAGACGTACTGTCCGATCTGTTGTCGCCAAGTGTGCTATTTGTAAAATACAAACCTGTGGATGTTGTTTCTCCATCCTTACGTCTAGAGAGAGTGGGCGACGCGATTGCGTCTGAAGTAACAGGTGGAAATTTTGCAGGTCATCTATATTTAAAATATGATAGTGTACGAATTTGAATTAACAATCAAATTCTTCCTTTAATCTTTACTTTAACTTCTCCCTGTATATGATAATTATATATCCCGCATACATCAGAAATGAAATATCAAATACTCAATATTTCTTTAAAAACGCAAAAATCCATTTCAACGTTCCGTTCATATAAGAAACACAGATAATTATTGTCTTACAATTTTTTCCACTTAATATTTCAAAGTAACCTACATCAGTTTAAACCTTATCGCTTCATAAAAAATATCGTCGAAACTCCCTTATCTGCAACAAACAAATCTTTTTCATGCACAAAAAACCGACCCCAGCGTTTATTTTTCACTGCTATATTTGACCGTTACATTTTAAACTCTCGCCTCCCATTGATCGATATTCCCTGACACATCACATGACTTCCCACTCTGCTCCCAACACATAAATATGAATAAGACCCAATTTTTCATCGCTTTCCAGTCATCCTTCATACAAAATGTTACTCTAGTTACGAGAGAATACCGGCATTTTTTGTACCGGTATCTTATGCTACATTCACTCATTAATCACCTAAAGTGAACAAATAATACATCTTACCGTCAACAGTTCGTGATAGTCTTAGTTGTGCCGCAAAATGGACAAAATGTAACTTATTTTTCCAATATACGTAAAGTGCAAGTGTTCAACGAATTTTATTTAACAAAACATTCGATTCCCACAAAGTTACAAGTAATTAGTTGCAGCTAATAGGCTGCCTGGCTACATGTGCAGTATATCGCGCTGTGCATTTGGAACTGGCAAAGTTTAACCCTCCTACAGCGGGGTGGTGGGGAGGTTTCTGAGAAAGACTGATCGGCGTCGTGAAGCAACTTCTCAAAAGAGTGTTAGGCTGTGCTAGTTTGAGCTACGAGAGTATGTTGACTGCATTGTGCGATTGCTAGTCCATTGTTAATTCAAAACTTGTAACTTAGGTAAGCAAATACCCAAAAGACTTAATGTTTTTACACAGTCTAGCGGAGTGGGGTATGCCAAACTGTGATTTCATTGACCGCGATTCATTATTTATTTATGTTTTTATTTATTATCCAAACAGACCTTTTACAGGTCTAATTACAAGGATAAAAAAAGCAAATACACAGTACAATAGCATATCAACGGTTAGAACACTAAGACTAACACCATGAATAACTTACTCTTATGTAATACCTATATTTACACTGCCAATGATATTATGTGGTTCAATACCAAGCTACGAAAGGGGCTTAATGAATAATTAAATTCTAATTCAATAAAGCTATTAAAATAATTTGCCAATTGACACATGGCTACGACAGGGGATTTTGAAGAAGATACGGTTGAAATATTGAACATAGTACAGTTACGCGTTCTTCTGGATGGAACATTAAACCCCACTAAAGATAAAATCTGAGGTGCGGTAACTTTGTTGTTAATAATTTTGTGTAGAAATATTAGAATAGCTAACTTTCTCCTATCCTCCAAGGATAGGATTCTAAGCTCAGATCTAAGATGAAAACTGTACTATAATCAGGGTAAACACCATACTTTTTATAATAACTATACCTCAAAAATTTATTCTGTATCTTCTCTTAGAGATATAATGTAGTCTGATACTCTGTAAACCAAATCTGACATGCATATTCTAATTTGGGCCTAACTAAACTGAAGTAAAGAATTTTAATTGCCTCAATGTTGGTAAAATTTGAAGTTTGTCTGATTATGTATTCCAATAACCTATTAGCGGAGTAACTCCTAAATATTTTACTTCATATTTACGTTTTAATTTACTCATCATTAATTCTATACTCAAAAATGACCGGATCTTTTAAACGTGTGATTGTTAAAGTAAAACATTTATTTACATTGAAATATAACTTATTAAGCTCACTCCACTCATACACCATATCTAAATATATCTGTACTAATACACAATCCCTAACATTACTGACACGTTTCAATATTTTAAAGTCATTCGCCAATATAAGATTCTCAGAGTTTTTTATAACGGAGGGCAAATTATTAATGAAAAAAATAAATAAAAGAGGACCGAAATTTGAACCCTGAGGAACGCCTGAGTTGGGTTCGAATTTACCCGATGTATTACCATTATGATTAACAATTAAATATCTATTTTGTAAGTAACTTTTTAATAATAAAATAAAATCATTCGACAAACACAACCCATGCAATTTCCATAGCAGCCTATCATGATCTACAATGTCAAACACCTTTCTAAAATCCAAGTATATAGTATCCAATTGCTTTTTATTCTGAAAAGTGTCGTAAACGCTGTTACTAAATAAAAATAAGTTAGAGGTTATAGATTTATTTGAACAAAAACCATGTTGCTGAGGAGCTAAATGTTTCTCTACATACTTATATAGATCCAAGTAGATAACTTGTTCAAACACTTTAGCTGGTGCACACATTATAGAAATCGGTCTGTAATTTTCAATATCCATTTTATTACCTGACTTAAATATAGGTGCTACTACTGCTGTTTTCCAACCTGTAGGATATACCTTGGTTGCAATAATAAGATTGAATATATGTATTAACGGCTTTTTCAACCAATCACTACAAGCTTTCACTATATAGGGCTTTAACTTTTTTATGGCATTATCGGACTGTAATTCAGTAATCTCTGTTAATTTGCAGTAATCATTAATAACTGAATTGTCTTCTAAAAAATTTAGTGTATAAGATGCTTTGTTAGTTGAATATACCGATAAAAAAAAATTAGCAAATTTTTCCGCTGTATCCTCTTCCTCAACCTGTTCACCTTTTCAGATATAATTACTAAAGCTTTTATTATTATTGATATGATTCCAGAAATTGTTTACATCAGTTTTAATATTTTGTTCCACATTTTTTAAATATTTACGTTCCTCTGCCTTAATGATACTATTTAGTTGTTTTCTAGTTTTTTTATACTGATTGCTATAATATTCCAATAACGACCTTAATTTTCTAAGTTTATTTTTTTCTTTAAGCATCTCTTTAATTTCTTTTGAAAACCAGGATGGAAAGCTTTTGTCACCATCATAAACATTTAACTTTGGCACACAATTATCAATAATATTATTAAATATGTCATGGAATATCTGTAGTGCTACATTAACATCAACATTTTCATCCAAAACTGGTTGCCAATCAGCGTCCTCAACACTCTGACTTAGTTTAATAAAATCCGCTTTTTTAAAATTATACCTTGTTTTTCTTGACTCTATTGATTTAGATAATATATTACTAGACCAAATTTTTATACCAATATCTAATGACGGGTGATACAGATCTTCTTTGATAAATGGAAGACAATCTTTACTTACCACACAGTTGTTCCAATTATTTACTGAGCTAATAACTAGATCTAGCGTGATTCGTAATTTCATTATATAGTTTAAATCCATTATATTCAATAAATACCTGAAGGGTTTCCATAATATTTTTATTTCTAATAGTTGCATCATAATGTGTTCCTGTTAAATAAGAAATGTTAAAGTCACCAATTATATAAGTTTTGTCTACATCCACAATATTAGTTTGCAAGAACTCAAAGGCAGCTTCGTATACGAACAACTTACTACCCGAAGGAATGTAAATTCCACAGAAAGTATATTTGCAACCGTTAATTTTGATATTTAGGGCCACCGCCTCAAAATACTTACTACATTTTGCTATATTAATTATTTTGAATCTTTTTCTTATGGCGATTAAGGATATTCTGCTTTCTTATAACTACTCCCTAAAAACGTGCAAATCAACTAAACCAATTCATGTATCTAACTCCTATATTATAATTTAGACAATCTGTATCACAAAGAAAAATGTAATGTAATGTTTCTATTTATCGAATTTCAATTGAATGCCCATAAATTCTAGAAGTACTTATCTATTGAAACAAAAAACGTAAATACTGTCTAACACAATCAAAATATGAAACAGATAGCTTCTTTCAGCAGGTTATACAGATATTTACTTTAAAAATATCTGATTTCCTTCAATTCTTTGGAGAACTCAATATTTCATTCTTCTTCAGAAGCGATGTAAATTCCACAATATTGATTCGACGAGCTTGTGAACTCGACGAGTTTACATCGTTGTGCGTAGGCTGTCGAATATTTGTAAATAAGTAAAACTTAAAAGTGATTAACGTGTGGTTAATATAAACTATAAATAATAACACTTTTTGCGATACTTGTTACCAAAATAGCTCTTTCTTGTCGACAAATGTTACGTTTTTTTTTAGTACCGTCGCAATTATAGTTAGTGGTGTGTAGTATAATATTTTTATTTATGTTTGTTATTAAATAACCCTTGTATTTGCCCTCTTGAGTTAATAACAAAACTTTATTCGGAAGTATTATGAGTACTGTCGTCTAGCGTCACCTAGAAGACGAGTACCAAAGTACGTATCTGGTATCATCGTTAGGTTTCTGTGATAATACGATGGGAATAGAACAAAGGTACCTATGGGTAATTCGTTGATAGTCCGTCGGCACTTTCTTGGTCAGTGGTTGGTTTTAAAAAGTTTTTGGACGTGATGGCGATAACTGATTGTTGTGTACAAGTGTGATATTGGTAATTTTGAGTTTCATTTAGTCATCCATTAAATGGAATCAGTCACTATCATATTTTATTGGAATCCACTCGTTGTTGAATAGATATTTTGGTGCTCTACTGGGTTCTGGACCGTTTGGGATTTTTTTTATGTACATTCAGTCGCCATTTCCACGTGTTGGGAATTTTACCATTACCGGTAAGTTATATTTCCTCTCTTTTCCTGGAGGAGTGCCGTATTCAGTACCTTACAATACGTTTATTCTCTATAGATTCCAATCAGTATAGTATTGAGCAAGAAACCACCGTGACCTCTATCATATTCTTGTCCATCTGGGTGATCATTGGGTGTTACGCCTTTTGAGACGTCAGGATCAAGCCGTAACCCCTTACTAACATAGGGTGAGTTATTATAATACTTACGAGTAATTAATTTATTTAATGTTGCACTTATTTTACGATCGAGATTTTTAATAGTCAATGGGACTGCTTTAATGTTAATTTGGGATGAATTTAGTTTTATTATCAGGAGATAATTGGGAATAAAGGTTCTAAAACTATTTAATGTGTATTCCCTTAGATTCTGAATTTTTAAATTGGGGTAAAATGGATTTAGTCATATTATTTGTTAAATAATTAGCAGTACAAGCTCATAGACTAGTGAGTTTGTACTATCTTGGCTTAATTAGTTTTAAATTTTAAAGAAATGGAATGTTAATGGAAGTTTTTCGTGTTGGGGCATTCAATTATTCGAGTTAAACAACTGATATAAATAATTTGCTGATTTAAAAAACTAACTTGGAGTTTTATTAATTGCCCAAAACTATGTAATGATTTTCTTTCATTTAGGGTTTAGTGGTTCCCGTTTCTTTTTGGTTCCCGGGTATTTTGGCTGGTTTCATGCACTTGGGAGACGACTGGAACACGTCTATGGAAGTGGATCACTCGTCAATAGCTCGCATACAGGGTGATTGACGCGTTGAGGCTGTATCGGTGAACTTATTTAAATTTATTAATTTTTACGACAAATATTTCTACGGATTGTAATTTAGAATGCACGTACTTATACTGGGTGTATCATAACGTTTGAAAAATATTTGTATTTGGTCGGACTTCCTTCCTCATACTTTTGAATACATTGGCCGAATGTTATTTCAATATTTATGAAAAGTTTGTACTGTTTTCAAATGCTTATAATATTTATGGCTGTGGTTGACGGTAACGTTTGAAATTAGATTTCGCCACACAGTAATTGTAATTGCGCTGTAGTTAAGATATTTTGTTAAACTCGTTTTCGTTCCCTGGTCACCTGCGCATGAGCTCAAGCCCGGGAGACTAATAATTTGATATTTTTTTTGTATTGATACAACTCCCCTGCCAATTGTACATAAAATTACAATAGCGTTCCTTATTTATTTAGGTATTTTTTTTATAATAATGTTACGTTATATGTTTCATTTATCATTGTTTTTTTATGGCTTACCACTAAGCTGCTGAATTAATTTAATCAGTCAACACCTGCTTACGTTGGTGTACTAATTGTTGTTAAAAACTGAATAGAATCGTTTCTTAAACATTTGTTTTAATTTAGTACCGTTCCTTTTTGCGTTGGTAGGTCGCGTGTTCAGTAGTTCTTGGGATATTTAAGGTAATCACTTGCCTGGCGCCCTATTAAGACCCAATTGGTATTTAGGAAGTCTTTAACGAACCTCCCCATCTTCACTGAGTGAACCGGCAAATATCGTGTGAGGTATAGCTTAGAATCGATATTTAGTCCGTGTATAGGATTGTACGTCGCAAAGAGACGCATTTATTATATTCAGTATCGGAACTGATAAGCAACCAGTTTTTCAAATAATGGAAACTGGTTTGCTGGTATACCTTCGACAAATTAATGGCAACTAATAATGATAATATACAGGGTGCCGCTTTTGACTACGAGAGCAGCACCAATCAAGATAAAACTCAAACCGCATCCAAAAACATTATGTCTTAAGAAAACAGTGGTACTCAAAATCCTTCTCCTAGCACTTCGTATTCATCAGTAGCTAAATCGGTTACCCAACCTGCATTTCCCAAGAAGGATCAAGCAATTGTCCTACATGCGGGAGAAAACCTAAAATTGTTTGACTACGTTAAAGCCATAGGTGACATCATTGGTGCCAAGAACATCATATTTGCTTTACGAATTTCTAATAATAGAATATGCATATACCTTTCCAAAACTGAATTAGTTGATCTTATAGTTAACTCCCACTCTATCATATCCATAGGAAACAAAACCTTCAGCATCCGCAGACTCATTTCACCGACCAAACGAATATTAATTTCTAATATTAGTCCATACATTCCACATGATCTAGCTGAAATCGCGCTTAAAAATCTAGGACTGAATCTAGCCTCTCCCATCTCTTTTCTAAAGGCCGGCATCCCTGGGGATGAGTATAGTCATATTCTCAGCTTCAGACGACAAGTTTTTGTTATCCTACCATATGACAATTTTGAACTGCAAGCATCTACAACAATCCACTTCGACAACAACGATCACCGAATATTTCTTTCCACTGACCGAATGGAATGCTTCATATCCAAAGAAACAGGTCATATTGCAACAAACTGTCCAAACCCGCCCACACATAGTTCTTCACAAACTATTACTGATAACGAAAATCAACAGCTACCCCTTGCCAAATAGACACAAGCACCAAAGTGAATGACCAAGAAAATAAACTACCGGTACTTCAAACAGCATTGAAGAGAGTTCATTCAGATACAACACCTACCGATAACGATGTTTCTGGAGATGTATCTCCGGTAATTTTAAGTGACTCATCTACTATGCCACCGATGCCATCAAACCCAATAGATCTGCAAGGAAAAAGCCCAATCATATCTAACTGAGGAAACAATAACCATCATCAAAGAAGCGTACCTTCAAGACAACCCTGAAAACTATGTCATGCCCGTGGAAAATGTCATCGCTTTCATCGAAAACACATACAATAACGCTAACCCCTATGCAGAAGCTCTAAAATTCACGGCCGATATTGAAGGACTCCTAACTAATATGCAAGATATATATCTCCATCTAAAAGATCGATCAATAAAAAATAGATTTTCTCGCCTGCGAAAAAAAATCAAAGGTAGCATAGCCCTCGAAGAAACCAACACGGAGAGCATCTCTAGCGCAACAACGCAATCATCAGTAGGGCAAAGTGATAATGAAGATCTTGACTTAGCCCAATTATCACAGAAATCCTCTTAATAGCATCTAATCACTTTTTTTTCTTTTTTTACTACTCTAATCATGTTCCATTTAATCCAATGGAATTGCGATGGGTTTTATCCTCGCATTGAACGAATACAACAACTAGTTTCTGAATATCAGCCTAATATACTGTGTCTCCAAGAAACAAACTTCAAAAATTCCCATAAGCCATATCTGAAAAACTTTGTAGGCTACCACTTTATCAGAACAACATTCACAAGGGCCAGTGGAGGGGCTTCAATATTTATTTCTAATGATCTTTTCTTTTCCAAACTACCACTTACCACCAACCTTGAAGCCGTTGCTGTAAATGTCTGGTGTCCACACAAGATTACAATATGCAGTATTTACATACCTCCAAATTGTGACTCACGAGAATCCGATATTGCAGATCTCACTTCACAATTACCCAAGCCGTTCATTCTTGCGGGCGACTTCAATGCCCACAACGTAATGTGGGGCTCAGAACGCACCTTCGGTAGAGGTAAAACAATAGAAAACATATTGAACAATAATACCAGTTTATGTCTACTAAATACTGGTAGCAACACCCACTTCAGCATAGCATCAGGACTTTTTTCAGCTATAGATCTCAATTTCAGCGACCCCAGAACAGCATCCTTAACGAACTGGCGAGCACTAGAGAGCCTATACGATAGTAACCACTTCCCAATACTAATCACCGACAACACTATCAAACCACCAAACACCTTGACGAAATGGAAAACAAAATACGCAGATTGGAATATGTTCAAGTTATTTACTGAATCATTAACTGACACACTCGAGATTGACGAAAACGTAGATGAAACAACTGTGCAATTCGTAAAATGTATAATCACCTCTGCAGAAAAGTATATTGGAAAGTACGAGATAGATGCCTCCAAAAAAACCGTACCATGGTGGAATGAGTCCTGTAAAACAGCTGTAAAAGAATGTAACAAGGCTTTAAATAGATATAGGAAAACCCGTTCTCAAGTGGATCTTATACACCTCAAGAAATTAAAAGCCAAGTCAAAACGTATCATTAAGAAAGTAAAACGGCATCCTGGAACAACTACGTGAGCAACATAACACCAGCAACTACTCCTGGAGAAGTTTGGAAAAATGTAAGACAAATGCAAGGTCGTAGTACTGTAAACACTATACCAGCAATAATTAAAGACGACCAACTTTTTACCAACAGCGAAGACATTGCCAATATCCTAGCAGACTCCCTTCAAGAAAAATCGAAGAATATGAGCACACCTCAAACTCCCCTAGTCAAATGTCCCCTAGATACTTTACATTCCAACTCACTCAATGTCCCTTTCATATTCCAAGAACTCACACAAGCAATTTCTCTTTCCAAAAACTCCGCTGCCGGACCAGATGTCGTCCCTTTCATCTTCCTAAAACACCTTTCTACTTCCAGTCTAAACAAACTACTGGAACTGTATAATAAAATTTGGATCAACCATAAATTTCCGAAAATATGGAGAGAGTCTGTTATACTACCATTTTTGAAAAATGAGGCTGATTCCCAAAAACCAGAATCCTTTAGACCCATTCCATTAACCTGCACAATGTGTAAGCTCCTAGACAAAATGGTGAACAAACGGCTACTCTGGTACCTCGAAACTAATAAACTGCTGAATCCAGCCCAATCTGGTTTCCGGTCCCAAAGATGTACAACTGATAGTTTGGTATCTACGTATGCAGAGATTTCCAATACTTTTGCAAAGAAACAAGAAGTGGTAGCAGTGACTATTGATATACAAAGAGCGTTTGATAAAGTATGGAGACCCGCTATTACCAATAAATTAAAGGAAATAAATCTAGAAGGTAATATCCTAAACTTTTTAAAAAAATTTCTGAGTAATCGATCTTCCAAAGTATCCGCCAACGGTCATTTTTCCAATCCATTTAACCTTGAAAATGGGGTCTCCCAAGGCTCGGTATTAAGCCCAACCCTATTCATTTTAGTCTTAAATGACGTATGCTCCTCTGTTAGACCCCAAATAAAATATTCTATTTATGCCGACGATCTTTTCTTGTACTGTCCCGGTAAATCCTCATTAACCACATGAAGATTACTCCAAAATGCCGTAGACACAATCTCCGATTGGGCTGTTACAGTAGGATTCAATTTCTCTCCAACAAAATCGAAAGTAATCAAATTCAGCAGGAAACGGAACGAACAAATGCCGCCTGATATTAAACTGAACGAGAGAAGTTTAGATGTAGTAGACCACTATAAATTCCTGGGAATAACCTTCGATAGTAAACTCACGTGGAAGCACCACATAGACGATGTCAAGGGTAATTGTTTAAAACGCATAAATCTGTCAAGACACTATTACACCGCACATGGGGAGCTGATGAACAACAGCTACTAAAAATCTATAGAGCTTTAATCAGATCAAAACTAGAATATGGCGGTATTGTCTATGGTAATGCAAGCAGATCTACTCCAAATAAGTTAAACTCAATACAGAATACTTCACTCCGCATCTGTTTAGGAGCCTTCAGATCCAGTCCTGCCGAATCACTCTGCTGCGAAGCGAATGAAATACCCCTATATCTCCGTAGACAACAGCTTCTACTGTCATACTCAGCATGGGTATCATCTAACCCTACAAATCCAGTATATCATATCATAAACTCAAACCAAACCGAAACTCAACACCGTAACTAGCTATCATACAATACAACGCCTTTTACAACCTTTACTCGAAAATATAGACCTCAAACAAACGGCCAACAGTTTTCTGTCGGACTCATCACCCTGGATTAGAATAGCTCTCCATATGCGAACACAACTTTAAGTAAGTATAATAAACATGAAGTATCAAGCTCTTTTCTTCACCAAGCCTTTCTAGAACTGATAGATCTGGAAAATCCTGACGAGATTTTATACACCAAAGCAGGAGAATGAAGTAGGCTGCCCCGCTACTACAACAAATTATGCAATCATTGCACATCAACTCCCTCCCTATTGTAGTGTACATACAGGCGAACTTTTCAGTATACTCTCAGCTGTCAAATGTATTGAGAACACCCATAAAAAAGTTGCAATATGCACCGTTTCTCTGTCATCCATCCTCTCAATAAGGGACATATACTCCAAAAATTATCTAGGCCAACAAATTCAAGAAAGCATTCAATGCCTTCACTTGAAAGGAGTTCACGTCTTCTTTATCTGGGTCCCCTCACATGTTGGTATTACCGGAAATGAAACTGCTGATAAGTCCGCTAAAGCTGCGGCATCGTCAGAGTTACCCAAACAACGTATTCAGCTCTACAGTGATCTTAAAACTTTCTTTAAAAAGACCATCAGAAATAAATGGGCAAATATATTAAGCACATCCACTAGCAAATTGTCAGAAGTTCAACGAACACCTAATTCCAGCATATTGCCATTAGTCAAGAGGGAAGAAAAACTCGTTTTTAGAAGATTGAGAATTGGACATACTCGCGCAACGCATGGATACTTAATGGAATCTGATAAGCAACGACTATACTGTGCCCACTGTCATAATACCTTTCTTACGGTGAAACACATCTTAATATAGTTCCCTCACCATGTCACAGCAAGACAACGCCATCATCTGAATAGCGATCTTAAGAATATTCTGTGTCCGGACAATAGCACCTCAGTGATTTATTTCATAAAAGACATTCAATTGTTTCATTTAATGTAAATTTATATTGATATATTACGATTGTAAAGTAAATGTGTCAATGACCATTAGATGTCGAGACACTAAATAAATTAAAAAAATTCCACAATAACGGGCCTATGCCTAGTTTTAGAGTTGGTTATGTTGAATTTGCCAATTCTATAGATGTTGAACACTTCCCATTGCGAAATTTTTACTTTTAATCCGTCATTGAAAAGGGTTAGTACCTTCACCAAAAGATTCTCGTTTTCTTCATCTAGAATCCCTATTATACTTACAGAATTTCCCTTCACTTTTTGATCCAACTCCCTTAAATTTTCGTTTAAAGTAATTATCTCATCTTTATTGGAATGAAGTTTTGCGTCTAATGCCCTCGTATTTTGAGATAACCCCATTTAGCTTATCTTCCATTTTATGTCCAAATTTTGTATATTGTTCTTCTATTTTAGCTGTGAGTTCAGGCAACAATTTATTAACTTTTGCCTGAACTAGGCTATCATCTGAAATAGCCGAGTCTGCCTTTGATCGGCTCATTTTAATACCTCACCAACAAACTCACTTGGCAACACTGTTGAGGAAAACCATCAGTCTCTTCAAAAAACCAATTTTTCGCAAGAATAATGCACTTAACGTACTACTTCTTGTTTATTCCCTAGATACTAGGTATACCAACACTTTAGCACAAACAATTGATTTTTAATATGCAGTTTTACCGCTAAAATACTTTAATAAACAAGGAGCTCACAGACTCGATATGCTCACATCAACACACACATTGATATTGGGTCATATGAATAAAAATTTAGTTTATACTTAAAAATTTGGAGTAAATACTCTACGTGGTATGAATAAAAACTAGACGCAGATACTCTACTTGAGTAGGTACTCTTATGTACAATTTTTTGTGAGAATATTCTCATTTTTCATATGAATAACATTGTGTTTATGCTCTTTAGGATGAGAATCTACTCTAATAGTAACCAGACTTTAGTTTGATCGCGGCAGAGCTATGGCCGAGTTCATGCTTAATTTGCGTTTAAAAAAATATTATAAACATAGGAAAAGTACGTGTGATCGTGATTTTAAATCATTATATCGATTTAGTAAAGAAAATGTCGAGTGACTATCTACTAACTTTTGGGGTGTAGAATCAGAAGAAACAAGAGATGGTGCTATATGTAACACTGATAAAATGAAAATATTTTTGAGGTATGTGGGTGATCCGGGGCTTCAGACAGGAGTAGGAGAAGATATTGGTGTTCACCAAACTTCTGTCTGTAAAGTTGCTGACCAGATGCTAGAAAAATGCGAACAGTGGATAAAATTCCCTCGCACTGCGGCGGATGTAATAAAAGCTAAAGAAAGATGGCAAACAAAGTACAATTTTCCATGTGCAGTGGGTGTAATAAAAATAAATAAAAAAACCACCTCTTCATGATGATGAATATATTAATCGCAAGGGATATCACAGCATCAATGTTCAAGCCACTTGCAATGCAGATGAGTGGTTTACAAGCGTAGACGCATCATGGCCAGGATCTGTCCATGATTTACGGATATGGAACAACTCACAAATTTACGACATTGCAAGGAATGAGTTTAAGAGGTCAAATGCATTACTTTTAGGAGATTAAGGTTATGGCATAGCACCGTGGTTAATGGTACCCTTTAGAAATCCTAATACCCCGACAGAACATGCTTATAACAATTTATTTACAAAGGAGCGTGTAATAATTGAAAGATGTTTTGGGCAACTAAAACAACGATTTCCGATGCTTCAATATAAAATTCGGGTACCGATAGAAAAAGTTCGAAAACTTGTTATATGCTGTTTTATGTTACATAATGTAGCAAAATATTTAAATGATGAGCTCGATCCAATACAGCCCCTAACAGAAATCATTCTTGCTCTACCTTAAGGGCTGTGTTTAAGGTAAGAAAAAGTCAGAATACAAAACATATTAATGGTTTTAACATTTTTTGTCACAACTTACGTGTTTTATTTTGCAAGTATTCAAAAAAAATATTTAAATATTATAAATTATTGTAAGTTTTACTATTTTTACTGTTAACGATAGTACTATTGTTTGAAGTAGATTGTTCAATGAAATCTGGATTTAGCTCTCTCTTCAATTTTTCCTCCTTCATTTCCAAAACTCTTAGTTGTTTCAGCAAAACTAGTCTTTGTAGTTCAGTATTTGAAAGTTGTTTAGTAAGGTTTGTTTCATATTTTTCAAGAGAACTACTTCCATTATGTTTCTTTTTTTTAGGTGGATATACTTCACTAGCAGCATCATTATTTGTCGTATACGTTTTAGAAGTAGAAGTTGAATGTCTGCGAATTTTATCTTCATAACTACTGCCTTGTGTTGCGTCTGTTTGTTGTGTGCCGACAGATAATGCTCCTGAAATTAAAGTTCAAATTGAAGTAATAAAAAATAAAATATCAAGTATATGCAAGCAATTATTAATAGGTAACCTCGGTTTTAACAAAGTTATGTTTTTTAAATCTCCTTTTCAACTTCAAATTGGGACTTATCGCATTCGAATTGGGAATAATTAAAATCAAATTGGGAATTATCAATTTCGAATTGGGATTTATCTCAATTTAAATTTGATTATCCCCAATTTGATTTTAATTATTTCCAATTTAAAGTTAAAAAGGTGTAGATAACTTTGTGGATGAAATATAGTTTGGTTGCCTTATTTTTATTATTACTTATAAATATTACATTACCTGGAATCTTTGTAAGAACTGGATTTGTGTCGCCTTCCATAATTTCCAACAAAATCTTTTCCCAATCTTTCAAAATGATTTTCTTATTTCTAGTTCTATTAATATCAGTGTTTTTCTTGAGTCTGGATTTCATGTTGTTAATTTTTTTGTAGATTTGACTTGTCGTTATTTGTAAACCAAAATTAAGCTCCCATTGTTTTCTCATCGCTTCGAGTGCTTTCAATTTTGAAAGTCGGACAGATGGTGTTTGTGACTTCAACAAAAGTATGGGAAAATCACGAAGCATATGCACAAATCCCATTTGCGATTCGCAACTTTTATTACACTCTTCATCTTCACTGCTTTCACTCATTGTACTAATACGTTGATTGATTGCTTCGCAAATAGGCACTAATAACAAATGAAGGCATATGCCGAAAACCTGCTATCGAACAGGAATTGTTTGTAAACAATTTTTTGAATTTGAACAAGTTTGTAAATTAAATAGTGAGTATCTACTTTATGTATTAGGAGAAGAAACTCATCAAATTAAAATATTTTTATTCATATGAAATGGAGTACAAACTCATACTTTATAATATACTAAAATAAAATCTATATATAAATATATAAGAGATCCTACAACTTTCTAATTACAAGACGAATGAATTTCGCGTTAATTTAACAAATACCAAAACCATAAAATTTAATGCAACTATTTTAGCCTCTAGAATATAACTGTCAGTTGGAGGTATCCCGTGCCAGCAGACTAGTACTTCAGTGGAGACGGGGGGATTCTAGAATAAATTAAACTATTAAAAGTAGCAGTTACAAAAAAGATGTTAGTACAGGCGCCAAGTAAATACTTCTGTCCAAAGAATTCAGTTTCAGTTCCTGAATATTTACTAAGAAAGGACTGAAAAACAAAGACGAGTTGACTCCGTTACTAAAATGTATTGCTAACTATCGGAAATTTACCTAATTTACAAATTGATAACATAACATTAATTTTTATAAAAAAGAATATAAAAAGAACAAAATCAGGTTCATGTGCATAAAAAAATCACTTCAATGCCTAAGGTGACTCCTTCGATTAATAATAGGAAATGTTCACAAAAATTTAACTTAACTTAATTTGTTACAAGAAATATAAAAGAATAGCAAAGTTAAGCATACTCATATTACCTCAATCGTACACAGCGAAACCAGATAAAAACATAATATATATTACCTAGATTTAAAATAAGAAGACCAGAAGGTATAAGAGAATTATCATGAGTATAGTGATGATTATTACACTTATTACACAAGGTCCAAATGAGAAGTGTAACTCTTAGGGTCCTAAGCGCTATGCTTTAGTCAGTGTTTTCAATAAAAAGTTAGAACATAACAATATTTAACCATCACTCAATTAAGTATTGATAAACCAAAGTTGGAAAATATGTTACGGTTACAACAAAATAAATATGTAAATATGTAGTTAATTAAAAAGAAACAAATTAATTTGTAGCAATAATAATAATGTAACCCTTTTTCCTACGACCTTCCATGCCATCCCTTCAGTAGTCTTCTAGTGATCCCAGCGTCCCATTTCCATATATCCCAGGTTTAACGCCACAGTAGGTGTAAGCCTCCTATAGGCCAAAAGCAAGTGGTACCCAAGACCAAAATTAAAAACCCTAAAAAAAAGGTATAAGTACCCAGACCATACTTCTATTAAACACCATCCCAGAAAACTAACTTACTAATACAACTATCAATGTACATCAAACCTGAACTAACCAAATTGACTATCTATACGAAAAGTATAAATGTAGAATTATATTTACTATTGAAAAACCCTATATGTTTGTAGCTATACAATTATAAACAATTGAGAAAAAACAAGCATGACCAATTATCCGATCATTATGTTAATTTTATCCATTTCAAAATAGATATTATCACATCAATCTATTAACTAACACAAAAAAAGAAAAAAAATAGCACGGTGTGAATACATTATTAATTTATAAAATGTCCTAAAGACAATTTCAATCGTTTAACGTGAAAAACTAATACTTAATTACGAATACGAAGATAGCAAAGCCTCAAATCTAAATTGAAACGTATTCCTATTCCCAGAATAAATGATTATTAATGATAAATTAACTCCAATGTTAAAATGTCATATACCTGGAAATGTTATTGTCACTTTGCCATCGATAAAAAAGGTGCATCCTTTTTTATCGCGATAAAAACTTCTCTTCCTCAATATCTAGTAAGCGGACGTCACTTTTACACAATGACAATGAGTCGCAATTATTGTTGTTGTTCATCCATATATTCTGTCGTTAATTTATCTTGCCAAAAAACACTCGAGCTTTTCTTTTATTAGATAAATTCCTCTTTGACTCAAAGTTTTGCCAATCACTAAATTTGCTCGAAAAACTGACTTTAGATAAAATCGCTCCACCTTCGGTGTCGCGATTTTATCATGTCAGTTTTTCTCGTAAAATTAGTGATTGGCAAAACTGTTTCGTTGCAAAGAGAAATTTATCCGATAAAAAAAAAGCTCTTGTGTTTTTACTGTTGATACAAATTTATCCTAACAATGAAAATATAATTAAAAACCTGCTTTCTTTAGCAAGGTGGTACCAAAAAAAACAACTAACAATTAAAACTTGCTGTATGGCTTAGGTGAAAGAAATTTACTTTGAAACAAAATAATTATGTATTTAAATAATAATTATTATAATTC
This sequence comes from Galeruca laticollis, assembly GCA_963921935.1. Taxonomy (NCBI): domain Eukaryota; kingdom Metazoa; phylum Arthropoda; class Insecta; order Coleoptera; family Chrysomelidae; genus Galeruca; species Galeruca laticollis. The sequence goes on from OY998176.1 coordinate 211,370,798, forward strand.
ACAAACTGGCGACAAATGAAAAGATTATAATAACTTAGTTACCTTCTAATTAACGGCGAGGGTTTCTTTTTTTATTTCAGATCCTAATATATACTATCTCATAATTATCGGGAATAAATCCAACGGTTCGGTTTCTGAATTGACTTCAGTTCCTCGGGAATATCCAATGCAGGCAGGAATATAAAATTTCAAAAGAGAACGCTAAACTTCTCAAATAAACTGCAATAATGGCGGTTCACTCGACCTCAAAATTTCCTATCCTCGCTTAACGAGACACGAAAGGCACACACCCAAAATATCAACTTCATAGGCCTTATTTCGTGATTTAAAATGTATGGAGCTGAATACGAACCCTAGGCTAGGCAGTACTAAAGACTTTTTCCACAATTTCAAACTCCACACAGCCGGCACACACTAGGTCGGTCACACTTGCCGTTCTTTCCTCCTCGACGAACTCAAAATTTCTGTTCTAGAAACAACTCAACAACCGATGTTCGACGTCGAAAAATAAATTTGTCCTCTCCCTTCAATCAGATTTAATAACTAATGATAAAGCGAGAAAAGTAGTGATTGAATATTCCGATATTTTGATTGGAATCGTAAATAAATAATTATCTAGCGAATTTTTAATTCTCTCAACATCAAAATTCGAAAACTTAGCCAGTGGCGGATCCGCTTGCTGGTAACAAAAATTATATGAAATTTCATTAAAAAAAATATAACGTTTAATAAAATTATAATATAAAAACTTTATGCTCATGCTCATGAGAATATACTCGGAGTTTATACTCTGGTATTACTCATACCACCCAATGTGTCAAAAAGCGCAAAAAAACAAACTTTACGCGTAACTCTCCGTTCCCGGTTCCGTGCGGAATATCAGGGACAATTGAATTTAGCCAAAAATAGCATTTCTTATCGCGAAATTGCACTTGGGGAACTGGTATTTGTTGGCAATGACAATAGTAACTTAACTGGCCTGTTGGACGAGTGGTCGAACTTCTGTCTGGCAAAGATGCTCTCGTCCGTTTAGTAAAAGTTGAAACCTGTAGAGGTATATTGTTAAGACCTATTCAAAGACTTTATCCAATAGAGATTTTCACTATTCCTGAACTTGTACCAGAGTTCCAGTTCAAATGTTTACCCAAGTCGCTGACCAATGAAGAAATCCTGCAGCCTGACGTGAATGGTGAAGATACATCTGAGGTGCCAATGCCGAAATCAACAGTTACGCGGTGCGGTCGTGTAATAAAGTTGCCAGAGCGTTTTCTCTGAATGAAAGGGGGGATATATCGTCTTGTTTGCTTATCACTAATATTTTAACATGTTAAACATTGCTCAGGTGTGAGGATGTTGCAACTAAATGAAATTCTATGTAGACAACGTGAATTGTCACGATATGACGACTTGCAGGCTGCAGTCATTTCAGCAAATATTTTCCATGAGGTCTAGCAATCCATTTTGTTTTCCCATATCTAAGGTTAGATATTATTAGTAACGATATTCTCTATCATGTGACCTTTATTTGTTTGATTACGTACAGTGTATTTGAAGCAAAACTTTAAATCAACATCATTTAATCATTATATTTTTATTGCAGTCTCTTGGAAATCATGAGTTCGACAAAGGACCAGACGAATTGATCACATATCTACAAAAAGTAACGTATCCAACAGTAACTTGCAATTTAAATTTATCCAAAGAGACAACACTACAGCCTTACGTAAAAAACTACGTAGTTATCGAAAAAGCTGGAAGAAAAATCGGCATAATAGGTGAGTGAGTTTTTTATAAATGTTTTAATCTAATAATTAAGTTAAACTTTTCTAATCTTTTCATTATTTGTATTCAATATTTGATTGCTGGCTGTAATATTGATTTTCATTATTAGCCGTGGTGATGGTGGGGAAATATTACCAAAAAAACGAAGTTTCTGTTTAATTAATATTTATTTGAAATAATTGTACAAATCTGAAGTAAAATGAAATGAAAACTAAATTATTATATTCTAGCTACTAGTAATAACCTAAATAACTTCTCAAAAGGCAGTATAATATACAATTTACCTAGTAGTTTGTAGATAAGGAAATGATAAGTTTTAATATGAAAGCAAATTAATCTAAAATTAAGACAGAAGATAAGAACCTAATTGAGGGTTAGATTCTTTGCATAAAAATTAAAAAAAAAACTCCAAAAACCCTACTGTTTTCGCAGGTTTACTTTGCATACTTTCATACTAAAGATAACTTTCCTTCACAACTTTCCTACCATCTGCTAGGGTGTAAATTTTCTAAGTTTTGCCACCGTGTTCTTATAAACATAATATAGCTTTCCACATGGCATCTTTTTCTCGTCCTTAAAGTAGTATGTGCCCTGTAAATTTCAAATGATATTTTTAAGTTAATTAAACTTTTTGAAATATTTACCTTCGATTCCAAAGGAAAAAATTTGCAAATTTCTTCGGTCAATTTATTGAAATCAACTTCGTGCATGAACAAACTTCGATTAACATGGTAACGTACTATATCTCGTATCAACGTGTCTCTACAAACGCCAGACAAACCTCCATTGTTTTCATTTGCTGATTATGGTATCCTGGACCCATCGTTTTTTAAATATGTCTTCAAATCCTAAAATATATATTTTTTTGAGAAAAAAAATTAATTAATTTAAAAAGACTCACAAATTCCGTTGGGGAGGGCGAATCCCGTGGTGAATTTTGAATTGAATTTGAATCATCACATGAAAATCCACTTCACGATGAAGGTCGGGAATTTTCCTTAATTAAAATATTATTAATTGATTCTGAACAGTCCAATGTAGTGGGGCTCTTTATTTTATGAAAGTATAACTTTTTTGAATAGAAAAAAAACTAATTACGTTCAATAATCTCCATTCTGCAACATGTTTCCTAAACATAATTTTGTTTGCCAAATAATTACTCAGAAATATTATGTCCAGGTCCTGTCCCGTCATATATTTAAATGAGTTTGAAGTGGAAATTCCGGCCTCTGCAAAAACAATTTCATGTTTTGTACAATAAGATCAACAAAAGTTAGGTATGTATTTACTTCAACAAACTGTACGTAGTGTAGTATTAATAATTGCATCCTTTTTGCACTACTCATTAGTGTCTACATGAAAAAATTGTTTATTTTGTACTTACCTAGAAAAACTACCAGGGATCAAACCAAGACAACGCTCAGAACAGAATGGGATCAGTTATTGGTATATTCTCACCCAACCAAAAACTAGATTTGTTTCTTCCTCCGGCGCGCACAACGTGAGACACGTTCACAACTCACCACCCGCCCGCGTGCCCGTAAAAATTGATAAGTAAAGTATGAAAAGTATGCGACCACAACACAAGGGTTGTGTTGTGTATGCGACCAGCGAGCTGACGAAGACGAAGGGTCTGGACATACTAAATGATAAACATTTCCTAATTCACGCACACAAATAGCCAAAACCGTTAAAAAGAAAATTATTTGCTTAATTCAATCCTTATATTACAGATTTTGTTAAAATAAATGCTAAATTCTAGAAGATTTTTATTGATTTAGTCAAATGTTTGATAATCGTAGCAAAAATTGGATAGAATTAGCTGTATATTTGATTGTTTTCAGTAGACAGATTATTTTTTTCTCTCTTCTTTTTCTAAATTTCGGTAAATTGTAGAAATAACTTAATCTATAGACAGGAATACATTTTATCTAAATATAATAGAAATTAAGCATTTATTTTATTGATCCCATTATAACTATAAATCAAAACTACATTAATATATTAATCTGTGTTCTGTGTTAAAACTTCAAATATTTCAAATTAATATACCTAGAGGTATTTACTGCTAATACCCCCAGAACTTTGTGCCATGCAATTCATTCCTAAATGATTTTATTTGAAAATGTATGCAACAGTGAAATATTTTAAAAAATTCATTATGATGCTTGTTGAGATTATAGTAATTATGGAACTTATCGTACCAAGACCAAGAATCTCAATTTCTCAAATTGGATCTGATTGTTAAATCGGATATTATTATTTGATAAAATTATAATCCAATGATTGAGCTAAAATAATATAATCTATCAGTCAATTTGAGTCAATTTCTTGCGAAAATTAAGCAGCGGAGGTACATCAATCCAGTCTTTAATGTTTGATTGGTTTAAGAAATGCGTTTTCTGTAGTTAAGCTAAATTTTGGTGTACGTATCAAAAAATGGATGTGATTTAGCAGTTTTAACGCAAAAACCAGAAAATTGAGTCTACTGACATTAGTTTTAATTAAATGTTATTAATCATAAACGAAATTAACAGAATAATCCTAAAACAATAAGATTTGTCAGTTTTTTTCTTGTTTTATTCTATTTTAGATTGAACTAATTTATTTGGCATAGATTAAGGAATTTCTTATTTCAATAAGTCGATTTGATTCACCTTATCAAAGCATTTCTTTCCGTGAGACAGACTGGTTAATACAATATCATTGAAAAGTCAGATTCAACGATCTACTTCAAGGTTCATGGGATACGCTCAACATGATGCACAGAAGTTTCTTCGTTACCTATTAGTAGGACTTTACGAAGATGTCTACAGGGTATATGAAAAAACAGAAATTGATGATAAACTTAGTGACAGTGAGAAAGCACAAGAATCTTGGTTAACACTTTCGCTGCTCAACTTGAAAAGGAAACTCTCGCCAGGTGCTGACTATGTTTTTTTGAAATTGCGCATTAAAATGAAAAAGGTATAACATATATTGTACATTTAGTCACTTCTGTCATTTGTCACTACTCTTGCCAATCGGACGCGCATGTGCGCCGAGAGCACTAGAAAGGGAATGGTTCGGTTGTGTGCTTAAGACGCGTATCTGAGTCTTCGGAAAAATACTTCCAACACTAACAAAAAGAACGGTAAAAAATCATAAATGGAAAAAATAAACTTTAATTCTTATAAAACCAAAAAACACATAAATCACGAAATCAAAAAATACAATATATAAAAAATAAAATTAGCATTCTGTTGAAAATAGTAAATTGTGCATAAGAACTTTTTGTTATATAAATAAATAAAACATTGAAAATAAACATACAATGGTAAAAAATAATAATTTGCAACCATATCTGTGGAATTCGATAAAACAGTCACCAAACAAAGACCAGGTTTCGCTGGACATATTGCACATTCGTAGATGCTGTCTCTTCTTATTTGTTTCGAAGTACACATCCGACATTTTTTCATTTTAGTTTTTCCTTATTCAGATCTGGTACTAATCTTAGTTTGTAAATGTTCGGCTGCTGACGGTGTTCTTGGCAAATTAGTTCTCTGTCCCAGTAAACTTCTAATAATTTTAACACGGAAGTCGTATAGCGCCTTCTAGTAGGGAAGCCCGGGGCTGGTTGACGCACCAGGTTGGTTGACGCACCTCAATTTTTTTTTTAAAACAGTACACTTGGCAACGTTGCCGACCGGATTGTCTTAAAGCCGCCATTAAAAAACACTCTCGAACGTTCATTTCAGTTTGATTGCATCAGTGGTGTTGTGTACAGTGCGGTTTGTTGTTTTTTGGCAGTGGTAAGTAATTTTTTACTTTTTTACAGTTTTTGTTCTAGAAACTTTATTTTTAAAGATAATTGAGATCGGTTTGATGCTACATAAAGCTTCAACCGTCCCAAACAAGAACTTTTAAATAGATTTTCTAAGAATAAAATAGTATAGGTGCAATGGCATCACACATACAAAAACGTGGTCATGGGCTGGTTGACGCACACAACAAGGGGCTGGTTGACGCATTTACTGAGGAAGAAATTAATGGTGATGCCGCAATAATGACAAAAGTTGGATATTACAGGAATCGCCAGGTATAATATATTTTAAATTATTTTTAAAAATATTAAAGCTTCCAAAAATGCCTTACGTCTTTTATAATTTTTAGGTGTTTACAGATCAACAAAAAAATCATATGGAGGAATACTTTAAAACGGTAACCGACATATATTTTGGATTGTTTGTCAGAGAAGTAAGAAAATTCGCGTATGATTATGCCACTGCTTTGCGCATTAAATACCCTGAATCCTGGAACGTGACAAAAATGGCTGGAGAGGATTGGTTTACATACTACATTAAACGACTACTACGTGCTCTTTCGGTAAGAATTCCAGAAGCAACCAGCTTAGCTCGCGCTTCTAGTTTCAACAGAGAAAATGTTTCAATGTTCTTTGGCAACTTAAAAACGATCCTCAACCGCCTAAAATTAGAAGCAGCACAAATATGGAACATGGATGAAACTGGGATTACGACCGTGCAAAAGCCTAACTGAATTGTTGGCAGGCGTGGATACAAGCAGGTGGGACGCGTAACCTCTGAGGAACGCGACACCTTAGTTACTATGGCTTTGGCGGTATCTGCAACGGGAAATTCTGTCCCGCCATTCTTTGTTTTTCCAAGGGTTAACTTCAGAAAACATTTTCTCGCTAATGGCCCTCCTGGAGCAGTTGGAACCGCAAATCCTTCAGGTTGGATGAAAAAAGAGCACTTTTTGGAGTTTGCTAAGCATTTTGTCAAGCACGTTGGTTGTTCTAAAGAGAGACCGGTACTACTTTTGCTAGACAATCATGATTCGCATTTGTCTGTAGCTGCCCTTGATTCTCTAAAAATAAAGGTGTAACGGCGTTGTCATTTCCAGCCCATTGCTCACATAAGCTCCAGCCTCTCGATCGGTCTGTCTATGGTCCATTAAAACATTACGTTAATTCAGCCAGTGACTCCTGGATCATTAGCAATCCCGGACGCACGATGTCAATATACGATGTCCCTCTAATAGTTCGAGACTCACTGCCACTGGCAGCAATACCGAAAAATATTATGGCGGGATTCAAGGTGTCTGGAATTAGCCCTTTCAATAGAGACGTTTTTGACGATCAAGAGTTTTTACCAGGATATGCAGCTGACCGTCCCGATCCCGCAGAAACTAATACTGACAAGGACGTGGTTCCAGTTCAACTAAACTCGATTTTAAAACCACGACCGGGGTGTTCACAGGAACCTGATGATCTTAACCAGCCAGGATGCTCCAAAGATATAGTGTTAGCAAAAAGTCCACTGCCTGGGAAAGAAAACAACATTTCAACTAACAGTTCTATTCAAGAAAAACATGAGAGCTCGCCTCCTACTGTTAGTCCATTTCAATTGAAACCGCTACCAAAAGCCGGACCTAGAAAGCAGGTCGCTAAACCTAATAGAAGAAAGCGTGTGACAGCAATTCTGACACGCCAATAAAAGATGCTCTTGAAGAACAAGAGACAAATATTAAGTCTGTTAAAAGAAATATTTGCTCAAATATGAAGTCCGATGCAAAAGAGAAAAAAACAAAAAAAGGAAAATAGTCAAAAACGATGATGAGTCCGATGAAGAGCAATGCTTTTGTCTTTATTGCACATATAGCTATAAAAATATTGCCTCATCCGAAAAATGGATCCGGTGCACTAGTTGAGAAATGTGGGCACATGAAGCTTGTGTTGGGGAACCTGGCGTCTTCTTTGTTTGTGTAAACTGTGAAAGCGAATAATGACTTATATTTTTTTTAAGCTATAATATTAAATTTGTTAATTAAGTTACCTTTTTTAGAATTAATGCATCTTTTGTTCCTTGGAAAGTTACCTTTTTTATGTTTGTTCCTTGAGTAGTTACCATTTTTAGAATTTAATATAATTTTTTTTAATTTGGATTATAACAGATGTTTTACTTTACTTTTGTGTCTGCGTCAACCAACCCCGGCCCGGGGCTGGTTGACGCAACCTGACATCCATTTTTACAAAAAAATTTATACCTAAACTGTTGCTAAAAAAATTTTTTTTCTTGTCTAATATGAAAGATAAAACATTAAACTTTCCTATTTGGTACCAAAAGCACACCAAAACTTAATAATGTCTAAGCTAAAAATAAAAATACAAAAAGTGCGTCAACCAGCCCCGGGATCCCCTAGTCATTTCCGTGAGCGTGTTGTCATATTCTTTGAAAGATACGGAACCTCTCTTTTCTTACTTCTCCATTTTGCAATTAATACGCCTTTACGATATCTTGCTATCGAGCCTCCTTTCTGTAAGTTTGTTTTTTTGACTTCTTGGGGAATACCCATACGCCTTGGATTCAGTGTACCAGTGAAATAAGTATCTCTCTCTCTAAAAGTGCTTCTGCGAGATCAATATCTACGTAAAAATTATTAAGATAAACAGAACGTCCGGAGTCAAAGTAATTCTGCATTCAATTGAGAACAACTTTTTTTGAGTGTCCATACCGTCAGATTCCATAAGAGCATACAACTTTATGTCATATTTGTGGCGTTTATTTTTTATAAATTGTTTGAACACTTATCTCCCACGCCACAGTAGCATCGATTTGTCAAGAGAGAGACGTTTTCCTGGTTGGTATATTGTATTCATTTTGTCATTGAACCAACTTATCAGTGGACGAATTTTGTAAATTCTATCATCAGCCGAAGATTTGGTGTGAAGTGAAGGCAACGAAGTATGACCAAAAAGCGATCTCTGCTCATATTCTCGGAGAAACACTTCAAACTAAACAGACTGGGGCGCTAGTCTTGACCATTCGCATCTTTCAAGGTCGTGCGCATCTCATGATTCTGCGAATGACAATAACTTTTGGTATTCTTGACCATCCGTAACTATGCGATTATGCGTATTTTACAACGAGTGGTGTTTGTTGATCGCAACCGATTTGCGTATGCGATTCAATCGATATTTAATAGGTTATATTCCTGAATTTTGTATGCATAAATTGTTTTTGTGAAGTATATATTTATCGACACTCAAAGTTAGAATAAAAATTAATCATCATACAAGTGGTACTAGTTGAGGTTTGATAAAAAAATTTTTGGAATGGATGACCTACAATTTATAGCCAATTTGGAGAATTTAGAAAATGCAGATGAACAAATCAATAGACACAACTGCTTCGAAAATATTGACCCATTTGAGACATTGAGTGAACATCAGTTTTCATAGTTATTTAGGTTAACAAAAAGATTATGCAGACATTTGATTGTAACATTAACTCCTTTCTTGCGGCCTCAAAGAAGGCCTACAAACTTGAGTGTAACAACCAAGGTAAGTATCTACCTAATATGGATGTTTATCCTTGTTTACAAATTTTTTCATTCAATAGGTTTTGGTAGCTTGTTGATTTTTGGCCTCTGGAAGTTATCAAATGGACATTGGAAGAAATATATTTGTATCGGTGTCTCAGCCATCTGTCTCCAGATGTATAGAAGAAGTCACTAACGCTTTGAATGAACCAGAAGTATTCAACAGATGGGTACATTTTCCAAGAAATTTTCAAGAATTGAATGCTAGGGTAGGTACCTATTCGTTGAAAACACTGTTTAGATTAACCAATCCAAAAATTAATTTTGCAGATTTTATGAAGATTATAATTTTCCTGGGGTTGTTGGCTGTGTTGATTGCACACATGTAGCAATATTTCCCCCAAAAATAGAAGATGAGGATTATCCAGAACATATTTATGTCAATCGCAAAGGATATCATTCTATTACTGTTCAGTTGGTAAGCTCATCATGGAAATCACAATTTAACTTGAAATGATCAAACATGATCTTCATCTTCTAATATGATCTTTTTTTCAGATTTGTGACAGTAGGTTGAGAATTATAAATGTGAATGCAATTTATCCAGGAAGCACCCATGATGCATATATTTGGGGAATTTAAATATTTTGAATTTTTTTACCTATTTACATGCCCAGGGCACACAAATTATTATTTATTAGGTAGATATTCTATGATGAAAAATTTATATAGGTAATTCCTATATTTATATCTTTTATTATGTGACACTGGATATCCTCTCAGGACATGGCTTCTTACACCACTGGAAGGTGAACTTCCTGAAAATTCACCAGAATGGAACTATAATGCTGCACAAAAAAGAACAAGATGTTTGATTGAGAGATGTAATGGAGTTCTGAAAATGAGATTCAGATGCTTATTCAAGCATAGAGTACTGCATTATAGACCTTCTGTGGCATGTAGAATAATAAATTTTTGTGTTGTACTTCACAACATGTGCATTGAGTACAACACACCAATGCCAGAAAACGAGGACAGAGGGGAAAACCATGATTTTGGTATAATTTTAAATAGAAATGACCCTGAAGAAAATATTGAAGACCATGCAGCTGTAGGTCGAGTGAATCCTCAGCTTGCTGCAGGACGAAGAGCAAGAACTCAATTAATAAATAACTACTTTCGGAATAACCATTAGTACCGCTAGAGATAAAAATAATCTTGTGAATAGTATGAATGGTAAATAAAAATCGTTTAAAAAAATCTCATGTTTCATTTTCAGAAAAGTTCCCATCCTTCTATTCCGGAACTAAGTAATGAATTTCATAAAATAAAAGTCATGAGGTACTTCAATAATCTTATATCACAAAAAAATAAACAAAATTAATAGAAATAAGGAACACAAGTAAACAAAGATAAACTTTAAACACAAAGCATCGTATACTCTAGAATAACAAATATCTCAGAACTAAAAAAAACAGCCTTTCAACATCACAAAGTTAACTAGGAAAAATGAAAATCAACAAAATGAACTAACATATAAAAAAAATTTACTTAAAATCAACTAATGGCTGTTACAAAATCTTTAAGATTAGTTGAAATTTCCTCTAGGGCACAAGCTGTTCTTTCTTTAGCAGCTGCAGATTTTTCTTTAGAAATTGCTGACTTTTCTTTGGCAATTACCATCTTCTCTAATATAATAATTTCCTTATTAAAATATTCTGATTTTATTTTTTTCCTCAAGGCTAGCCTTATAACTCTCCGCAGCCTCAGATGCATAAATCAACTTCTTTCTTGAAGCCCGAGGAACTTTTCTTTTGAAAACCTCCGAAGTTTTTTTTCCTCAGGTATCAACTCATTGATATTGAGATTGTTCTCTTTTTCTACCCTATTTTCAAAAACTGAATCTGAATTGAACTCAACAGCGCCGATTTGTTCAGAGGTTTCAAATGAAAAATATGTCATTGATTCCATCATATTTGTGTCTCCTTCTATAGACAGAAGCTTGATTGTTTCCAGCACTTCACTTTCATATTCCGTTGTAGGATTTCCATGATAAGGTCCACCCCAGTTCCCCTCTCATAATTTTTAAACTGGCTGGTTTTTATTTTGGTTCTGGACCTTATATCATGCCATGTCTAAAACAAATGTGGAAATATTTTTACATTGAATAGAATTTACATATTTTATAATGTACCTTCCTCCAGGATTTCCAATCCTTACATGCCCCTCCACCACAGTATTTTTGTAATATACTCCCACAATCTTTGGGCATCTTTCAAAGAAAAATCGTTCGAAAATTTTCCGGTTGTTAGTTTTGGATTTTCTTTCATGAATTCCAACAACAATCTTTTTTGTTCCATAGAAGCATTTGCTTGCCTCCTAATTTTGTTATTAATATTGACTGTAGAGTTCATTTTTATAGAATAAATTAATAAACTTAACACATTTCAATAGCTTATTTACATTCGAAATTATAACAAAATGTCATTTGTAACGTCAACTAACGCTGAATTGCGCTGTTGTCAATTGTATTTGAGCAGTAGAATAATACCATTCCTATGATTTTGCGTAGGGTGCTCGAGAATATCATTTTAAAGAAATATTCGCAAATGGAGCATTCGCAGGCTTGCGTATACGTGACGTTGCGAACGATGTCAAGAATAGCACCCCTGTCTGTTTTCCAGTAATTATTGAGCCGGTTTGTTTTCCAAGCTCCCATTTGGAATAATAGTCCGAGAAATTTATGAAATTCCTCATGTATAAGTGCCTTCCACCTAATAATTCTTGAGTATTCTCGAACTCCAGCTAGAAAAAGTACGAGGGTATAGTCATTTGTTTCCGATATAATTATATCAAAAAACTGTCTATTGGCCACGAGAAAAAAGTAGTCAATAGGTGTTCTACCTGCTGGTGATTCCACTAATAACTCAGGAACTTTAGAACAATTAAGCTGTTTTAGTTTATGTTCGTCAGTAGGGTAAGCATACCACAGATATGTAGTTTGTATTATATTTATTTGCTTATTTGGAGCTACGTTTTCGTCGACCGCATTATCCATATTTATTGGACATTGTTCTTTTTCCGAAGTATAAGGTAAATAATTGACGATCGCTTTATAAATCCCTCCATAATCGTCATCTAAGAAAATAAAGTTTAAAGTAATATACATAACATTAGATGTTATAAAGTATCTTACCATCATCAGAATCGTCCAATGGAATAAATTCCTCCTCACTATCTGATAATTCTTCGTCGCTACTTGATTTGTTCAAAAAATACTCCAATTCGGCCTTTTCGGGTTGTTTACTTTTAATTTTGGTCGCTTAGTACCCAAACAACTAGCTTTAGAATCATCCATTTTGTACTATACTAAAATCCAAACATAACCTACCAAAACAGAAACTAAATCCACATTCGTAATTCGAAATGGTTCAACTACACGCTGACAACACGTTAAACATTCATATTTAGTGCTGAATGAATATATAATAATAAGAATCTTTATTTAGGAAACCCTAATATACATAAAAATTTAAAATTTAAAAAAAGAATTACAATATCGTAGTTAAATACAACTTGCACAATAAGTATACACTGACACAAATGTGACATAATAATTAGTTTATAATAACGTTGAAGGTACTGAAAAGAACTGATTCAAAATATTAAAACACATTGCAAAACAGCGCAATTCAGCACCTACACAAATGTACTAAAATGTTTCATATTCATCTTTATACAAGAATGATAAATGTCTTTTGAATTCAGAAAGACTTTTTGAATTTTTGACATTATTTGATAAATTATTGTAAGTAATAAATGCTTTAAAGAATAAAGTTTTCACATTATATGTACTACTTTGAGTATTTACATATAAAATATTCTGGTTCCTAGTGTCATATGTGTGAATTTGATTAGCAAATACGATAAATTCACTAAAATATATCGGCAATAGATTGTGTAGCATTTTGTAAATATAAACCATAGTCAAGTATTTCAACCGACTCTCAACAGTAAACAACTGCAAAGTTTGGAGCATCACTGATACAGGAGTGATTCTACTACACCTCAAAATAACTCTCATTGCTCGATTTTGTAACGTTTGTAGTTGACACATCTTATTTAAATCAAGGAAGAATAGCAATGTTGAACAATATCCAAAATGAGGTTGAAGGATGGTTTTGTATACAGTAATTCTTGAATTTAAGCTTAAGTGTTGTGACACTCTTGAAAAAAAATATAGCTTTTTCAAAATTTTCTTCCTAATATATTCAAAGTGACTATTAAATGACAAAATATTATCTAACATAAATCCTAAATATTTAAACTCTTTTACGATCTCAATTTTTTCATTATCTTTGTTGACATTAATGTGATCAATATTTATTTGTTTGTATTTATGTGGTGTAGTAATTATCATAACTTTGCTTTTATTCACATTTAGCTTTAATTTATTCTTTTTCAAATAGGTATGCATACTCCTTAAAACATTATTCATTTTTGCTATAGCTTTGTCTAAATTTACATCACAAACTGAAATTAAAGTGTCATCAGCAAAAATATGAATATAGTCACATTTAACACACTTATCCATGTCATTTACATACATTAATAAGAGTAGAGGACCTAGAATACTACCCTGAGGAACACCATGCTTTACCTCAATAGCTGATGGCATTGTATCGCAAACTTTAGTTATTTGTTTTCTATTTGTTAGGTATCCCTTAATCCCCCTTTATACCATATCGCTCCAATTTTTTAAGCAGTATTACTCTATTAACAGTCTCAAATGCTCGTCTTAGATCCAATGATACTGCTATAGTATACAAATGTTTGCTAATGTTATTTTTCCACTCAGTGACAGTCAGCTGAATAGCTGATTCACATGAATGCTTGGATCTAAAACCGGACTGGTTAACAAATAATAAACAATTTGAATTAATATGTTCTAATAGTTGTTGGTAAACCACATATTCCAATACTTTTTCTACAAATGGTAACGAATTAATCGGTCTGAATTCACCACTTTTAATTGTATTAGCAACCTTTTCAATAGGCGTGACAATACTAGTTTTTAATTCCTCAGGAAATGTACCACACATGCCCAATAACTTCAAAAGAATTTTTTACGTTTTCACTATTTAGTTCACAAATTGTACTTCCTCTATTTTCTAAATTTTTTATAACTATTCCTAAATCGTGTAAAGAAACTAACTTAGAACTACTAAAAATATTCTCACACATTTGAATATCACAAATAAATTCAATATCTTCAATACTAGACACCATATCATCAATACCATTGACGAAGAAGTTATTAAAATGTTCAGAAAGCCTACTAGCATCCCTCACAAAAGCAACCTGAGCCGCAGAACACAACATTGCATAGGACGCCCATGTGCGTCGTGAGAACACGACGAGGAACCGTAAAGACGCGTATGTGCGCCGTGAGCAGCAAAGGTGTTAAGATATCCGAGAATGGACAACTCCAAGATTGTGGATAACTTTGTCGATCAATTCAAATCAACACTCAAGTGCACACACTGTGGTCACTATTCAGTTACCTTCGATCTCTTTTGGGATTTATCCCTTCCCATACCCCAAAGAACAGGTCAATTACGAGTTTCATAATGTTAAGATTCTTTTACAAGAGAAGAAACACTCGACGGTGATGAGAAACCAACATGTTCGAAATGTAAGGAACGAAGACGATGCACTAAATCATTCTCAATTCATAAATTCCCGAAAATATTGGTTATTCACCTGAAGCGCTTTTCGCCAATAGAAAGATTTAGGGGAAAACTTAATGGTGCAATAGATTTTCCAATAGAAGGGCTTGATATGAGCCATTACGTGGCTCATAATGTGGCACCCTGTAGGTACAATCAGGCTAGGGACACTGCAGACCGTGCCATCTATAGAGCCCGTCGAGTAACTAAAATCGGTAGATAATTCCAAAAAATTAACGAAAACTGTAACGTCGTTAGTAATCAAATTTTATTGATTTTTATAACTGCGTATGAGCGATATCATATTGCTCGTCCCCATCCCCACATGTTATATGTTATACTGTTATCATTTCTTAGTTTGAGGGTAGAGGTTATTTTAAGGTTACGGTATTTTGGTGTATTTTTTAATTGCTATAGTGTAATATTTATCTGTTGTTTCGTTGCTTTATTGTTATTAATTGAAAAGACAATGTCAAAGTGTATTCTGAAGGAGTAATAAGTGGTGTACTCGGTAAGTTTTATTAAAAAATTTTGAGCATTTTTTCTTTCACAATTAACAACCATTATCTTCATTTTTATAATACACAGAGAGTTTTTACTAATTTAATCAACAACTTTAGAGATCATGGTTGTTCTTTACATTAGCTATACTGAAAATTGCTGCATTAATAAAGTAAATATTTCTTTTTACAGTTTTGTTCCTCCAACCCAGGAAGATAAAATTAATATGGCTGAAAAGCAGTGGTAATAAATCATTAAATTTGTCGACGAAGAAACGATGGAGGATATGATCCCTTCATTTTCAAAAACAGTGTTCCTTTAGATTTGAGAAAGACGAAGAGAGGTTATTAAGACAGTTTGATTTGCCTTCCCATATGAGTGGAAATTAACAAAAATTGATGGTAAGTTTTATTGTATTCAATATAGCATGCTATAATTTTGGACATTTTAAAATGTAAATTGAGTGAACGAAAAGACGAGTACTGAGTGTGTAATTTTATTAAAATTCCAGGTAAGCGCTTTCATCCATTAGACCATTCTGAAAGCTCTCGCCAAGAAAATAATATACAGAAAGTGTCAAAAAACATCAAACCCTCGAACTGCTACATACAATGATATAAAATGTTTGATGTTACATCATTATTTAACTAAAATTTGTTAAATTTACTCTATCAAGAGTGTGTACAATTGTAATTCACATAACGAAACGTCTAATTTGATTACCAACTAAATGATATGTGTGCACACCCTCTTTATAGGGTAATTTTAATAAATTTTACTTAAATAATGATGTAACATCAAACATTTTATTTCATTGACCTGTTGTATGTTTTTCTCTTGTCGACAGCTTTGAGAATGACCTAATGGCTGAAAGCGCTTAGCTGGAATTTTAATCAAATGACATACTCAGTACTCGTCTTTTCATTCACTCAATTTATATCTAGTGTGTACATCATACTCAGACAATTCCATTTTAAAATGTATCCATTGAAAAAATAATAATCTGGGTTTTATTTTATGTCATAGCTATATTCCCTATACCAGCTATGGGATGGAAGGTATTGATCCCTTGCCGATTTTCATATATAGCCCATGGTGTGACAATTTATGGGAAATGAAAGTGAGTATTAACTTTTGTTGAGGCATCACGTCTAAGTATTTGGTCTAGCGGTAACCAAAAATCCAAAATATCCAATAAAGACAAAAAAAAAATAGTTAAAAATCAAGAATTCCTAAAAAAATCGAAAGCTTCATACAAGGGAATCAAAAAAACCAAACAAATGTATACATTCAAACATTTTTTGATATTTTTTGGATTAGTACAAAAACATGTGTAAACTTATTATTTCGATAGTAAGCGCATTTTGTTTTCTTTTGTTGACATACATTTTCAAACATATTTGTGTGTTTACTTACTTATTGTTGTTATTTTGTGTGTTTACTTGTAGAACCTCAACCAGAAACGAGAAAGGACTCCATGAGACGGTGGGATTTTTGAGAGCCCTTAAGAAACATTTTAACAATCATAGACTGCCAGGAGCTGCAGAGTAACTCAAACTGCCTTATGCTCAATCAGAAACGAGAAAGAACTTCCACGAGACGGTGCGATTTTTAAGAGCCCTTAAGAAACATTTTAACAATCATAGACTGCCAGGAGCTGCAGAGTAACTTAAACTGCCCTATGCAATGGTTTCATAAGAACGGAATTCTTTTGAATGTAGAAATATACAAATATGCAATATACTAGGTTTAAGCTTGTGATATAAACCTATTTAATACTTCCAGTAAAGAAATAAAGATGTGTTTTAAGTGGAAATGAAATGTTAGATATATTATTTTAAATGTTGTACAGTCACAAGTGCTGTTTAGCACTCTTATATGTAATTACTTGGCACCTTGTATTTACAGAGCTGGGCAGTATTTAACAACTTTTCCTATAAAAATATTTTAATTACTTTTGTTCTAACATTCACAGTAATTATACTCAAATGTTTTCTTTCACAGAAAGTTGCCAAAAATAGTAGTTAACAACTTATTGCTAACACTTTTTTTGATTAGGTAAGTAGCAGTTATACTCCTGCAGTTTGCCCAGCTCTGTGTGTTTATACGAGTGTAATAATAAATTAATATAAACTTATCATACATAATTTTCTACTTTTATCTTGATTTAACATCATTTGAAAATCTAATGATACTTCAATCTAGAATGTATGTTACTCAAAATATTTTTTAATTATTGCATGGTTTTTACACTATAATTTATTTGTTGTCATTATGTTTGTTAAGAAAAGTACTTTGTGAAAGAAATTATTTGTTGTGTATTTTTACACCAAAATAAATAAATTGTTTATATGATTATTGTTTTATTTTTCCAATTTAATTAACCATTTATGGTCCATCATTTGAAATTTCATTTAATTTAACTCAACATCTAATCATTATTCAGTTAATGGAGTTAAATTGAATGAAATGTCAAATGATGGACTATGAATGGCTATTTTGAAATAAAATAGTTAAAATACAGTATATTTGAATATACCGCCAATCCGCCAAAACCTAAAATTACAGAAATCTTTCCAACATCACTCAGCTGTTTACTCGACGGGCTGTTTAGATGGCGCCACAATCAGTGTCTCATCTATCTGTGGGTACAACCTCTACGCTATATCAAATCACAGTGGTCACTACACAGCATATTGCCGAACTCGCGTCTAGGGGGACCGAGATACTCTGGCAGATTGGCTTCTTGACATATATGACAAGAACAAAGGCAACTATTTTTCACTTATAATTGCACAAGTGGTTTGTATTTTATCGGGTAAATTTGGGTTGTTTAATGAGAAACTGTTTCCTAGCAATTTGACGAGAATAACTGTCAACTATTAAAAACACGACACCGAAGGTGGAGTGTTTTTAGGTTGACAGTTATTCGAGTCAAATTGCTAAAGGAAACAGTTTAGAATTTGAACAACACAAATTTACCCGATATCAATACAAACCTCGAGTGTAATTCGGCAGGACAATTTAATGAATGAGAAATTTGGAAACATATCAATGCAAACTTTATTTATGAAACATTAAAAATAAACACATTTTTATTTTAATGTACAATTATTAAAAACGCAGTTATTGAGTTTCATACTAGGAACAGTGATATCGCTGCGGGTGCCACAGCTAATCGTTTCTGTAGTAGAAAATTGTCGCCAGATTGATGATTGCGTCGCAACTGTATTAGTAGGCACACATGTATTAACAATTTGACTAATTTCGGCGTTCGTAGACACACCGAATCGACTCATTGTTAGTTCTTGAAAATTCAATAAGTTGTTGACAAACATGCCAAACTATTTATTCTGGTAACCAACACCGCGATAATTGATGAACAAATGAATAAGTGAAAAAACAACTAGTGTATTTGTCGCTGAAAAAGTTAAAGCTAACTTTTGCCGCTGTCAAAGTGACAATTGCACTGTGGCAAATGCGATTTTTTATACATGAGTTAAATTGTCACAAAAAAAAAAGATCAATATGAAAACAAACGTTTAAAGAACATCATTTATGGACATTCAAGAAACGGCTATTAAACTTTTAAAATAAATGTTTTTTAAATAATTAATATTTTAATATGTATTATTATACAATATATTCATAAACATTTCAACATATACCATGAATAATAATTAACAAGCTATTTCTTCTCAAACTCATTTTTAGGTTTGGAAGAATCTTGTTTGATTGTGAAAAAAATTAAATACTAACGGAAATGATGTACCTTTCACTATTACTTTCTTGCTTCTTATTTAAAACTTTCTCAAATATTGTGAAAAGGAGCTACTGAAAAGATGGTAACCGCAGACATGCACGTTTCTTGCTCATTAGTCGTCCTCAGTACGGTATAACCAAGTCAGGGTGTAAAACCTGGGAGCAAAGCTATTGACTGAAACTTGAGAAAATACAACAGATTTCAACGGGACAGGCGGGAGAGTTATATTGTCTCGAAAATTCGAGATGTTCCAATATTGATGTCACAAATATTGCATTTGGTATTTGGCAAAGGGCAAAGGAAGAAGTATGCAAGACCATGTATTTACATTGAAACAAGTAAGAGACAAAAAACTGAGCATAAATAAAAAATTGTACCTCGGTTTTATAGATATACAAAAAGCACTTGACACTGTTCCCAGAAATCAAATATGGAAAAGTCTACAACAAAGAGTAGTTGAAGAAAAATTGAGAAATAACATTAAATGCATCTATATCTATAAAACAACCAGGAACCGGTTAAGAAAAGATAATGAACAGTCCGATGACTTCATGATAAAGGAAGTATTAAGACAGGGAAGAGTACTGAGCCCGGCGTTATTCATAATGATAATGGATGATGCACTAAAGGAGTTAAAACAAAAGTTAAACAAATACAAATAGGATACAGAGATATGGAAATAGTGGGAAATATCCGAATGTGTTTTTGCCGGCGATTTAGTACTGTTCGTTAGAAACGAAAACGAGTTGAAACATAATTTAATAATATGGAAGCACATATTAAAAATATGAAATATAACCATAAATATGGAGAAGACAAAAATAAAGGTGATTAGACAAAACGCAGAGAACCTTAATGTCGAAATAGATGAAATATAGTTAAAACAAGTGAAACGTTTCAAATATCTAGGAGTCGACATAGAGACTAATGGAAAACAAGAGGAAGAAGTGAACGAAAGAATAAGTGCAGCAGTCAAAGATTATTACTCGTTAAATAGAATAGAATAGAAATTACAACTAAAACCAAATTGAACGTGTACAAGTCAGTTTTTCGACCAGTCCTTATGCATGGTAGTGAAAGTACACTCAAAAGTAGAATACAAGCAACCGAGATGAAGTACTTACGCAGAGTCAAAGGTGTCACCAGAATAGATCGAATACGTAATGAAGCAATAAGGGAAGAATTAAACATAGAATCTATACTAAAAACAATTGAGAAACAACAACTTAGATGGTTTGGACAGATCTGTAGAATGGGGAACAACAGACCTATAAAATTAATCTGGCAAGCTAAAGATGTAAGCAAGGGGAAAAGAGGACGCCCGAAGAAAACATGGGATAGCACAGTAGCAGAAATTCTACGGAAAAAACAAATTACATGGCCAGAGGCTGCAAAAAAAGCTAGAAATAAAAAGGAATTGCGGAGGTTTGTCCTAACGAATGTTTTTGAAAAGGTGTATAAAATAAATGACTAAATTCTATTTTCTCAAGACTGCTTGATTTGCAATAAAATAAAAAAATATTTCAAGCACAAACCATTGGTATGTTAATAATTTTTTAACAATAATATTGCTTGAACACTTGAGTTAACCCTGTTTCGGGGGAGTAGGAGGGGGTATACATTTTTATCTTTTTATTTACGTAACTAACAGTGGGTGTAGTTCGAAGGGGGTGTATTTTAGAACACATGTTTATTTGGGAAATTCTTATTTTGATCCCAACAATACGTCCTTGAAATATCTATATCAAATTAAACCACCTTGTATAATTTTCGTTATAATCGATATACCACAACCATATACAACGTGAAGAAAAACATTAAAATGGTCGACTAAACGCGCGAAATCAAAGTAAAAAAATCCCATGCTTCAAATATGTCAAGAAGCCGATCTGCCAGAGTATCTCGGTCCCCGTAGACGCTAGTTATTGCCGACATCCCTACACGGGACAATGGCACAAATATAACGATTCAAGGGTGCTATTAATATCGTGGAAATCTTTAGTCAGTGGAGAAGCATATGTTCTTTTTTATGAACAAGATGACACAAAGTCCCACCTATAAGTTTAATAATTTTTTTATTAGTTTTTAAATTGTATATTTTCATTTTGAAACAATGTCTTATTTGTTTTTTTCTGCAAAATTTATTTATATATTTATATATACATTGTATTCTTATTAATGCATTGTAGGCAGAGTTTTTAATTTCAGTAATTGTGTAAATTCGAATATTAATGTTTACAATAATAAAACTACCAATAGGGAAAATTAACCTAATTTTGAATACAGTTAATATAATTAGGAAATCGTGATTGTTGTTTATCGTTAAATAAATAGAAATTGAAAGTATTGAAGGTAAGGTATCTTCATTTTTTAATAGTACGGTAATCGGAAAAGTTTTGTAACGGACTCGTGAATTAAAATGGCGATTGACAATCTTAAACATTAACGAGCTCGCTCCGTTCACTCGTTAAATTATCTCGATTGGTAATCGCCCTTATTAATACACTTGTTTGTTAATAACTATCAACTACTCAAAGATCTTATTTTACATGACCCATTTTTACAAAGCTTCAATAATAATAATGACATTTTTATAAAAACTTCAAATAAATACTGAAGTGCATTTTGTGATATCAACTGAATAGATTGAAATATGAAATTAAATTTGAACAAGAGACATAAATTTATTTTACAAAATCTATGATACGCTCCAGAAATAAAGAAAAACTTGTTTTCAACCTTGTCAGCACAAGACAGAAATCCGATGAGCCAGTTTGAATCATCTGCAGAGAGATGTTCGTTGAAAATAGCAGGAGAAGAAGCTTTGATTGGAAAAATAACTGGATCTGGAGGATTATACAAGTTCATTATGAGAAGTTTAAGCCCACAAAAGTTAAATCAAATCAATCTAGCATGCAGAAAGAACGTACTACAGAGATTTGGTCATCAAAATAAGAGACATGTAAGAAAGTTCTGAAAAATTATCTAGATATAGATATAGATATTGATAGCGAGCTTTGCGAAGGTTGTATCTATTGAAATTTGTCACAAGAGAAAGGACTAGTACACCAGGTGATAAAATTCATACCGATGTTTGTGGACCTTTTAGCAGCTCAAAAGCAGGCATCGCTATTTTGTGTCATTTAAAGATAAACTTTCCAGATAACGATAAAATTAATTTATAAAGAACAAATCTCAGGTCGTAGAAAAGCTGAAAAACGTTCTAGACTAGAACAGATTAGAGCCACAGGCTATGTAGCACAGGAAGTCACCTCATGAAATTTAGTTCAGGCAAAAACCAAAAATTAGTTATTTGAAAGTGATAGGTAGAACTTGTTACGCTCATGTACCCAAACAGAGACGACGAAAAATGGACAAGAAAGCTGTAAAGCCGTACTAATTGGTTATAAGGATGATCAGTAGAGATTGATCAGATCACGTGATGTTTGGATGTTTTTTTAGAGAATTGAACAGGCTTTCAAACGATGTGCCACTGGACCGCTATTTCCTATTCAACTTTTAAGGGGGTGCTCACCCCATAACTTGGAGGTGCAGGTGCAGGTTGGATAGCTAGAAACTAAAATCGACCTGTCCAAATGTTTTTTCACATTTGTATCCAAAATCCTCATGTCAAGATGGGTCACCCTATATATATATATATATAAAGAGGATCAAGCAGTATGTGCAAATTTTTGTTGTAATAATGGATCTATCCCGAATTAAAAACCAGCTTGGGCCTATATATTGTAAAATCATGTATATTTTTTGACATTTCCGTTCCGCTTGTAAAGGTTTTATTCATTGAGATTTTATTATTTCTATTGTTTGTCTTATTTTTGTTAAAAAGATATTGTTCACGTGTAACTTCATGAGTTTCACATTTATTACTTTATTGAGTTCAATTAATGTAATAAAATTAATGTAATATTCAACATTTGTTTAACATTTACCATAATTCATTATACAATAAAATCTATTCTTTTTTTAATCCTATCACAAATCTTGTGTGGCGAAATAAAAATATTTTATGTACCGTAATTTCAGGTGACTTTGACTCACTTCTGAAGTTTTAATACGGATATTGGTATTTTTAAATAAGTGAAAATACGTTTCTTTTTTTACATGTATTTGAGTCTTCAGCTATTTTTTTACAAACAATATATAAAAATAAACGGTTTTAAAGATTAAAACTAACTTTTCCGCATCTGTGGCCCTGAACAATATTCTATCATAAAATTGTTACTTGTATACACTTCGGGGGATGTATCGTGCTAACAAACCGAAATTTCTCCAAAAATAACCAAAAATTCAGTATATCTGGATTTATAGGACCCGCTGTACTCACTCCAGTCAACTGAAAATCAATAGGGTACATCTGTGAGACACCTTGAGCAATATTCAGTCATAAAATTGATCAATCGTATACTCTATAGAGGCTGTAACGTGTTAACAAACTGAAAAGTCTCCAAAAATGACAAAAATTTGGTACTTCAAGTATCATAGCACCCGTTGTACTGGCTTTAGTGAGCTGAATATCAATCGGGTTCATCTTTGAGACGCTCTGAATGATATCCAATTATAAAATTGGTCACTTGTATATACTCCGGAGGCTGTATCGTGCTAACAAACTGAAACTTCTCCAAAAAAGACAAAAATATCGTACTTAAAGTACTGTAACACAAGTTGTATTGGCTCTGGTCATCTGAAAATCAATAGGGTTCATCAGTGAGATGCCCTGAATAATATTCAATCATAAAATTGGTGACTTGTTGAACACCGGAGGCTGTATCGTGCTAACAAACTGATATTTCTCAAAAAATGACAAAATATCGTACTTCAAGTACCATAGCACCCGTTGCACTGGCTCTGGTGAGCTGAAAATCAATAGAAATCATCTGTGACATGTCCTTAACAATATTCAATCGTAAAATTGCTGACTTATTGCACTCCGGAGCCTGTATCGTGCTAACAAGACATGTAAGGAAAAGTGGCCGACGACAACGACGACGACGACATACACACAGGATTTTTTTTCTAAAAACCGTTTTTTCGTGTTGTTGTTGATGGAAAACGTAAAAATAACTCAAAAAAAAATTTCTAAATTCCAGCTTTTTTTGGGGTAAACCAATACTTTTCTCGCATATAGAAAGGTTGGGCGGAAAAGTAATATGAAATGGCAATTATTTTATTAAAAATAAATAAAACTAAGGTGTGCAAAGTTACCCTCCAGTTTCGGGTGACTTTGTCCCACATTGCATTTTACATGTATTCGCTATGTTTATTACCGTCTGAGCTAAAGTAACCCTACAGCATTTTTCAAAAACACGTAATCCACAATAAAAATTGTTTATTAAAATTTTAAACATAAAAAAATCACTAAAAAAGTATAAAAATCAACATAGCATCCTAAACAACATCGATTTTTAACGAAAAATGTACAACAAAGAATAATAGAATGGTTTACAACGTGCGATCAATATCAGCCAAGTGGTTAGATTTCCTAACGACTTCTTCGGGCCATTGCCACATACTTCTTTCACCCAGTGCCATCACAAGCACCCAACCATAACAGTTATTACCCCTTAAATAGCCATCGAACTTCCCTGGAAAACTGTTCACGTTGTCGGATACAATTACGAAGTCTCCTATGGAAAGTTATTCTGTATCTGAATCATTTCTATAACTTACGTTAGATTCAGAATACGACGTACGTGCAATCTCTTCAAAACATTTTATTATTTTTGGACGTTTGGTTTTTTTTACTGTCTTTAGCTTAGGCAGTTTACTACAACCAGCTACAGCACCATCTTCCTTCATGATCGTCTGTTCATATCCATTGTTACTGTCAGGTACAGCGTCATTATTAGTCATACTTGGTTGTACATTTTCTTTCTCCTCTTCGCAAAACTTTTTCCTTTCTTGTCTTTTCATTTTTGATTTTAATAGCTGCAACTTTGGTTTGTGTGCCATTATTTTTTAGAGCTGGTTTCTTTTTAGAAACTTTTAATGCAGCTGCAGCATTTTGTTGGCTTTTAACTTCTTCAGCACTGACACTTTTTCCTGCTTGAATTTCTATTTTTTTCCTTCTTTTACTAACTCCACCATCTGCGGACTATACTTGTGCAGTATCAATTTTGTAATTGGGAATTCTGGTTAATACTTCCTCTGCATTCAGTGGAAAGATGCCACATATTCTAAAGCCACTTTCCAAATTTTTACTGCCCTTTACATCAACTATTTCAACCAGTCTTCTTAATAGGATGGGAAAGGTGCTTTTGGGGATTGGATTGGTGTTAACATTCTGTGTTTTGTATTCTACCAAAATATATCGCCAAGCGATTTTCATCGGTCTGAAAAAGGTGACATCCAACGGCTGCGTTAGGTGTGTAGAGTTGGGAGGAAGAAATACGAATTTAATATTTTCGCCTTCACATAACTGCAAAACCTTTAAGGATATATGGGATGACAAATTGTCCCCAATTATTATTTTAGTTCCAGGAATACGTTTAAGTGTTGGCAATAGCAGTGAAGTGAACCAGTCTTCGAAACAAGCTGTGTCGAACCATCCGCTTTTCGATCTATTGTAGCGTGCGCCAATTGAACCATTTTCTACTCAAGTCGACCACAATTTATCGGACTTATAAACAACGTATTGAGGTATCATTTTGCCAGCAGCATTTCCACAAAACATTATTGACGTTGCTGATTTACTAGAATTTATCATTATTTCAGGATATTTCGTCCCACGTTTTGTTAGAATTTTTTTTCTGCCGAGGTCATCACTTAAATTGATCTCGTCGTAGTTCCAAATGTTGTTAGCTGGGACATTCATAAGTTCATTTTGTAAGTGGTTAAAGTGTTCTTTTATAGTGGCTTCACTGATTTCTGCTCTCGGCCGTTTTATGTTGCTTGCGAAACAATGGGTTAAGGTCGAATTTCGTTTAAAGAAGGCATTTAATCAGTCTTTTCCTGGCAAGTTGTTTTTAAATTTAGTTCACGGCCCTCGCGATCTAAATAATGTTTCACTAAATTTCGTAAATCGCTCTGATCCAATGGAAATCCGTACGAAGATAAGGTGCAAATATGGGACATGAAAGTGTTCTCTTCAGCTTTCGTAAAAATTGTCTGACCACCATGAAGTTTTTTATGCCTATTTTTCAATTTATTTTTGATGGTCCCAACTAGCACTCGAAATTCTAATGCAGCTTTTTTTTGAGATAAAACTCCATTCCTTACAGCTTCTAGTGCTCGTTTTAATGTGTCTGCCGTGTAATTTACGTAGTTTCTACTGCCATTAACAAGTGTGTACTTTGAAGGCATCTAAAAAGAAAGGTTATGATATTGGCATTACGAAACAAAATATGAACTAAATAGTTATTAGAAGACTAAACTAATGTGAAAATAAGTATTTACTCACCTCTATAGCGATATCAATATATATGGAACCAAAAACGACAAAAAATGAACTGGGTCAAAGTCACCCGAAAACTGTTAAAATCTGGAGCACTTTGAAAACAATACCCTAACTACTTCGTGTCCAAGTTTATACTGATATAACATATGCAAAGCGCTTAAGAAAAGGTAGGTTTCTATCATGTAAGTACGCAACTTACATTACTCTCGATCGTATTATTGGTTGCCTACAAATTTTTTATCAATAAATATTCAAGTGAAATGACTCCCAAACAGAAATTTAATTTTTTTAAGAAGTTAAACGGTTATTACCGTCAATAACGGCAATTTTTTTAGTTCACATATGCCAAATGTGGCACCTAATTACATTTGTTGATAATGCTATGTTTATAAGGTTGTCCGCTAAAAATAACTTTTTCCAGAATTGAGCCAAAGTCACCCTGGCGGGACAAAGTCAGCCGAAATTACGGTACTTAATATGTGTGCATCAAATTTCAAAATGTAGCAATAATCTAGTGAGAGTGAGTGAAACTATACGATATAACTAAATAATTTTCTAATTGTCATTCTTTTTCAATAGAGTGTATATGTTGTAAGACTATGATATGCAACCATGCATACATGGTTGATCTACCTTTCATGATGCAAAATTGATCATTTCTAATAGCATGTCTATACCACAGATCACCTTACACTGTCTAATAATCTTTGTTGAAATATCGATGAGAAAATATTAGGAGCTGTGTGTTGAATTGGGCCTTCTAGTTTTCACGTTTTTCTTTATCTTCCATCTTGTGTAACGATATTATTGCTTGTCCATTTGTTCAACTTTGTGATTCTTGAATGAATAGTATTTATTATTTACTATTTTTTCGGTTATATTATTTATTTGTATTAAATGCTGGGATACTATTTTTTACATGCAAATATTTTCTTCAAAAAAATATCGATATTTAGCGAAATATCTAGAAATTACTCATAAAAGCACAAATATTACAATGGGCAGGACATATACTGAGAAGAAAACCATCGGAAATGATCAGAAATATTACAGAATGGATCCCGATCTGGCCAAAACTAACAGGAATACCCAGAAAATATCAAGGGAATAAATAACTGTAAACTAAGGAGAGAAGAATATTTTCAATTGTCCCAGTATACAATGGCCAGTTAGCTTTTTTATCTTCCATTTATTTTTAAGGGGTATTTCATTGATAACATAGTCAATTGGAAGCTCCATAAGAATAACAAAATGATTCGATCCTAATGTATCATCTAATACTGACCAATTAATTCTATTAGCAAGTTCAGGAGAACAAAAGGTGATATCTATCGCAGAAACATTTTGATTAGGACGAGTTAAAATTGTGGGTTGTCCATTATTCATTACTGTTAGATTAAGATCATCTGCAATTTGGATTAGCTGTATACCAACTGTGTCATTATGATGTGCACAACGAATGATGTGCATTGAAATCACCGCCCACGATTATAGGATTTTTTTCTTGTCAAAAAAGTGTAAGCCAATCATTAGCAAAACATTTAATTTTAGGTGGTTTATTAACAGAAAAAAGGCTTAGCTCCGATTTACCATATTTAATTTTTATGCCACAAATTTCCACGCCTTTACACACATTCATATTAATTTTGAATTCACAAAAATGTATTGAATGATGAACTATAATGGCAACACCACCATAGCCATCATGTCGGTCTTTACGGATCATATTATAACCATTATAACAATATTGTATATTTTTTTAAAACCAAGTTTCAGTAATAAGTGCCACATCTATTTTTCTAGAATTTAAAAAGTGTTGCAAACTATTTTTATTTGCCACAGCTGATCTAGCACTCCACTGCATAATGTTAAGTGAAACTTTCTTAGCCATTAATATTTATTTACTGTGAGAGTATCCTCTAGTACTTGTTTTATGCTACTGATTATTGAACTTTTATTAATTGATTGCAAGTCTTCTACTGAGCTAATATTATCCAATAGATTGAATACAAAATTGGAGACAATGTCAGCAATATTCTGTTTGTTATTTTCAATACCATTAAAATTAGATTTATAGGGGTTAGCAGGTAATGGTTGACTAGGACCAAAAGTAAAAGGAAACATAGGCGAGCAAGAAGGAGACTGATAGTCTGATTTTCTGAATAGTGCGTTGGTGTGTCTTTGGAGTCAGAAGGCGTCTTGTAGATCAATTTCAAAGCTTATTAGATGATCGTTAGTTGAATATTCTTTTCTAAACCCTGCTAGTTCAGGGATAAGGAGATTATTGATTGATGACTTTGCTCTAACGCCAAGGCGTTTAGATTTTGTATTGTAATACTTAAAATTGTTACAATTACCATGATAGATAAATATGTTTTTTGGTCAGAAATATTTTTATATCCCTCCCCCTCTAAGGTTCAAGTCTGGGCCTTCATTACTCTCAACCCCCATATATTTTACACCCTTACATCTATCAACACAGAACCACCATAGTTCACGATGAGACACTTGGAGCTACCACCACATACTAACACTATTCGACTGTGAAGTGTATCTTATGCTGCAGAGTGAAATATAGGGTAAAACTTATTTGTTTCTTTTTTTAGGATATTTAACTCCAGAAACTGTGAAAATATCTAGCCCTCGGAATACAATATTTCTGGATGAAATCGAAGAAATCAAGAAGTACAGTGAAATTTTAGACAGTGATGGCGTTAAGATTATTATTGCTCTTGGTCATTCTGGTTACCTGAAAGATAAAGAAATAGCAGAAAAAGTGCCGTTGGTTGATGTTGTTGTCGGTGGTCATACCAATACATTTTTGTGGAACGGTGCCCAACCGGACATTGAGCCTATCGAAGGACCGTATCCGACTATGATAACGCAACCTTCTGGGAAGGTTGTACCTGTTGTACAGGCTTATGCGTATACTAAATATTTAGGTAAGTGGCATTTTTATTTCATTTTTGCATCACTTAATATTTTAAATAATATTTTTAATCTTCCGTTTTAAGTTTATTATTGGTTATGCAGGGGTAAACAGTACAGTTCTTGTCTATTTGACAATGATAGGCCACCTTTAGAATACTATATCATTAAAAAAGAATATATCCCTGACATAATCATCCATTAATTCATACTGGACTAGATATAAATTGTAATTTTCTCATAAATGTAAAGTTTAATACGCCGCTTTAAAGAAAAATTGATATGTGACCTCACTATTTCTATGACAAAAAATTGATTTTTGTGCAAATGTTTTGGATTAGCAAATCAATACAGTTATAATTTATACAATATGTCCCCCTTAAGTTGGAATCATATTAAAAACTTTTTTATTATTAATTTTAGGAAAAAAGTTATTCTTCATAAAAAGTTCTGCATTATCTAAAACCTAAAATACAATCATCAATTATCAAATTTTTAGTCGTATACGAGGTTTGTCAAAAAATATGAGTTTTACTCAAGAGTAAAGTATCTTTAAATTTGACAATATCGAATAATGTTACTAAAAAAAGTTGATCAGAATTAAAAATTACGTTTAAATGTGTAATTTCATTAATTTTTAATAATAAAATTATTTTTAAAACGGATGTCTACAAAATGCAAATTTAACTATAGTTACATGTAATCTATGATGCACTGACAAACAAATAATTTGTTAGTGTTTTAAATGAAACTCACTGTTTCTAGCAAAGTGCCACAATATAATGAAAATTGTTGAAAATTCTATAAAATTGACAATTGATTCGATAAATCAATATCATCGTCAGAATAACAGAAGTTACATTTCATTTGATGCCTACCTGATGTTTAGTAGTTATTTTTGGCTAGACCAAGAAGTGACCTAACTTGTGATTCACTTAATATATCTTAATAGAAATAAGAAGAAGATGTGATATTACAAATATTGAAGCTTAGATATTATTAGCCCTATGGTGATATCCTGGATATCATTTTTCCAATTAAGATCAGTATAACTGTGCAATGATATAGAAAACCAGGAAAACTATATCTGCTAATCTTTACAATTATCACTTAAGAAGACAGTTTATTAGTGGAGAACTCCCTAGATTTATCTATTCATTGACAGCTTCTTATTGTAGGTTTCTCAAATGTCTTCTAATTTCCAATTCTTCAAGGAAATCCAGTTCTTGTTTCTTTTCACAAATATGCAGAACTTCTAGTTCTGTGTTAGGTGTCAATGAATGATTGGTGTCAAGTAGATGTTTTGCGTAGTGGGATTTATCTGGTTGTTTGAATCTGTATGGTCGTAAGTGTTCACTGTATCGGATTTCAAAATTTCTAAGGGTCTGACCCGAATAGACAGCATTACATTCTGGACATTTGAGTTTATATATACCTGATTTCTTTAATGGTGGTATTTTTGTTTCAACATTTAACAATTTTATACTTACGTTACTTTCTGTTTTAAAAGAAATTGTTGTATTTAAAACTGCAATGTCATTTTTTGTTTGACGTTTAACTTTTGAAGGTTCAATATTTTTGATTAAATTGGCAATTTTTAATTTCTCATAAAGAAAATTATTTGAATTAGATTTTAAAGCTATTTTTGACTCTAGCTATAATTTGTTTAATATTATTCGTAATAATAAAATATTGAACCTTGAAAAGTTAAACGTCAAACCAAAAATTACATTGCAATAAAAAAGAAAGTAGAAGATAACAGTTACAAAACAAAACTGTCATATTGACAACTGAAAATTATAATTCAAAAATATATAACTTTATGGAATCTAGCGATGTAATGCCACTTTTTCCTCTTTTTTGTTAATTAGCTTATTTATCATATGTAATGGATAACCGTTGGATGTTGCTATTTGTCTAACTGTATTATTCTCTCTATCAAAATTACATTTGGTCATAGGAACTGAAAAAGCTCTATGTATCATTGAATTATATGCTGCTAGTTTATATGACATGGGGTGATTGGAACTATATGGAATTGTCACATCAGTGTGTGTTGGTTTTCGGTAAATTGAATAATCAAGTACATTATTAACTCTTTGAATTTTTAACTCAAGAAATGATTGCGCTATTTTCTTCAATTTCTAATGTAAATTTAATTTGGGGGTGTAAATTATTAATGTGGTTGAAAAATACATCTAATTGTCGTTTACTACCCATAAAACAAGCTAATATATCATCTACATATCTATACCATAATAAAACATTTTTCGAAGTATTACTTTCAAAGATCTTTCTTTCTAAACTGTCCATAAAAATGTTTGCCAAAATAGGTGATATAGGGCTTCCCATTCCCATTTTCAATATATATATATATATATATATTATTGTCAAAAGTGAAATAATTCTGATTAATACATACATCAAATAAATTAAGTATATCTGATATTATTCCTGGATTAACATTTTTATCTTCTAGTAATTTTCTAGTTTTCTAGTATTATACATTCTTTAGAAGGAATTTTAGTGAACATATAAGTAACATCAAACGAAATAAGTTTATAGTTATCTTGCAAGTTGATTGCTTTTAATTTTTTTGATTAGTTCTATTGAATTTCTAATTGAGTACTGAGATGCATATCCGTAACTACAGTAGGGCCTCGTTAATCCGGAGAGGTAAAAACAAGACCCTTTCCCTTTCCATATTAAATGTTAATAAAACACATGTTTAACCTTAGTTGCTTTAATCAATTTTTAAATTATAGCATATAGACAAAATGTACATGTTCAAAATTACAACTATGTAAGGAAATCAGTAAGTTAAAATAAAACATCAGGTAATTCTTCTTGAAAAAGTCTGTAATACTCTTCTGTTTATAATTTTCGCACTTCATTTCGAAAGTCCGGTCTCTAAGTCGACGGAGAAACATAACTTCGTGGCTATCAAATTCGTTATCTTTTAAAGCAGTGTTTAAAGCTCCTACTGCCTCTGAATTACCAACTTTTGTGATTTTTAGAATTTCAACGCTATTGTCCTCATCTTCCTCACACATAGCCGCTCGCACAATCTCCTCATCAGTTAACACTTCATATCTTTGTAACTCGCTTTCGACACCACCACCAGCCCATTCTTGAGCTTCTGCCTCACTTATTTGAGGATCATTGGGTCCCCTCAACCTGTTAAAAAGCTGGGCTAAAGGAACATCATCTTCTGGTTCGTCATTATCAGTGAGAAATTCAGGGTGCAAATTCTTCCATGATTTGTTAATTAGCGATGTCTTAACATTGGCCCAGCAATTAGCCAAAAGAAAAACTGTGTCCTTTAAAGTTATCGATTGTATTGAGTCCATGAGGTTTTCAGAACATAATGCAAGACAGTTAACCAAAAGTGATTTGCGGTAATTTAACTTCACATTTTGTATAACGTTCTGATCCATTGGTTGTATACACGCCGTGGTGTTAGGTGGCAGGAACAATGCAAAAATGTGGCCGTCTTCAGAGACAAGTTCATCTGCTGATGGATGCCCAGGACAATTATCCAACAATAACAGTGCCTGAGGAGGCAAATTAACAGACAAAAGATGGCGGCGGACCGCGGGAACGAATTCCGTTTTAAACCACTCAAGAAACAAGTCTTTCGTAACCCAAGCATTTTTTTGTGCACGATAACAAACAGGAAGACGTGTTGATTTAAATGCCCGTGGGTTTTTTGATTTTCCGACAACAAGCAATTGAAGTTTATGAGTTCCAGCCGCATTTGCACAAGGCATGAATGTCACTCTCATCTTCATCATTTTCCTTCCGGAAGCCGACCCGACTGCTCATTGCCAGAGGCTAATGTATGATCTGGCAATAATCGCCAGTACAAACCAGATTCGTCAGCATTGTAAACCTGTTCCGCTGTTAATTTTTTTTCTCTAATAACTTTCTTTAACTCTAGTTGGAATGGTCCGATAGCGGCTTCGTCATTTGACAGTTTTTCACCGGCAATTTTTAAACGTCTTATTCCGTGGCGTTTTTTAAATTTGTCTAACCATCCCCGGCTTGCATTAAATCCCATATTGGAGTTTGTAATCTGGCGATGAAAAATTCGAGCTTTCTCACAAATCATATCACCACTTACAGGAACATGCAATCGCCTTTGTTGCAAAAACCACGTAAACAAAGCATCTTCTAAAACAGGATTTTCCTTTTTCTTCAGTGTTTTTCGTACACCGGGACCACGTTCTGTTAGGCTAACAAACTTCAAGAGTTTGTCTTTGTTTTTCTTTATGTCGCCTACAGTTTACCTGCCTATACCAAACTTCCGAGCAATGACAGGGTAGCTGTCATCCTTATCTAACATTTCTATAATCCGTAATTTGTCTTTTATTGTTGATGTCGAATGTTTACGTGGCGGCGCCATGATGTTAGCGAACGCACTTAATTGACACTACGTATTACACGAAAGGCGATAAACAAAATACTGACGGCGCATTGACTCATGACAGCCCCCGCACCTACACGCCGCCGGGCATCCCCCGCGAATCCCATTGCCCGGCGGCCGGATTACAGCGATCACCGAACAAGCGAGAGTCCGGATTACCGAGGCCCTACTGTATTAAGTATATTGTTAAGCCTCTTTGCCAATATTTTATTAGGAATATTAACATAAGAAACTACAGGTCTAATTGGTTTCGTTATTTTATGTAATTTAATGGTTCCATATAAACTAGCGGCATATAATTCAATGATACATAGAGCTTTTTCAATTTCTATGAACAAATGTAGTTTTGATAGAGAGATTAATACAATTAGACAAATAGCAATATCCAACGGTTATCCATTACATATGATAAATAAGATAGTTGATAAAAAAGAGGAAAAAGTGGCATTACAAGTAATATTTCCTAAACAAACTGATGAAATAAAAACTTATAAAACCATCAAATATGCAGGAAATATTTCAAACATAATATCTTTAGCAACGAATACAACAATGTCTTTTAAAACAGAAAGTAACGTTAGTACAAAATTGTTAAATGTAAAAACAAAAAATACCACCATTAAAGAAATCAGGTATATATAAACTCAAATGTCCAGAATGTAATGCTGTCTATTTGGGTCAGACCCTTAGAAATTTTGAAATCCGATACAGTGAACACTTACGAGCATACAGATTAAAACAACCAGATAAATCCCACTACGCAAAATATGTACTTGACACCAATCATTCATTGACACCTAACACAGAACTAGAAGTGCTGCATATTTGTGAAAAGAAACAAGAACTGGATTTCCTTGAAGAATTGGAAATTAGAAGATATTTAAGAAACCCACAATATGAAGTTGTCAATGAACAGATAAATCTAGGGATTTATCCACTAATAAACTGTCTTCTTAAGTGATAATTGTAAACATCAGCAGATATAGTTTTCCTGGTTTTCTATATCATTGCACAGTTATACTGATCTTAATTGGAAAAATGATATTCAGGATATCACCATAGGGCTAATAATATCTAAGCTTCAATATTTGTAATATCACATCTTCTTCTTTTTTCTATTAAGATATATTAAGTCAATCACAAGTTAGGTCACTTCTTGGTCTAGCCAAAAATAACTACTAAACATCAGGTAGGCATCAAATGAAATGTAACTTCTGTCATTCTGACGATGATATTGATTTATCGAAACAATTGTAAATTTTTTAGAATTTTCAACAATTTTCATTGTATTGTGGAATTAGCTAGAAACAGTGAGTTTCACTTAAAACACTAATATGAGTAGATTCCACGAAGTAAGGGTCGAGACAGTTAATTTCATTAAATAATTTGTTGATAGAAGGAAACGTTGACAGTAAATTTCAAACCGCGTTAGAATTTATAAGACACATAAAAATGGTAGCGTTATTAACTGATGAAGAGGAAAAAATAGAAATTGTTTTGATTGTGGGAGATTACTATAAAACGCATAGAGAAGCAGCAAATATTTTCAATAATAGACTGGAAGTATTAAAAATAATATTAATGGAAAACTTCTAAAACTGGTTGCTGATCAGAATACGCAGTTTGATGTAATGCAGTCTGCTGTAACAAATCCAAAATTGTCATTGCGCAAAAGAAAGTTATTACAACAAAATGTAAGTAAAAATACAGGGGTAAGAATTTTAAAACTAAATAAATACAGACTATACAAACCAATAATCGTACACACATTAAAAGAAAGGGATTATGATAGGCGCTTTGATTTTTGCTTTCTCATCCAAGGAGAGTTAGAGGAGGACCCTTCTTTACGAGGTATATAATTTTTTCCGGTGAGGCGACATTTTCGTCAAATGGAACTGTCTTGTCGCAACATTGTCGCTGGGGGTCTGAGGAAAAACCGAATTTTGCATTTAAGTCTCATAACCGATAAACCAATATTCGTTTAAGCTGAACGTGTTGTGTGGCATTTATAATAACAAATTAATAGGACCTTTTTTTTCGCGAATCTACGAATACCGAACGTTATTTACAGTTTTTACATTTATTTATTTAGCGTCTGGCATTACACATCATGCAACAGTGCCAATCAAAAAACAAAAAATAAAAATTAATATTAAAATTAGAATTAAAAATTAAAATTAAGGTATTCACAAAAACATAAACAGGAGTGTAAATGACAAAGAGCGAACAAATCAAATAAAATCAAAAACGAACATTTACATTACATATACAGTCTTTTGCGGCGTCGGTTGCCATCAGAAAATCTGAGAAGTTTCCAGCATAAGCCCTTGTTTCGCATTCGGACACTATGTGGTGAACGGTTTGACGTTCTGTTCCGCAGCCACAGCCGGGATTCAGTATTTTACCCCATTTATGGAGAGAATCTGCACAAATTCCATGGTTGGTGCGAATACGATTTAGGGATGACCATATATGGCGAGGCAGTTCATATTCAGGTGGTTTCTCCTTTATGCACAGGAAGGTTTGACAATGCCCGGGGCCCACTACCTGTCATTGGTCTCTCCAAGATCTGGTCTGGACCGAAGTCTGCCGTTCTCCAGGTCAGGTATCTCGCGATGTATGGGTAACTGTGGGTTGTCAATCAGTTTCTTGTATTCCCGAAAAAGAGAATTCCTTCGCCGGAGATCCGCGGGTGGTATGTGGCTCAAAACAGGCAGCCAGTGTGTTGGAGTTGAGCGAATGGTTCCGCTTATAATTCGCATAGTTTTGTTGAGCTGCACATCGATTTTCTTTGTGTGAACACTATTCATCCATACCGGGGCGCAGTATTCCGCTGTCGGGTAGACCAGTCCAAGTGCTGTAGTGCGTAACGTGTCAGCCCAAGAACCCCATGTGGTACCGCACAACTTATGGAGAATATTATTCCTCGTGTTTAATTTAGCTGCAGTGTTTTCCAAATGCTGTTTGTAGGTAAGCGTTCTGTCTAAAGTAACTCCCAAATATTTCGGACGCGGATTGTTTCGAAGATGGATTCCCTGGAAATAGACGTTTAGTCTTCTGTTTGCGGATTTGTTGCAGAGTTGGAAGCAGGTGTTTCTGTTTTTGTGTGGTTCGGTTGTAATCTCCATTTACGAAAATATGTGCTCAGGGACGTTAAATGAGATGACAAAGTTGTTTCCATTGCTTCGAACGTCTTTTGTTGTGTTGCAGGACCCAGTCATTCGCATATCCGAACCTTTTTGAAGTTGTATCTGGCATGTCGGTGATATATACTAAACAATAGCGGAGCCAACACAGAGCCTTGTGGTAAACCATTATTTAAGACTCTTTGGGCACTTGACTGTTCCCCTGCTATCACCTGGAATGTTCTATCGGCCAGCATGCTGTCAACGAGTCGGGTAATCCTCTGGAAAGGAATCACTCGGATAAACTTGTAAAGCAGGCCGTGTCTCCAGGCAGTATCTTATGCAGCAGACAGATCTATAAATACAGCTGATGTCTTTAATTTATTTTCAAAGTCAGTTGTGCCCGGGGCGGAATCCAGCCTGTTCTATGGGAACCGCTGCCATTATTTTGGTAGCAATGCGGTTGTGAAGAAGTCTCTCCAGGAGTTTATAGACTGAGCTCAGCAGTGCAACTGGCCGATAGCTCTTTGGTTCGGTATTTGGTTTTCCTGATTTTGGAGTGCTTCATTTGCTGTGGTATTTTACCATGAATGGAAGTTCCACCTTGGGAGGTAACCATGGGGATAGTTATGCTAACCTCTATCAAAGCCTATCGATGTTGGCTATGTGGAAAGTCTGTCAAGATATTGCGAGATGCTTTCAGTTGTAGGTTATCATTATTTGTAGTTACGAAGCATAGGTCTGGGTTGTAACCCCGTTTCCAAGCTGCTAAGAAAAAGGAGTCTCGATCTTTTGCGTCGAATACGAGGTAGATATTATTTACGTCTGCCCATCTTGTAAGGGCCTCACCATTTTCATCATTTTCTTTATATTTCCATTGTGTGTGATGGCTGTTAAAATCGCCAATATAGATAGATGGACGTTAGATCGGGGGTAAGACTTGTGGGGACCACGAAGCTGCCGGAGGTTTTTATATATTGGCCAAGGTCAGCCCTCCCATTTGGATAGTCACATTATGTATGTTGTTGTCAGAGGAAGCAGAGCACAAGTTAGCATTTTCGATGTTAGACCGCACATAGGTTGCAACATTATAAGCGCGGTGATAGGTGGCTCCAATTAAATCGTAACCAGGTATCCTACCTCTTCTGATGAGTTGTTCCTCATTTGCCGTATGAGTTTCCTGAATGGCAACGACGTCAATGTCATTATCTTTCAAAATCTTCTGCAGGACATCGCACTTCGCTCTGCTTATGTCCTCTATATTGATTAGGCAAATCCGGACACAAGGTCCAAGATTTCTTGTCGATTGGTTGTGAAAACGACCATTGAAATTTCTTTGTGACATATTAGAGATGATGTGTTTCAGATAGCCAGGAGATAGAAATGATGATCTGGCCGCCAATTAGTGCTAGCTCATTTAGTTCACGTTGTTAACAACGCTATCCAGGGTGCACCACGGGGAGGCGAACTAGCATTAAACCCCACAGTTTTTACAAACTCATATCAACGAATTCATGGACGAACTACCCTTACTACAACATCAATGTATTTGGTACCAACAAGAGGGTGCCGCATGCCACAGTACAATAAATGTTAGGAACTATCTTGAAAATTTGTTTCATGGAAAAGTTATTCACAGATATTCTGATCTCTTTTGGCCTGCTAGATCCCTTGACCTACGTTAGGTTAGGTTTATAATGAGTGGGTCAATGAGGCCGTCCACTGCGACTCGCGAGAGTCTATTGTGGCTCATACCTATTCAAATTTCACCAAACAAATTCAGCTTCTTAACGAAGCCGATTAATTTGTTCAGTGAATGATATTTCAGGTCCAAGGGCAAGAGAGTGGCCTTGCAAAGATCAGATACCTGACTCGAGCTGCGGCAGAGCAGGCACAAATTATATGCTCTGCTGTTTCATCATCTTCCAAACAAAGACGGCAAATCGGATCGTCCGACAGTCCAAGTTTCAGCATATGATTATTCAAACGACAGTGGCCTGTTAGGCACCGTAGATCGTGTCTATTATAGCCTAACATTTGTTTGGATACATTATTCGAAGGATGTATGAAGGCCTTTGAATGACCAATCCTGGTATATTATGCCAGAAGTCTAAAACTCTTCTTGTAGTCCAGGTATTTAGTGTTTGTTTGACAACACTTGTTGCGATGCCAATTGTAGGTTCTGGTCTGATAAAGTCATGAGCGGCACCCTCTCTTACAAGAGAGTCAGCCTTCTCATTACCATCCATACCAGAGTGGCCAGGGATCCAAACCAGCGATACCCTGTTGCGTTCTCCTATTGAGGAGAGTCTTTTTGGCAGTCTAGAACCAATTTCGACGTTACACGGTACGAGCTAAGTGCTTTCAAGGTCGCTTGGCTGTCCGTGAAATTTTTTATTGATCTGTGTGTGTGGTTGGATTGCCCCAAACTCTCATTCTTCTCCGGTAGGGACACTTGGATGGCTACTACATCAGGAGTGCAAAAGCCTGTAAGCAAAAAATAATTAATATTTTTCCTAATGAGGAGATAAGCCCTGGGTTTCACCCCAGGATAGACTACTACCTTACCAGGGATATTGCTGAGACCAGTTACTCGGTCTATGTTTCCTGTCCATGGTTCTTGCAGGAAGGCAAGGTCGATTGATTCATCCTTGAACCTTTTACCAAGAATGTATGAAGCGGCCTTGGCATGCTGTAAGTTTGCCTGTAAACAGTTGAAAGTGGCGAATACAGATAGCCGCAGGCAAACTTGTGTCTCCTCAGTTCCCTAGGGGACATCACACGGTGGGTCAATTGAGGCGACACCATCTGATGCTCCCAGGGATGAGGCTGTAGTTGGTGCCATTGACGAGGCTTGGTCACCTTTCGCCACGGCAGATCCAGCTGATTGCTTTGGTCCTTTAGTCGAGGCCATTCTGGTCCTCGATTTCAGGACAGCAGGTCCAGTTCCTTTTTCCGGTTTCCTTGAAGAGACGTTACCCGTCTTCTTTTTGGGGAAGCCAGCTCTCCCTTTGGGATGGCTGGTGCCCCGGCTATGTGCCGGCGGTACACTCCCCCTGTTCTTGTGAGGAGGGTCGGTCCTCCTCACTGCAACAGGAGGTTTTCCACTCGGCCCCGGGCCACGGCTTTTCTCGGATCTCTTCGAGGGACCCGGTTTTGATGCCAGTTGGGAGGGCCGGGCTTTAGCTCGGAAAACAACCTGTTCAAAACCGAGGTATGGTTTGAATCCAATTCTCTCCAACGTGGCCATGGATCGATCGTCAATGGCGAAAGTCCATGTTTGATCAGGGCCTGTAATTTCCTTGTGTAGGACAGACCACTCCAAGGTAAACAGACCGTGGTTAATTTTCCTCAGTCTGGTGAGGACCTGTTCTGAAGTCAGTCTACGACTGCCTTCGTCAGGTATGTAAGCCAGACAGATGTGTCGCTTCGGGAGTTGGTCACCTGAAACACATTTCAGGGAGATACCGTCCCATGGTTGAAGTGTATTGACTACGCCAGTCAACCACGAGACACTCTCCTGATTTACCCAGGTGACCTGTAACCATCCAGGCCGGAAAGTACAGCTCTGGAACTGTACTTGTGGACGTCCTTCAGGTATATCCTCGATAGCGGCCATAATGGCATACTGAAGGGACTCCATTTGTTTGGTCGTAATCGAGGCTGTCGGATGTTCATGATGTAAAATTCCCACCTTGATGCCGGATACAGCCTGCCCATAAGAGGGCTTTTGTAAGTCCGTTTCACCTGACGTTACCATTGAATCAGCCGAGCAGGGCTTCTTTGTCTCTTGTTCGGGTGAGTCATCGTTAGAGCGTAAGCGCTTGCTGGTACCAGCCACAGAGGGAGAATGTTTCCTCTCTTGCGGTTGATCCCGCTCCCGCTGCTCTAAAATTTGATGCAAGGCGGATTTGTAAGGAACCCCACTCTTGAGGAGACGACTAAGTCGTTTCCTGGCTGCACCACCTAGCTTCCTAGGTTTATTTTCAGGAGTTGGAAAACTGAGTAGGTCTCGTTCCTGATCAGATGTTACAGGGAGGTCAGTTGGAGTCGATAGGTCGACTTCCATCTCCTCTGTAGTTTTTATGTTTATTTTGGTTACTTCTTCCATAAAAGTCCCACGAGTAGCTAGGGAAAAAGAGGTTCATCACGGCAGAGCCCTGCATTACCATGACAAGGCTGACTTACGACGGGAGGGCGCCTAGTATCCCGAAGGTTCCGTTAGTGACAGATGATAGGGTCACTGTCATGCATCCCCTCGACACGGATACGCAAACCTTAGGATTAAGCCGAAAGACCGTTGGGATGTCATTTAGTCAAAGAATAACAGCACCAAAAATGATCCTGTTATTCCCATTACCAGCGGTGCTAACGTGGAAGCAGACACCCGATAGCTGAATTTGCCCACCATCCCATAACCTAAGCTAACATACATGCAAAAGCAGCCAGCAGTAGTTAAAGCAGTGCAACAATGAGCAAAGACAGCCAACCCCGCCTTGACCTAACCCCCCTTGATTACTTTTTATGGGGTTACCTGAAACAAAAAGTTCACCAGAAAGCGCCGTTTCAAGATATTGAAATTTTAGAAACATCTCTAGAAATTTCTCCACAAATGATAAGGAATGTATTACGTGAATTTTCCAAAAGAACAATTAAGTGTATTGAACGAGAGGGTGGTTATGTCGAAGCATTAGTATGAGTGAAAATTAAATTTGTTTGCTTCTAATATTAATATGATGTTAGTTTTATAACTTAGTATTTGAATGTATTTCATTATTTGCAAAATAAATGAATATGCACTTATTACGCATTTTAATTGCAAAATGTTTCGTAATCACAAGTGATAAATGTTCATTCAAAATAGAAATATTAGTAAAAAATACAATAATCTGAAGTTTCAATTTAAATGGATGTACTTGCACATTTAAACGTAGTTTTTAATTCTGATCAACTTTTGTTTGTAACATTTTTCGATATTGTCAAATTTAAAGGTACTTTACTCTTGAGTAAAACTCATATTTTTTGACAAACCTCGTATACGACTAAAAAATTTGATATTTGGTGACTATATTTTAGGTTTTAGATAATGCACAACTTTTCATGAAGAATAACTTTTTTTCCTAAAATGAATAATAAAAAAGTTTTCCATATGATTCCAACTTAGGGGGACATATTGTATATTAATAGAAAAAAAGAAGAAGATATGATGTTACAAATATTAAAGCTTATATATTAGCCCTATGGGAATATCCTTGATATCTTTTTTTATGTCATGTAAACGTTTAATCCACAATAAATAACCCGTTCATAGGCTGGATTTTTCAAATAAATTTATTGAAATTTCCATATTTTTATGGATATAATGTTGTATTGCCTGAGTAACCTCACTTTACTTTACTTTTTCATATTAACTTATGAGTTTACTTGCTTACAGGTAAGCACTGATAATGACTTAACAGTCGAAAAACACTTTTCTACGATTTTATAAATTAAAATTCTTACACGAAATAAGAAATTTTTAATTTTCAATAATAATTATTTCTATTAATTGATGCAAAAAGCAAAAAAAAACAAACGGTTTTAAATATTAAAACTAACTTTTCCGCATCTGTGACCCTGAACAATATTCTATCATAAAATTGTTACTTGTATACACTTCGGGGGATGTATCGTGCTAATAAACCGAAATTTCTCCAAAAATAACCCAAAATTTAGTATATCTGGATTTATAGGACCCGCTGTACTCTTTCTAGTCAACTGAAAATCAATAGGGTACATCTGTGAGACACCTTGAACAATATTCAATCATAAAATTGATCAATTGTATACTCTCTGG
The DNA here is from genome assembly GCA_963921935.1 of Galeruca laticollis. Classification (NCBI taxonomy): domain Eukaryota; kingdom Metazoa; phylum Arthropoda; class Insecta; order Coleoptera; family Chrysomelidae; genus Galeruca; species Galeruca laticollis. The sequence goes on from OY998176.1 coordinate 211,413,625, forward strand.
AGGCTGTATCGTGCTAACAAACTGAAAATTCTCCAAAAATGACAAAAATTTGGTACTTCAAGTACCATAGCACCCGTTGTACAGGCGTTAGTGAGCCGAATATCAATAGGGGTCATCTTTGAGACGCTCTGAATAATATCCAATCATAAAATTGGTCACTTGTATATACTCCGGAGGCTGTATCGTGCTAACAAACTGAAATTTCTCAAAAAATGACAAAATGTCGTACTTCAAGTACCATAGCACCCGTTGTACTGGCTCTGGTGAATTGAAAATCAGTAGGGTTCATCTGTGATATGTCCTTAACAACAATTAATCATAAAATTGCTGACTTATTGCACTCCGGTGGCTGTATCGTGCTAACAAGACATGTAAGGAAAAGTGACCGACGACGACATACACACAGGATTTTTTTCTAAAAACCGTTTTTTCGTGTTGTTGTTGATGGAAAACGTGAAAATAACTCAAAAAAAATTAAAAATTCCAACTTTTTTGCAGTGATCCAATACTTTTCTCGCATATAGAAAGGTTAAACGGAAAAGTAAAAGTAAAGAACGATTTGAATCTTTAAAAAGCTAATGTAATAATTATGATTTTATATCAATCCTTGATATGGTATTACTTTTCCGCCCAACCTATCTAATATGCGAGAAAAGTATTGGTTTACCCCAAAAAAAGTTGGAAATTTGAGATTTTTTTGAGTTATTTTTACGTTTTCCATCAACAACAACCCAAAAAAACGGTTTTTAGAAAAAAAAACCTGTGTGTTTGTCGTCGTCGTTGTCGTCGGCCACTTTTCGTTACATGTCTTGTTAGCACGATACAGCCTCCGGAGTGCAACAAGTCACCAATTTTATGATTGAATATTGTTAAGGACATGTCACAAATTAACCCCTATTGATTTTCAGCTCACCAGAGCCAGCACAACGGGTGCTATGGTACTAGAAGTACGACATTTTAGTCATTTTTTGAGAAATTTCAGTTTGTTAGCACGATCCAGCCGCCGGAGTTCATCAAGTCACCAATTTTATGACTGAATATTATTCAGCTCACCAGCGTCAGTACAACAGGTGCTATAGAACTTTAATATTTTTGTAATTTTTGGAGAAATTTAAGTTTGTTTGTACGATACAGCTTCCGGAGTATATACAAGTGACCAATTTTATGATTGGATATTATTCAGAGCGTCTCAAAGATGATTCCTATTGATATTCAGCTCACTAAAGCCAATACACCGAGTTCTATGGTACTTGCAGTACCAAATTTTTGTCATTTTTGGAGAATTTTCAGTTTGTTAGCAAGATACAGCCTCCAGAGTGTATACAAGTGACCAATTTAATGATTGAATATTGTTCAAGGTGTCTGACAGATGTACCCTATTGATTTTCAGCTGACTAGAGCGAGTACAGCGGGTCCTATAAATTCACATATATTACATTTTTGGTTATTTTTGGACAAATTTTGGTTTGTTAGCACGATACATCCCCCGAAGGGTATACAAGTGACAATTTTATGATAGAATATTATTCAGGGCCACAGATACGGAAAAGTTAGTTTTAATCTTTAAAACCGTTTATTTTTATTATAATTTTAATCTTTTAATTGCTATTTTATGAGAATAAATGTATTGTTTGTTAAATACTTGAAAAAATTAGATACTTTTAATAAATGTTTGTCAATGATATTTTTTTCATTTTCCGATTGCTCACATCAATTATAAAGCGTTGGCCAATAACTGTCAATTCATTGGACAATTTGGACAATGACTGTATTTGTATGTCCAATTGACTATTTATCTTCTCATTTTTCATGAAAATTTCAATTATTAACTCGATAAGTTATACTAATAAAAGTTTCTTACAATCATAACAAGTCATATTTATTTTCTGTAACTCTATTATTTTGATTGTTCAGTTTCTAAAAGGAGCAATCATTGTACTGTTTACCCCTATTTCTTAATTATTTTCGAAACTAATAAAGACATCTGGCATAGGCCCAACAACATTCCCTAGAGACACTTCTACTTGAACCTCTAGATATGTACCTCCTTGTTTGATCTCAAGGAGTGTGTAAGACCTTTAAATTTCTATACAAAACTCGAGAAAAATGTTGCTTAATTTCGTTCTATATCGAAAAAAAATCGGAGCAAAAACGTTTGTGATCTATTTTTAATTGTTTCGAAATCGAAACTGATTGCCAGATATTTGTTCTTCAATATTTGGTTGAAATCGTTCGAGCAACAATTTTTCAAATGATTTGGGCACAATTAGTAGGAATGAGAAAGACCTAAATGACTCAATGTAGTGTGATGGTTTATCTGGTTTATATGTATAATAAATAACCTTTGTAGGTATGCTTTTTAGTTAGAAAATAGGTAAGTTAAATTGGTCTGTTTTGGCGACTGCTTAAATATTTGCCATGCGACTCGATCTAAAGCCAGTACTTTATTTCATCTCTTTTGCACTAACAGGATTGATTTCTGTTAGCTGAACAGTTTATTTCACAATTTGGTTATTGATATTCCCGTTAATGTTTCATATTTTAGTAGTTTCCACTTTAAAATATGTGTTTGATATTCTTTGGCATGAGAAATACGATTATTGAAATAATTAAAATAATGAGAAAAGTCACTTTTATTTAATTCATGTAATTGGAAATTGAAAACTTTTGCATTTATGGAAAATTATACAAATGTAACATGTTAATAAAGGCCATGGAAGAATTTGAAACAAAATACTACAACAAGTTTTAATATCTCTAGCATGCTAGTGAATTAAATTCAGTGGCGTATTTACGTTTTAGAATTAGGGCAGTTTCCAAACGGGTGGTCCGCCGCTACCATTTTTTTTGAATATTTCAAGGTCATTCACATTTTCAAAACGGGACCCTAGATCGATATATACTTTTTTAAATATGTTTCTAACGCTAGTTTTAATCAATTTTATTATTTCCTTAATTTTACGGGGCGGTGTTCAATACAAGTCAAAATTAATTATTTGTTAAAATTTCATTGTTCTATTTTTATTCCAAAATTATATTTAAAGCTGAATTTAAACAGGAAAAAAAAATTATGTCTAATGTCTAAAATAAATGAAATTTTAAGAAGGAACGATTTTTAATAACCGTGCAATAACAAAATAAAATACATAATATTTTTTACATGTTTAAAATAGGAACAAAAAATATATTTCTAAAATTTTAAGGAACACTAAAAATAGAAAAGAAGAAAAAAACGTATACTAAAATTACTTTTCGAGGTTCTTTTGCCAACTCCTCAATAACCTCGGAGGTTGAGAGGTACATTTCCTTGTGTATGAACAAAGATGCCAGTCCAATTAATCTGAAAAGAGTTGTTATTGTTAGATTAAAAAATTGTATGCAAAATTTAAAAAAAAACTCACCTCTTATATATGATTTTATCCTGTTCAGAGTTGAGAATGATCCTTCTGAAGTAGCATTTGTTACTAATACTTGCAGTAATCTAAAGATATTTGGAAAAGTTTCTGAATCGCAGATCCTTAAAGCAACCATGACATGTAAAGGTTTTTCTTCTCGAGATACTATTTTGCGAATTTTTGAAACTTATTCTTTTCTCTGGGAGGGAGGTTAGACGCCGTGGACCACATTTCAAATTAACTACCAAATAAATTTAATAGTCAATTTAAAAAGTCCAAACGTAATTGAAGATGCAAGACTGACATTCACAAAGGTCCTACAAGATGCAGCAAAAAAAGCAACTAAGCAACTCCCAACGAAGAAGCTGATAACATCAACATAAACATACCACTGGAGCTAAAAAACTTATTGCAGAGAAGAAGAAAGCTAGAACAAAATGGCAAAGATCACGTGCACCAGGTCATAAGACATAATTGATTAAGTAATATCGTCGAATACCTAGCCAGTGGCTTTACTCCTGTACCTGTAAATGATATTCCTGGCCAACAAACTTTATATGATGTACTGTACACCTAAGGAAATCAAGGGTAACATGTCGCTCCTCAATAACAAAAAACCACCTGGAATAGATCAGATAACTACTAAAATGATTAAAGAGCTACCAAAAAAAGGAGTAGTTATGTTAACATATATTTATAATACCATAATAAGACTTCAGTACTGACCTAAAGAACTAAAAAAATCTGAGATTATTCTCATTTCAAAGCCTGGAAAAACGTTGCCTCATACACACAAGTAAGCTTATTATCAACAATATCCAAATTCATGGGAAAGTTGGTACTTCACCGCACAATGAACTTCACATAATCTCAGAGCATCAGTTTGGATTCCGTCCGGAGTATTCAGCTATCCGGCAATGACATCGCTTTTTAAACGCCATAACCGAAGCCATGGATACAAAAAAATATTGCTCAGTAGTTTTCCTAGATGTGAGACATGCCTTCGACAAGGTCTAGCACGATAAAATTAAACAATGCGTTCCTGTACCGTACTAATGAAATCCTACTTAACAAATAGACATTTCAGAACTAAAGTAAACGGAGAAACATCTGAGCTGCAATTCATCAAGTCTGGAATCCCACAAGGTTGCGTTCTGGGACCAACCCTCTATTTAGTCTATACATATGATCTTCTATATACTGACTAAACTATAGTAGGAACATTCAGAGACAATACAGCTCTTATCGCTATCCATAAAGACCCCGTAATAGCAAACTTGAAACTAAAAGAGCATCTCTTTCAACTCGAAAGCTGGCTTGAAAAATGGAAGATTAATATAAATACAACTATATCTCAACATATTACTGTTGCCTTAAAAAAACTGTGCCCACCTGTTTATATCAACAATATCGAAGTTCCTAGATAAAGAAGTTACAAGTACTTAGGGATCCACCTACCTAGATAGTAAAGTAATTTGGAGAGAATATATAATCACAAAACAAAATCAAATTGATCGAAACATGAGAAAACTATATTGGTCCCTGGGGCGAAAATAAAAAATGACTTTAGAAAATAAAATCCTGGTATATAAAGCTATTATTGTGCCCATATGGACCTATGGTATAGAATTGTAGGAATATGTCGGTAAGTATAGCCATGCCATCATACCATAATTACACTCAAAAATTCCCAGAGCAATGACTGATGCTCCATCATGATCTTCATTGTGTCAACCATTTACGAAACAAATCAAGGAAAATTCATAAACATCATATCAAGTTAGAACAACTCTCTCATTCAAGCTCTTGTACAGGAAAACATCCCTAGAAGATGTTAACAATGGCCAATAAGCCTGAAGTGAGATGTGCGGGGTATTACCAGCGAGGAAATCTCATCAGAACAGAAAAAGAACTATCAAATAGTTCTAAGTCAAGAAAATAGCTTATAGGATCTAGTTTCTAGTTTTTCAATAAAATAAATGTGGGTCCCTAGTCATAAAGGAATACCAGGAAATAAAAGAGGGAATCTATTAACGAAAAAAGCAATTACAGATGGCTCACTTACCTTGTTTCTTCATAACTCAAACGAATTTAATTCCATTCTCTCCCTTCCTCTCAATCGAAACCTAATTCAAAATCATTGGTCAACAGCAAATAGCAGAAACAAATTATTCGAAGTAAAAAACAACATCCTCGACCTCTATGACTTTCGTGAATTATAGCGGAAAGACAATGTCAAATTAAAAAGAATTACTATTGGCCATTCTTATCTAACCCTCTAATTCCTACTAAAACACGACCCATTCCCAAACTGCCCTTTCTGGGCTTTCCCATTATCCATAGAACACAAAATCGCAGACTGAACACATCTTCAAAATAAAAGAATCAAAATACTAAACTCAAATTCCTTCAAATATCTCATGTGCCCAAACTTAAGTTCAGCCAAAAAACGTATATCAATATAATAATTAAGGCTTATATAACAAACTCTAAAACATCCTTAAAGAACAAAATTTCCTTCCCTCCTTATAATTTTAGTGATATAATCCTAATTGGCGAAATTCACTTCACCAACAGAAAGTATTTTAACATAAATAGATATAAAAAACATACTCCACAAATCACCTTCATGGTCTTGTAGATGGAGGAACAGCCATTCTAATAAACGAAACCATAAAGCATTGTAAACTACTCAAATACCAAGAGCAACACCTACAGGCAACATTGGCAAAAAGGAGCGATTATATTATCAGCTACTTATTGTACCTACCCACAAGTACAACATCAAACATAAACAATTATTTTAATCACTTGGACCTAAATTTTTGCTAGAAGCCACAATGGTGAACATACGACATAGTATTCCAGACTGATCACAACAATAGAAATAGAACTGTAGGTCATACATTATAAAAAATAATTCTCAAGTCATCAATGACTTAGGGTACTTGGGGACAAAAACACGCACTTACGTTATCTCCTATCGTCTTCAGAAATTATGATAGTTTAGAATTTGTTCAATGTTACTACGGGAGAGCTTACATATCGTTTTTCCATTTTGAGTAGTGACAGTACTTATAAATTCCCTAAGAAATGAATAATATGTTTTAAAAAAATCTGCATCTGCGTACCCTTGTCACTACAAATGGATATGCGTATTTCCGCCCCAAAATTAAAATATATAAAACACCAAACTAAAAAAGTTGAAAAAACTAATTTTTATTGAAAAAAATCAAACCTAAAAGACAAAACGTGAATCTAAAAGAGAGGTCCTTACAGAATCCTTCTGAATCTAAAAGAACTGGTTTTTATTTTCTTTGGGAGCTTTAGAACAATAGTCTTTTCGGAAAAAGGCGTATTCCGTTGTCTCACGAAAATTAAATGTTCTGGGCAGTCGCTTAAAAAATACACAGACTTTGGCGACAAATTATCTGTATGATTTTTTTTACAAAAACCTTCACCTACAAAGTCAAGTAAAATATTTGCTACAGGTTTTGTGAGATCTTGCTCTTCATCGTTATAGATGTGACAAGAATCAATACTTTCTTAATAGGAGAGTGCTACGGATTCATCAAATGATGGTTTATCGTAAACTTCCGTTTTAGCGACACTTTGAGTTTTGATCTTTTGATTCTTACGTAATACTTCTCTCTCCTTCTTTTTTTCTCCTTTCTCCTTTTCTTCTTGGTCTTGTATAAGTCGCTCCTTATTTGCTGTCGAAATTAATAGTACTGTTTTTAAATGAAACTAACTGTTTCTAGATAATTCCACAATATATTGAAAAAAATGTTAAAAAGACATTGACAATTGTTTCGATATTAAATATCGAAACTACATTTCATTTGATGCATACCTGATGTTTAATAATTATTTTGTGCTAGACCTAGAAGTGATTGACTTAATATATAGTATAGAAAGTATCCGGAAAACAGAAAGCACAATTATAATTTTTCGATATATATTTTTAATACTTAAATTAATACAGTTATAACAAATAATTCATCTCATTCACTTATACAACCTCCATTTAACTATAAACACTTAATTAAACGTTCAGGCAAAACCGAAAGTAGGTCAAATCTATAATGATCGGTGATGGTGGTCCAGGCCTGTAAAACTGACCGAATTAAATCTTTTTTATTTCGTGGTGCTACTCGTTCTACTTCGATCGTCATTAGTCCCCATATGTTTTCAATGGGACTAAGATCTGGTGAAGCTGCTGGCCATGGGATTGTCGTCAAGCTTTATTCTTGCATCCAAGCTGCAGTATATGTAGAAGTATGGCATCTTGCATCATCCTACTGTAACCGCCAGCCCTCTAGATATAAAGCATGAGCCGTTTCAAGAAGAAAACCATTTATAATTTCACAATATTTTTCACTATTAACGGTACCATCAACTATACAAAGAGGTGTACCACCACGCACAGATATTGCTTCCCAAACCATTATTTCAGTGGAAAATTTGGAAATTTGATTGATCTTTTTATAGAATTTTTAGATGATTTGCACCCAGCTGGAAGCAACTTGCTTCAGATACAAAAACATTATCAAACTTATCTTCTCGAAAACATTGACAAAAATTTATTCTTCGTTGCCTTTCTAAAGGTGTCAGTGCAGGGACTTTCTTTGGTTGCCTTGATATGTAGCCTTGCCTTTTCAGTGATTTACGAACAGTTTCTGGACACACGTTTATTCTTCGTTGATTTTTAAATCTGTTAGCCAACTTTCGAAACCCTAGACGCGGATTTTGTCGTCGTAAGGCCACTAAAGCGTTTAAATTGTTTCCGCTAATTTTACGCTGTCTTCCCGAAACTGGTCCATGCCTCATATCTCTCCCATTATTAAGCTATTGCAGTACTTCTATCGCGGGACTTACTACTTACTACCTAACACCCCCCACTCCGACCGGCACAGCGGTGATACTTTTTAGTTTTGCCATAGGTGTATAGGTATTTATCGTCTATGTACAACAGTGAATATCTGTACTCGTATAATTTGTGTACAAAGTGTTTCAAATATGAATAAACAAAGTGCATTTATTAATGAAGAAAGTCACTAAAAAATAGTGAAAGAAAATGAGTGAGTACTCTATATACATACATTTTATGATTACTATCACAAATTCAGTATTATTTTTTGCTTTGTTAATTTATATTTTTATGTATAGGTAATCCACATTAATGCCGTGCAGAGAAAGTATATATGATATTATATCTATATAAATGTACATCGCGCGAAATTCGATGATCAAACTCTTGATATCGTTATTTTTGTTCAAATTTTTTGAAAGAATAATTGTTTTGGTGTGTAATTACACTATCAATACCTAATTATTTATACCTAGATATTTTCTTTTTATAGAGAAGAAAAGCATAAAGAGCTAAAAAGAAAAAGAAATTGTGAACGTCAAACTGTAAAACTCTATGCAATAGCTTTACCGCGGCAGTCTCCGAGTGCTACACGTCTTTTTTGTCCACTTTATTGTCTCTTATATTGCACTTTTTCCGAGATCCGTCAATTCCACTAACTCCTTAACGTATTGAACACATTTTCTATACAAATATTCCACCAATTTCCTTTTATGTAGTTGTGACATTATTACACAAAACTTAAGCCTGCTTACCATCAACAACATGTGACAGATGGTATTGTCATGTAATTTTGGCCATGGCCTACTATCAGCACAATCTACTTGATGCATTACTTTCGCCTTAAAATGTTACAATAAAGAAATGTGTTAAAATTAGGATGAAGATTAATTTCCGGATACTTTCTAGACCAGGGATGGCCAAGAGGTCGACCGCGAAGGCGATTTAGGTAGCCCGCGAGAGTAAAAATAAACTGAACAGAAAATATTTAAAAATAATATCATCTATTTTAAAATGTTCCTTTTCGCGCCAAGAACACGTCTATATAAGTAGGTACTCACACGCTTCGGTCTGTCGTAACTCGTAACGTGGTATATTGTTGCGTGCGTGTGTGTGAGTCAGTCGTGTAAACGCGACTCACCGCTAGTATATTGTTGTCTCTTTTCATTTGGCATTGTTTTCTCTTTTTATGACCTCGCTCACGAAGGATCGGCCAAATAATAACAAGAGACAGTACTAGTTTCGACTTGACTGCGAACGTAGGTATTTACAACTAATTTGTTGCGTCGCGATTATTAAAAGTTAACGTAGGGGCCTTGAGACTTAGTGTTTTTTAACTATTTTATGAGAATGAGTGGGCCATGTTAGTTCGAGTGCTAAAAAAAGTAAGACTTACCATTATCACAGTTAGTGGGAAGAGGATTTTTTTTTCGTTATAGTCAAGGATAAATGTGTGTGCCTAATCTGTAACTCAAGTGTCGCATTACCGAAAAGAGCTAATGTTGAAAGGCATTTTAAAACTACACATTCCAAATACGCCACCGATTTTCCATTTGGCAGTGAAAACCGAAAGATAAAAGTACGTGAATTAAAAAGCAGTTTAAACGCACAACAATCTTTTTTTACAAAACCAGATTCGAAATCAAAAGCTGCAACACTGGCCTCATTTGCTGTTACAGAAATATTAATAAAACGAAAGAAACCTTTCGAAGATGGAGAAATGATCAAGGAAGCCATGCAGACAGCTGGAGAAGCACTTTTTAATAACTTTAAAAACAAAAAAGAAATTATTACAGCAATAAATGATATTTCACTTTCACGGAACACAGTAATGCAACGCAGTGAAGCCTTAAGTGAAAATTTGGAACAATTACTTAAGGAAGACTTGCAGAAATGTTGTTTCTTGTCACTACAGTTTGATGAATCCACCGATGTAACCGACATTACTGAATTGTGCGTTTTCGTGCGCCTAGTTTTTGAAGACATGACAACAAAAGAAGAATTATTGACAATGATTCCATTGAAGAGGCAAACCAGAGGTGAAGATATTTACAGATCTTTTAAGAGTTCTGTAGAAAATACTGCATTTCCGATACACAAACTAGTTGCTATCACGACAGATGGAGCACCCGCTATGCTGGAACAAAGAATTGGTTTAATTTCATTGTGCAAAAATGATGACAACATTCCAAGTTTCACCAACTATCACTGCATCATACACCAGCAAGTTTTGTGCTCTAAAATTCTGGAATCAGATGCTATTATGAAAATTGCTTTTAAAATAGGTAATTCTATTCGAGCCAGAAGTTTGCAAAGGCGTCAATTTCGAGCTCTTCTTGAAGAGACAGAAGCCGAACACTCAGACCTTTTGCTACATACAGATGTTAGGTGGCTTAGCCGTGGTGCCTTTTTGAAGAGATTTCGCCAATTACTGCCAGAAATCAAGACATTCGTTCAATCAAAAGGTGAAAATATACCTGAGCTTGAAGATAAAAAATGGCTTATGAAGCTGGCCTTTCTTTGTGACATAACAGAAAAACTCAATGAGTTGAACCTAAATCTTCAAGGGAAAGACAAAACCATCATTGACATGACATCTTTGATTAAAACTTTTAAAAGTCAAATTCAAATGCATGCATCTCAATTAAAACGAGGTGAACTAAAAAATTATAAAAACATGGAAGAAGAATGTACGCACAATTCAAATCAAGACTACAAAATTTTCGCTGAACAGCTGGAGAATTTGCATCTGGAGTTCGAAACTTAACCGATACTGAATCTCTTGTGGTCGAAGAAGAAATAATAAAAATGAGAAGCGATATATTTCTGAAAGCTAGAGCATCTGGTAGTACAGAATTTTGGAAAGTGATTTGCAAAGAAAAGTTTCCATGCCTAAGAAACGTGGCTTTATATTTGACTTCAATTTTTGGTTCTACCTATCTTTGCGAATCAACGTTTTCAACTATGAATGCAATAAAAACCAAAAATCGTTCCCGCTTAACAGACGCTCACTTAACTTTCTGTTTGCTCATCGCAGTTACTTCGTACACTCCCCAATATGATAAACTTGTGGAGAATATGCAGTGTCAAACATCCACGCAAAAGCGTAAAACGCAATGAAAAATTCGAATTAAGTATGTAATATTCAATATATAAATACATACAAACTTATTACAAAAATGTTTTATTTCTCTCTTCTAAATTCTACCTTGCAGTCGACCGCAGGAAGTATTTTCGAGCACAAGTAGACCTCACAGGTCAAAAGTTTGGCCACCCCTGTTCTAGACGAACCATATGTTAATAGAAAAAAAGAGAAGATATGATATTACAAATATTAAAAATTAGATTATATTAGCCCTATGGGGATATATTTTTCCCATTTAAGATCAGTATAACTGTACAAGGCTATAGAAAACAAGGAAAACTATATCTGCTGATCTTTAAAATTATCACTAAAGAAGATAGTTTAAAAGTGGAGTGTACGAATTTGATTTAACAACCAAATTCTCCTATGATTTTTATTTTAACTTCCCCTGTATAACATAATTCATATATCTTGCGCAGACCATATAAAGAAATCTATCATTTAATAAACTTTAATTTTTACTTCAACTTTCCCCTGTATAACATAATTCATATATCCTGCCCAGACCACATGAAGAAATATATCATATTTCTCAAACATTTAATTTCTCTTACATCAACAAAATTCCATTTTAACGATTACTACCACATAAAAAATACAGACGATTATTGTTCTAGGAATTTTCCACTTAATATTTCCAAGCAATCGGCATCAGCAAAAAACCAACCCACACGTGTACTTTCCACTCACTTCAAACTACCTATAAATATAAATAATACACCAATTTTAAGCACTTCTCAATCATCCTTCATACTCTTCATCAGTCAGACATCATACATAATGGTACTATACTCATAAGAACACGCCGGCTTGAGACCGGTGAATCATTTTTACAATTAACATAATGTGATAAATAACCAAAAGTGTAAAACGCGTTTACATCAGTGAAATTCTTGATTGTTCTAGCAAAAGAACAATTTATATCTTCGATCAATATATTTAAATGAAAGTGAAGTAATTGTTTAATTTATAAAACCGCCATAATCCTACGTATACTACAGTGAACTACATATAACTAAAAGGTCCTTCGAGCTAAGTAAACTACAACCTTCCGTTCCATTTATTATCCCAAGTGCAAAAAAGGGTTAATAAAGCATGGAGAACTCTCTATATTTATCTGTCCATTGACGACTTCATATTGTGTCTTCAAATTTCTAATTCTTCAAGGAAATCCAGTTCATGTTTCTTATCACAAATATGTAGTACTTCTAGTTCTGTGTTAGGTGTCAATGATTGTTTGAATATGTATGCTCGTTAGTGTTCACTGTGTCTAATTTCATAATTTCTCAGGGTTTAGCCCAAATAGACAACATTACATTCTGCGCATTTAATTTTATATATACCAGACTTTTCTAATAAGGATATTTTTGTTTTTACATTTAACAATTTTGTACTTACATTATGCTGTGTTTTAAAAGAAATTGTTGTATTTGTTGCTAAAGATATTATTTTTCATTTCTATAATTTGTTTAGAAAATATTAGTTTTAATGCTACTTTTTCCTCTTGTTTATTAAGTACCTAATTTATTTATTGTATGTAATGGATGAACATTGGATGTTACTATTTCTTTAATTGTATTAATTTCTCTATAAAAATTACATTTGTTTATAGGAACTGAAAATGCTCTATGTATCATTGAATTATATGCTGCTAATTTATGTGACATGGGATGATTGGAATTATATGGAATAGTTTAATCAAGATGTGTTGGTTTTCTGTAAATTGAATAATCAAGTACATTAATAACTCTTTGAATTTTTAAATCATGAAAATTGATTGAGTTATCTTCTTCAACATGTAAATTAAATTTTTGGGTGTAAATTATTAATAAGGTTTGAAAAATACATCTAATTGTCGTTCACTGCCTAGTTGTTCCCCACTTCTACAAATTTGTTGATTAGGCGTTAAAGGGCTTCTGGATTGTTTGCAATGATAACCGTGTCGCCTGCATAACGTAAGTTGTTTAACGTCCTGCCGTTAATTTTAATTCCATCCTCGTCATCGCCTATTGCTTAGTTAAATATGTGCTCAGAGTACATATTAAACAGTATTGGCGACAAAACACAACCCTGTCACCCCCTTTTCTATACACACCGGTTCCGATGTCGCTTGTCCATATATAACCTTTGCTTCTTGGTTCCAATAAAGATTTGTAAGAAACTCGATGTCTTGTTTGTCTAACCCTTTTTCTGTAGTAATGTCAGAAAGATGGTGTGATTAACTCGATCGAAGGCTTTCTCGTAGTCTATGAAACAGGCGTCATCATGTCACGACATTTCTGGAGGAGCATTAATAAGTTGCCTAGCGCTTCCCTTGTTCCTACACCTTCACTAAATTGAAATTGAGTATCGCTTTGATCGGCTTCACATTTGTGGTAGATTCTAGCTTGTACAATTTTAAGTAGGATCTTAAGCACTTGGATAATCAAGCTTATCATTCTGAAGTCATCACATTTCTTTGCTTTTGATTTTTTAGGGAGGTTAATAAATACGGAGGTGAGCCAGTATTTTGGAATATTACCTGTTGCATGCACTTTCTGTAGTAACTGTAACAGTGGCAACAAATTTTCTTCTTCTAAAAATTTTATCATTTCTATGTGGATTTCGCCCGGGCCCGTTGCTTTTCCGTTTTTACTCAGTTTAAGTGCTTTCACTAACTCTGATTTTAGAATTTTTGGAGCCTGTTCACATTCATTATTCCTGTCGTATATTCGTGCCGTATCGCTAACGAACGTTTTCCGTATATATGTTTGCCATACTTTTAATAATTTTTGCTCTTCTGTTATCATTTCATTGTTTTTATTTAGTATATCGAATACGGGTTGGATTTTGTTAGAATGCGTTACCTCTTTTATTTTCTTATGAACTCCGTGGCTGTCCTGTTTATTCTGAAGTAACTCAATCTCCTCGCACCTTTCCTTCATCCACTTTTCTTTTGCTATTCGGATTTTCTTTCTTGTTTCTCTATTTATTTGTTTGTATTTTTCGATGTTTTTGTGTTTGTGTACTCTCCGATTGTCCATCATCAGTAGAATTTCTTCTGTCATCCATTCTTTATTGGTCTTTGGGCTGGCATACCCTACTTCTTCTTGTTCTACTTCTACAATTGCATGTTTAATTCGATCCCAGGCATTTTCTGTATACGTATCTGATGTTGTGATTGACTTTACTGTTGTAAATTCTTCATTTATTCGTTCTTTTGCCTTTGTCTGTGTATTTTGGTCTCTAAGTTTTTCATTTCTATACTTTTTTTGTTACTCTTTCTTAGCTCTTTAAATTTCACATTTAGGTTAACTACCACAGGATTATGGTCTGAGCCTATGTCCGCCCCCCAGTATACTTTTATGCCTTTTATTCCGTTCTTAAATCTAGTTCTGACTAGGACATAGTCGATCTGGTTGCGAACGGTGTTATCTGGGCGGTGCTGCGGAGATTGCCAAGTATACAAACGTCTTTCTGGTAGTTTGAACAATGCTTTCGCAATCCTAGCCAAAATTAGATATTTTTTGAAATGTTACATTCAAAGATTTTTCTTTCTAAACTGTTCATAAAAATGTTTGCCAAAATAGGTGATATAGGGCTTCCCATCGGTAAACCGTATATCTGATATTATTCCTGGATTAATATTTTAATCTTCTAGTAATTTAATTTAAAATATTGATCTGTCAAAGGATTGTAAAGATCATCAGGTATAGTTTTCCTGGTTTTCTATATAATTGCACAGTTGTACTGACCTTAAATGGGAAAAAGATATCCAAGATATCCCCATAAGGCTCATAATATATCAGCTTTAATATTTGTAATATCATATCTTATTCTTTTTTCTATTAATACATATTAAGTCAATCACAAGGTAGGTCACTTCTGTTAAGTTTTCAGTTTTTAAAGTGATTATCCCGGTTGAAATATGCAATTTATTTTAAGAAAAATTAGCAGCTAACATTACATGACATACAAATTTTTAAATTGACAGTTCTCTTTTTTTAGTTACTAATAAACAACAACCTACTTGTTACGATATTTAAAATTATTTCTAACACCTTCTCCTAATTTTAAATATCTTAATTAAGATTTTAAAAATAACAAAACAATATTTTTTTTAAAACTAGAGTTCATACATAAGAGAGTTGCTATGTTTCTGAAATTTAACAGTTCCTAGAAACTTGTCTTACTATTCAATTTGCTTTTCGTTTTCAGAACTTCTTTCTATTCTCTTCTCTTACCATTCGATTTTTCAATTCTCCCCTTAAATCTTCTATTTCCTGTTCATTTTCTACCATGATTAAGCCATCATCAACATATATAGCAAGGAAAAGATTACTTTCTTTGTTTTTAAATATGCATATTTCACTTCTTAGTGAGGGCAAACCAAAATATTTTAAAAAACGTGTAAAATGCTCATTCCAAAAACGAGGAGCTTGTTTTAGACCATACAAGGACTTTCGAAGACGGCAAACTTTGTTATTATTATCTTCGTATCCCTCAGGTAATGACATATAGAGCACTTCATGAAGTTCGCCATATAGAAAAGCTGTTTTGATGTCAAACTTTTTCATTTTGTAGTTGTTTTTGACTGCAAAGCCAAACATTACCCTTAGAGCTGTTGAGCTGACTACTAGACTAAAAGTATCTTCAAAATATATCTCATACTCTTGTTGGCACCCTCGTACTACCAATCTGGCTTTATATCTTCCATCATTTTTTAATTTGAACACCCATTTGCTGGTCAAAATCTTTTTTTTATTAGCTTCTGACAAATCAACTAAGTCCCAAGTTTTATTTCTTCTTAAAGACTTCTTTTCTTCTTCTATTGCTTGTATCCAATTTTCCTTTTCAGAGCTGTTGACTGCTTCTTGATATGTTAACATCACATAATCATTATACCTTTTTGGCAAATTTATTTTTCTTTCTCGTCTGTTTTCTATTGGGTCTTCTATTTCACCTTCTCCTAAATTTATAATTGGTTCAATTTGTTCATTTTCGTATTCATGCTGAATCTCTTCATTTTCGCTGTCATCGTTCAGATTTTCTTTATTTACATTGTCATTATTTAGATTTTCTTCTTCTTCATCAGTCGATTCGAGTTTTTTAATCTAGTCTTCTTTTTGCATATCTTTATGGTTTTCTTCTTTGAAAATAACATCTCGAGAAACTACTACTCGTTTTTTATGATTATCAAACAATCTATAGCCATTTGGTGCATAACCAATAAATATATATTCTTGGCTTCTTGGCTCTAGTTTTTTAAGGTATCCTAGGGTTTTTGCAAAAGCTCTGCAACCGAAAAATTGAAGTCCGGACAGATTAGGCTGCTTTCCTGTCCAATTTTCAGATGGAGTTTTTCTAGTAATGCTGGATTCGGTTGGACTGCGATTTAGTAGATAAGTGGCTACATAAACAGCTTCACCCCAAAATTTTTTTGTTAATCCTGAGTCTTTTCTAGAAGAGTTCGGTTTAGGCGTTCAGCTTTGCCATTCATCTGCGGAGAATGAGGTACTGTATAATCCAATACGATCCCCTTCATGTTACACCACTGTTTTAGTTTCAAATTTGAGAACTCGCCTCAGTTGTACATCTTATCTTGTATACTCTTCCATTTTTATGAGCCTCCATTTCTTCTATACATTGATCAAGATAATCTGTAGCTTCATATTTGTGTTTTAATAAATAGACAACTGAATAATGAATAAAATCATCCGAAATAGTTAAAATATAATTCATTTCATCCCATATTGTAGGTTCAATTGGACCACAGATATCAATATGTAATATTTCTAGTGGACAAGTAGCTCTTGACCTTGTTGTAGAGAAAGGATTTCGGACTTGTTTTGACTTTATGCAGACCTCACATTCTTTTTCAAGATTATTAAAATCATTCTTGTTTACTTCCATTCCGTTAGAAATATCTAAGAGTTTTTTAAAATTCAGTCCCAATTTTCTATGCCATTCACTACCTTTTAATTTTCTGCAATCAAGCTTTCATTTTCTTTACAAAAAATTATTTCATATAGCCCATTCCTCTGTTTTTCTCCATTTAATACTTCCAACCCATTTTTTAAAATAACAACTTTATCTTTGGTATTTTTTACATCACCCCCTTTGTTTGTTATAGCACTTCGGGCACATATAACACACTATTTAGAATGCAAGACTTATTAGTAATTTGTCCAACACCTTCTGCTTGCATCTTTTCATTTTTCTTTGCTACACAGATTTCGCTTTCCTTATTTTTCACAAATTCAAAAAGTTCCTTATTTTGACCCATATGACACGTTGAACCAGAGTCCACGATAAAGGTGGTATCAAATTTTGATTCACTATTTTTATTTTCATGTGTTAGAAAGCTTACTTTACTACCATCCTTTTTTGACTTTTGATAAATTTTTCAGAAAAAACAGTTTTCTTCTGTATGGTTATTCTTTTTACATATTGTACAACATTGTTTTGCTCTGCAATCTTTCAGAAAATGTTCAATCTTTCCACAATTATAACACTTACGTCCTGATGCTTGGTTAACAAATTTTCCTTTTTTAATGTGCTTTTCTGCAGCTTTAAACGTCTTTTTGTGTTCCTTTTATTCTATTTTCTTCTGAAACTAATCTGGATATTAAATTGGTCAATGATCTTTCTGTTAATGGGGCTGATTCCCAGGCTGTGACAAAATGTTTGTATTCTTCAGGTAGAGTAGAAAGAATTTTAGATATCATCATATCATCACTAACACATTGGTTTAATGTTTTAAATCGAAAGGCTAAATTTTCAATTTTGCTTATGTTCAGTGACATGTCTATTTGTTTATCAAATTTAAAATTGAAAAATCCTTGTAACAGATTACATTTTTGCTGCTCAGAATCCTTATGGAAAATGTTACACAGTTTGTTATACATTTGACATGAATTTTCACAGTTTATTATATGCATTAAATGCTTTTTATCTATAGTTGTCATTATCACTTTTTGTGCTTTAGCATCCTTTTTATTCCATTCTGCTTTCTCTTCGGGTTTTGTCAAGTTTTCAAATTTCCAATCTCCGTTTACAATTTCCGTTGGCTTTAAACAGTATTAGTATCTGAAATTTCCATACCTCGAAAGTTTTATTATCGCATAGTTTTTCAATCAAAGCACTTTCATCAGATTGAGCCATTTTTATTTTATATTATGCCGCTAAAGTTCTCACTTAACTTCAAAGTTTTCACCGGAAACAGCAGATTTTACAATCACGATTTTTATTTCTCACAAAGTTTTTAATTCACTAAGTTTTTACACAGCTGGTGGGCAAGTGAACTGACCTGGGCCCATAACCTGTTAGGTTTTCAGTTTTTGAAGTAATTATCCCGGTTGAAATATGCAATTTATTTTAAGAAAAATTAGCAGCTAACATTAGATGACATACAAATTTTTAAACTGACAGTTCTCTATTTTTAGTTACTAATAAACAACAACCTACTTGTTACGAAATTTAAAATTATTTCTAACAACTTCATGGTCTAGCCATAAATAATTATTAAACATCAGATATGCTTCAAATGAAATGTAACTTCTGTCATTCTGACGATGATGAGATTTAATATCGAAACAATTGTCAATTTCTTAGAATTTTCAACATGTTTTCAATATATTGTGGAATTATCTAGAAACAGTTAGTTTCATTTAAAACAGTAAGATATATAATTGTTATATTTAGAAGATTTTATTACCAAGCAAATGAATCCGTAATTCTGATTATGAAAATAATGGCCGATAACTAGAAAATGATTATTATAGATTAGTTTATTATAACTACAAAGTTTGTTTTATAAGTATAAGATTTTAGTATCGAAAAATGAATTCGTGTTAATCAGAATCAAAGGAAATGTTCAGGCTATAAAATTAACATTATAAAAATTATGGTATTCGACTTTATATTCAATAAAAAATGTCGAATTTACAAATTCTTATTGACACATTTTATGTTGAGAGACTTTGATTTTGGGTTGCTTAATTATTAAAGGTATTTATTTTACCAGACTATTAAAACAATTATTAAATTTTGTTTAACTGGAATCTTGCATTAAAACATCCATTATTTCAGCTTCACAAACTCTCAACTCCCGCCTTTTTAATGGTGTGTGTTTCTGATCTAATTAGATATTAAACTATTTTTCAATGAATTTGGAAACTATTATTAATTTTGGAAAATTACTAGTGAGTCAAGTAACTCTCATTTCTCACTCAGGTGGGTGTGTGTTACAGAAATCAATTATCCTGAAAAAGTTTTACTAGATTTATGCGATAGATTTTTTCTTTAAAGTCTATTAAAAAATATATAAAATATACAATTGGGAATTCTCTAAGAAATTTCTTTTGTAAGTATGCAAATACTACTTTCTACAATAGCCCTATTTCATTTTGAAATACGCCTAGAAATGGTAAAAAAATTAAAATCCACTTAGATGGCCATGACTTCAAACTGAGTTGTATTTTTTAATACTGAACAACTTTTTCAAATAACATTTTCCGATATTTCCCAAAATACGCTTTTCGATGCATCTCGTATATTACGTGTATTTTGCTATATTTCATTTCAAGACATACACAAACTTTTATCAAGAATAACTTTTTGTTGAAAACCCCTTAATAAAAAAGTTTCTCAAATGGTGCCCACTTATATATTTTTTGAAAATAGAAACCACTTCAAATATCGTATAAAACAGTTTTTCAAAATTAGTCATCATACCTGTTGAACGCTCCTTCATATTTTTCATATTTTAGTTAAACAAAGAAAAAAATATTCCTAATTCTCATGCCAGAAAAAATAAAACTACATATGTTCAAGTACAATGAAAAATTCACAAACCAAATTTGAACTTCAAACACCCTTTAACTCGGAAACCTGCAATATTTGTATGAGACGTATTTTAGGGCCTAGAAGATTGGACCACGAGAATAAATTTATTCTAGTGACTGAAACGATTATTACTTCCTTTACTTGTACAAAATCATTTGCTAGTAATTCTAACATCTGCATGCTACCGCACAAACTAAAAAATAAACTGTATCTCTACCCCAATGGAAAATATTTTTTTTGTGTATTACAGGGCGACTTAATCTGACTTTCGATGACAATGGCGAGTTAGTTGTATCATCAGGACAACCGATTATTTTGGATAATTCCGTACCCCAAGACGAAGACGTTCTAGAACTTTTAGAAATTTACAAACCAGCTGTGGATGAACAAATTAACACAGCAATCGGAACATCTTTAGTAACATTAGAAGCTGGCGATATATGTAGATTGCAAGAGTGTAATTTTGGAAACTTAGTGGCTGACGCATACGTTCTTTACAAATCTTCGCTTTCTTCATATACTTGGACAGAAGCACCAATAGGCCTTATGAACGGTGGAGGTGTGAGAATAACGGTAAAACCAGGTATTGGAAAATCTATAAGCAAAGGTGAAATTATGGCAGCGTTACCGTTTGGGAAACAAGTAGTATCTTTGAAAATAACCGGAGCTGATTTGGTGAAAGCCTTAGAATTGGGAATTAGGAGTAACGGAGAAACTTCTTTAGGCGAATTCTTGCAGGTATCTGGTATTAAAGTTATGTATGACAGATCGAAATCTTCCATGTCTCGAGTGGTGTCAGTGAAAGTAAGATGTGGAAATTGTAGTATTCCAACTTATGAAGACGTAGATCTGTCAAAGAAATACACCATTGTCACCACGGATTTTTTAGCTGACGGTAATGATGGAATATATGTACTCAAGGAAAACGGAACGGATAAAAAAATTGAAGATTTAGGAGATATTGACGTGTTAGAGTGGTATTTCAACCATTACAATCCGGTATTCGTGGAAGTATCTGGTAGGATTAGCTACGTTGAAAGCAACAAAAAGAATAACGGAACTGCTGTTTCAAATTTTATTTATACGTTCTTAATAACTGTATTATTGAATTGGACTGTACAAATATTTTAACACTATTTATTAATGTAATTCGGCGTAATCCAAATACGAACATTAATCCATGGTGCAATCGGGTTCACATTTGACAGTGCAAAAAGGGTTGGTAATTGTTATTGAAACGTCTTTTGGAGTAATTTATTGTGCAGAATACGAATGCGGTCTCTATTACGTCATGTTTTTGAGTAATCCTAACCTAATAGTTAAAAAAAACAATGTTTCGCTATATAAGGAATGAATAATCTTTTTCCCATTAGAAAATAACATACCATGTGAAGAACATAATGCAAAACGGTGTTAACTCACGTTAAAACTTTATATTTTATCTTAGAAAAGATGGCGCACAATTCTCGTAGACAGTACAGCGACTCTATACAAGACAGCCGCCATGTTCTTGCTAAATTTGAATCATTGAATAAAGATTCTGTTGTAACTAAAAGGGGAGAGACTGACTATTTTGATGTCAACATTATATAGGTACTTCATTACTGTATATCCGATTATATGAAAAAGTATTGACAGCACTAAAAATAATGTCTTATTCCACGACTTGACATTCGACTACTATCTATCCATATGACTTACAAATAAAGGCTCGGTTACAGAAACCGACAGTAGACAAAAACGGGCTCAGCGGACTTAACTGTCAGCTATTATATAGGGTATAACAGATTCTTTCAATTATTTGAGTATTAGTAGCTTTTATGGCAAAGGGGAGACGATTATAGAATTCCAGATCAAACTAGAAGCAGCTGCAACTTCCCCATTAGTTGGGGGACTTGAATACAAACTGGTATCGTTCATTTTCCCCGGTCTGGGACTCTTCTCAGGTTGTGGAATTCGGCCTTAGTTACACTATTTTTTATTACCTCAATTGGGATAAAGTGAATCAATAACACTAATTTCGGGAAAAATGGATTTATTTAACAAAAAAATAAATTCACAGAAATCATGTATTCACAATACAATACGAATAAAAATCAGTCTAACAATAAAAATGTCCAACTCAAAATTTTATATCTATGGAAAATAAGTTAAGGGCTTATCTTTGAGAGTCTCGGGATGTACAGCTCTCAAAGTTGAAATATTATTAGCTGCTTAGGTGATTAATACGCCCAGTACCCAACCAAATATAGTCTCAATTACGACAAGATCGTGTGAAAGTTTCTGCCTTTTTCCGATAAAAACATGTCCCCACAAATAATTGCAAGCAGGATGTCGATCTATTCACACCCTCCTCCAACGTTGGTGAGAGTGATTACTTTTTGCTGCAGTTAACCGATCCAAGGTCCATTGGGAATTCTCGATAGTTGACCGAATATGGCACCTCTTTCTAAGAGTGCCAAAGTCTTCACACTTCCACCATTGATCGTTCGGAATGCTACTTTGTACCTTCTACTTCGTTTTTCTGGGGACACCAAGTATACGTAAATATTTTCACTATTTGAATGTCTTATCACAGTATAATTCGCCGTTTAAAAATACTCACACAAGTCTAATACAAATTCTTAAGCTTGTGATTTGTGATTTAAACAATTTCATTTCTCTTAAAATACCACTACCCAAGCCACACTTACAGGAATAAATTTCATATAAAGGTACCATGATAATGAAATAACGTTCATATTTGGGTTGCGCAGCATATTTTATTACTTGTATATATTGTATAATTATTGTTTTAATCATTATTTTGTATATTAAAATAAGTGAAAAAATTACGTTTAAAAATGTATTTTATAATAAGTATAACAAGTTGTTTTTAAATTATTCGTGTGCTTCATCACAAAATTAAGATAGTTTACTTGTTTTATTACGTCAGTTTCCTCAGTTAGAGAATAATTAGGAAGTTGGAGAGAGAAAATAAACAAGAAAACTGACGAAATTAACTGTCTCGACCCTTACTTCGTGGAATCTACTCATATTAGTGTTTTAAATGAAACTCAATGTTTCTAGCTAATTCCACAATATAATGAAAAATGTTGAAAATTCTAAAAAATTGACAACTGTTTCGATAACTGAATATCATCGTCAGAATGACAGAAGTTACACTTCATTTGATGCCTACCTGATGTTTAGTAGTTATTTTTGGCTAAACCAAGAAGTGATTGACTTAATATATGTTAATAGAAAAAAGAAGAAGATGTGATATTACAAATATTGAAGCTTAGATATTATTAGCCCTATGGTGATATCCTGGATATCATTTTTCCAATTAAGATCAGTATAACTGTGCAATTATCACTTAAGAAGACAGTTTATTAGTGGAGAACTCCCTAGATTTATCTGTTCATTGACGACTTCAAATTATGGGTTTCTTAAGTGTCTTCTAATTTCCAACTCTTCAAGGAAATCCAGTTCTTGTTTCTTATCACAAATATGTAATACTTCTAGTTATGTGTTAGGTGTCAATGAATGGTTGGTGTCAAGTAGATGTTTTGCGTAATGGGATTTATCTGGTTGTTTTAATCTGTATGCTCGTAAGTGTTCACTGTATCGGATTTCAAAATTTCTAAGGGTCTGACCCAAATAGACAGCATTATATTCTGGACATTTGAGTTTATATATACCTGATTTCTTTAATATTGGTATTTTTGTTCTAACATTTAACAATTTTGTACTTACGTTACTTTCTATTTTAAAAGAAATTGTTGTATTTAAAACTGCAATGTCATTTTTTTGTTTGACGTTTAACTTTTGAAGGTTCAATATTTTTGATTAAATTGGCAATTTTTAATTTCGCATAAAGAAAAGTATTTGAATTAGATTTTAAAGCTATTTCTGACTCTGTAGCTATAATTTGTTTAATATTATTCGTAATAATAATAAAATATTGAACCTTCAAAAGTTAGACGTCCAACAAAAAATTACATTGCAGTTCTAAATGCAATAAAAAAGAAAGTAGAAGATAATACCCTAACAGTTACAAAATTTGATAAGGGGAACACAACTGTCATATTGACAATTGAAAATTATAATTCAAAAATATAACTTTATAGAATCTAGCGATGTAAAAGTTCTTAGAGCAGACCCAACAAAGAAGTTTTCTAATAATGTGAGGGATATTGTTAATCATTCAAATTATCTTTCAAGTGATTACGAAAAGAGGTCTAGATAAATAAGAATCCTCATTGTCCACAATTATATGGAACCGTTAAATTACATAAAATAACGAAACCAATTAGACCTGTAGTTTCTTATGTTAATACTCCTAATAATATATTGGCAAAGAAGCTTAACAATATACTTAATAGTTACGGATATGCATCTAAATACTCAATTAGAAATTCAATAGAACTAATCAAAAAATTAAAAGCATTCAAATTACAAGATAACTCTAAGCTTATTTCATTTGACGTTACTAATATGTTCACTAAAATTCCTCCTAAAGAATGTTTAATACTTGTAAGAAAATTACTAGAAGATAAAAATATTAATCCAGGAATAATATCAGATATACTTAATTTATTTGATGTATGTATTAATCAGAATTATTTCACTTTTGACAATAACATATATATTCAAAATGAAGGTTTACTAATGGGCAGCCCTATATCACCTATTTTGGCAAACATTTTTATGGACAGTTTAGAAAGAAAAATCTTTGAAAGTAATATTTCAAAAAATGTTTTATTTTGGTATAGATATGTAGATGACATATTAGCTTGTTTTATAGGTAGTGAACGACAATTAGATATATTTTTCAACCAAATTAATAATTTACACCCAAAAATAAATTTACATTAGAAGTTAAAGAAAATAACTCAATCAATTTTCTTGATTTGAAAATTCAAAGAGTTAATAATGTACTTGATTATTCAATTTACCGAAAACCAACACACACTGATGTGACAATTCTATATAGTTCCAGTCACCCCGTGTCACATAAACTATCGGCATATAATTCAATGATACATAGAGCATTTTCAGTTCCTATGAACAAATGTAATTTTGATACAGAGATTAATACAATTAGACAAATAGCAACATCCAACGGTTATCCATTACATATGATAAATAAGCTAATTAATAAAAAAGAGGAAAAAGTGGCATTACAACTAATATTTCCTAAACAAACTGAAGAAATAAAAACTTATAAAACCATCACATATGCAGGAAATATTTCTAATAATAATATCTTTAGCAACAAATACAACAATTTCTTTTAAAACAGTAAGTAACGTAAGTACAAAATTGTTAAATGTTAAAACAAAAATACCAACATTAAAGAAATCAGGTATATATAAACTCAAATGTCCGTCTATTTGGGTCAGACCCTTAGAAATTTTGACATCCGATACAGTGAACACTTACGAGCATACAGATTAAAACAACCAGATAAATCCCATTACGCAAAACATCTATTTGACACCAACCATTCATTGACACCTAACACAGAACTAGAAGTACTACATATTTGTGATAAGAAACAAGAACTGGATTTCCTTGAAGAGTTGGAAATTAGAAGACACTTAAGAAACCCACAATATGAAGTCGTCAATGAACAGATAAATCTAGGGAGTTCTCCACTATTAAACTGTCTTCTTAAGTAATAATTGTAAAGATCAGCAGATATAGTTTTCCTGGTTTTCTATATCATTGCACAGTTATACTGATCATAGTTGGAAAAATGATATCCAGGATATCACCATAGGGCTAATAATATCTAAGCTTCAATATTTGTAACATCACATCTTCTTCTTTTTTCTATTAACATATATTAAGTCCATCACTTCTTGGTCTAGCCAAAAATAACTACTAAACATCAGGTAGGCATCAAATGAAATGTAACTTCTGTCATTCTGACGATGATATACAGTTATCGAAACAATTGTCAATTTCTTAGAATTTTCAAAATTTTTCATTATACTGAAACATTGAGTTTCATTTAAAACACTAATAAGAAAACTGACATTTTTGCAGAACCAATCTAATTCAAACTAATCAACTTGGATTAGTAGAGGATCCCAAGTAAGGCCGACCTTCACTCATCTGCTTACCAAATTAAAATTATATTTCATTAAATAAAAATATTTCTGAATATATTCAAATATGAAAAATGGTCAATGGTCAAAAATGTGGTCATGGCTATAATAAATTAAAATTATTAAAAATAGTATATTTTTAAAATTTTACTAACTTGCTTGCTAAATGAACGAAATTTCAATGGAAAGCATATAACAAGGCTCTACTGTAGCAGTTTTTGTTTTGTTTTATATGGATTGTTTTTTTCTATAGCTGTGTTTTAGTTATTTTATATGATTACTTTATGTACCTTGAGTCTACTCAATAAACATAAATTCAAAACTTACTACGTATCTTTATTAGAGGTGCATTTTTCAAATGCCACTAAAGTGGCCGTTGTTTATTTGAATCTTAGCGCTGCAAATAGACCAAGGGACAGTATAGTAGCTCAAGGTCAAATGTAGTGATCTTGATTTTTAAAGATATACCGATACTACCTGTAATAATATCATAGAAATATTCCAAGTACTTTTTTCACAATACAGTGTTGGTTTACGAGGGTTCTATTTCTGTCGGTCGTGAACGTGTTAAGTTGTTTAGGTATTGGCTGCATATTTTAATACCTCGTTCTACCCAGTCTAGTTTCTTGGTTAAAGAGCTTAGGTGAAATCGTATCTACTTGTTTCTCACCTCTTTTTTATTTCAACAGGTTCTGATCCTTGGATTTATAGATGATTTCAAAACAGAAGAAATCGATCTTGTCAAGTCCGAAAAAATAGAGGAATAGACAACGCAGATATGAAACTAAAATACATACCTGCTATCTGAAAGGTTTCGGTACTCATTATGCTACCTTAACTAGGTAAACCACAACACGACGTTAAATCATATACAGCTACCTCACTTCTGCTAATTGTGTCAAAAGTATTTGATAACTTGTTGCTCAAACAAATTAACAGATGTTATGCAAAAGGTGCTTGGAGGAAGAAAAAAGTTTGCTTAACAACGTCTCTCGACAAAGCCATTAGACCTGTTCGTTTTTCAAGATTTCGGAAAAAATTACTAATGAAATTGGATTAATTCAGTTCTGAGAAAAGATATTTTCAGATTTCCAAAATTTATATGGAAACAAAAACATTCAATGTTTTTGTGTGAAAATTAATTGTTGGTCTTACCAGATGACATATCACTACGATATACCATGACTCAATTTGGCTCGTGAGAATACGCCTTTAGGGTTGGTTAAACTGTCAGGTTTCCATTGTAAGCTTCTTCATGTCTAAGGTGTATGAAACTACTAAGTATGGGTTGACCGATTGTTTTCAAAATTTCTTTCTGTTACAGAATCTTCAATGTGGTGCTAAATAATCGCGTTATTGCGGCTGGATCGGATTCAACTCGCAGTGATATGATTATGCTGGCAATCGAAGAGCGGTAATTCGTATCTGGCTAGCATTATTCAAAACTATGACGGAATTAATAGGAATTAAATCCAGCATTTGATAGAAATACTTTTCAAAAACATTGTCACTATTTTCTTCGTGGTAAATCTCACAGATATATTGGGAAGCTTTTTCTGCATCAGCACATATATCTCCACTAAACCTCATCTGATCCAAATTCCCCGCATATGAGATGCGGCTCGTTTCTCCTTTCAAAGATATATAGTTTTCTTCACATTCTTCACTTTCTTGTTATCCTTTTTATTCTTGATTTTCTAGGTCGATATTTAGGAGTGTAAATGTTAACATTTCAGAGCTTTCTTCGATTTGATATTCTTCAGTGCAACGTTAGTGCAGAACGACAGATTCAACTTTCTTTCTCTTATTCTGATAGATTTATCCTCATCACTCATATTGGGATCATTTAAAACCTCTTCCAGTCTGAGATCAGAGTTCGACGAATCTAAGTCCTAGTTAAATTTTTTCGTAGCTTTACAACTGGGTGATGACTTATGATTTAAGCCCGGTTAGCCTTGAATAGGAACTAATTTTCATTTTACTGGAAACTACTCCACTGGTTCCTGGTGTAGAAGAAGGTGTTCGATTTCTCGGTTCAGGAGCAGATATTTTCCCTGCTATCTCATCAACATAATTGAGTGGTATCAATGCAGTCTTCAAAGGTGAGTGTGGTTCATCTATGCTCTGCTCATTTTCGTTATTTTCAACTAGGGATGCAAATTTTTCTTCACTAAAAATGTGCCGATTTATAGGAAAAATTCCTGTAGTTTGAAACCGTACACACCTTTCTCAATGGTAGCAGCTCGATTATAGGCATTAGCAAATAGCTCAACTATACCAGTTTGTTCAATTTTCTTATAACTCTTACTTCTCAAGTATTTGTTACATTGTCACGCAAATTAAGGGTTGCTACCCTAAAAGTAATTTTTTAAATAAATATACTTTTTAAACAATAACTACACTACTTGATAACAAAATACACTATATTCAGTATAATCAATCAATCGAACTTTTATACAAAAATAAATTCAACTATAGACTAAAAATTT
This sequence comes from Galeruca laticollis, assembly GCA_963921935.1. Lineage (NCBI taxonomy): Eukaryota > Metazoa > Arthropoda > Insecta > Coleoptera > Chrysomelidae > Galeruca > Galeruca laticollis. The sequence continues at coordinate 211,442,448 of OY998176.1, forward strand.
GTACTTCTACAAGACCATCAGCTGTGTGATGTTGAAACATTGATCAGCATCTGCGAATTGTAAAGGAAGCTCGAAGTTCAATACCATGCATGAACCGTGGGTCGCGAACTGTAACTTCTCCATCCCCTGAAGAAGTGTAAGGGTCGAACAAAACTGATGGTTATGATGGCACATCTTGTTGGATTTCTGGTTCTTCCGGAGTGTTGCGTAGATGCCCTCGGAGTTTGTACAATCCCAGTATTGTGCAAATTGATGCGATAATGTAGATTGGGGTAATTCAGAAGTGTGTTTTCTGTTTTTTGCTGATTGGTGGGTATTGCAAACTTTGGTCGAAATGTTGTAGCTGATCGAGCATTAGTCCTTCTTGAATTTCTGATGTAACTGTTCGATATTTTGTTCCAAGTGCATTTATTTCTTCAGCTAATGGTCTCAGGTGGACACAGCGGATAAAGTCGAGTTCATTAGTTCGAATTCTTAATAGCGCCGGCTTCAGGGATAGAATTCCTAGGTTGTCCTTGATCAGAACTTCTTAAGCCATTATGTATGTACATCTGTAATATAGGAATCATACTAGATTTTCTTCGCTGGTGTTTGATATTTTTTTGAGTATAGTTGTATTCTGATGGTCAACAGTGAATTCGTTGTCTTTTGTAACGGTTTTCGGAGAAAATCTTGGAAGTGATTTTTATTTCTTTTGACCATCTTTTTGGTATAAATTTTGGTACAAGGTTTGTAGGATATATGAGTTTGTCGTTCCTCATTCGTTTTCTCTGTGGCTTTTTCTTTGATCTCTTGGATTCTTTTGTTCATTTATTTATATATTTCCTTAGTTTTATCCCTGTGGCCTTGTGTATAGTTGTTTAGCAAAGCTATATCGATGTCTATGTCAAAGGGATTTTGAGTGCCAAAATTACCATTCAGAACATCTATTGGTTTTTGTTAGGTTACAGAGTAGCCCAAAATGGCGAATAGCATTTGTTCCTTAATGCTTAAAGTTTTCTTCTTTGTTCTGAGGATTCTGAGGTATTTGAGTATTGTGGAGTGGAAACGTTCAACTATTCCATTCGACTGTAGCCTATCCGCAGTTGTGTAGTGAATTGTAATCCTATGGGTATCTACAAACTCTTGCATAAGTCTATTCTTGAACCCGGTACCGCTGTCAGCTACCATCTTGTGTGGCATTCCACATAGATGAGGAGGGTGATTAGGATATTGATGGAATTAGATCCTTCTATCGGATAGGCTTATCCATACTTGGAAAATGCATCGACGATTGTCAGAAACTTTTGACCAATTGCTTGGAAGGTATCGACACAAATTATTTCTAAAGGTTTCGTTGGCGCTGGTGTTACCATGAATTTTGGTTGTTGAGGATTCCTGTCGTATTTGCTGATCAAGCAAGTATCACAGAAATTGATAATGTCTTCGGCATCTTGAGGGTAAGCCAATAGTATAGTTTTCGAATTTTCAGTTTCATTTATACCTCTATGATTGGTTTTTCCTTGATGGTATTGATTCATAATGTCCTTTTATCTTTGGAGGCTATTAATAGCTTCTAAAACTTGATTGTATTTTACTAAATACTATGTCGAATGTTTCTCGTACTATGTTACAGAGAAGTGGATAAATATCATTATTTTCAAAGTACAAAGCATATTTTCTCTTGGGATCGAGATAATCCTGGAAGAATTTGAAAAAATATCCTTTTGGATTGTTTCTTCCAACTTCAGTATGAATCCTTTTCTTATTAACGAAAGTCACTTAGGTAACTGGCGGAGCTGGACTATGGTTAACTAGCTTGAACATCACTTGATTGTTGTACTGATTTAGTGGTCTCTCGCTGATGAGAATTCCTAAGATTTTAGGATTTTCTTGGGCTGGGTGTATTGTTGCATTTGAATCGGAATCGTCTTCCTCTTCTTGAAGTAAGTCTTCTATAGTTGGAAGTTGTTCCATGTTTAGATTGTTTGATGAAGAGTATTGTTTCTTTCCTTCTTCTAATAATTCCTCAATTATTTGGAGTTCTTTGGGATTTAGATGGTTTGCTGTACGAAAAATTTTTGTTTCGATATTTTCCATAGGATCGAGAGTACAGTATGGGTGATTGTACAACGATGATATGTCTTCGTTATCCAGTTTATTTATTCCTGTTCAACAGGATGCTAAGAAATTGGTCTACAAATACATGGTTTTTCCACCCTATATACACTTTTTGGGAAAACTTTTCTAGAGTTTGTTTTAATACCAAAGAATTTATCTACGATTTGGCGTAGAAACAATTGAAATCGATGAAAAATTACGAAAATTCTTCGACAACAAACTTCAGCAAAGTTTTAAGTGGCCGAGTTTTTTTGGTATTGTGTACCATCCATAATTAGCCACAACTTTCAATTCGAGTACTTACATATTGATGTTTACATTTCAATTGTGCTACAAATCGGTAAAATAAGATTGAGATATGACAACGCTATTTTCGAAACACCAAGGCAGTGAACTCTCAATTTATGGTTCGACTTTAGTCGTGCACTCGTCCTAGTGGAAACCCGGCTTAAACATTGTCTCAGTGCGACTGCTTGGCGCCCCGTTAAAATTAGGGGACACTGTATTTGTATAATAAAAAAATAACACCTTAATTAAATTTCTGATTCTCTTTCAGGAATCTTGAATCTGACATTTGACGAAAATGGAGACATAGTAAAATCTTACGGCAGCCCGCTATTACTAGATAATTCAATTCCACAAGACGAGGATATATTGGAACTACTGGAAGTTTACAGACCGGCAGTTAACAAAGTAAATTTAGAAATTGTAGGTACTTCGAACGTTCTTCTAGACGGAAATGATAATCAATGTAGAAGACGAGAATGCAATTTTGGCAATTTATTAGCAGACGCTTTAGTGATGTACAAAGCTACAACGTCACCTGTTACTTGGACTGAAACGCCCATAGGTCTTATGAACGGTGGCGGAATAAGAACGTCGATTACTCCTGATGACAGTAAAAGAATCAGTAGGGGAGAAATTTTAGCAGCTCTTCCTTTCGGTAACCAAGTGGTTTCTCTCATATTAAAAGGCGAAGATTTGATTCAAACTTTAGAGTTGGGTATAAGAGGTAACGGTGAAACGTCAGAAGGAGAATTTTTACAAGTTTCTGGATTACAAGTTGTCTACGACAGATCGAAACCGGCCATGTCAAGAGTAGTTTCCGTCAAAACTAGATGCGGAAATTGCGAAATACCCAAATACGAAGATATTGATCCTTCCAGAAATTATAGCTTGGTTCTAATTGATTTTCTATCTAATGGTAACGATGGGCATTACATTTTGAAAGAGAAAGCTCTCGAAGTTAAAAATGAAGATTTGGGGGACGTGGACTGTATCGCATGGTATTTCGAGCACTACAGTCCTGTCTTTGCTGAAGAACAAGGACGAATCAAGTTTGTAACGAGTAAAATACAATCAAGCAATGCAGTATTATTTGGGCCATTTAGATTTAATGTTTCATTTATGATTATTTCATTTTTATGCATTTCTCAATTTTAATTAAACGATTATTGTGATTTTATTTGAATAAGACGATAAAACTATTATACGATTTTTTCTTTATACCGGGGTCCAAAATTTTAAGGATATCTTTGAGAACTCGAATAGAGACGGTTAAATTGTGACCACGTTGTGCATTTGAGGGAACAATAATAATTAGACGGGAACGCATTTCAAATATTTTCTTTTGATTTTGAGATAAATGAAAACAAGTGATTTCTCCATTTTTTTTGTAGGGTCATTTAAATATATATCAAAAAACACTTCTTCATTGTCTTTAATAGCATGTCATCCATATATAGTGTCTCCCAAATAAAATTTGCACCCCCCAATATCTCGAGTTATGTTCAGATTTGAAAGAAATGCCAAAACAAGTCAATCTTAAGCTAGAAGGGGCTACATTTTTATAGTAGTTTCAAACTTCTTTGTTCATCCCTCTAGCGCCTAGAACCACCCCTTGAAAACCAATAAATGATAAGGGGTGTTAAGTAACACACACATCAGTAGATATATACGTTGTTCGTCGCTATTCGTCGGAATATTTATTGAGGGGGGGGGGGTCTTGGCTTGGCTGTCTGGACTAAGAGGAAACAGTCTCATTAAAAACCTAAATTCAAGGTAAGAAACCAGACCGAAGAATGCGTGGCTATATAGAAGAGTAGTCCTTATTGGTTTCGACCTTAGAGCACCGGGGGGAACTCCATTGTATTAAACCCCTTACCTATGCATGCGGGGCTTTGCAGCGGTGAACTGTAATGACCCTAACTTATGGACCGAGAACAGCAAAAAACCACTGGAAAAGTAGTGGAGAAAACCTCCACCTCGTCATCCGGGCACCCCACTGAAGGAAAAAGACCAATCGGCACAAAGGTCGTATGCCGTTTGATCTGTCATACCTGGTAGAATCGTGCGGCATAGACGACTCGCTAAGAAAGTGCCTCAGTGGGGCAGGGGTGTGGAAATACTTGCGAATCCTCAATCAGGGAATATCCCCTGAAGAGGCCAGGAAACAGGTTATTCAGCGCCCAACCTCCCGAAACAGGAGGAAACTCCAACGAGGAAGGCAAAGCAGAAAAGAGACCCGGAGCATATCACTCCTCCGCAGCGGCCTGTTAGCAAAAAAACAGCTGCAACGGTGACCGGGCAAACCACTGGTTACGCAGCAGCTGTTAAAACAGAGAAGGCTTTCAGGGTCATCCTAAAAGCAGAGCAGATCTCTACCCTGGAAGGCACTCTAGTGGAAAAGCTGTGCCCCAGAATAAAGAGAAGCTATCAATTTTCGTTGCAGAATGATACTGATGGACTGTGAGTCCCAAGAATTAGTAAACAGGCTGATGAGGTCAGCGGCGAAATAAAACTCTTGGGAAGGACCGTAATTGTTGACCGTGGAGCCGATATCCCAAAACCGGTCATCATAACGGTGTTCTTCCAAAAAAGCCACGGCATGAAATTGGAGAAGATCCTCCAACTTGTCTAAGTTCAGAACTAGAACCTCACTACTGGAGCTTGGAAGATCCTGAACTCGAAAAACGAGGGAAACAGAACTATCCTCACGATTGGGATCGATTACCAATCAGGATAGGCTCTGAAGGCAGGAGGTTACGCGCTAAACTTCCGTTTTAGACGTATCCGTGTCTCGAAGCTGGGAAAGAGAACCCCGCGGAGGATCCAAAGAACATGCAGGTACCCTCCACATCCGGAACCTCCGAAAATGGGGCAAAGGTGAAAGCTTGACCTTGGGTCGGCCCGAGATCTTCTCCGGTTATGTTGGGGCAACTAGGGATAAGGAGATCGTATCTGCATCCCGGGAAACTGGGCGAAGCTGCCTGGAGGTCGAGGATCTAACTCGAGGTCAAGAAACCTGCTCGAACTCCGAGAAATATATTGCCATGGTGGTCGAGGAGGGACAGGGACGTACCCCCAATATTGGGAGTATCGACCGAGACATCGTCATTACCTCTCCCTACTTCTACTTCGCTGGAGAAGGACCCATGACACCGCCAGAGGAAGTACAAGAGCTAGTGAGACACTGTAACAGCGAACGGCTGCCAATCATAGTTGGTTGTGATGCCAACGCACACAATACCGTGTGGGGAAGCACTAACATCAACGCCAAATGTGAGTATTTATTAGAATCTCTCCTAGCAAATAACCTTGAGACCTTAAACGTGGGGACAACTCCCACTTTTGTCACGAAAGCAAGAGAAGGGGTTCTGCACGTAACAATAGTTAATGTTGCTGCTGGTAAAAATGTAAAATATTGGAGGATTATGGATGTTGCTGCAAGAAAAATGTAAAAGATTGGGGGGTGATGAACAAGCCATCACTTATTTCCGACCATAGAATCATCGAATTTAAGATAGAGGGAGATGCCACATCGATTTATTCAACACGAAATCCTAGAGATACGGATTGGTCTCTCTACAAGACGAATCTGAAAGATAATTTGGAACAGGTCGAAGTAAATGGGCTAAATAATCAGCATTATGACCTGGAACAAAGAGTCAAACATCAGAAAAGAGGTCCGAAGGCTCTTTAATATAGCCAAACGTGACGGAAATTGGCAGGGGTACACTGAGAAGCTTACAATAAAGAGATTAGGAAGGTCAAAAGGCTTCATTTTCAAGTCTTTTGTGAAAATATCACTTCCACTCATACAACGACCAGATTACAAAAGGTCTTGGCAAATGGGGAAACTAATCCCACATGTCACTGATAATGTCAGACGGATCATACAGGGAAGGTTCGATTTTTCTTCTTAGAACTCACTTTCCAGGTAGTGAACCTACAACAAGCACTGAAATGGCAATTAATTACACTAAAAAACATTGCTAAAAAAATATTTACCAGACAGCGGTTGGAATGGGTAATAAGTACCTTTCAACCTTATAAATCTCCAGGGGTGGATGGAATATTTCCAGCACTCCTGCAGCAAGGGATAGAGGAGATTCTTCCTCACCTCCTGAAGATTACAAGAAGCAGTCTAGTACTGAGTCTAATATCTATAAAATGGAGAAGGGCAAGGGTAACATTCATACCAAAAATAGGGAAAAAATATGGGACTGATCCCCGATCTGCTCTGTATCAGCTGACCGAAGTAATCCAGAAAACTATGAACAATAAAGAAATCGCAATGTGCGCATTCCTTGATATATCTGGGGCCTATGACAACACAACTCATGTGTCTGTCAAAGAAGCACTAAAAAGGGTAGGAGTGAATGAAACCATTGTAATTAGATGTATAACTTGTTGACGACGAGGATAGCCGAGGCACAGGTGGGGAATCAAAACACCTCAGTTAAAGCCACTCGCGAGACATCTCTAGGGAATTAATATCTCCCCTTTTATGGAGCCTCGTGGTAGATGACTTGCTCTACAGACCAATAGAGCTTGGCTTCGAATGTATGGTCTATGCTGATAATATAATTCTAATAGTCAGAGGTAAGTTCGAGAGCACATTGTGTGATTTATCACAAAAGGGCCTCAGAATTATTGAGCAATGGTGCTTGTCAGTGGGGCTAAATATTAACCCAAACAAGACCATAGTAATTCCATTTACACGGAAAAGAACACTTGCAGCTATGAAACCCCTATCATTAAACGGGAAAATCATAGAATCGACATCTGAAGTTGAATATCTGGATATAACCCTAGACAGTAAACTTCGGTGAACTAAGCATGTTAAGTAACTGCGAGTAAAGCAATAAAAGCTTTAATGGCGTGTAAAAGTCTAGCTGGTAAGACTGTAGCTGTAACTCAAACATAGTGCGATGGATGTACGCCATGATTGTGAGACCAGCAATTACGTATGGGGCAATAGTTTGGCATAGCAAAGCAAGTCAGATCGGCACGAGGAAGACCCTCGACAAAGTTCAAAGGTTTGTCTGTGTGTGCATCACTGGAGTTATGAAACGTGCGCAACTAGGGCACATGAGATCATTACAGATCTCACACCTCTACATCTGATGATAGAAAGATCAGCCCAAGAGGCAATTCTTAGAACATCTAGAGAAGGTTTAGGCAATGAGAGTTTTGTAAATCAGGGAGCCTGGCCTTCGATTTCACAAAGCTGCAGGATTTTGTATCGGTCTCCTCTAAGAACATGTCCTAGTTACGATAACTTTCTTATCTTAGTAGTTTTAAATAATTCATGAAAGGCATTTGCTCTCTGTAATGCCGTCTGCATAGCTGTCCAGGGTATTCTGAGTATTCTTCTATGCAACCACATCTCGAATACTTGCAGGCGATTGATCGTAGTAGCCTTCAGAGACCACGTATCAGCTCCATATAACAACACAGGCCAAATACATTTAATCACTCTTTGAAGCAATTTTAAGCTTAAGTTCTCATTACAGACGATTTATCTCATTATAATAAAAGTTGTGCGAGCTGTTTCAATTCTGCACTTGATCTCTTTATATGGGTCTAGCTGTTGTGTGATGCAGCATCTAAGATATTTGTATTAGGTACATCTGTCAATGTTTTCTAGCTCTATCTGTACGGAAGCATCGACATATGGTTGACGACTGAGTATCATAAATTTTGCTTTAGTGACATTCATTTTTAAACCCATTTTCCGTCCTGTTATGTTTACAGAATCCAACAACTCTTGAAGGATCTGGATACTACATCGCACAAGATGACCGTGTGGTTACAATATCTAATAGTATTAATCAGTTCACCATTGATCCTCGTTCCAGGGTCCTTATGTTTAAAAACTATATCCGACTAGTTATTGAATAATAGCGGGGACAGAATGCATCCCTGTCTGACGCCTCGTTGAATACAACATTCGTCGGTTAGTTTGTGGCGTTAATATTTGACTGATTTCTGTTGAATTCATATATGAAGTGGTGTTTAAATTAAATATAAATTAATGAAATTAACTGACGATGATATTCAGTTATCGTCAATTTTTTAGAATTTTTAATTTTTCATTATATTGTGGAATTAGCTAGAAACGTTGAGTTTCATTTAAAACACTAAATATGAATTATTTAAACAAAACCCACAAGCGCGCCCATGTACTAATAGTTGATAAATAGATACGACATCAAGTTTTAAAATCAAAACCGGCTAGGTTCACTTTTTGGCCTGACCAGAGTGTGTGAAGAAGCTTTTCCTTAGACAAGGTAAAATAATTTTAAGGAGAATTTAACGATAAGCTTTCGGATTTGAAGCCTGCCTGTATTTACCAGCTAATCTCTTATAATAGGGAAACCCGATGATTTAGAAATGAGCTCATATACTCATGAAACTAGCAGTCAAACAAGTTAAACTTAGCATGTTTCCAGAAGTTTTTGTTAACATTCCTAGATTGAAGTGCAAGGAATATATAAATCAGCCGTGGGAAGTGTGGCGTGACAGAATATATCCACACCGTGGATCTGGTGGCGAGAACTCCTGTCCTCAACGACGTCCAGATATTTTTTTCAAGTTGGAAAGGACACCTACGATTTTACATTTTAGTGGAATAATTGTCCACTTAACAAATTTATAAGGTTTTTTAATTCTTAAATTTTTATCATTTTTGTTCATTCAACGTTTGCGTTTTACTGATAGTTAAACAAAATTTAGTGTGACTTGCTGTCCAATGTAGTTTCAACTGTTAATATCGATAATTTATTTTTGGAACTTGTAGCTCAATTCGTTTTAACTTTTGTAAGGTAAATTTAATTGTTTACCCAGTGCGCATTTAATTGAATGGCACCGTATGTTTAAACTTTTTTAACAGATGTGATTAAAAATTAGTTATCTATATAGATTTTTTCAAAACCCCATCAGGGAATTTTTTGATTATTTTAATTTTTTGTTGCATTGTCTTAGGTTTGTGATTCACCAGTACTGTTAATATTGTTTGAGTAATTTGTTTAGATTTGTAATCTGTTGACAAGGTTTACCTTGTGTAGAGAGTTTTCACTTATTTGTTAAAGCTATCACCAGGGCCATAAGTCATTTTTTTGTGATTTGTCCTTTACACCTTATACATTTTAGTCTTTTTTATATTAACCTATATAATTAAACACAATCTACATACTGATTTTTGTGTATTATGACTTGTGTAAGTCCTGATCACCAAACTGTGTACTAGTGGTTATTTAATTTGTAAATTTTGGTTATAGTCCACGACTACAATCCTATATAAAATTGTGGGAATCCTCACTTGTTCTACCGATGAAAAGCTGCCGTTTGCATAGTCATAAGTTTCCTAATATAATCTTAAGCTAAGATACCTGGGTATTAAGTTTTTTTGCACTTGGAGGCATTCCAGGAAACGGACACCGCCACAAGCTTTCCGTCGTTTTTAACAATTGCTTTTTGCTTCCAATATCGATTCCTAAGGTTCTTAATATGTTCAAAAGTGATCCACGCTGAACCCTATCAAAAGCTTATTCATAGTCGATGAATGCTACATAGATATATTTACGTTGGTCGCGACACTTCTGGAGAAGTATGGTATTTAAGACAAAAAGTGACTCGCAGGTGCCAAGTGCATTCCCAAATCCAAATTGGGTTTCATCTAGGTCCCTTTCGCATCGATTTATTATTCTTCTATGCACTTTGCGGAGAAAAACCTTCAATGTGTGACTCATCAGACTAATTAACCTGTATTCGTCGCACCTCTTTGCACGTTGCTTCTTCGGAAGTGTTATAAAAACAGACTTCAGCCATTCCTCAGGTATTTCACCAATAGTATATAAACGATGTCTACAGTGTTGGGAACATTACGAGGGAACATACGTTTTACCTTCAATGTGCTAGAAAGAGACAAAATACATATAAATTCAGTGTAACATTCTCTTTCGCTAACAGGATATCATAAAGTGAAAAACGTGCTTTTAGTGTATTTCTAATGGAGTGTATGCCAGGCACCGCCTTCGATAAGACTACCGCCTAGTGAGTTGTAGGGTCACGGATGATCCTAACCAATGGAAATTAACAAGAATAACATTGTCGACGATTGAAGCAGCATTGCCAAATCGAAATCATTATCTGATGGAAGATTATTTTAAGGTGACAGAAAATAATTTTTACAATAATAAAAAAGTTATTGGCAACTTTAAAACTTTTCTCGATTCTCTAATTTATTCATTTTATACTTTTTCAAATATCTCCGAATATTTTTGATTTGTAAAAATTTTGCTATTCTGAGGTATTTTAAGTTTGGCAACAATGGTACCGGACTTTTAAATAATTTTGTAAGGTTTTACGGAATGTAGAATAGAAATGTTTATCATTGTGCAAGATTATACGAGTATGTAAATTTTATTTACGTTCCTTGATTATTGTGTACTATGTTATTCAGTTTTTGTTGCCAAACTGTTTTCTCTATTGATTATGAATTCTGAATGCAAGGAGGGCAAGAAATCGCTACCTCTCCAATTATAAATCTTAAGACAATTCAAAATTGTGACATTTTCCCATACAGAGATGGGAGTTTAACTTGCAAAATTATAAATAGTGATAAATTGACTAAAAATTTATTAGGAAATCTCTTGCAGCTGACTAAAAAAATGTAAAGGTTCGATTACACCCCAGAAAAAAATATCTACGCCGCTTATTGGAACTTTTCTGCAGAGTGCAATTTAATCTACGTATTTTTCCTTTTTTCATAGTTTTTATGACTTCTCATGTTATTTTTTTAGATGACGAAAATAGTCTTCATATGCACGTAGTCCAAGAAAATTTCATTGAAGAGGACTGCATTCTCAAAGAATTATGTAAAAGGAATATTTCAAATTATTTGAATTTGAAGAGAAAAAAATGGAATTAAAATAAAGTTTTTGTAAATTCTTGAGGCTACAACTTCATTGGAGGAACTTGAGATTGTAGATAAAGCTATTGCCCCGTTACCACCAATTGCAGCACTAGTGTCTAAATACCACCTTGTTAATTCTGCTTCTTCGCAAAATATTAATATTCCACACAATAACAAAATAGGTTGTTCAGTACGACAAAGAAGAAAAAAATATCAAAAAGTGGTGTTTGTAAGCCCAGTCATGAAGAAGTCGAAAAAATAGCTTTACATTTGGCATCCAAGAATGTATAAATAAATCATAATTTATAAGATAATCCCAATAACCTTGGTAGTTTTTTTGTCCTGTGAAATATTCATATTTCCTTATGACAACAGATATAGGTCAAAATAAAACAGTATTTTTCTCGTTTCAACTTTAATCAAAGTAAGAATTAGAATTTTCTTAACCATTCCATTATTTTTAAATCTCAGTTAATCTGCACAATTCGATCACTAAGTCATAACGACATATGCTGTTAAACGATTTTTTGTTGTTACTATATCAACAATTATTGCTAATATTGCTATAATAGCAAATTGATCGATACAATGAGAAAATAGAAAAGTTAAATTATTTTGGCTCTCGTACTAAACGATTTATATTTTAATTTGAAAAATGAAATACCTATATTAGTGTAAGTGTTTGATAACTTAAACATAAATGAGTAAATTAACATTCCAAAAAAGTTCGTTTAACCGTTAAACAGTTTTTTTTATTCAAATTTAACAGATTTTCTTAAGTTGAAATAACTGGATTGTACTATACTGATAGCTTAATGCAAAGAACAATAAAAAAATCAACATTACTTTCGTTTTTCCCTTCATGATTAATTTACAAAGAAATAATTCAGTAGTAAGAAACTAATTCACTGTATCAGTTCGGGTAGTACACGCTAATATGATTTGAACAATAAATTAAAACCTACCTAATAGGTATTTGAAATAAGTACCACTAAAAAATCACTGGAAGATATCTAAAAAAATTACATTCGTCGATATTGAGGGTACAATTAATGAATGTAAGCATAATAATTTTCATTAACATCATAAGGAATAATCTATGGCAACAATACAGAGTCCAAAAGCGACAATATGTTGTAATAAAACACGCGTATTCAGTGTATCACCATTTTCTTTAACAGGATATTATAAAATGAGAAATACGTCGTATGCTAACATTTGTTCAACTGTTTCTGGTTTTAAAAAGATCTCAATGTAAACCGCCTCTGTTTCCTACGCTCCTGAAAAAACGATTTCGCTTACAGCTCAAATTCTACTTTTATCTGTCCCCTCTCTTCATTTTCAATCCACGTGTTAGATTGTAGAGTGCCTTTCAAAAATTCCTTTTTATTTGTGAGAGAAATCAGTCACATTCAATTTCAACGTAAAACGATATCCTCTCACGTCCAAAGAGAAATTATCATGGTCACATGGAGTTACCAGTGTGTTGGAGAAGGACAATCATGAGACAGAGAATTAAAAGCCAGCGTAGATTATTACACCAGACGAATACGAATCGCGCGTGCGCCTCTTGAAGATGTTCAACTGTACAATCTGGGTACTTCACTAAACGTTTGTTTGCGAATGAGTAACGATCTTTTGCAAATCTTATTAAAATGAGTATGCAAGTACACCATAAAGTGCAAATTGTAAAATGGTACTACCAGGGTCATTCATATCGAGAAATAGCAGAAAATTTGTTTATTGTGGCATTCGAAAATGCCCAACCAATTTGCAAAAAACAAGTGAGAACGCTTATAAAAAATTTTGAAGAGCATGGATGTGTCAATCCCACTAAACATGGACCGCGTACACAAAATCGTCAAACAAAACCCGAAAAAGAAGATATTTTAATTTGTGCCAGTGTGGAAAATAATCCCCTACAATCGTCCACTCATTTAGCAAAGGATTTTGATGTTGATCCGAAAACGATTCGGACTATATTAAAAAAAATGGTTATCGTAGTTTCAAACTGAAAAAGAGCCATGAAATTTTTCCAGACGATCAATTTCGTAGAATGGAATTTTGTGAAATAATTATGGAAAGAATACAGTTGGACGCAAACTTTTCGAAAAATATTTTGTTCACAGATGAATCGACTTTTCCCATACACGGTGCACATAATTCATCCGTTATTCGATATTGGTCAAGGACAAATTTATACAAACATTATAATAATAGGGCTCAATATCCCCAAAAGTTAAATGTTTGGGCTGGAATATTAGGTGAACATTTAATTGGTCCATTTTTTATTGACGGCAATTTAACCGGACAGAAATATTTGGACATGCTGGAAAATCAAATTACTCCTGCCCTTATACAATTAGGTGTCAACTTCAATGATATCTGGTACCAACATGACGGTTGTGCATCACATAATTATCGACTAGCAATAAACTTTCTAAATACACAATTTCCCAATCGGATAATCTCCACGAATGGTAACATAAGATGGCCTGCGAGATCTTCAGATCTGGCTCCCAACGATTTCTTTTTCTGGGGTTATATAAAATCGAGAATTTATGGGTTTCAAGAAAACAGAGCCTCTTCTCTAAATGAACTAAGGGAACAAATTTTACGAATTTGTATGCAAATCACACCTGAAATGCTCATACGTGTTCGTCAAGAATTTTATAACCGTCTCGGTTACTGCTTAGCTCAAAATGAGGGTTTATTCGAACACTTGATTTAAGCTCATTGTAGAATTAAGTTTTATTTTTTAATTTATTACATATCATAATATTACTTTTATTTAAAATTTGTAGGCATTAGAATTCGATTTTAGTTTTATTTTCGTTTTTTTTTAATTTGTACTGTGTGTGTGTTTACACAGAGAGTTCGTTCTCATTTGCATACAAACGATAAAAATACCAATTTTTTTTACTAACATTCGAAACACAGCAGATGTTTGGAGACCAATTTCACGTTGCCAAATCTGAAAAAAAGTAATGGTTTTAACCGCTTTCAAACTGAAAACTAGAACAATTTCCAGCCATACAATAAAATATTTAACGAATAGATGGAATTAATTATATCTTGATCTGTTACAACCTCTTGAATTATCATAATTCAAATCTATAACTTGTTCTCGTATTATAACAATGCATTTTACAATTAATATAAATATACAATGAAAATTGGCAATACTGTTAGAAGCTACAAAGAGTAAGAGCCCGGCGTTGTGGGTTTTCCACTTATGAGATCCTATTAGCGAAAAATGAGAATTGAGATATTTGGAAACACATATATTATTATTAATACAAATTTTATTTCGCATGTTACGGTTATTTAGGTTATTTATTCCAATACTAACCGAACTAATATAGTGAATTTTATTACTACTGAATTATTTCTTTGTAAATTAATCATGAAGGGATAAACGAAAGTAATGTTGATTTTTTTATTGTTCATTGCACTAAACTATCAGTATAGTAGATACAATCTTATTATTTCTCAAATAATAAACTAAACCGTTCACATTACACATCTGTATTTCTAAATTCTTGTATAGCACGTTTTCCACTTTATGATATCCTGTTAGCGAAAAAGAATGATACACTGAATTTATATATATTTTGTCTCTTTCTAACATATAAGGTAAAACGTATGTTCCCTCGTAATGTTCCCAGCACTGTAGACATCGTTAAGAAACTTAGAGTACTGACCGTATTCGTGGATCATATGTACAATATCTGTTGGAATGTTGTCTGGCCCAGTTGCTTACTTGGTTTTGGTTGATTTTATGACATGAAGTACATCAGATTTTAAAATGTCTGCCCCTTCATCTTGATTTACTCGTACATTACCCTGTATGTTTGGCATGTCGTTTTCAAACAGTTCGGTTACATATTGTTTCCATATTACAAGAATTTCTTGTTCGTCGATAATAGTTTTTCCCACTAGGATATTATTTGCTTTCTTATTATACAATCCAGCAACATCCAGCACTTTTTTGTGCATGTTGAACTTCAAGCTCTCCCATTGCCGAACATCTATCCGCCATCCTCTTCTCTTTACCCGCTCGTAGTTTTTATTTTATTTCTCTTTATTACTTTATATTCTTCTAATATCTTGGTCATATATTCACAATTCCCATGTTTCACCTACACTTTCGATTGTTATCATTTGTTTCACATAATTGTTTACGACTTTTTCAATGTTACTCTTGTTGACGTCTGAAATAGTGAGATTATTTTCCTTGTGTTTCTTCAATATCCGTTTTAGCTTAACTCTTACGTCGGCGACTAAATGATTACTATCAGACCCAATATCCGCGCCAGAATATGTTGTAAACTCTATGAATGGAGTTCCTAAATATTTTGTTGGTAAAAATATGGTATATCTGTTTTCTTATTATATGTGTTGAGTTATCTCCAGGGGCTCTCCAAGTATACATTCTGCGTTGATGTAACTTATAACATGTGTTTGTTACTACCATATTGTGATCTTGGCAGAAACCAAACAGCCCGTCCCCTCATTCATTGCTTTCTCTCAGGCCATGCTTCCCTACTAGATATGAACTACGACTAATTTTGGCATTAAATCATTCATTATACGTTGTTGGATTATACTTCGTTGGATTTTAAGCTTTTTAGTATTATATCAAGGTGATTATATAAAATTTCTGCTTTGTTATTATACTGTTTTCCTGCTGTAGGGGCATATATTTATAAGTTTATATTAAATACAGATGAGGGTAGCTGTAGGAGTAATATTCTGTCATTTATTGGAACAAAGTTACGGATATATTTCTCGTTTTCCGATATTACGAATATTCCTACTCCGTTCCTATGGTGTGGGTCGTCATTGTCGCTCCCAGAATAATACCCTTGATTAATAAGCGTTTAGTATCCTGAACAACATTTTCAAATCAGTAGCATGCAGGCTTCTAACATTCCACGTGTGCCTATCCTTTTGCTATTTTGAGCCGGGGATTCTTAGTACCCCTTGCCATCTAAGGGATGTCCGCTACTAGGGGCCGTGACTTATTTTCCTCGTCATAGCAATATCCTGGGAAATGTTAACTGTGTTGTGTAACTATTTTGAATTCAGCCGTCTCTACATGATGACAATCGCTGTTTGCAGCCGCGCACTCTGGATCAGACGCTGGTGATTCATTATAACTAGTTACCCTCACTTGGTTTAGCCTGTAGGTCAACACAGTCTATTACGCTTGGAGCCAACAAGTGAGAGTTGGGTGCATCGTGAGGACCAGTTATTCCGAACCTCCTCTCCTCTAGCACGCTTGGAGTAACCTTTCGGAATAAACGGTGCTACCTCTCCGACGCATCCTCCTACAACTCCCGGTCCATCCTGTTGGAAAAAAAGTTGGTTTTCATGGATATTTAAATCATCTTCCAGAGTTTGGATTATTAAAGGATCAATAAGGTCCAAGGCCGTAGCCAGGGGGGTCAAGGGTTGTTGGGGCTGATCACTTAATTTTGGAAATAACGATGACAAGTTGGCTGGTTATCGAGAATATTAGAATGAAAAAGTTTTACCTTACCCTGATTTGACTAGCTTTCATAGATACTCTTGCTGCAATTAACGGAATAAATGCAGTTTACGGGCATTTGCCTTTTTTCGATTTTTTTTGTTTTTCGTAACTAAATAAGCCTCCTGAACATAGAGATGGAAAAAAAACTTGGCGGTCTCATCAAAATTTCCCCCCCTCCAATAATTTTTTTTTCCTGAAAATCGGCTTTTTTATATTTTTTTCGTATCGTAATTAAGTAGCCTGTATAAACATAAAAAAGAACAACCCCCTCCCCCAAATAAAAAATACTTTTACGACTAATCGGCGTTTTTTCTTATTTTTTAAGTAAGTAGACGTCAATCTCCACACTAAAAATATAATAAAACAATAAGCATAAGAAAAATAAGGAGTATGCAGCTCATTCACATTTGACCAGGTCCCCCAATTTTCGTTGCCTTGGTTATAAATGCGTCAAAGACTACTCCTCTGCATAAATTGGCCCAATCCACTAACGTATATTGCGCGAGTCTTAGCTGTTTTGCATTCGTAATAGCTGGTCTTTATTGACCCACTGATGAATAAATCTCAACATTGTCCAAATGGGCAAGTGGGATTCATAAAAAACTCCTGTAACGTAAATATGTCCTAAAAAATTTAAGGGGGTGGCTTATTTCTAAATAATGTATATTTTGGTAACTAATTTGCGTTACAAAGTATTGGATATTAAATAATTCAAGAAGGGGAAGGGAATATAATCATTGAATTCACCCTTTCCCTTCTTGAATAACCTGATGTGCGTTACAAAGAATTGGATATGAAGTTATTCAAGAAGGGTAAGGGAATATAATCATTGGATTCAGCCTTTCCCTTCTTGAATAACTTATTGTGCGTTACAAACTATTGCGCACATCGGGTTATTCAAGAAGGGAAAGGATGAATCCAATGATTAAATTTCCTTCTCCTTCTTGAATAACTTAATGTGCGTTACAAAGTATTGGATATTAAGTTATTTAAGAAGGGGAAGGGAATATAATCATTGGATTCACCCTTTTCCGTCTTGAATAATCTGATATGCGCGTTACACAGTATAGGATATTTTTCAAGGGGAAGGATGTATGCATATTACTTTCACTATGAGGAAAAACTATGTGCGAAATTTACATATATTCAAAACTGAAGTTTATATATATTTACCTTTTATTACGAATTATACATTTCCTTTTATTTTTTTTATATGTCCATTACATTTCCAACGAAAACCATCTATGGAATCTGGCCGTGGTGTCATTTTGAAACGACCGTCCCAAAAATTCACTGGGCACTTAATTTCATTATTTGCGGGTATTAAACCCAAACGCTGCGCTTGCGATATAATCATTATTATTTCGTGAGATATAAATATCGTCTAGATTAATAAAATTCATTTTTGTTGGAAACCAAGAAAATATTAAATATAGAAGCGCAACAAAAATAAACAGAAACACAATACCAACGACAACACATAATAATGACAATAGTTTGACACTTTTATGACAGAAATAAATTTTTTGTTATTGCCATTGTTGTATAACTTCCAAAAGTGAACCTTTTAAAAGTGAATATTTTCATTAAAATAAGAGACCGCCAATATTTTTTTCTATTTTTATGCTTCTACAAACATAATCTACCCAAGAAACTGAAAATTTTAGTAATACAAGAAAAGCCCGTAAACTGCATTTATACCCAATTAACTATGGGGGTGATGGCTGACTAAAAAAGATGTTTCTCACTATGGCTTCTAGCACTGGGTCTTATGTATCTACAGATATTCCCTAGACTATGAACTTCACTATCGACAGTCTTCAGCCACCAAAATCCCATATAAAAGGTATTTTACTTTTTAACTCATCAGTTAAAATGACAGACAAATATTTATTTACTGAATTTAATTTTTATAAAAACTGATAAAAATGACACTAGCAATTGTAGATATTGACTGATAGACGACACAAGATACTAACAGCTGACAAAACGTTTGAGACCAATGAAAACTGCCAATCTTTTCTCTTTTATCGCAAATCGTTTTTCAACATGAAATGATAAACTGCACTAGTGCCTCTGTAGAAAAATCCTTTCGAAACCCAGACCAGTTCCCGTCAGTAAAAAGTGGCCCGATAATGTGGTGCTCAGAATGCCTGCCCAAATATTCAATTTTTGGGGCGTTTTTGTATGACCTCTGAAAATGTGTGGGTTGATATCACTCGAATAACGACAATATTATGCTTGTTGACTTCGCCATTCAACGTAAACGTACTTTCATCGGAGAAATAAATGTAAAGTAAACCTGTGTCGTCATTTAACCACCAAGTGAAATTTTCGCAAAACTGTAAACGTCGATCCGGATCATCTTGGATTTAGTAAAAACCAGATATTGTTTATATATCTATTTATTGAGTGATATCGAGTAAATACACATTAGTTTAATGTTTCTTCTCGTAAACTTTATATATTTTTTTCAACAAACATTACATCATTTATTAAATACGATTGTAGATAATTTTAAAGAAAATCTGTCATTTTCATTCCGGGTAACTTATTTGCTTTAAGATTCTACAATCATTGATATGGTATAGGTTATCTTCAATAAAAAAATGACAGTAACAATTGTGACAGAAACATTTTTGACCATAATATAGCTTAAATTAATTTTGACAAAGATATGCAAAAAAACTGTCAATATAATTTTTATTGGAAACGCAATAATAAAAAAACACTTTCAAGTACTCTCATAAAATTAACAATATATTTGTAATGAATATTTTGACAATGTAGCAAATTATAAATTCTGCCTCCATTTATAGAAACTGGAAAGTATAAAATAAAAATATAACAATTTATTATCAAATTGCAACTGTTCCTGTTATGTTTAATTTCCTCTCTATAAACAAATTTGTGAACTTTGAGCCCACTTTGAAAATTGATGCTCCATAATAAAAAGGATACATCAAAGAGAATTTAGGCAAACCTTGATCAACTAAGTAAGATAATTGAAAATATTAGGAAATAGTTTATATTGAATTTTGTCCAATCCAAGAATATTAGTAGTTATTAGCAGTATTAAAAAATATTAATAACAAATTCGTCTTGCAGCAGTTACATTTCAAAAAGTGCATTTGTTCACTAAAGACATTTCTCACAACTTGCATGAAAAATCTCATTTTTTTGGTCCTTGCTAGATTTTTTGAATGTAGAGTTATACCTATATGCAGCTTTGACTGACAATCAATACATGCGATTGATGATATCTCTTTTCCATTATTTGGGCGCCCTGTAGAAAGGATTTGTTTGAGTTGAGGGTTACTTTAGTAAATTTTATTAATGATCATATATATTTTACTTCACAAGCGATTTGTTGTCAACAAATTTCAGTGAAACTAGCGTGTCAAAAAAGTTCACAATTGTACATTTTTTTGAGACAAAATTATTACATCATTAAAACAAATGGTACACAATATTAAATAAATTATGGTAACATTGGCGGTGTAAAATATTATCAAACCCATAAATTATAATTAACATTACATAAAACAACAACGTTACTCTACTATTTTATTGTCATAGTGTTTAAGATAGCTATTTCTTAACATCAATACAACAAATTTACTCTTTAGTATACTAAACCATGATTTATTATTTAATGTTGTATAAACTATTCTATCTAATTCAGGTTTGATTGAGACTGCTAAATATGGTCTAAAAACCAAAGCAATGATATAGCACAAAAACCTTGTCCAACCAACCTTCATATAAATAATTTGATTATTGAATACATAATTGCAGTTTTCTTCTTGGGAATGAAGTTGAATTCCTGCAACCAGTGTACTCAAAATCATAACCTGTAGAAATTATATATATTCAAATATTACACTCATATTTTCACAGACGATTCCAAATCCAAAAAGATAAGAGAGTAGGAGCTACTATAGTTTTCCTTCAGAGCTGTCGCGAATCATCATTTTTTTATTTAAATCATTCGATTTTAAATCTTTTCTCATGTAATGAAGTATGATTTTAGATGTACAATCATTTTTAAAATTATTTATAATTATTGATTTAAATCTTTAAACAAAAATGACTTAGATCATTTATAAAAGATTTAAATCACTGAAAATGATTTAAATCATTTCAAAAGATTTAAATCATTCTTGATCGACTCAACATGATGTCTAAAAACGAGATTTTGGAGGAAACCCAGACTATAAGTGTCCACGTCCACTTGTCTTATGAGTAATCCTTACGTATTTATTTATAGTCAGAGTTTAGACAGTGAATGAAGTTTACTTATATAATTCGTTTGTGATAGAAGTAAGTGAGAGTGAGTACAGTTTCTATGACTCGCTAAGTCAAATTTTAAAACACAAAGAAAATATTCAGATTTTGTATGATTTGTTAGACATAAAAATTTTTAGCCTAAAAGATGGCGATATTGAATATTTAGAAGAATACGTCTTTAGCCTAAAAGATGGCGATATTGAATATTTAGAAGAATACGTCACTATTCTAAGACCACTTGCTCGTGCTGTCAATATCCTACAAGGAGACAAACATATTTTGGAACACTTGTGCCAACAATTGGAAGTCTACATTTAAAGTGTGAAAAGATGAAGAGCCCTCAGCAAAAATCATTAAAGTATCTAGGCTTCTTAATAGATACTTGCATCAAATCAATTCAATCGCGATTTTCAGTATATTTTAAACTGAATTAAAAATCGGAGTTTGCGATAATAGCTGCAACATTATTACCCACATTTAAACTAAGATGGTTGCAATCTTTTCAGCATACATCTTTTAAATTGTAAGAAAGCGAGGTCAAAAATATTGTATTAAAAGTCGCAAAATATTTTTTTAGTAGTGATGAAATTATTCCAAAATTAAATTCCGAGGAAAGTGACGTGAATGACTTTTTTGAACTATCCACTAGCGCTACTGAGGTGTATCAAGACAGTTCACAGCACATTAAATATATTTGAACTGCAATTACTTCAGTACCTCCACGATTCACCAAATGATTTGCAAATTTTTCAGAAGTACGGATTACTTAAAAAAATGTTTTTAAAATACAATTGAATATTACCGTCTTCTACACCCGTTGAGCGAATGTTTTCGTATGCTACGTTCATAAACTCACCGCGTCGTCATGCGCTAATAGACAAACACTTTGAAAACTTAGTTTTATTAAAGCAAATAATATTTAAAAATATTGATCAATTAGTTACGTTACTTTACATGTTACAATAAGAGCGAATTTTGTTTTTGTTGGTTTAACAGTATATTTATAATTTGTATTACGTTTGTTTGTTTTTTTAAATAAAGTAAGTTGTGTTCAAAAGAATCAAATATATCTCCAACCGCAAAGTCCAAGACATACATTATTCAATTGCGACTTAAACTGCTACATATCAATTTTTTTCGAAAGCTGTATCTATGTTAAAGATGCTTTCAAAAATATTTTGGCTTAGAAAGCGTGCTCCAAAATTAAATGATGGTATCCGCATATATTTTTTTAAATAAAAAACCCTAAATTTTGTTGCAGATATCGTAAACATAGAATGAAACGATATCTATATCAATTTTACTAACAGCAAGGCGCAATGTTCAAAAATTGGGGATTTAAAACCCATATAACTTTATAACTATACACTCAAAACCACAAGTTTTAAATTTTCGAAATCTGAAACATATTGAGGGTGGCATAATTAAAAAACGCAATTATGGCATGCCACTAACCTTTAACTACGATTGAAAACAGTCTTGAAAGCTACGCACTGTCACAAACATTTTAAAATTTTGCCTTTTCCCATAATTGCGTATACTCTCCGACGCCTAAACTGTGATGGGGCAACTTATATGTGCCTTATATCTATTTATTATAAATATAAGTGGATGCTTTTAAACTACATTTATTTATTTATTACTTTTTGGGAATAATATCTATTTTATTTAACGTTTTAACTCGAAACCTGGAGTATTTATCAAAACGTTAAATAAAATATTTTTTGCGTAAATACATGTGGTATTATTCCCACAAAGTAATCAATTACTAAAGATGCCACAATAAACATACAGAAACTATTTACATCTATTTAAACCAAATCACCTGAAAATGAATTAACCCCTTACTGCATAATGGGACATATATGGCACAACTTAAAATTTTAATATAAAAGTAGCGCTCTCTATTAGGCAGAGGTATAATATTTAAAAAACTCATTTCAAATAACTTTTAGAAGATGCGTTCTTTACCTGTCAATTTGGTTTCGCTATTTTCGCGGGTTTTTTTTAGGTTAGTAGTCTGCGTGACTTTGAATTGTGATATTGCTGAAGAAATAACAAGTGACGAATTTTTTATATAATAAATACACTAGCTGACCCGGCGAACTTTGTTCCGCCTTAATGGCAACAAATAAGCAGACTTTTTTTTAATTGGAAAAAATACAAAAAAAATTAAATACCTACATTAATCATTCATAATTATTTCTGTATTTTAGTACATAGGTTGCTCTTCATTTAAGTACCTTGTGATACACGACATTTTTTGTTTTATTATCAGGCGCAAAAACAAACAACGCAGATGGTCTTCCGACCCGTGAACATGCCACGTATAACTGACCATGGGAAAAACAACCATTATATTTTTGAGTATTTGCAAGAAAGTGGCGTGATTCTTGTGTTTCGCCACAAAGCAATGAATACAATGGCTCAGGTGGCGGAGTCAACAATGGCAATTTCACTTTACCATTAAGGCAGCATAATCCAGGCGTTTCTCCGGAAAACTTTAATGCACCACAATACTCGCAAACTACGTCCATTTGCCCAATGCAAACGCTAGGATGCAAGCTGTAATCATTGCTGCAATCGTATTGAAACGCTGCTCGATTCAAATCAGCACTTGATAAATATCTGCGTCGCAAATTATCTATTTGTTGACCTCTGTTGTTCGCTCGACGATTCTGCATTGCCAATCGAGCTGTTTCACGGGCTGCTTCAATTTGCTCTCGTGATTGAGAAGCACGAAGTCGAGCCATACTATCGCGGCGCTGTTCACGTGCAATTTCTTGTTCTTCTTCACTCCTTTCATTTGCAGTATTTCGTATTCTTCTTGCATCACGGCTTTGTCGGGAAAGATTCGATCGTCTTGGTCGCGGCATTATTAATTAAACTTCACTTCACCTAAAAACTCAAATTTTCAACCATACCGAGTTTTATAGTTCACTTCACTGTTTATACGAATGGGCAATGGCACTATCATTACATTATAATTGTTAATTATTTATTTAATAGAAATAGTTTTATTATTGATTTCTTACAAATATCAAATTGTCATCCATACGTCATTATACGTCAATTACATAGCTGTCATTTGCGTTTTGTTATTCAAAGTCTGATTCTTTTTTATTATACCACGTTTTATAGTGACTGAGTTTCATGTCAAGTCACACGGGAATGCTGTCGAACGGGATAAAAAGTATCCTATGTCCTTCTCCTGACTCTAAACTTCCTCCCTGCCAATTTTCAGCTAAATCGGTTCAGCCGTTCTTGAGTTATAAGTGGAGTAACTAACACGACTTTCTTTTATATATATAGATATATATAACGAGAAAACGCTACTAACCCTCTCAGTGCTCGTTATAGATATGCGGGTTGTCTCACGTGGTACAACACGTGCTCGCCAGTCGACTAGCTTCGAGTCGAAGAAGGGGTGGATTCTTCAAAAAATATATTAAGTTTTCAAAAAGGGCGCCAGAGAAGTTTTGGCAAGCACCCAAGACTTATTTAATTAGCCCACAACTCCTCAGTGGGTTAACAACACTAACTACACACTCCAAAGGTTAAACTGATACGTAAGTTATCATAAGAAAATAAAAGTCAGCAAGTATCCCCTGATTGAAGTTTTTAATTAATCACTTTAGTCCAAAGGTCTCTTTTCAAAATATTTATTACAAGTTTACAACAACAAAGTCCCAAATAATGTCTGAACTCAACTGAAGGCTGTAGACTCAGAATGTAGTTAGGCTGAAGGCCGGAATCTACATAAATCCTAAATCGCAACTAAATTATCAGTTATAACGCAGTCGCAGCTTAAATAAATAACTGGCAAGCAGTTTCTATAAACTCTGAGCAGAGCTGAAGGCTTCAAACTCAGGGTGGAGAAGAGCTGAGGGCCCCAAACTACACCGATGTCTCAATTCTACAATTATAGAGAAACGACCAAATGGTTCATGTACAATATCTCAAAAATACAATAATAATATATACCAAAAATTAACAATGTACAGTTACATGGGTTCACACTTCCGCAATGTATACAAATATGAATATAAATATAAATATATGCATACGCATAAAATTCAAATAGCAAACGAGCTCAGCGTTGCTAAAAGAAAATATAAATCGATTTTATGAACGGCGCAAAATGATTTACATAAAATCGTCAGAGTCTGAAAACTCCACTAAATAACGCAGTACCCAGGTACGTACCGTAGTATCCTAGCGTTCAGAGCCAACAGCCCAATATTTTTAACTATAAGCAAAGATTACAATTTTAAATTCAAAGTGTAAAGTGAAATTATAGTAATTGCCGCAAAAAGAGAAATAAAATTTTTCATTAAAAAACTGTGAAATGTGACGCATAAAGGTGAATGTACAAATGAATGAAGAATAAAAAGGAAAACTGTTCACTTATCCTTTTTCCGGACCCAGAACAGCTACTGAAGTCGCTCCAGAATATTCCAACTCTCCTGGGACTGGTCTCACTGACTCATTAAGCTCCAATCAGTGAATTAATATCCACATAAAAAAACCCCCTTAATAATGAATCCTACTAACTAACGCCGTCTACGGAAATTTACCATGTGTTACCCAATTCCGCCAATTCTACTGGTATATTTGGTCATCGGCCCTTCCTAGACCAGTATATCAACGGGTCAGAGCTGCCAGCTGTTGGTTTAAGCTTTATTTTCTTCCCCTGCGTAGGAATTGTCAGGTTGTTCGTAAAATACGTTATGGCTCCCAGAGCACATGCAAAAATTTTTACGTTAGAAGTGTGTGTTTACACGTTGACGGCAAATGGAGGACTGAATTTTAACTTCGCACACTCAGCGCTCTCTGAATTCTCTCCGTCGACAGACTTGCCAATATTAAGTCTACGACAGCTCGGCGATTATTCGCGTTACACATATTTGAGGAATAACCTATCGTAAATATTTTGAAGGTAAGTTTTAGTTTTTTGGAACTACATTATAAAATTATTACGTGACATATATGGCACATTATGCATCTGGAGGTACATAGTACTTGTTTTATAGGTACGGATCCCGCACGATTTTACGAACGAACTTATATAAATATACCTGATTCAAATATTAGTGACGATGACAATATATCCGAAAACGACATGGAAAATGATGAAGTTGTGCTTGTAGAAGAAACCGATTCAGAATATGAAGATGATACATATGAAAATATAGGCATAATATCAGAAATTGATAGTGAGGACGATTTGCCACTCTTAGAACGTCGGAGAAAAAAATATAAATCAAAAAAGGTAAATAACAAGAAACCTCCAATAGATTGGACATCTTCAAATCATTCGGTACCACCTGAGAATTTACAATTTTTGGATTCTAAAAATATGCCTCCTGAATTAGAAAATCTAGTTTCACCTGCTCAATATTTCAAATTCTTTTCTACTGAGGAGCTATGTCAGCAAATTGTGTTTCAGTCCAATTTGTATTGTACGCAAAATAAACCTTATAAGCCACTTTCATTATCAGAAGAAGAGTTTGAACAATTCCTTGGAATAATTATGTATATGTCTATTGTTCATTTACCTTCTACAACAGATACCTGCAGGACAAACAGGTCATGACAAGTATTCAAAATCCGTCCGCTATTAGATTATCTGAAAGAACGCATGCATCTTTTCTTCCGAAAGAAGAATATCTCGCGGTAGATGAACAAATTATACCAACCAAAGCCAGAACATCCTTGAAGCAGTACAATCCGAAAAACACCCACAAATGGGGGTATAAAGCTTTTATTTTGAGAGGGGTATCTGGATTGTCATATGATTACGATATATTTGCTGGGGCTCAAAGTAATAGTGTACCTGAAAATGCACCTGATCTAGGTACTAGTTCAAATGTTGTCGTAAGAATGACTCAAACGGTCTCTCGTAACAAAAATTATAAGATATTTTTTTACAACTGGTTTAACTCAATTCCACTTCAAGTTTATCTCACAAAGCAAGGAATATGGCCACTAGGTACAGTTCGATCAAATAGAGTTTCAAATATAAAGATACCAAAGGAGAAAGATATGTGGAAGTTTGGACGTGGCCACATTATAGAAAAAGTAGCAGTTGTAGATGATGTTGAATTATCACTGATCTCTTGGTTCGACAATAAAGTTAATATGTAGGCTGTGATCCAATTGTTGCAGTTCAACGTTTTTCCAAAAAAGAAGACGTAACAATAAACTATCCCCAAGCAGTAAAGATATATAATACTTACATGGGGGTGTAGATCTACTGAATTCCATGCTTGGTTATTACAGGATACAGATAAGATCTAAAAAATGGTATCTTAGATGTTTGTTCCATCTAGTAGACTTGAGTTGTGTCAATGCCTGAATTTTGTAGAAACAAAAAAGCGAATACTTTTATTTGCCATTAGCGGACTTTAAAATGGCAGTGATTGAAGATTTGTGCCAAGTTAATAAAGGAACACCTCGATCACATGGTCGACCTTCTAAACGTTTGGAAAATACTCTGCAAGAACATAAAAGAAGACGAGGTGCTGTATTTATCGTTCCTCTGGCGACGTTCGTTTAAGACAGAATGGATCATTTTCCCATTTGGACCGAAGCAAGACAAAGGTGCAAGTTTCCTAATTGTACTCTTAAAACATTTATTTTTTGTAGAAAATGTCGGTTGCACTTATGTATTAACGAAGATAGAAATTGTTTTCTGGTAGCTCATACTGAGTAAAGTATGTATTTTTATTGCATAATGTGCCATATTGGGCACAAAATGTTTTTTTCTAAATAAAATCTTTTTTTTCACATATTTTTTTTACTATTTTTCCTTTGTTTTACACCAAAAAAAGAATCAAATAAAAAAATTTAAACAAAATAAAAAATCATGCAATAAGGGGTTAAATACTTTGAGAATATCTAAATCACTTCAAAAGTTTAAATTAGTTGTAAAGATTTAAATCATTTTCAGATGAAGAAAAATCTGCTAAATGAGTTAAATCATAAAAAGATTTATTCGAAAAAAGATTTTTGATTTAAATCTTTTCACATGATTCGTGACAGCTCTGTTTTCCTACTAACTTTCCTTTACAAAACATTAATAGCTGAGTATTATATCTACACATCAGATATTGATGGCTTCTTTACTTATCCCATACCCAAACATCATTGATATTTATATTATTTAATTTTTGTTAATACTTTGGTTGGTATTGAAATGAAAAATATCGAACCCAATATTTTTGTACTTGTAATCAAAGATTTCATTAGAATTTAAAATTACTAATTTCAAAATCGATATTACCTACGGTTAAAACGGAAGTACAAAATAAAAACAAATATGCAATTTGATGTAACATCTACCTTCGAAAATGTTCAACATATTTGCCCATCACTGTATAATGAAAACGTAAATCAACAAGAAAGTGTAATTTAAACTTTGTGACATGCAACGAAGTTACTAATTTTCCAATAGGCGAAAGCGATACCACCGTTATGTACCTTCGTATTCTTATAATAAAATTGGGTTTCTTTCTGACAGACGGAGTTGGTGTTTAACAGTAAGTACCTAGTAGAAGTAGTTATGAAGAACAGGATAAATCCAAATAGCCGAGTAGCCCGCTGCACAGACCGAGCTAGGATCTAAAGCCAAGTAAGTTTCGGAATTTTTATCAAAAAGTTCATTCGGCGCAAGACCGTCCGAACTCTGATCGGGGAAATTTTGGTAAGCCGCTATCAGACACCAAATTGGAAGTCAGTTGTGTTTCAGAGCCGCCAAGTCAGCCAGATCACCGAAACAGGGACTGAC
Organism: Galeruca laticollis; assembly: GCA_963921935.1. Taxonomy (NCBI): domain Eukaryota; kingdom Metazoa; phylum Arthropoda; class Insecta; order Coleoptera; family Chrysomelidae; genus Galeruca; species Galeruca laticollis. The sequence continues at coordinate 211,471,365 of OY998176.1, forward strand.
CACAAAGGAAATCCGTGGCGAGTTATTAAGTTATATATTTTGGGTATACGGACTCATTCGCCGGGTTTATAATAGAGTAAGTAAAGAGAGTTAAGTCAAGCCGTGTGGTGGAGGAGGGAGGGGGAACTGCTGCTGGGCGGGCTGAGAAGTCACGCTCCAATAGTAGTCGTGTTTTGGGCCTTAATCCATAACCAATTGAGAGGAAAACTGCTGCTGGAGTCGCTGAGTAGTCACATCCCAGTGGTAGTCGTGATTTAGGCCTTAAGCCACTTGTCAAAACCGATTAGGGGAGTAGGGGTTGTCGAATTTTGGTCCGTAAGCCATAGCCGCTAGGGGGAAAACTGCTGCTGGGGTCGTTGAGTAGTCACGCTCCAGTAGTAGTCGCGTTTTGGGCCTTCAGCGATTTGTTAAAACCGATTGAGGGAAAACGGTCACTGGGATGCTGAGTATTCGTTCGCGGATTTCGGGATTTGATACCGCGAGACCTGAGAACCGTAGCCTCTAAAGTAGAGCTTTGACCGTTCGAGGGCTTTGATTGCGTTCCGTACACTAGTTCCGCTTTTTACACGCCTGTTTGCCGTTTCCACCCCGCTTGCGTAGTTACCCTATAGATTTCGTTATAGCCCGCTTTTGCTTAAATAAGTTTTGCAATTCCATTTGTTGCTTTCGCCTGATAACTCAATTAATGAATTGATCGATTTTTTTTTGTACTGAATAAAAGCTCATTGTACCAGCATATTTTTTAAGTAAGTACCGTTTTGCCGCACCGCGGCCGCACCGCTACGATCGGCGTTCTGTGCATGTGCACTAGGTACCCACATCTCTTGCCTACGCACTGACGCCATTACAGTCTGATTATTCCTTGATTACGTTGTGTACTGAGTGTTTAAGATGCCTCCGATAATCGTGATTCCGTCGACTGTGAAGTACGGGCTGTTATAAGATTTCTTAGAGCTAAATGCCTAAAACTGATCGATATTCATTGTGAGATCTGTGCAGTTTACGGAGAAAACATTATGACTGATGGAATGGTAAAAAAGTGTGAGCGTCCTTCGGTCGTTAATTAAAGTTTGGTGCAGGAAGTGGACAAGACGGTAAGAGAAAACAGACACTTTCCTCCTAGTGGGATGACTTTTCTAATGTTTCTCGTTGTGTTTTGTATGGCATTATGACCGAGCACTTGAATTGCCGAAAATTCTGCGCACGTTGGGTACCAAAAATGTTGACGGATGTGCACAAAACCAAACGTTTAGGCAGTGCATTGACTTTCCTTGAGCCGTACCACAACGACGGCGATGGTTTCTTAAGCCAAATTGTTACGGGCGATGAAACATGGGTGGCCTACGTCACACCAGAATCAAAGCAACAGTCCATGGAATAGCGGCATCACATTCACCCAGAAAAGAGAAGTTTAAGCGAACAATTTCTGCCCGGAAAATCATATGCACAGTTTTTTGGGACAGAAAAGGAGTATTGCTTGTAGAATTTCTGCCACGTAATGAGACAATCAATGCAGCAGCTTATTGTGAGACATTGCGCAATCTGCGCCGTTCAATCCAGAACAAAAGACGAGGTAAGTTGAGCAAGGGCATCGTTTTGCTGCATGATATTGCCCGTCCGCATGTGGCTAATAAAACCAAAGAACTCATCACATCTTTTCGATGGGAAACTCTAGATCATACTTCGTACAGCCCTGATCTGGCGCCCAGTGACTACAATGTGTTCCTGCACCTGAAGAAACACCTGAGCGGTGAGCGTTTTCAAGACGATGACGAAGTCAAAGCAGTTGTGATGCAGGGGTAAAAAGTCAGGCGGCAGACTTCTATGAGGAGGGTATTCAAAAACTGGTACAACGTCATGACAAGTGCCTCAATATTGATGGTCATTATGTAGAAAAGTAGATTAAGGTACAGGCTTTCATGTAAAAATAAAATTATTGAAATATCTTAGCACGCCTTTGTTTAATTTCAAAACGGTACTAACTTAAAATACAGCGTGTTATATATTTGGTGTTTGACTACTTTTCTCCCAACTTCATATGTTGATAAACTTCGTGTAAAGGTAAGGAATTTGAGTATTTCATCATTTACTGACGCTGTCTGGAGCAAGTGGAGGATACCACGATAAAAACTGGTACCCGAGGCAACCCGTTACCTGGACTCTAGGGGCCAAACTGACACTAGCGACGAAAGAATTGTTGAAAATTGCACCTTCTCCTCCTTCTAATCTATGGATTAAATTTATTTATTTTTAAACATTAATACTTAATAAATGTAAGCTACTTATCACATCTCTGTTATTAATTAATGACATTTTAAAAACTATTTTACTGCAAAAGTCTTGATTCTTGTGTAGAAAGTGTTGAAGGTGTTTTATTTGAATCGTCTAAGGATATTTGAATCACTCATCAATTTTAAACCTCATTCCGATGCTTCTTTTGCTATATTGTCTTATGAAACGATGTTTATTAATTTACCTGCAGTAAAATTGTTAAAGAAATGCCCATCATTAATAGAAAAGCGTTAGCGTTGTTGTAATGTCAGTATAAAATGTGTTTAGATCCAGAATTTGCATCTTACTTTCATTTTTTATAAAATACCTCACGCAAGGATACTCTTTGCTACATGAAAATCAATATATAAAATAATTTCACAAGCTACTGCTATGAGATAAGCCATATTCCTCTACTGGATATAATTACAAATCGATTAATACTAATATACCGTCATCTGAATATTAAAAAGTTTATTGTCTCATCTCAACTAAGGCTACCGCAAGTTTAATTTCACAATTTAAAAACATCTATAATTCACACTGATTTTTACATCTTACAGCATGTAAAGGCAGACAAAATATTGTTTGTTTCAGTGGAGACTTAAGTATCAATGTAAATACTAAGCCAAATTATAAATGCACTGGGTGTCTGATTAAGCGAGGTAACCCGCTGTATCTCGGAAACTATTTATCGTACAGCTTAGAAAAAAATCTGTATTATAAACTCGCATACGGAAAACTGCTGGAAATTATTATCAAGTTTTCTACTCCCCCGCTAGAGGGTGTAGTTCATAATAATAACACAAAAACATTTTTTGCTACGACTATTATAGAATTTCTATATTCCGACGTTGTTTTTTATTGTGGAATAGCTTCATTCTAACCCTAGGGTTCTACCCGTTTAAAAGTTACAGGGGTGGCCCCTATTTCATTTACACCCGGTATACATGTTAGAATAGATAATATTATCTACCCCGTATAGGCAGAGTTGTAAAGACGTTATATTTAGATACGTGTGCCATTGGGCCATCAATTAGAAGTTTCGCCACACTGACATGTCGATGACGTAAATACATCTTTTTCTCTGAAAAGGTTCAGTATCAATTTTTATATTTCGATATAGAAAGAACATATTATTATGAGTAAGTCTTAGAATTGTATGCATGTAATGAAGGTTGATTTTTAACACAAGTTAATTATTAAAATTGGTGTTTTTACGAATTTCGTTGTTTTATTTTAACGTCGATAACATCAGAAGTGGGATATACCGTGTGTCCAAATAAAAACTATAAACTTTTTTGTTGTTGTATTCCGTAGTTTTGCACGGGAACAAAAGTGATTTTTTTCTCTCAATAGTTGCTAAAGGAACTGGAATTGAAAAACAGTTAATACCGAACCGGATTAAAAAAAAATACATTTTAATTTTTGTAACTATACTTGTTTGATACAAAAATATCCGCGGACGAGGAACATAATTCGCAAGTGACTGAACTCAGTAGGGTGCCCAGTATCAGTGATTCGGTACAATTGCCTAGTGAAAATAGTTTACTAGGAAAAACGGTGTTTAATATACAGACAACGTTGCAGACTTTGGTTTCCGAGATGGATGTGTTAAAGTTAACCTCCAATAATCCACCAGTAGCACCTGTAGTAAATAGTGCACCTTCCTAGCCTGTAACCGTTTGTACTGAGGTAAGAGAACATTTAAATTTGAATTTCACTTGCTATGACCCAAATAACAATAATTATTCAGCTGGAGAATGGTTGAATGAAGTAAACAGAATGAGAATTAAATACAGGGTGGATGACTGTTTCATTATCATCATCATCATAATCATCATAACACAGCTATATGTTCGTCCACTGCTGGACATAAGCCTCCCGTAAAGATTTCCATCTCCCCCTATCCTGTGCTGCATTTAACCAGTTGGTTTGGATGCTCTTCATATCATCTGACCAACGAGTGGGCGGTCTGCCTCTGCTGCGGAAAGAGTGGTCTCGCGGTCTCCATTAAGTTATTTTTCTAGTCCATCTGCCGTCGTTTATTCTGGCTAGGTGACCCGCCCAGTTCCATTTTAGAGTCGATATTCTTCTGATGGCATCTGTTACTCCACTTCTCCTTCTCACCTCTGTATTTGGAACTCTATCTCTTAGGGAAAAGCCGAACATTATTCTTTCCATGCTTCTTTGCGCTACTCTTATTTTGCTCGCGGTGTTCTTTGTTAGTGTCAGTATTTCGGCTCCGTAAGTTAGTACTGGTAAAATACATTGGTCGAAAACTTACTTCTCAAGACACATGGGAATATCAGATCTTAAGATGTAGCTCAATCTTCCAAAGGCTGCCCATGTGAGACCTATTCTTCTGCCAATTTCGCAGGTTTGATTATCCCTTCCCAATCGAATCTCGTGGCCTAAGTATTTGTAGGAGTATACTTGCTCAATGTTTAAGTTGTTCACTGTTAGGTTTTCTTTGGCAACTAGATTTGTCATGAACTTTGTTTTGCTTATATTGACTTCCAGCCCAACCTCTCTGAATGCTAGGTTCAGCTCGCTCATCATTTTTTGCGCTTCTTTGAGATCATTTGTAATTAATATCAGATCATCGGCGAAGCGAAGGTGCCTAAGTTTTTCACCATTATGTTGATGTCGCAGCCTCTTTCTGACCTTAAAGAAGTTAGACAGTTTATGGGTTTGACTGGATATTTTAGATTTATTAAAGACTTCTCCAATATCACAGTTGTTACGAAAAAACGTTGCTTTTGAGTGGACGGATGCGCATGAGAAAATTCGGAAGGAAATTATTAAAAAATTAACGACTGGGCCAATATTGAAGATATTTAATCCAGATCTCCCCACGGAACTTCACACTGATGCCAGTTCTTTAGGAATAGCTGCAGCTTTAATGCAGAAACATGAGGATAGTGTCTATCCGGTAGCGTACTTCAGCAGAAGAACGACAAAAATAGAATCAAAGTATCATTATTATGATTTAGAGACTCTCGCCATTGTTGAAGGTGTAGAACATGTTAGGGTATATTTGTATGGTATTACGTTTGTTGTATTCACTGAGTGTAATTCAGTAAGGGCTACAGCTTTGAAAAAGAATTTGCATCCTAGAATCGCAAGGTGGTGGATTAGACTACAAGATTTCAATTTCAAAATTGAATATCGTCGAGGCTGTAAAATGGGACATGTAGATTACATGAGTAGATCCCCACTAATTTTATGAGTAAAAAAGAAAACCGCAACTCCTGATAGAACTAAAACAATACAAGAGTTTCATTTAGAAGATAGTCTTTGCAAACAACTCCACGAAAAATTACAAAATGGTTTCAAAATTAAGAATGGATTAATTTATTGTGCCATAAATTTACCAACCGAAACTGATGATGGATTACGATGTTTTGTTCCTATATCTGCCAGGCTAGTAATAATGAAAATCTATCAAGATGACGCTGCACATATCGGCTGGGATAAATCCATATCACGTTTGCGAAAAGAGCTATATTGGCCTCGAATGGGATAAACTTTAAAGAAATATATTAGGAATTGTCAAAACTGCACCCTCAATAAGAATCACACTGGCAAGAAAAGTGGATTGTACCAAATGGGCGAAAAACCAACTGTTTGGCATGTAGACCATGCCGGTTCGTTAGTAGAGTCTAATAGATGTACATACATTTTGTTAATAATCAATGCTAATTCCAAATATTCAATGTTTTGCCCCGTGAGAAACAAAAAGACTGAATATACTGTTGTGGCTTTAGGAAAGCTCTTTCAGAAGATTAGAAGACCAAAGTGAATTATTGCTGATAGAGCATTTGTTTTTAATAAATTTAAAGATTTTTTGTGAGTGAACCATGTAGATCTGCATCTCATTGCTATTGGCATGCCCAGAGGAAACGGACAAGTGGAAAGAGTAATTAGAACACTTTTTATCTTATGAGAAGTGTTCTGAATGACAAAAGAGAAAAAAAATTTGACCTCAGTAATGCCCCAAATTGAGGCTGTTTTGAATGAGACAGAGTGCAAAAGCAGAGGCTACACTTCGAATTTGTTGATGTTTGGAAGCCGGCTGAAAAAGTAATTTTGAATGGGGTACCAGAAAAACCCACCGAAGATCTCTCTAAGATCAGAGCAGAAGTAGCTAATCGCTCAGAAAAAGACAGCAGAAGGTTAGGTTTAACCTTAAAAGATCACCAGCAAAACTGTTTTAAATTGGTGATAAAGTAGTAGTTGCAAACACACAAGTTTCTGGAAGAAAGTTGAAACAGAGATGTGACAGTCCATATGAAGTAAAGAGTTTATTTGACAATGAGAGATATGTGCTAAGAAGAGCAAATAACAGGAGCAACGTCACAAAAAAAGTGGCACATGAACAACTGAGACAATGGCCCGAAGGCGGTCAAACCTCATAATCCTTAGTTTTTCAGCAATTTCAAAAAGAATCTTAAACGGTTGAGTATTTTCAAAGTTTGAACCTTATATGGTTGAGTATTTTCAAAATTTGAACCTTAAATGGTTGAGCATTTTCAAAATTTGAATCTTAGATGGTTGAGAATTTTCAAAACTTGAACCTTAAATGGCCGAGCATTTTCAAAATTTGAACTTTAAATGGTTGAGAATGTTCAAAACTTGAACCTTAAATGGTTGAGTATTTTCAAAATTTGAACCTTAAATAGTTGAGAATTTGCGAAACTTGAACCTTAAATGGTGAAGTATTTTCAAAAGTTGAACCTTAGATGGCCAAGTAATAAAATAGAAACAAAATGTAACAACTTGGATCTTCAATGGTTGAATATGTCCTCTATTGAACTTCATATGGTTGATAGTAACCTGGTATTTTCTGTTGAGGATGGCATGGCATGTTTGGTCTGTTGTTTATATTTCGATATAGTAAGAACATATTATTATGAGTTAGTCTTAGAATTGTATTCATGTAATGAAGGTTGATTTTTAACACAAGTTAATTATTAAAAAAGGTGTTTTTAGAATTTCGATGTTTTATTTAAACGTCGATAACATACATGTCTAGGTTTTGTCAATTATCATATCGTTTTCAATTGAAATATCATGAGGAGAGGAATTAATATCATATTCAAATGCCGCACAAGCTTCCTCAGAAATACATGACACCGGTTCAGCTGATTCTAATTCAACACTGGGTTCAACATTTTGCTCAGGTATTACAATAGGTTCCGGCATAGTACGAGCTGGACTTGAGTTTGATACTACATCTGAATCTAGAACTATAGAATTTTGTTGAGTTGAGGTAAATTGTGTAAATTGATCATAATCAGTAATAAGATTACTTGGTAGGCTTGATGTCGATGCAACTGATATATTTTCAACATCACTCGATAAATTTTTTTATGGCAATTTTTAGATTTTCTGAAATGGCAGTATAATACTTTTTTGGCAAAGCAGTAAAATTCTTATAACATTTTCGATGGTAAACATTGTCATACAAATCTTCCGGAAAAACAAAGTCTTTGAATTTTAGGTTATGGATTACTCGCCGTTTTAAAACTTTTTACATTTTTTAAATGTTTCTTCGGTAAATAATTTTAATTTATCATGATATGGTTTACAAAATATACACTTCAATTTTTCTTCTTCCATGGTTTTCACTATTACAAATAACTTAATATCAATCACAAATTACATGATATAAACAACAACAAGATGTGCTCTTATACACTCGAACTGCACTGTATACTATAGGTTGCGTGCAAAAGGCACATATAATACACAGTAGAGTGGAGCAGATGGTGAGTTTAAGAAGGGGAACTAAGTTGGTGTGGACGTCTCACTCGTTCTGAAATGCATGCCTAGTGCTCTCGCGCTCGAACTCCCGACTGAATAATTTTTGTGTTTAGGGGATGTTTGGTCACTCGAATTTTTCTGACTGATGAAATATAATTTTGTAATAGTTATTTTAATAACATATTTAAAAATCAGACATGTAAAAATAAGTAAAGTTCAATATTTTTTTTGTCGAGCTTTAAAGCGTCTGACAAAAGCTCTGGTCCATGAAAAGTGTCTGACACTTTATGATACTAGTTTAGAATAATATTCCACAGAATATATCAGCTATAGGAATGTAAGTTGAATAACTTTTATTTTTAATTACCTTTCTCACCTGGTACCTCCCCAGGTGTCACAGGGCAAGCTTCACAAGTACACAGGTATTCAAAGTACGCTATACACTACTAAGTAGTTAAGGTTTCATTCGTGTAAATAAATCATGTTTGATCGTTTTGAGATCATGGACTATGTATTTTGTGGTTTCTATCTCCTGTGTATGTATGTGTGACCTAAGCAGCGCTTTCGTACAATTTATTAAATTGAAAAAAAAATGCATGGTTTATGCAGTGCTTTGATCCAAATGCGACTACTCAAACCATTACGCTACGGAGACCATGATAATAGAGTGTATGATATAGGTTCAATAGCAGGGAATTTATTATTATTCGATTTACAAAGTAACAAAAGGGCATTACGACGTAATATCGTAGTCGTGACGTTCATTATTCGGGGTAGAGGATTGTAGAAAAATATTATATAATTGAAATATTGTATTTTGAGTCGGGGTGGTGTAGTGACTATTATCCCCAAATGCTAGTTACAGCCCAAACGAACTAATATGAACTTAGTACATGTCGAGCTTAAAGTCACAAACGTTTGTTATAATAAATAAAAAACATGCTAGCAAGAAATATTTTGAATATTAATAATAAACATAATTGTAAACTTGAGGAAGTATTTTCTATAAAGAGAAATATTGTAAACAACATATATCAATATTAATGTTATATTCTGTTTATCAACAACAACTGGTGCATGTTGTGAGTAGACGTTGAACTTAAATGATAGGTCATGTCTATTTAAATAGGTGTTATTTAGTGTTTAAATAAAATCCCAGTGCTCTTTACCGAAAGTTTACTTTCTTCCTATAATCCAGAATTGATTAAGTCGACTATTACTTTAACACATGGCTACCCTGCCGTGACCTGCTTCACAACTATACATACAACACAGAGGGGAGGGGATGCTAACATAAAATGAAATAGTTGCAATATGTCTTTAGGCGAATATCGACGTCGAATTGAAGAATTTATAATAAAAGTATGGATGACACACGTCACAGAACACAAGATGGATGACACGGAACACATGACGTCATACCACCGCGAGATTTCCTTCTAGCAGTCATTTTACAAAGTAGTGTCCCAGAACCCTCTTTGTTATCTACGAAATATTGTCAGCAGTAAGCAAGAAAGTTTACAAAAGACTTTCTAGAAGCTTTTAAATGAGTTTCTATCAATCTTATAGTCCAATAAGAGACAAATCCATACAACCCATATAAGACTTATTTTGATAATAAGAAAATTTCAGCCATATTTATTATTGATGGAAAAACTACCTCTTTTGTTGCCGTGTGTGGACGGTATTACCGTTATGACCCGAACGCGGAAAACGAAGGTAGACGAAGCTCACCGGCGACGAGAATAGACAGTATTTAGAAACATTGATACATTGGAGTATAGTTGATATATGTAATTCATGGTGATCATTGCTTGAGAATAAAATTCTTGTCAATGTGTTGATTTTCGGTATAACTTTGTCTGCCTTTAATGACTTTTTTATATAAGAAATAATTTTGATACATACTTATGTTTTTGATATTAAACAGAAAAAAAATTCTTACAAAATAAAAATGCATGTTAACAACGCCATCTACTATTTATTTTGAAAAATAATAGACACAACGGAATTAATAAATAAATTATTAAAATTACATAATTTAAATAGTGTCAGGCCACAACAATCTCGTAGATTATTATTCTTACAATACTTTTGATTTGTGTTAACTATTGGTACTATGAAACTGTAAAAATTCAAGTAATTATCTCAGTGCCTAACAATGTGGAACGGAACATACAAAAAATTTACTAATAAAATTAGTTCATAATCCCCTACACTGTATTTCACACTGACATTTGCGTTGTCTTGTGACTGCAGAATATCTAATACTAAAGATGGAAAAAAGTACCAAAAAGCAAATATAATGACCATATTGATGTGTCAAAAGTACCATCATATATCTGGAACTATTTTCATGTAGATTCCTTTTAAATTGATAGTTGAAAGTAACTGATTATTTGGATGGTTTCAATATGTAACTCCCATGACTTTTTGTCATGTTCTTGGATTTCCAGAAGGCATACGATAGAGTACCGCAAGGTAGAATGATTTAACATAATCTATTAGAAATGGAGATATGACTTAATGATGGTAACGAAGTAGATAATTTTAACAACAAGTGAAGAGTTAGGCAAAGATTACACATGAGACAAGCACTGAAATACTTGATTGATGATTTGGATAGTTTCAATATGTACCTGCGATCTCTTTTTGTGCTTTTTGGATTTGCAGCAGGCATTAGATAGAGTAGAAAAAGGTATATTTATTAAAAATTGCAGAATCTATATTTGAGAAAAGAAGATATAACTTAATGATGGTGGAAGTGGATAATTTTAACATACACTGAGATACCAAACACTTTCATGTTGTCATTACATGTACAAGCCCTCTAAAAGGAAATTTAAGCTTGATGGATTATTTGGATGGTTCCAATATTTAACAGCAATATCTTTTTATGCTTTTTGGATATTCAGAAGGCATTCTTTAGAGTACAACAAGATAAAATGTTTCAGATATTAAAAATAACAGAATCTCCATTGAAAACGATGGAATGATGATACTGAAGTGGATAATTTTAACGTCAAGAGAGGAGTTACACAGAGATTGAAGACGAGACAAACACTGAAATACCAGAGTGAAATATAGTTGAATGCAATAGATTTAAATAGTGCAGTTTACTTATTTTTTAACAATTTAAGTACAAACTATCATTTCTTTAACGAAGATGGAACTAATAAAAAATATTCGATGTATTAAGCGTGTTTATTTTTAAAACTAATTCAAAAATGTTAGAATCTATTTGAAAGTTTTTGTTGGCTATAACAAACATTCTTGTTTTTTTTATAAATTTAATTTTGACGATTTTAATAATGTAAAAATTTGGAAGCACTTGGTAAGTACCTAAATTTAATTCTTCTATTAATCAGTTAATCACAGACTATAAAGTCCTTACAGTTACTACTATGTTTGAGAATATATTTTAGCTAATCAAAGCCATTCTATCTAAATTTCTCCTAATTAGATCGGACTGCTAGTACATTTTTCCAAAAACAATGTCACATTTTATAAATAAAACACGCTTAAATAAAATCTCCATAAAACATCTATAAAATATACTAAACAGAAACTTAATATGCAAGCACAAGAAATAAAAAATTGTATGGGTTCAACATCAATGTGAATTTAGACTGGACAAGATACTGCATGTGCAGATGGCTGTATAATACCCCCCGGGCCTGGTAAGAGGGACCGATCGTGTTTTAAGAATTCGTCTACTGCCCTTGCTGCCTGGCGACCTTCAGAAATGGCCCATACTACGAGAGACTGACCTCTTCGGCAATCTGAAACAAATAAATATGTAAATCATCTTCGTATTTACCTCTTTTGTGATATTGCAACTCTTAAAGACCAAAGCTTGTGTTAGTGTCAAATAATTCAAACGCGCCACAAGATTCTCGTGAACAAATAAGAAGATTTTCTGGCCTAATTCTGTAACTTTTGTTTATATATATATCTTACGTTTATTTTATGTTTTGTTATTACAGAATTTTTCTAAGTGTACTTGAGTAAAAAATAATACCACATCATTTCTATTGTGTATCATTATTCCACACGTAAAATTCTAAAAATATAGACGATCCCACATCATATGGTCCTTCGAGCCGGATAGAACTTACAAAAAACTAGGGACACAAAAGTTTATATACAATTAGCTACATCAGGATTTATTCAAGTCAGTGCTTTCCATTTTACCTATATTCCTACTGTAATCTCATTCATAAGCAGTATTCTGTTTGACACATACCTATTACATTTTCACATAATAACAACGTTTCTCAGTACGATTTCACACTACATATTGTTAATAGACACTAAAATCATGTCGGTTTTCCATCAGCGGCTTGTGACAGTTGGCTCAAAGCAGATGACAGTCAAAGTAGTTCGATGGTCATTTTGTTTCTTCAATGAGCAACGAGATACACGTTGCAAGTTATAAGTACAGTATATACTTATTTTTGTCAGTATATTTCTAACATCGTTTTAATAAATAAACATTAAACAAGAACCATTGTTTAATTCAAAACATATAACAACAGAAACTCGAGAGTCACTTCACCCATTACACTTTATTTTTGTCACTTAGAAGTGCCTCAACTAAGTCAAAGTTTTGTTATTATAAATTGGACATACGAGGATATATTGAAAAATTCTTAGCCTACTATAGAACCAAACAAAATTTCAATGTCAAAATATTTCATTACTCATCATATTCTCCTCTTAATTGGATACATTTATTACAGCGAACCTGCAACGTCTCTAGACCTTTCAAAAAAAATGTTTCTTCTTGCTATGCAAACCAGACCTCCACAGCTTTTATTACCTCCTCGTTGGAAGAAAATTCCACTTTTTTTCAGTTGAGGAAAGAGATGATAGTTGGACGGAGCCAGGTCTGCATGGCAACATGAGATTTGTGTGCAGGGGTGTTATCCTGCAAAAACAAAACACCTTTGGATAGCTTTCCGCGTCTTTTCTCTTTAATTTTTTCCCGTAGAGTAGTCAGTAATGTCGAATAGTAATCTCCAGTTATTGTTCTACCCTTATTCAAAAAAGCAATCATGATTACTCCATGGCAATCCCAAAAAACTGAAGCAATAACTTTTCCAACAGATTTTTGGACACGAAACTTCTTAGGTCTTGGAGAAGCAGAGTGGCGCCATTACATCGATTGTTTCTTTGTTTCAGGATCGTAGAAATGTACCAAAGTCTCATCCATAGTAACAATTCGGTTTAAGAAGTCTACATCGTTTTCAAATCCAGCACAGATCAAATGCGATACTTCTATTCTTGCACGCTTTTGGTCAACATTCAAACATTTGGGGATCCATTTTGCAGCAATTTTTCTCATGTCCAAATTGACGTGAACTATATGATGAACGCGTTCCTATGAAATATTCAGTGCTTCGTATATCCGTTTTAGCCCAATTTGACGGTCTGATAAAATCATGTCATGAACTGCATCGATATTTTCGGGGACTGACACAGAAACTGGCCTTCCCGATCGGTCATCATCTTCAATGGAAAATATAACTCTTTTGAAGCTTGCAATCCAATTTTTCACGGTCCCATACGAAGGAAATTGATCACCAAGGGTATTAAGCATATCTTCGTAAATCAGCTTACCTCTTAGCCCTTTTAAATACAGGTACTAGATGATGGCTCGATACTCCAATTTTTCGATTTTCACAATTTCGGTGGACATCTTTTTTCTTTTAATTTATTGCGTAACTCTGGTTCACTTTTTTGACGTCAAACTTTACACTGACACTTCTAATAAATTATTGTCCATTGCTATGGTATTACAATATTTTGTTTATGCATGGAACTGGTCTAGGCAATACATCCTCGTCTGCAGTCATTCGGTGTAACAATAAAGGACAATGTATATTCCTACTAATTTAATAAAATGTAGTCAATAACATAAATCTTCAGTATTGAAAATTTATCTACATGCCCGACACATATTTTGTAAATTTAAATGACACTTGGAAATTTTTTAAATGTAAAAAATAACGCTTTAAATTTAATTTGAGATTGTATCTCGACTTTAATTATGTTATTAAATATATCTTACCTCCAGCAGCGAATACATTCTTCACATTAGTTTTATAGTCCTTTGTGCTGAAATTGGATCTAGCATCCAAAGTAAGTTCCAGTTGGTCTCCAATAGCCCTTTCAGGTCCCAAGAAACCCATGGCTAAAAGTACTAAATCTGCTTTAAATACTTTTTCAGTTCCAGGTACTTGGTTCATCTGCCAACGTCCGCTATCATCTTTTGTCCATTCTACGTTCACCGTTTTTATGCCGCTCACATGACCCTTACCATCGTCTAAAAATTCTTGAGTCATAATGCTAAACACTCTAGGATCTGCGCCGTAGCGAACTTTCACCTGAGAACAAAAAAAGCAAATTTGGGAAATTCTAATAACATTACACACAACCGAACTAGAAGTAAACTAAATAAATTTGGAGAGTTTTAGACCTGCACAGAAGAGAAAATAAACTTACCTCTTCGTGACCATAATCTACTCTGAAGATTCTAGGCCACTGCGGCCATGGATTGTCATTCGTTCTCTTAGTCTTAGGTTCAGGTAGAATTTCAAAGGTAGTAATCGAAGCAGCACCTTGTCTTAGAGAAGTTGCAATGCAATCACAGCCTGTATCACCACCACCAATAATTATCACATTTTTGTCTTTGGCATGGGGCCCATCGAAATTAGCTCCAAGTTGTTTTTTCTGCCAACTTTCCAGGAACTCCATGGCAAAGTGAATGCCATTTAATTGACGACCTAGAAAATGAATTAGAGACATGTATATAAATTAATTTGATTCTAAAGGTTCTTTGGGATTTTCTTTCCCCTGTGGTTTTAAGTTTATTTTCTTTATATATTTTACATGTAAATACTGGTAAATAAAGAAATAAATAAGTGAATACATAAATTATGCGAATTCTGGATATTAATAGAAAGGAAGAATACAAAATTAATAGATGGGGGGTTTAATCAGAAGACGAAAGCTGAAGAAGAAGAGTGAATATTGAATGAATTCAATTACATGGAAAAAGGAAATTGGCCGGCTGTTTACGGCAGCTAGACTAAGGAGGTTGGGCCATGTTGTAAGAATCACTGAAGTAAGATAGGCCAAAAATGTGCCAAAGAGAGGAATTGGCCCCAGCAGGAGAGATAGATATAGTAGAAAGTGGATTCAAGACTGCGAGGATTTACAAAGTATCCAAATGACAAACTGGGTAGCAACCACCACTAACAGAAAAAGTTGAATAATTTTATTGAAAAGGTTTGAAGCGATGGGTCACTAGGGTCTGAAGAGCTTATGTATTTATAAGTAAATAAATAATTATCAAGAATATTTCACAATTATAATTATTTCCAAATAAGCATTTGTTACTTGTGAAAATACTCAAAATGTGCAATTTGTTTTTTCATATTCTTCGCAATATAATATATTTAAACTTCGGAAGTAATAAACGTAAGAAAACTAGGATTAATAACCACAAATAAAAGTTGCATTTCCATAAAAAGAATCATCTGCTGTCAGACACAGAGGAAAAATGTTCTCACAGGTCCTGTGCTTGAAAATATCTCAACATTAACAGAAGCAAGAAAACTGAGCAGAAGACCCAATTATTTTATTCCAACATATTCATCAAAGTTGCTTCAGAGCATGCTACTTTATTGTATTTATTATAGTAGCCGCCGTGGTCTAACAGGATGGTGCTCTGTTTGCTAACCAAGACGATCTGAGCTCAAACACGGTCCGGACATCGAAAAATAAAAATTCGACACGTCACCTGCCAGAAGACAGTATTCTGCCTAGTCATTCGTTAAACAGTACATCCCTTCTACTTGCGGTAAGTGGAGAGCACAGCACAGGTACAAGTGACACCTACGTCCGGACATGGCACAGGTAGAAGAAGAACTTTTATTATTGGAAAAATTTAAACGTGAAAAAGTTTATGTTTTCAAAATTTGTTTTGTTAAGAGGTGCATATAATATGTATGAAGTTATATTACTCAAAACAGATTCTGTTGAAAATAATTTAAAAAATCAAAACATACCTGGAAGTGGCAAATCTCTTGGCCAAGTTGCCCCAGTTGTAAGTACAACAGCATCGTACTCATCACTTAACTCGTTAGCTAAAATATCTTTTCCCACATTGACGTTGGTCTTGAACTCAATACCTTCGGCTGCTAAAAGGTCTACTCTTCTTTGCACTACAGTCTTACTCAATTTCATTGTGGGAATTCCGTACTGAAGTAACCCTCCAATTCTGTCGTTTCTCTCGAAAACTGTAACTAGATAACCCGCTTTATTTAACTGATGTGCGCAAGCCAGGCCAGCTGGACCGGACCCTACTATAGCTACTCTCTTGCCGTTGCGTTCTGTGGGAATTTGGGGAACGATCCAACCATTTTCAAAAGCGTGATCTATTATAGCACACTCGATGTTTTTGATGGTGACACTTGGTTCGGATATACCTGAATATAATAACAATGCATAAGTGATATAATATAGTATACAATCGGAAGATAATTGGGGAATACAGGTGTTACCGGATGTCCAAAAAGGCTATCAGGGGTTTGGTAGTTGAATTAAATAGAAAATATTACCAATAAAATACTTTCTTTGTGTTTTATTACAGATATTGGACTGCACAGTTATTAAGAAAAAAGAATGTAGCTTTTTGTTTATTTCAATCAAAATATTTTTCTTCACAATACACTTTATTTTCAATTTTGTCAATTATTTTTTATGAAATTATGAAAATCGTTGCGCAGACAGGAGGGGTTATGCAGGGTAATAATGCTGGTTTATCTTAATAAATGAAAGTGATATAACCACAATGCATACCCAGGTGGCAGATAGGATAATGACCTGGGGAACTGGAAACCCTTAAACATGGTTAGTGGCAGTCATACTAGAGTAAGAGGACGTTAAAATCCTCAATCCTTTCACGAAAGCTGTCGTCGCGCACCTTGCCCCCAATCCAAGGTGTAAAGCGACTCGCGCTTAAGGATGCGAGGCGGCAGAGAAGTGCCGTCGCAAACGGAGCCTCCAGAAAATCGGGCACCGTCCTAGAGTAACTAGCCTTACTGCAGCATGCGGGACTCTGTCACTAGTGGACCAAACACTTCCCTAGTGGGACTGATATGAACGGACTAGAGAAAACAAACTCCCCGCCAATCAGCAGTTGGGAGTAGAAACCACTGCGCCTTCTAGAAAACCAAAGAGGCGTTTTGCTTGGGCAACCAGAAAAGGTCTCAACAGACTGCTCAATAATGGTGTCCCCTATGAGACCGCCTTGCAGTAGATCCTCCAAGGAGGAGCGGGTATCAACCGCCCTCGCCTAAACTGCTATGTATTTATTGAAATTAGTACAATTCAGTTTTTATATTATATATTATAATATTAATGTACAAAAGCCGGTAACATAAGCGGGAACAAAAACAATGTTTATATAACCTTATATCTGCACATACACAGTATAGAAAAGAAGATTAAACCAAAAGGTTATTCTGACAGGGTTGCCAATACTATAATATTTTAACATAAACAACCTGGGACCTCGACGACGGATAAAACCCCGCTAGTGTCCAAAAGTAAACGTGTCCGATACGAGGTTAGTACTCCCAGAGAGGACACCAAATAGTCACATGTGGACGCAGGGCCTAAACGCTCATCCAAGGCTGTGGCAGAAAGTGTCCGGGTTGGAATAATCCACCCAAATGCCCAGTTCTCCGGCTAGCAATTACAGGCTATACATATCGCCATTAGGCGAGCTGTGGAGCGTTACCCAGAGGATGGACCGCAAAAATCCGTTTCCAGGGATGTACGACCAGGACTGCTCCTGCTGAACTGTGCCGACATTAGTACGGCCAAATGGCTGGATCAGTCTCTGAACAACCTCCACCTGGAGGAGAACGCAAATTTGCATTTACTCCAAAGGGACGAACTTTTGAAACCCCATGTGTGTGCGGTGTACATCCCAGATGATGTAAATTCACCCACACTTACATGAGATCACATAAAAAGCGTCTCAGGACGATGAACCATAGTTTGTGCAACGGAGAGTGGACTCTCACATTAATACATAAAATAGATATGTTTGTTTTGATTTTTGACGTCCCAAACATCGAGTCACATTCTAAGCTCACGGACACTTCCACCGCCATATTTACAAATTCTGTTTAGTTGCAGGAAAAATGAAATTTATTTGAAAATTTGTTAAAAAGTTATGGAAATAAAAAAAGTCATAGTAATTTATGCATTTAAGTCGCTGCTTTTAAAAATAATTAAAAATACATACTTTGATTTTATTTAATAAAGGCATATTATATAAATTTTAAACAAGTATTTATTGTAACTAAAAGTGGCAACATTGCTCAACACTTCAATACCTGCTTTAAGTGTCTAGGGTAACCTATTTAGTAGTTTTGTCCTTGTTTAATTACTACATAAAGGGAGATGCAAATATCGTCAGAGTGTGCTCGACGATAATTTCGAATGCACTATAGTATTTGTAGTGAAGAATGTGAAACGTGTTTTGTTTATATGAACGCCATTATGAGTAGCGAGTAAAAATTTAGTTCTTTTTTCTGATGTGTTTTTCAAGACTTTTAGTGACAAGATAGACCATGTATCCACAATACCATCCTCACTTTTTGTAATTTATTCATTATTTAACTAGTGACGGTTAGGATTGTCGATCTGCAGAAATAAACGTGTTTATGAATGAATAGCCCTCTCTAGTGCATTTACTCTAAGAGTGGACTTGTCTACACTGGATGGTGACAGGACCGACAGGACATACCTGTTGGTAGACAAAGCCTCACTGGGAGTGTAGGAGGAACTAAACTTCCGGCCCTACTGCGGCTTTGGGCAGGTACAATTCCGGTTCAAAGATCGCGCAAGAAATGCGAATAACGTCCCTTTCAAAAGCTCCCAAATGGGCGCATCTACTTCCGGATCGCCCCAAAAGACCGCGAAGACCGTGGCAAATCCAAATAAGACTTCCACGGTCGGGAGGTCGAGAAAGGCGATCGGAAAAAAGTAACAGCGGCCCATATCTTCGATGGGCTGCTGTATGTTTCTACTGTAAGTGCTAGAATTTTTACGGTTTTATTCGGCAGGGCTTTGATAAAATATGTTCTTCCTTCGTTACTACAGATAGGCTATTGATCAAGTGCCAAATATGTATACAGGCGTTGGTTTTGCTCATCTCTGTGGTGCATTTGTTTCGTTTAAATGCGTTTCCTTGTTTTCTTTCTCTTCAAGGAGAGGGTTGAATCGGTTTTATGATTTGGTTGGGGGGTGAATTTGGGCTATTAGGAGCATTGTTTGGTTTATCCCTTTTTCGTTTCTTTTTTACTTGCTGCCACTGGTTTTTCTGAATAGATTTTAAATTAGTTGAATCATTTGCTTGGTCACTAAAATCTATGTCTGAGATACTTTCATTTGTTAGCGAGCTAAAGTTTAATGCTGTTGGTTTAGAAACTTGACGTGAAGAACTTGGAGAGTTAGAATTTTGATATATGGTTGATAGGATGACATTGGAGAACAGAGGTTTTGATAGGTTGGTTAAGTAGGTATTGAGAGTTGCTGTAGTTGTGGTTGCTGAGTCTGAATAGGTATTTGTATTTGTGATGAGTTTTGAGGAAATGTATTTATGGGTGTGTATATGAACTGTTGATATTGCATTGGATTATTGTTAGTAAGTTGCATTTGATTATTTCTTTGAGGATGACCCTGTATTTTCATGTTGGTGAACTGGTTGGCCATTTTTGTCAAAACCAATAAAATTCCCTAAGGGGCATTTTATGCATTGTTTTTATCACTAATCATTATTAGTTAATCTTTTTGTGTAAAAACCAACAAAAACTTAATCACGGCGATAAGAATTATCATATGATTATGGCAGTGCTTCGAAGTAATTCATCAGCACATCCTTTCGCTTTTTTTTTCAACAAATAAAAATAAGAATAATTAAAAGTTTTGTGATTATTTATCAGTTGATATTAACTGTCCAATATCTGTCATAATAGTGTCCAATATCTGTTAAAATCGTCCAATAACTATATTGTTGTGACTATTTTAAAATTTTTATTTAAATTGAAGCTAGAGTATGCACGAAAAAAAATTGACGAAAAAATGCAAATTAACCAATTTACAGATATTTTAAGAAATGAAATGTGTGTTTCGGACGGCAGTGGATAAAAATATTTTTTAGATTATTTCATCAAAATATTTTCTTTATTCTACAAATTTTTGTCGATTATTTTTTTATGAAATTATGAAAAATAGTTACGCAAACAAGTTATCCATTGTAAAATTAGAGTATGAGAGAATAATGTATATGCAATAAAAATAATAAATATACATACCAAGCACGCATGCAGCCTCGCATGGTGCAGGACATACTCTGCCCGTAAACTCTGGGAAGTTGTTAGTTTGAAGAAGATGATTCAAAGCTTGTCTCCATTGGTTTTGGAATACCAGAAGATTCCACCTAGGAATGATGTTACCTAAAGGACACCCGTGACTATTCGATTGGCAGAACGGTACACCACATTCCATACAACGTGCAGCTTGTACGCGAAGTCCTTTACGTACATGAGTAAAATTGTAGATTTCGTCCCAATCTTTCATACGTTTATCTGCAGGGCGATAGGGTGCAGCTTCGCGAGGATATTTCATAAAACCTGAAAAATGATGCTCATTATATAGAGTTATTCAGTCAGTAAGAAGATATGTAATTTTGAGCTGAGACATTCCTTTTTTTTGTGTACTATAAAATGGGATTTTCACATCAATAACAAAAAATTGCTACAATACATTACAGATAACTTACCTCTGGTCTTATCAAGTGCCCTTTCAACTTTCTTTTGTTCATGAGTGGCATCGCCGATGGCATCTTCAATATCCAGTATCTTGGGTTCCACAGGTTGAGGTTGATTAACAGGCATTTCTGCGGTTCGTTGCTTTAATGCCCTCTGGTATTCGTATGGGAAAACTTTAACAAACTCTCTTCTACGCACATCGAACTCATCTATTAGATTTTTCGCTACAATACTTCCAGTCAATTCTTGGAATTCCTTTAGGAGGGATCTGACGAGATCGACATCTTCCTTATCTTCTAATTTGCATAGTTCTACAGTCTCCATGTTACATTTTGTGGAGAATTTACCGTCGATATCCCACACATAAGCAATACCTCCAGACATACCAGCTGCAAAGTTTCTACCTGTGAGACCTGAAAAAAAAAATATTTATTTGTAAATAAGAGTTAAATTCGTACACAAATTATGTAAAAGCTATTATCATCTACTAAAATATATATTATATGGGACATACATAATAAAAACATAATTATACCAGTATTCAAAAAAGGACTAAAAGCCGATTTGCAGAATTATAGGAAAATAATGTTGCTCCAGTCTTCATCAATGTATTTAATTAAAATATTCTTTTTGATACATAAATCTTTGATAAAGTGATAACGGATTTCGATATGTTTACTTCTTTTTGAATTCTCAAATGTCTTCATAATTGAAATTGCACTCACATTGCCCACTTTCAGCTTAACACTTTCTTCCATCTGGGTATTGAATTCTGATAAAACGCCCTTATCATTCGTAAGCTCTTGAGTTGCAGAAGCTGCTCCTATATATTCAGCTTCCATAGTTGACAAAGCAACACAATTTTGCTTTTTGGAGTGCCAAACAATGGGATTTCCGGAATGAAAACAGATAAATCCACTGACACTCTTTCTGGTCTGTCTATCTCCTCCCCAATCATCATCTGACATTCCTACAAGTTCCTTATTTCCCTTGGTGTAATTCAATCCAAGAAGATTAGTTGATTTCAGGTATTGGAGTACTCGTTTCGCTGCAATCTAGGCTTGATTGGTTGCCTTATCCAAGTATCTACCAAGGTATGATACATCTGGTCTTGATACCAATGAAATATACATCATACTGCATACTAATCTGCGATAGGGAATGTCTGTTCTGATTAAATCTTCATTCATGTTAAATTAACCTCATTGCTATAGTCACTAGTCGACATTCTTCTAAACCAAATTCTTTGCACAATCGATCAATCATTCTGGTTCGTACAATTTTCAAGCCGTCTTCAGTATGTGTAATTTCCATTCCTAGGAATATTGAGACTTCAGTACTGATTTTAATATTAAATTATTCTTGCAAGTGTCCAATCAACTTATTCATCTCCTTTTCTGCTCTAGTTATGAGAGCATCATCTACAAAAAGTACTAAAATTATATTTTCTTTTTTTGTAGAGACAAAAATCGTTTTTTGATCTTTCAAATTTCAACTTTAACATTCATTTAATTTAATATTGCAGCACTTCTCAATCCATATAATGCTTTATTAAGTTTAAAATAGTTCGAGTCACTTTTTAGTCCTTCAGGACTTTTAATATATATTTTTTTGTCCAGCTGACCATTTAAAAATGCAGTGGGCACATCTACATGTTTTAATTTCCAGCCTTTTTGTACTGCTATGGACATAAGAATTCGTATTGTTGAAAGCCTGCTGACTATTTCATATGGTTCTTGGAAACCTCTAGCCCCTAATTGGGCCTTTTTAGTGCCATTTTCTTTTAATTTAAAAACCCAACGGGTGTCTATTGCAATCTGATTATTTGGTATTTTAGCTGGAGTCCAAGTATCCATCTTTTGATGTGAATTTAATTCTTTTTGGATTGCTTCATTCCATTCTGGAAACTTTTTAGCTTCATTATAGGTCTTAGGCTATATAATTCAGACAATAAAACAATAAGCTTAATAAATTTCATATTCATCTAGATGATTTGATCTTTTAATTTTTCTTCCACTTCTAGTTTCATTTTCCATTACTTCGTCATTGTCATTTTCAATTTCTACTTCGCTCTCTTCATAACTTTCCTCTCTGTTTTCTTCTCTTGGGTCTTCTGCATCATGAAATTCCTCTTCATCTGCTTATTCTTCATTTGTTTCATATGGTTGAATTTTTGATTCAACTTTTTCTTTATTTGTATTTTCATGATTTAGTTTATATTCTAAAATACTTTCGTCAAAACGTACGTCCCCTGGACTTGATAACTTTATTTCCTGAAGGTATCCAGAGTCTATAGCCGTCTTCACAGCTTTTTTTACCATTGGTTCAAGTTTATTTTCCCTTGGTAGTTGAACATACCATGCTCGACAACCAAAAACTTTTAATGTACTAATATCATTACGGCCATGCCATTTTAGTGATGGGGTTTCCCCTTTACCGAAGACTGAGGTAGGTTTTCTATTTAATTTGTATACTGATGACATTAATGCTTCTCTCCATAGTGTCTTGGATACACCTGCGTCGATCATCTTAGTCCTGCCCATATTCAAAAGGGCTCGGTTCATGCGTTCTGCTTTACCATCCATCTGCGGACTATAGGACATAGCATATTCTAAATGAATACCCTTACTTTTGGCAAAATCTTTAAAATTACGTGATGTGAATTCACCACCATTGTCCAAACGAAATATTTTCATTTTAACACCAAATTGTCTCTGTTTCATAAATATAATCAATTAGATTTTGTTCAGCTTCATTTTTGTTTTCCAAAATTTGTACAATAAGGAAATGTGAAAAATCATCGAAGATTACCTGATAATATTTTCCTCCAAGTATTGTACAAGGCATTATTGGTCCGCATAGATCACTGTGCACAAGTTCTCATATATGTGTTGCATGTTTTTCATTTGGTTGGAATGTTGGCCTTGTAGCTTTTCCTTCTATACAAGTAGGACAAATCTTTTTGGGAATGCATGATCCAAGTGGCCTCAAAGCTTCTTTTCTAGCATGTCCTAACCTTTGATGCCATGTTTCAGCGTCCACACTAACATGACAATTTTGATTCATCACATTGTCTATGTACAATATATACAATCCACCTTTATTATGGCATTTAAGGGAGAAATTGGTCCACGAATTTTTGTGTTTTCTTTTGTTACTATTATCTTGTGTCCTTTTTGCATTATTTTTGAAGCTGAAATGAGGTTATGCTTCAAATTTGGAACAATGAGGACTTCGATGACAATGCTCTGACCCTGGCACAATGCATTTAATTTTTCCAACTTGTTTGACTTCAAAATTTCACCATTTGCTATGTGAATAGATTTGTAATTGTCTAATGTCTTCACATTAGTCATATAGGGTTCCAGATTTTATTTCACAAAGTGGTTACTAGCTCCTGAGTCCAATACAAAGCTAGTACTGTAGGGAACAGGATGACGGTACAGAAATTGTTTTTAAACAATAAGTGATCTTTATTTCATTTCTAACCAAAAATATCATCTCTTACTACACGAAAGATAAGAAGATTCCCCCGCCTGACCATTGACATTCCCCTTTCAAGGCGGGATTCACTTGCGTTCAAATGTCTTGCCAACCTATAAAACTGAATAATACGTAAAGCCGAGTTTACACTAGACTATGCATAAGGCCAAGTTCACAATGTACATAAATACGCAATTTGACTACAGATCGGCCTTTCCTGACAACCAGATCGGCCTCGAACTAGGGCATATTCGCTGCTAAACAAAATCTATAACTCTTCTTAAACAAATAATCACATAAAACTAAAAGTTACATAATCTGTTGCATAATCTTAACAAAAATTCATAAAACAGTATTCGCAAATACTAAATTCAGACAAAACTGAAAATTGCTCAAAACTTAAAACAAATTCTCATAACATAAGATATAATAACTCAAAATAAGACATAACTAAGTATCATAATCATAAACACAAATCATAAGGTAAGTGTGAGTCATGGTTAACTAAAAGATACATAATCTCTTGCATAATCTTAACAAAAATTCATAAAACTGTATTAACAAATACGAAATTCTTATTAGACTGAAAATTACTTAAAACAAGTTCTCTTTGGCTATTTGTGTCCTAGAAGTCACGTGTTTCCAAAGGTGTATCAAACTATGCCCTTGTACAAATGTGTTACTGAACTCCCGTTTAAAATCGTCCCAATCATGTATAATATGTTGTCTGTATTGGCACCAGGCTTTAGCTGCTCCCTCCCAATAAATGTGTGCGAGCAATTTCCAATTTGTAATCTGTACGCCATTTGTGTAGGGTAGCAGTGCTTTCGATGCTCCCTAGCCATTCTTGGCTTTTTGATAAGTTTTCAGCATTAAAAGTCAAAATAGATTATGAAAAATCTGGGATTACGTGATAAGTCGGACTATCGTTAACACTAACCTGAGATTGGTTGTTATTGTTGCTAATATTTTGTTGTAACATTTGCAGGACGGTTGCATTTTGCTGCATAAGGCAATTCATAGAAGTAATTAGAGCATTAATGTCAACCACTTGTTGCGGAGCTGATTGAATTTCCATTCGTCTACTGGCGAATTCATCGATATTATGACTTGGTGGAAGCCTACCATTATCATTATTAGTGTTAGCCATCTTGCATCACCGGCGTCACATATAAACGGAAAACTTTTTACCCTAATAATCACAGCACACACGTTCTTTAAACAGCTGATTTCACTTCTGAGATTGTAGGGAACATGATGACGGTAAAGAAATTGTTTTTAAACAATAAGTGATCTTTATTTTATTTCTAACCAAAAACATGATCTCTTACTACACGAAACATAAGATAAGATTCTCCCGCCTGACCATTGACATTCCCCCTCCAAGGCGGGATTCACTTCCGTTCAAATGTCTTGCCAACCTATAAAACTGAATAATACGTAAAGCCGCGTTTACATTAGACTATGAATAAGGCCAAGTTCACAATGTACATAAATACGCAATATGACTACAGTACGTCCAATATGTACACACACAAATTAGCAGCATAAAGAACAACTTGTTGACCACCATCAGCAGTATTTGCTTGTTGTCTATTTTGTTCTTGATTAGGTCTGAAACCACGTCCCCGACGTTTAGAATAATTTCCTCTAGAATAGCATCTGTTTTGATTTCCGGAGATTGCTGCTGAATTATTCGGAGATCTACTATTTACTTGATTTCTTTTAGGACAATTTGCTTGGAAATAGAATTTACTACCAAATAGAAAACATACTTTTATAAAAGCTTTAAAACTCACTTCAGTATTGTCTCCATGTGCATTGGCTAGTCTAGATCCTAGCTTTAGCTCTTCATGTAGCAGCCTGGCCTTCACAAAATCCATTTTTACATCACTAACTGTTTCTAAGGCAGTCACTACTGTATCAAATTTGCATGGCAATGATAACAGTAAGTGGCACACACGATCACTATCATCAATAGTTGATCCAAGGTCTTTAAAGTCACGTATTATTGAATCGAATTTCAAGAAATGGTCCTCCAAACTTTCATTGATTCCAGAGCGTAAACTGAACAATTTTCTTCACAAAGATAATTTAGTAAAAGAACTTTTCTAACAAATCTATCTTTTAGAGCTCTTTTGCAGTAGCACAATCTTTAACAATATCCAAATGCTTATTTGACATACCCTCAACCATTATGAACTTTGCTTTAGCATCAAGTCTCCTGAATTTTTGTTGCTCCTCAATTGATGAGGTCGACGGTGGCGGATCATTTTCAATAACATCATTACACTGTTCTCTAGTTGGCAAAGTCAAGATGCGAAATCTCCAGTTGTTGAAATTATTCGCTTCCAAAATTGGCACAGAAAGACTACTCACAGCTGCCGTTTTGTTGCTGCACCTTTTTCACTATTTGCAAACCTTACCCACAGTTTACCCAAGGAACAGTCCTGAGCCCATAACTTGATTGATGTGGGTAATTAAAGGCTTATTATTAGTTTACTGGTTAATTTATTAATCGAATTAACAATAATTATATGCAGATACAACAACAACCTGCTACTGACTGACAGTGACAAGTTACGGCATACATGACAGATATACAGACTGTAGCGCCATCTATCAATGGGAAGCCTCAGCATAATATTGCGGATTTCCTAATTTTACTTAACAAAAGTTGCTAACAAAAAACTTATCACACCGTGGGCATATCAGAAGAACAATAAGGGTTCAGTCCCAATAGATTAACTACTGACACAATCTTCATATTGCAACATAGAGTTCAACAAGCCCCCTTTCCTGTGCTTTGTGGATCTTACAAAAGCATTCGACTCAAAGATGTAACACAACACATGAGGCAGAAGAACGTTAATGAGAAGTACATAGAAGTAATCAGGGAACTTGACAGTCGTAATAGAACAAGGGTAAAAATGGAACATGGAATGACCGAAGAAATAAATGTGTCCGTGGGAACCAGAGGAGGGGACATCATCAACCCGAATCCTTCAATATGGTCATGGATAAGAAAATAGAAAGCATACATGAATCCAACATTGGCTTCAAGATGGAAAACCAAAGTTTAGGGATCCTCTGCTGTACGGATGAAGCAGTTCTCATGTCAGAAAATGACTGCTTTATAGATTTAACATAATAGCATACATACTGCTAAACATGGTGATATCAGATGTAAACTAATGGTTAACAAATACACCATAGACCAAGTAATGAATTTCAACTACCTCGGACCATGTATCATATGACAAACATACCAGGGAGTAAGTTAGGTTACAAGCCAACAAGGTAGCCAGAATATCGGGTTACTTGAGGAAACACATATACATACATGATCATAGAAAGCTAAATGCGAATATATGTACAGTGTGTACAAAAAGAAACGTAACTTGCTAATATCTCATTTTCTGATAGGTATACAAAAAAAAGGGGTCAAATAAAAGTAAAAAAATCATTATGTTATCATGACTGAATACATAAAAAATTCATACTGGAGGTTTAAAAACACACCAGCGCTGATAGAAGATTTCATTCAGTTCAGACCTCTTATATAAAGAAGATAAAGTTTTATTAATGTTGAAAATTCCTTTTTGACACTGTAATAAATATGCAAAAAGTCTTAATCAAATATTAAAATTACTTACCTAGAATTACTACAATTCCTCCAGTCATATACTCGCAACCGTGGTCTCCTACACCTTCTACGACAGTAACAGCTCCCGAATTTCTCACTGCAAAACGTTCCGAAGCGATGCCCCTCATGAAGGCTTTACCGGACGTAGCTCCATATAGACATACATTACCAACAATGACGTTCAGATGGGATTCAAATGGTGACGTTTTCGGTGGATAAATAACGATGTTTCCACCAGAAAGACCTTTACCTGAAATAGAAAAGAGACATTTAGTTTATCGAAGCATATTTCCATACTTTTTAACTAAGAATGTGAAGTAAAACTTACCAACATAATCGTTAGCATCTCCTTCTAGTGTGACATTTACACCTTTTGCTAAGAAGGCGCCGAAGCTCTGACCAGCAGATCCCCTCAAGCGAATATTTATTTGACTTCCATCTGGCAAACCATCTTCATTGTATTTGCTTTAATTTAATAAAAAAATTAAATTAATAAAATTTACAATAAAAATATATCAATTCTATTAATAACTAGCCCTAGATCCGAAGCTAATAATTTCGGTATTGATGCCTTTAATTTTCGAATATACAGGACATTTCATTAATAATTGGAAATATTTTAAGTGTTGAATGTTGAGCTCAAAATATTAGACTTAATTTAATCACTCATATAAAATATGGCTCCTTACTGAGTTACAGGGTGTTTTGTTTAAAAATTTGAAAATTATCTGTATCCAGTACCTTAAAACTATTTGACCTATTTTTGTCAGACTTGACGAGAAGTGTAGGTATTGAACACCTTACAAAATTACACATAGAGCGTGTCGGAGAATCAAAAATTGTGCTACAAGAGCAATTGCGGATTCCAAACCGCGCTGTCAGAGTGTTCGGGTGCTATAAAGTGAATCTTCAAATATAACATGCTGCAGCTGTAAATTAATAACAAATTACAGTAAAATTCACTCTAAATCACACATAAAGTAGATAGAATACAATAGTTTCACGAAAAAGTGGTATCTAATTAGTAGCAGAATACTCTGGTGGACATCCCAACTCTCAAGGGGAACCTAACTCAATATCAAAAAGAAAATCAGTTTTACGAGACCTTTAATTCGACAAATATGATTCAGCTCAGATCTTAATACACCCAGGAGAATTAGTCAAACTATTGCACGAAAAACACATCGAAGTAATAAAAAAATAGAAAAAAGTAAAAACGGAGTTGCTATTACTTTCAAAACATCAACTGAAGCTAACAATTTCAAAAACAATAAGCTAATAGAAAAACTGGGTATAGGCACTTATTCTGGCCACATTAATATACTGAAAAATATTTGAAAAATGTAGAGGAGCTAGCATCACTGAAGAAGATGTCATCAAAAATCTGAAAATGTATATAAGATCTTAGAAGTTTGACGTCTCAACAGAAGAGTCGAAGACAAAGTCAATCAAACAGTAGGCACATAGTAGGCTACCGGCACATATATCTTTACATTTCAGGGCAAATCCTTCCCAAGGTATGTCAATATATAACTATAACTAGAAGTAAGAACTTATATCCGTCCCATAATTTTATGCAAAAACTGTTACAGATTTAATCACACTGCCAAACAATGTCATAGTAAAAACTGTTTTTATTGTGGACAACCTTATCAAATATTCAAACTTGAAAATCCAGATGGATGCGAAGAACTTATCATACTATGATGCAACCAAAAAGGTGCCTAAGAGAAATAATGACAATTTAGACAACTATGTAACAAATATAGTACCCAATACAAAAAATGTCCACCAATAGTGAGCAAAGCAGTAAGTAATGAACTCATTCCTATTTCTTAATGAGCAATGACCATTTACTCAAAGCTGTGCAGTTGTAGCTGCTGGTAGTGAAATAAGATGTCCAATCAATCCACCATATGACAAACTGGCTCACAACAAATGTCTTTTAAACCTTTCCTTATATCCTAAATTACCAATAACTACCAATCTAACTTAAGCCCAAAAACAGGCAAAAAAGTAGCTTCTAATAAGCAGCACACTTCTAAAAATGCTATATCATCATCCAAAAACATAAGTCCACCACTAAATATCGCAGAGATTGTAAAACTCACTGACTCATTAATTACTCTCAAACACACAATTCTGCACTTCAAAAGGGAGGAGTAATCCTGATCAAATACTCAAACTGTCAATGCCCTATACAAACAACAGATTACATGTAACTGTAAAGGACTAGATAAATCATAGCCATATACAGTGTGATCCACTTAAGATTGCAACACCCAGTTATAGAGTTTAATTGACATTTGATTAACTTAAAATTTTGATGGTTTAAAAAGGTCGGCAAGAGGACTATTTTTACTTATTACCATTATATTAATGTCAGTAGCGTACATTTTTAGGGGGCTTCAAAACGTCGATTTTTCAAAAAAAGTTATTAGCGATTTTTTTATTAAATTTTCGGTTACCACACTGTAAAAAGTATCCCTTGAAACACCTACATCCAAATTTTGAGTAATGTCACTTCACCGGTGTAGGAGATATAAGTCGTCAAGAATTGATTTTTTGATTTTTGAATGGCCCTGTATACACGGTAGTCAACGTTTTATGAACTCCACATTTTGGTGTTCAGTAAAAAACAATTAGTTGAATGGCTGCTCTTGTTAATATTTGGTTTTGTGTCAGTAGCGTACGTCTATAGGGGACTTCAAAAATTCGTATTTAAAATAAACAGTTTTATAGATTAAAACTTACTTTTCCGCATCTGTCAGATGCCCTGAATAATATTCTATCATAAAATTGGTCACTTGTATACACTTCGGGATATGTATCGTGCTAACAAACCGAAATTTCCCAAAAAGTAACCAAAACTGTGGTATATCTGGATGTATAGGACCCGCTGTACTCGCTCTAGTCAGCTGAAAATCAATAGGGTACATCTGTGAAGCACCTTGAAAAATATCCAATTATAAAATTGGTCACTTGTATACACTCCGGAGGCTGTATCATACTAACAACCCGAAATTTCTCCAAAAAGGACCAAAAATGTGGCACTTTAGGTTCCGTAGCACCCGTTGTACTAGCTCTGGTGAGCTAAGAATCAATAAGGTTCATCTATAAGACGTCCTGAATAATATTCAATAATAAAAGTCAATTTTATACACTATGCAGGCTGTATCGTGGTAACAAACTGAAATTTCTCCAAAAATGACAAAAATTTGGTACTTTAAGTACCATAGCACTCGTTGTACTGGCTTTAGTGAGCTGAATATCAACACGGTTCATCTTTGAGACGCGCTGAATAATATTCAATTATAAAAATGGTCACTTGTATATACTCCGGAGGCTGTATCGTGCTAACAAACTGGAATTTTTCAAAAAATGACAAAAATGTCGTACTTCAAGTACCATTGCACCCGTTGTACTGGCTATGGTGAGCTGAAAATCTATAGGGTTCATCTGTAGGATGTTCTGAATAATATTCAATAATAAAATTGGTGACTTGTCGCAGTCCGGAGGCTGTATCGTGCTAACAAACTGAAATTTCTCAAAAAATGACAAAAATGTCGTACTTCGAGTACCATAGCACTCGCTGTACTGGCTTTGGTGAGCTTAAAATCAATAGGGTTCATCTGTGAGATGTCCTGAATAATATTCAATCAAAAAATTGGTGACTTGTTGCCCTCCGGAGGCTGTATCGTGCTAACAAGACATGTAACGAAAAGTGGCCGACGACGACGACATACACACAGGATTTTTTTTCTAAAAACCATTTTTTCGTGTTGTTGTTCTTGATGGAAAACGTGAAAATAACTCAAAACTTTTTTCAAATTTCCAACTTTTCTTGGGGTAAACCAATACTTTTCTCGCATATTAGATAGGTTGGGCGGAAAAGCAATAATAGTAGTTGCAACTTCTTCTTACATATTGACCCCATTGTAAAAAGCACCCTTAAAAACCACTAACATAATCCCCTGATGATGCTGACATGGTCAGCGAAAGCCACGTCGAGAATGGAGTGGTAATGTACAATTCGTGTCATGTTAGTTACTTGTCTTTGGTGTAGTAGAGCCCACCAAGCGTTACGTTATTTTCATTTATCAACATCACAGTTTTTACTGTTTTTTTTATTTGATAACAAAATTTCGATACTGCCCTTTTTATTCTAAGGCACCTACTGCGATTAGTATTCACTCAATTTGATGTAGGTAATTTAAACAAAATTAAAAAGCAGATTCTGATTTTGGTTCCTGTGGAAATGTCAGTTTATGCAACTGTCATAATAATTCAAGTTCCCTTCATTGAACTCGTTATTAAAATAATAATTATTTCTCTTAATTAAAATGGTTTAAAATTGTCGGTACAAGAAAAATTGAAATTATACGTCTTTGTGGAGACAACGAACGAAGCGTTAGAGAAGTATGACGAATATTCAACAATAGAGACCATGATCGTCTCCCTATTAACATTAGCTCTGTACTCAGACTAAAAAATGTATTTAATGCAACCGGAGCTATAAATAAGCACGTTTTAAAAAATAATGTAAGAAGAAAGAATGTTCAACATGACAGGATTGTGTTAGACCATTTTAGAAATAATCTGCGTACAAGTTTAAGACAGGCTAGTTTAGATTTAAATTTATCAAGAGAGACTATTCGAGGAAGTCTCAAAAAGCAAAAACTGAAAGCCTTCAAACCCAAATTTCTCGATACTTTAGAGCCGGACGATGAAGACAAGCATATGGATTTTTGTTTATGGGCTCAAGGAGAGTATCTGAATAATACACATTTTTTGGAATATATTCTCTTACAGTGATGAAGCTACGTTTACAACAAATGGGGTTGTTTCATCCCAAAACATACGGTACTGGGCTATTGAAAACCCACATTGGACGATAAAGTGTAAACGACAATATTCTGAGAAGTTCAATGTGTGGTGCGGAATATTTAAAGACCAAATAATTGGACATTTGATTTTCGACGGAAACCTCAATGCACAATTCTTTTTAGAATTTTTAAGAAATGAAATTCATGCAGTTGGGACAAGACAAAAGTTGTATTTTCTATTAGACAGTAGCTCAATCCACAACGCAAGGATTGTTAAGCAATGGCTAAATGCACATATTTCGAACCATTGGATAGGCCGAGGTAGTCCACTAATTCATTGGCCGCCCAGATCCCCCGATCTTACAACTCTAGATTTTTTCCTATAGGGTATTGTGACTCGAAAGGTCTACAAATCACGGCCAACAAATCGGGTAGACGTTCGCGCAAGAATACGTCGAGCTTGTGCAGAAATCACACCCCAACAGATAAGGAATGCAGTGCAGAACAAATGTATTGAACTTAATGGAGGTTTGGTAGAAGCCAGGTAGATTTAAGTTAATTTTTATTTATTTAGTGGTTGGTTATTTTTAAATTGGCGTAGTTGAAATTTCATAAAAATTTTGTTTATTTGTTTAATCCAAAATAAATGTATTTAGTCCAACAGGATTTTTTTAAACACGATTTTTTGAAGTTCCCTATAGACGTACACTACTGACATAAAATCAAATATTGATACTAGCAACCACTCAACTAATTGTTTTTTACTGAACACCATGTGGAGTTCATAAAACGTCGACTACCGTGCATACAGGGCCGTTCAAAAATAAAAAATAAACAATTTTTGACGACTTACATCTCAGACACCGGTAAAGTTACATTTATAAAAATTTATATTTAGGGGTTTCGAGGGATACTTTTTATAATGTAGTAACCGAAAATCCAATACAAAAATCGCTAATAACTTTTTTTGAAAAATCGACGTTTTGAAGCCCCCTAAAAATGTACGCTACTGACATTAATATAATGTTAATAAGTAAAAATAGTCCTCTTGCCGACCTTTTTAAACCACCAAAATTTTAAGTTAATCATATGTCAATTAAACGCTATAACTGGGTGTTGCGATGTTAAGTGGGTCACACTGTATATGAAAATAAAAAAACTCAAAACCTTACCATGCTTTCTGTCATATATATAATGTACCCACTGTATCCTTAGGGCTAAACAAAAACTCTCCTAACAACTTTATCTTCTCTACAAGAATTGCCGAAGAATAAAATAATAGTAAAATCTTCTACACTGATAGATCCAAAAACAACTTAAACAGAGCAGGAATAGGAATTTACAATAAAATTTACTGTTTCGACTCTTACTGTGTGGAATCTACTCATATCACTTTTTTCAATGAAACTAATTGTTTCTAAATAATTCCACTATATAATGAAAAAATTATAAAATTTTTAAAAAATTGACAATTGTTTTGATATTGGTATCATCGTCAAATAGCCATTTCCTTATATTCCAGACTTGAAATAGAACGGTTTCTGTTGATCTCCCTGCATGCTGATTATTATGTAATGGACTAATATTATTTGGATCACCTTAAGAGAAACAATCCTTTATTACAGTTTTATCAATATTACTATTACTGTGTAATAAAATTATGGGTCAAGTATAGAATACAAGTAGTTTGTTTATCAATTATTTAACTACACAAATGATGATTAACCATTGGGAAACCCCGTACCTTTTACCCATTTAGTTTGTGAAATACTTTTTAAGCCTTACCGAGATATATGGTAGCTCAGAGTGGATCCAAAAGCCCGTTCTTCGTTATTGATTTTCATCTCAATATCAATCGATTTCTGAACCCCATTAATAACTGGTTGTGACTTCTCTATCAATTCATTATCTAGTCGTTGTTCCAATTGGAAATCTTGAGATACCGAGCCTCCTTTGATGTTAACTCCAGGTCTCATATGCAGCGCATTTTGTAATATCAAGTTCAAGTTGAGAGATTTTGTCTTTTGAGAACCAGTTTCTAATACCTTAAGAAGATCCGTTCGCCCAATCAATTCTTGGTATGTGCGAATCTAAAATATTACATTTGTATAAGTAATTAAATACATATTTATGTTTACTGAATTATGTGAAAAAACTAATAAAAATACTAAACACACTATTTACCACCACTAGACCAACATTCACAATGACATGTGTTTCGATAACCAAGTTATCATCTTCAGAGACCGTAAGTTCGGTAATTGTGAGTTTTGGTGTAGTGGTGTTAAATAGTGTATTCAGTATGAATGTCACCAAAGGTTCCAGAAATTCCAACTAATAAAAATATTTATGATAATAACAATTAAATACTTACTCCCAAATTAGCCATATGTTCTCTAACTTCTTCAGCAAGCATAAATAGATAGTTGACGACATGTTCTGGTTTACCAGTGAATTTCTTTCTTAAAACGGGATCTTGAGTAGCAATTCCAACGGGACACGTATTAAGATGGCACTTCCTCATCATTGTACAACCCATTACGATCAACGGTGCAGTACTAAAGCCTATTTCGTCTGCGCCCAATATGGCAGCGACCACTACATCAAACCCTGCAGAAAGAAGAATGTATTTTTATTTTACATAGTCTACCATAAAGTGGCAGTACGACATATGAATATCTAGACATAATCATCATAGAAAACGGGAAAATGGACGCAGAATTAACAAACAGAGCCAATAAATCAACAAGAATATACTATACAACAAATAAAATTATCCTAGATAACAAACAGAAAGATATTGTAACAAAAAAAGAATACATAATGTAATAACAATTCCTACAATAATATATGCAACAGAAATTGGGTAATTCATAGAAACCAATTGAAAAGATGCATATAAGAAAAATAAAAGGAAAACGAAATGTAACAGAAACGAGCACATAACGAAAATGACGAGATAACCATAATTAGTGAAACAAAAAAGACACAATTGAATTGGTATGGACATATAACGAGAATGAGCCAATAAAGAATGGCTAAGAAAATAATGGAGGTAGATAAACCAAGAAAATCCAAGAAGACAATTGATGGACCAGATAGAGGAAATAGGACGAAATAACAGGAAAACCCTGCAGGATGTGAAAGTACTTGCCAGAAACAGAAAGACATAGAAAAATGGGTGGAAGAGGACACGGAAGGCCTATCCGACGACTGAAAAGGCATAAGAATAAGCCAAGAAGAAGGTTTTCAAAATTTCTGATTTTATTCCATGTGCAGAACTATATTTCTCTGTTTGAAGTAAGATTTAGGCAAGATATTTCACAGTTAATAATAGTTTATTCATTTGCTTTGTTTCAACCAGTTCTCAAGATAATAATAATATAGTTTATTTAAAGAATATAATAACAATTATAAGTTTACAGGACCTAGATATCGACTAAATAAACTATGTTTAGAGGCCATTAAAACCAGAGCAAGTTGAGTAAGCATACTTATTTGATAAATTTAAGACAATTGTATCTAAAATATCTTATGCATATGTCGATTTGTGTATTAGATATTAATGTATCTTTGATTGGGTGACTATACCAGCAGATTTGTGGTGATCAATTTAGTTCAGATGTTTATAGAGTGGAGAGAAACGAGAATGGTATCTTAATATGGGATATAAAAGTTATAAAGTTGATTTGTTGATTTTAATAGTGTATATAGAATTTAATTATTGTAATTCATTGATCTTATAATTAATATCATATTATTCGTAGTGCTGAGTAAGCATGAACCCGTTATCGATGATTATAATACTGCTTATGGACAAAAATAAAGAGTTGAAAATCAGACATCGAACGATATAGACTTTTTAATTATTTCACCCTACACCCCAACTTATTACATTATTGGGTATTAACAAAAAATTAAAAGAGAAAATTTAAATGATTGTGGTGCAGTAATAACCAGATGTTTTCACTGAAAGCTTTGGCGATGGCTGATTTTAAATTCTATTACACATATTTAAATGGCACGTTATGCTACAATGAACTTCTTGAACACAATAATTTCTCCAAATTTTTTTTCGTATTTATACTATGGAGAGTTTAGAAAGAACTCACTATTTGATTTAAGTTTTCAACATGAACCTAAATTCATAAAATAATAATTTATGTAAGGTATCGTCGAGTGTACAAGAGGCAGATCAGGTTTTATATGATCTTGAATATAATCAAAAATCGACAATTTACGGTGTGCTTTCTACTGGAATTTAGTGTCCAAATGTAGCAATGTTTACAATCTATCCAGTGTACACAGCATTACAATTTTAAAATATATCATATGAATCATCATACAACATTATACTCGATAGTCGAAATTGTGTAAAGTGAGTCAGAGCTATCTAATCAACACTTTGGTTAAAGCGCAGTTGCCATATGTATTCTAGAGAGAAATGCTGTATTTTATAAATACACTTCAAATCCATTGTGTCAATATTTCAGGTACAAAAGATGCAATGTAATTAAGTCAATACCAATTTAATATATTTATTTCAAATTTCAAGCAGACTAATAATAATTAGTTTACTTGAAATGTGAAATAAAGTGTTTATGTATATTTCTTGAACGCAAAGTTTGTTGTGAAAAACTCGCCGATTTGACAATGTTGGAGAGTCGCTTCAATGTTCCGGCTTTGAGAACGAGATAGATAGATCGAGCTACGCGAATGAGACAGTGATAGTAAACAGTTATGTGAGGTGTTTATTCTCTTCATGAGCGTAACATCAGTATTTGTGTTGTGGTTTTGTGTGATAAATCGGTTATTATTGGTATTTATTGTAATATTTATATCGGTATATTTAGTGACAATAATGGCGGAGTGTAGCGGTGTTGGCGATAAAAAACGGCGTCGTAACAATTTAATTCGGGAAGAAAAAGTCCTCATATTAAATGTGTACGAAGGACTGCGTGCCATGGACAAACAGTTGGGTGTTAGTGACGCTGTGATTAAGTGCAGTTATTTAACTAAAGTTTCTGAGAGTACTATATACAATATTCTAAAGAAATCGCGGGACGGATCTTTGACAAGAGAACGAGGTGAAAACTGTAAACCGGAAAGTAGGGGAAGAAAGAAAATTGTTTTGGACGACCAAACACGGAATGCTATACGTAGGGAAATACATTCTTTTTATTTTAGGAATGAAATCCCCTCGGTAGCTAAATTGAGCAAGGTAATAGAAGCTGATGATACTTTACCAAACATCAGTGATAAAGTTTTGAGACGAACTTTAAAATTAATGAATTTTCGTTACCAAACAAGAAGTAGAAACAGTGCCTTAATTGAACGAAATGACATTGTGGAATGGAGGAGAAATTATTTAAAACAGATACGACAGTTTCGTAACGAAGGACGGCACATATATTATCTTGACGAAACATGGTTAAATGAAGGCCACACTGTGTCAAAAGTGTGGCAAGACATGAATATACGAAGCAATCGACAAGCCTTTATGGAGGGTTTCTCTTCCGGTTTAAAAGCTCCCTCTGGGAAAGGACGTCGACTGATTATCACTCACATTGGCAGCGAGGAAGGATTTGTAGAAGGTGGATTACTAAGTTTTCAGTCCAAAAAAACTGTCGATTACCATGAAGAGATGGATGGTAACCGGTTTGAAACATGGTTTAGATCAATTTTAACAAAGGTAACTGCTGGTTCAGTGATAGTTATGGATAATGCTTCATACCACTCTCGTCGACTGGAGCAAATACCTACTTCAGCTAGCTGCAAGAGGGTTATAATTGATTGGTTAGAGAGTAAAAGCATTCCGCACAACGAGGCAATGCTAAAAGTTGAATTATTATCTCTCGTACGGAAACATAAAAGCAGTTATATTAAGTACGTTGTCGATGAAATGGCGAAAGATTTCAACGTCTCAGTTGAGACTTCCTACCACTGTGAGTTAAACCCCATCGAGCTGGTTTGGGCCCAAGTGAAAAATTATGTTGCGAGAAAAAACAGTACATTCAAAATGGCTGACGTTGAGAAACTGTTTGACGAGGCGCTGCATACCGTTACTGCTGAGAGTTGGCGTAAATGTATTCAACACGTATTAAAAGAAGAAATAAAGTTTTGGGATTTAGACATACGTGTAGAAGTAATGACGGAACCACTCATTATCGATATAGGAGGAGAAAGCGATGATTCTGAGGAGTCGTCAGGGAGTGATACCGCTTCCAGTTAGTCAGACATTTTACAAGTGACCTCGCAACATACCTATACTTATTGGTAATTTATTTTGGTCTTGACAAACAACTTTTTTTTAGTTTTAGTAGTAGTAAGTTGGAATTGACTTTTAAACATTTTTTTATTTTGTTTTAACTTACTTATGAACAACTTGTGATAAGTTATTATTTCAAATGTTAAAAATTGAAATTCCAGATATTTCAGTATTCGCACCCTTAAACTATGATACGCTCATGGAGTTCACTTTAAATCGGTAGATAACCGATGACGTCACTTTACAGAATTTCGACTATCGACTTTTTTATATACATCTTATTATAGCTCATCCTTAAAAATGTGTATTATTCTTGGTAACACCCTGTATATACATAATGATACCTACCATAATAATTTCGTATTTCTGTTCTCTCAAATTTAAACGCCAGAGCGTACAAGAACATTTTCTATTTATTTTTTATTTAGGACTATTAAGAACCCTTCAAAAATGATGCGCTCATGAAGTTCGCTTCTGCAACTGATTTTATGGACAGTAAGAGCGATGAGTCACTTTACAGAATTTCGACTATCGAGTATAGTTGGAACAATTTATTCCTAGCAAAAAATGTAATTACCAAAAACCTTCACAGTAAAAACAAAATCAGTGAACAGGTCCGGAAAGTGAAGACATACCGAAGGTGTCATGTGACGGATGTGAGAGAATTGTTCAT
Source organism: Galeruca laticollis (assembly GCA_963921935.1). Classification (NCBI taxonomy): domain Eukaryota; kingdom Metazoa; phylum Arthropoda; class Insecta; order Coleoptera; family Chrysomelidae; genus Galeruca; species Galeruca laticollis. The sequence goes on from OY998176.1 coordinate 211,511,155, forward strand.
AGAGAACAGAAATGTTCTGGTCTCAATGCATCAGAATTAAAGGTGAGGTATTTGAGAGGAGGCAGAAATTTGAAATTTTACTATGCCGATTGCCAGATGGGTATAAAATTAATACCTAAGCTTCTCGTTTCTATTGATAATATGTGGGCAGAGATCAATGAATTAAAGAAGATTCATCTCCAACTTCATGGTCCGAAGAGAGCATCATTGATGAGATAAGTAAAAGGGAAAAAGAGAAAAACAATGTCATGGTGTATAATCTACCTGATAATGAAAGCTCACAGGATGCTGACCTCAAAGAAGTGAAAACAATTGTTAGAGAAATAATTAATGAAGACTTGAGAGTAATTGGAACAAGAAGAATTGGGAAAAATAATAAAAATGGATCACCCCCCCTGAAAGTTGTATTCTCTAAACCCGAGGATGCTATGAAGATCATCAAGAACAAAAGGAGTCTAAATAAAGAAAAATGTATTTATAAGAGCGCATTTAACTCAGCGTCAAGTTGCTCACTTGAAAATAGTTCAAGAGAAGGTGCAAGAAAGAAGAAATAATGGAGAAGATGTATTCATCCAATACATTGGTGGTACTCCTCGAGTAACAAAAAACTTAAAAGTAAATAATCTTCTCATTGATGATGATAAAATTAATCTTTATTATCAAAATGTTGGTGGTCTCAGAACTAAATTTAGTGAATTGGAACATTCGATTTTAGGGTCAAATTATGATATTATTATGTTATAATATTTTCAGATTTGATAAGGATAAAACAAACACTGACAAGAAATGAGGAGGAGGTATTTTCATTGCCATAAAGTTTGAGATAAATGCTAAAAAAGTTGTAATTCAAAGGAATATAGTCGAGCAGATTTTTGTCATTCTTTATATAAAAAACCATAAAATGATAATTGGGGGAGTCTATATACCACCATCATCAACTGTTGAGATCTATGACCAACATACTTAGGATGTTGATCATGTTTTGATAATAACAAGGACGGGGAATTTGTTCTGTTTGGGGATTATAATTTGCCTGAGGCTGTTTAGTTTAATGATGATTTTGGTTTAAATGTAAACTGTCCAGCAAACTCGCCTGCGATCACATTACAAAATTCTTTTGGTTATTATGGTCTTTGGATGGATTTTTTCATCAATGAAAGATATTTGTATCTCAGAACCATTGGATTTACTGTTACCAAACAGTGTACATCACACAGCAATTATCTGCCACTTAGAATTCAATAAATAGCATCAACTTGAATATGAAGAATTGTATTATGATTTTGAAAATGCAAATTATTTTGAAATTAACAACTTTTTGGCCAGTGTCAATTGGAATAATATGCTGGAGGGAAATTTAGAATTGGATCAGGTTCTTCAGATGTTTTACAAAATAGTTTACTCTGCAATTGATATGTTTGTACCAGTAAAAAATTCAGAACCTAAATTTTCCCGTATAGTGTAGCACTCAACTAACGAAAGTAATAATTGAAAAAAAGAGAGCACATAAAAGATTTAAAGTCACTGGAGACATAGATCATCATCAACAATTTAATAATCTCAGAACAAGATGTTAACAGCTTCAGGTCCATCATCAAAATTATATTGAAAAAATTTAAAGAAATATTGCTCATGACCCTCACTGTGTTTGGAATTATATACACATTAAAAGAAAATTATATAACTTACCCTCCAGCATGTTTTTCGAAGAGGTAACAAAGTAGTAATAAAAATGAAATTGTGAATCTTTTTTCCAACTATTTTTCCACAACTTACACTGATAAAAATGTTACCCAAACTCCGGAGTATGTAAAAAGAGTGTTTTAATGTTTGCAATTACAATATTGAAATAACAGAAATAATTGATCAATTGTTGTTAGCCCCAGAAAAACTTTCTTCTGGCCCTGAAGGAATTCCTCTACATTTCATGAAAAAATGTGTATTGACGCTGGCAAAGCCCCTTCAAACAATTTTCAATATCTCCCTATCATCGGGAACATTTACTAAGTTTTGGAAACAAAGTTTTCTCACTCCAATCCACAAATCTGGATGACAAAGAATTATTGTCCTGTGTGTAAGCAATCTCAAAACCCCAAATTACTCGACTGTCTGATTACTAAGAAACTTATTCATGACACCAGGAAGATAATTAATGAAAACCAACACGGCTTCACCTCAGGAAGATCCACCAACACAAATTTGCTTACTTATCAACATTTTCTTTTGAACAGCTGAGAGGAAAGGCACCATGTTGACTCTATCTATACTGACTTTTCAAAAACGTTTGATAGAGTCAATCATGACCTTCTAATTACAAAACTATCTGCGTTGGGCATTGACAGTACCTTTTTGATCGGATCTTATTTGAGAGGTAGGACTCAATGTGTCAAATACGCTGGTTCTGTGTCATCAGAAATCTCGGAAATATCTGGGGTTCCCCAAGGATCCCATATGGGTTCACTACTTTTTTTGTTAATGATATATCAGAAGTAATACAACACAGCTGCCACTTGATGTTTGCTGATGACTTCAAACTCCATAGGATCATTGACAATGTCCGAGATGCTGAACTGTTGCAAATGGATTTGAGCAGTTTGTCCCGTTGGTGCGATATAAATATATTTAATCTTAATTTAAATAAATGTTATCAAATCACATTTTTGAGAATTATGAATTCAATTCAATACTCATACCAAGTGAAAAATGTTAATTTGTCAGTAGCTGATAGTGTTCGATATCTTGACATATTATTTGATTCCAAAGTTGCTCTCTCATATCAATAGAATTGAGAAAGTCCAAAATAAATTAGGTCATGTGCATTCCAATTGAACACTTTAAATCCCTGAAGAACAAGAATTTCAGAACTGTTCATGGTTCCTCATCACAGTACGAACTATGGCCGAAATGATTCAATTACAAGGGTAAACATTTTTTAAAGAAATATTTATTCGACGTGTCCACATATTTATTCAAAAATCAAATGAGGCACATTAATTTGTTGTAATTTAGTTTTAGTTGATTATGATTGTATTTGTTGTTGATAAGGTTAAACATTGCCTTTTAAATATTTATGTTTTTTGTAAATTGGCATGTCCGTATATAAATAAATAAATTATACATACCAGTTCTTATATTTCCATCAGCTTGCAGAACGATTCGAGATCTCAAGTTATTTAAAACTAAAACTTGATGAGTTTCAGCTATTCCCAATTCCCACGGTAATCCAGCACTTTTGATCCCCGTCCAAGAACTAGCACCAGTTCCTCCATCGTGTCCAGATACGACGATGTGTTCCGCTTTACCTTTAGCCACGCCAGAAGCTACAACTCCGACTCCTACTTCCGATACGAGTTTAACCGAGATACGAGCCAACGGATTGGCGCATTTCAAATCGTAAATTAATTCAGCTAAATCTTCAATAGAGTAGATATCGTGATGAGGTGGTGGGGAAATAAGACCTACTCCAGGTACTGAATGTCTTGTCTTGGCTATAGCAGCAGACACTTTATAGCTGAAAATAACAATAATATGAGGAGCTTAGAGCAAAAGAGGCCCAAGACCAACATATTTTTTTGAAGATTAATCACGTCATTATTAGTTTTCAATTTATCTGAATTCAGGTAACTTCAGGATATTATACATAGTTTTTGGATTAATTTTTTTTGAAAAATAAGATTTTGAGTGTAGCTTGAGTTACTTTTACATATTTTCAGGTAAATAATTAAACATTTTTCAACAAAACTCAACTAGACTCTCTTTATTCATTTTCTTCCTTGCTCAATTTTGAAAAATTGTGACTTGTGTCACTTTTCTTCTAAATGCCTCATATATTATCAGCTATTGGAAACCTTATGTGTCTGTATACTTACCCAGGAAGTTCACCACCTTCACCAGGTTTAGCACCTTGTGCCATTTTAATCTGTAAATCATCAGCATGTGCTAAATACGAAGAAGTCACTCCAAACCGACCAGAGGCAACTTGTTTGATGGATGAACGTTTTTCTTCATCTAAGTATCTTTCCGGATCTTCACCACCTTCACCAGTGTTACTTTTACCTGAAAAAATTAACAGTTATTGATGAAAGGTGATAATGATTCTAGTCGGAAGGCAAACTGATCTTACTACATGTATCTACAAGGAAGAATTGAGTATTATAAATAGAAATATTTTATAGAGGCTGATTTAAAATTCATGTGTTTTGAGCAACGTTGTTAAACTTTGAAAGTAGTATGTATGGGGATTGAAGAAATGTAAAACAATGAGATGTTGATAATTAAAATCAGAAAAATATGTTGCTGTTAAATCTAGATAGTATAATTAAGAATTAATCCACCCATTGAGCAGTGAAAACAGGTTATTATAAATTAATTGAAGCTCTGAATTGCATAGGAATAAATATTCAAGATACATTTTAAGAATGAATATTAAAACTCACCTCCCACTTTATTCATAGCCATAGCAAGGGTCTGATGTGATTCCAAACTGATTGAACCGAAGCTCATAGCTCCCGTGGCGAACCTTTTAACAATCTCCGAAGCAGGTTCTATTTCATCTAAAGGTAGAGGTTGATCGAGTCTTCGCAAGTCGAGTCTACCACGCAACATGCAGTTTCTAACCGATTCCATAGTAGATTCCTTGAATCGTTCGTACGCAGTTTTGTTTTTATTTACTGCTGCTTCCTAAAGCGCAAACAAAAAATAATACGAAAAATTATTGTTCAATTTTTATTAAGGCTGTATCTATGATTTGTGAAAGTAGTGATTATTTATATTATTAAATGTTTTTATTAATTATTCAGTTTCGTATCGTGTATAGTGAATATACTAAGTTACCGTGTTCAACTCCTGAAGAAGCTGTCTACAATGGATGATGAAACGTCGAACTCAACACTCACAGCGACACAATTCCAATCCGGAAGTAGTGTTTCTGACATTGACTCTAATGATGGAAGCCTACGTTCTTATCTGTTATATTTTAATTTATAGATAAAGTTTTACCTGTAAAGAGGCAATACTGGCAGGTTCGTTCAAATGCTTCTCTCCTCCGGCTCTCCAATGATAATTTCCAGCATCTCTCATGATCAAACTGTCGGGGCTGACTTCGAAAGCGTTCTGATGTCTTTCAAAAGTTTCTGTTGCTAACAAATCCAAATTTACTCCGCCCAATCTCGATGGTGTTCCTTTGAAAGCCTTATCAATGACATCTTCAGCTAAACCTACTGCTTCGAATATTTGAGCAGCTTTGTAAGATTGCAATGTGGAAATGCCCATTTTTGCCATAACTTTACTGATACCTGCAGATAATAAAACAATCAATACTCAAACTTCCAATGTTTTACAAAGTCTTGAAAAGGCATTTAAATGAGCTATAGCAAATGTTGTTGACTTCAGAGTTATGGTAAAAATTAAACGAATTGTTGTCGTAAACTTAGAATTGAACATGAACCTTTTGCAATTTACTTTCTTTGAATACTTTTAACATGTTTCACAAGATATACCAAATTAAGATTAGAAGTTTTGAAAAAAATCTATCTATTTTTTTAAAATAATTTTAAGATAGGGAAAACCTCTATTTCTTCTTGCACTGTGTATTTTTGATTCTTTTGGAATCAGTGTGTTGAAAGTAACAACACAATGAAAAATTTATTAAAAAGTGAGTGTAAGTGATCTACTCATTTTTATTACGAAACCTACACCCTTAATTAACAAGTACTCAAATGATTGGGTTAATATAGAAACAGTAGAAGAATAAAACAAACCAAAAAACTGCCGATTCAGAAACCACACAAAAAACGCTAGCTCTTCTTGCACTGAATATTTTTTTATTTACCATTTCTTATTTATTAATCAAGTTAATTAATTAAATAGATCTTACCAGTGGACATCGCTTGTGCATAGTTTTGGAAAATAGCTTCATCTGTAAGATTTGTATCCAATACTCCTTGGTCTCGAAGACTCGAAGCCAGTTCAAGTGCCAAGTATGGACAAATTGCATCTGCACCATATCCAAGAAGTACACAGATATGATGAACTTCCCGAGCTTCCGCTGTTTCAACTACCAAAGCTACTTTCATCCTAGATCGAGATTCAATCAAGTAATGATGAGTAGCACCTGAAAATTAGATCAGACTAAAAAAATAGTAGCTGAAGCACCAAAGTAAATGCATAAAGAAGTGTGTGTATAGGAAAAAACATCAGAGTGCATGTTTTGATGATATAAATGAAAGAATTCATTATGTAAAATACTTACTAACTAATGTTACTAATTGATTTATTAACATTGTTATACACACAATATTAATATACAATTAATTAATTAAGTGTGATCTTTTAACTTACCCAAAGCTAGCAAACTACTTATAGGTACTCTATCTGGTCCTCCTAATCTGTCAGATAAAACGATAATTTGATGTTTAGCAGACATTTCATTAGCTTCCTGACATACACTCTGTAATTTCTTCAGAAAGCCTTGTGGTCCTTCTTCAACGGGGAATGTAATGTCGATGACATGAGCGCTCCAATTCCGGTGCGTCGTTTGCTTAAGAATGTCTAAGTCAGCAATTGAAATGACAGGATTCTTTAACCATAATCTGTGAACCTAAAATGATAAAAAATACTAAAAATAGTTATACATGATTAAATATTATTGGACATAACTAGAATATATTTCAAAAGAGCTTTAAAACAATTGAAGTAGATAAGGAATAGAAACACAAATATTTCATTAAATTCGCGAAATAACCCTTTTTCCAATACAATTTAAAACAATCAAGTTTAGATATAAAAAATATTTAGGATAAATTAAACTATATTGACTGTAGTTTATACTGGTGGTGGGATCAATTTCAAATTACTGACAAAAAATTGAATTTGTATTTTGACTAACTCTTTATTAGATTTAACGAAATCAATGATTTTTATAAATTCTGATAATAATTAAAAACCCATGGCAACAGTAGATCAATGCTCTTGTAGACCTTTTGAATGACACAGGGCGTTGAACTTGTTACGACTTTAATTAACAATTTGTTACAACTTTTTAAATACAGAATTTTTAATAAAAATACCTTTGCACGTCATTAATGACGTTAGAATTACGTCATGATATTATCAACTAATTAAAATGTCCTTAACTAAGCTAATAATCCGAAAATGTCACGAATATTCAAGAGTAGCTATCATAAAAGTATTATTATTATTATTACATTTTAGCAAGGGCAGAGAGACAAGTTCCTATTATCACCAAAAAAAACAATTCAAAAGAAACATCTTTTATCAATTACAGAAATGTAATATTGGTGATTGCTCCGTGAAAAAAGTGTCAAAAAAGTGGTAAAAACACGTCAGAAATTTGTGAAAAATTGACAATATCATTACTCTGCATATTCTGTTAATATGGTGATGTTAAAATTGTAACAAGTGCAACTGAATCGTTGAAATCGATGCATCAATAATTCTTATCATAGAAGGTATTTATTTCTTATTATAATTACAAAAAATTAGTAAACTGATAAGCTAATTACCATAGAAAACAAATTATAGACCACATATTAGGAGATTTCTTATCAAACAAAACTGGCCACTAAAAACAAATAATAAATACAGTTACCAGTGGCGCGACGATAAATTCATTTTATAAGTTTTGTTGAAATCTATAAAATGGACAAAAAGCAATTTAAATGTTGCAAAAACAAGGATATGAATTACTATTGCTGCAAAACATGTTGTGGAATATTTCATGATAGCTGTTTTCTAAGAAGAAGAAATACAACAGTTGTAGATGGTCATGTAATGTTTTGTTGAAATCTATAAAATGGACAAAAAGCAATTTAAATGTTGCAAAAACAAGGATATGAATTACTATTGCTGCAAAACATGTTGTGGAATATTTCATGATAGCTGTTTTCTAAGAAGAAGAAATACAACAGTTGTAGATGGTCATGTAATGTTTTGTTCTAAGGACTGTCAAGATAGTAATGTAGTCAAAAATGATGAAACGACAAAACTCTACGAAGAATTAGCAAAAATGCAATCAGACAAGACAGAACTAGGGCAGTATATGGAGGATATGAAAATGAACATGGAAGATGAAATTGAAACATTAAAAATGAGACTTTGACTCAAGAGAATTATGAAAGAGAAATTACCTTAAGAAACAAAAAAGAAACTCAATGGTGTTTGAAGAAGAGGTTTATGAAAGGGAACAATGTATAGAAATGCAATTAAACAAACACAGAGAAGATTTAAATATTTGTAATAAATTAAATGAAAAACTAAGATCAGAGCTTAAAGAAGGTTTGTTACAACTAGAGGACTTACAAACTAAAATTAAAGTACTTGAGAGTATAAATGTAGATATGTTAAGTACGATTAAAACATTAACTATGGACAATGACGCCTATGCATCAGTAGTTGAACTAAAGAATAAATTATGCATTCATTCTAATGAACCACAAACAACTTTAGAGCAAATCGAAAATGAAAATATAGTTAATAAGCAAAATGAAAGAACAATGAATGGAAATGACACACAGAAAAGAAAACACAATGATGGCAAAATTAGTAAAAGAAATGAAAAGAAATGTTTAACACAAAGAGAAGATATAGAAAAAGGACTGATTTCACAGAAGGTGCAGAAAACAAAGGACAGGGATGGTGAAGTTATTTTCTCACAAGTGATGACAGCATCAAACAAACTGTGAAAGGGGAAGAAAAGTGCCAATATGTGAAAAGCAAATTATTAATCTTATGTGATCAAAATGGCAGTGATCTGGGAAGTAAGCTGAATTTTCGAATGATTGGGACTGAGGTTCAAACTATTATCAAGCCAAATGCCTTATATAATAGCGTTATTGATGATGTTTTGAATTTAGGTAAAAATTTTACTTTGAATGATCATGTTATAATTATAGCAGGTTTCAATGATATGGTTAAAGGCAAATATCCACTGTTTAAAAATATCAATGAAAAAATTAAAAGGTGTACGCATACAAATATTATTCTCACATCAGTGCCTTACATTGTAAATCAAAATGAAGTCAATCAATTTATATATGAATTCAACAAAGAATTATATGAGTACACTATTAAAATTAATCAATTTGCAGAGGGTGAAATATCTTTTTTAGATCTTAACAGCCATAAAGGGATTAACTTGAAAAAATATGAAATAGCTCAAAATATTGTCAACTTAAACTTAAACAATTCCGGAAAAACCTAATTTTTATACAAACTGCAGAAAATACAGTTACTAATTTTTTAGAAACACCTCAAGTAATCACAATGATAGACTGATAAAAAAGCTATATGTCCCAAGTTAACTTTTGTGCATCAGAATATACAATGTATTAGTAATAATATTTTGACGCTGAATGATAGATTTGATGATGGATTTTGTTGTGATGTTTTAATGATTTCTGAACATTGGCAAATAAAGAATGCCATTGAAACATACAAACTAACCCAGTTTACGTTAGTCGCGGACATGTGTCGGACTGTAACAACACATGGTGGAGTAGCCATATATAAAAACGACAATTTTTCTGGAAGAGTGAATGAATATTGTATCAAAAAGTTTTCTAAGGAAAACATTTTAGAATATTGTGGTATACAACTACCTCAATATAAAACTATTTGTTTAGTTATCTACAGACCCTCTGGAGGAAATTTTAATGATTTTATGTTAGTTTTCAACGAAATTTTAATCCATGTATGCACAGAAAACAACTGGAATATAATTGTTGGAGGAGATTTCAATGTAAATTTTAGGAAACCTACTACTCAACTTTCTTTGTTGGAAGACTTATTGTATAGTTTTAATTTTGAAATATGCGTGAGAACTCCAACTAGAGTTACAAAAGACTCTGCAACTTGCATTGATAATGTATTTATTAGAACAGCAAATCAGTATAGTGTAAAAGTAGTTGACTTTTGTTTATCTGATCACTATGCTCAATTTATTGATTTCCACACTGGTAATTCAGCTCAAAAAAGCTGTAAACCACCTGTTAAATTTTTCAGACGGTCATATTCTGAAGACAACATGGAACAGTTTCATGATTTGCTGGGGGCTGAAGATTGGATTACTGTTGTTGGTCAGATCTGTCCCAATTTAGCTTATGATCAATTTGCAGAGATTGTTTTATCTTGTTTTGAAACTGCCTTTCCAAAAAAGCTAGTTACACGAGGACCGAAAACTAAATACAAGAAGTCTAATGGCTTTACGTTGAATGCTGATTTGTTGGAATTAAGAAATAATGTGGCATTATATACTACTCTTGCTAAGCACGATAGACGATATATTGAAATTAGTAAAGTGTTAAATAATACATATAGGCTTAGGTTGGAACATGCCTCTAAACAATTCTATGATAATCGAATTTTAAACTCGGAAAATAAGACTAAAGAAACCTGAGAAATAATTAGGGAATTGCAAAAAATTAACAAATCAATTAGCAAACTCAAATTATATGATCAGGGTAACCAAATAAGTGATTCTGTTTTAGCAAATAAATTTAATATTCATTTTACTAAATCCCCTATTGATAGTTTAGTTTGTCAATGAAAATATCTCTTCTAATATTAAAACCTTCTATATGGCTCCTGTTTCAGAGGAGGAGGTTTTAGAATTAATACTATCTTTAAAAAATACTATTGCAGTTGGTACTGATGGATTAAATAATAAATTAATTAAAAAATGTGCCGTTCTATTGACAAAACCATTGAGTTTCTTATTGAATTTGTCAACTGAGAGGGGAATCTTCCCTGAATCTTTAAAACTGGCTAGAGTAGTTCCCATTTACAAAAAAGGAGATCCTAATGATATTAATAACTATAGACCAATTAGTATCTTGTCTACTATCTCCAAAGTATATGAATTTAATATTAAAAATCAGTTATGCATTTTTTTTGCTAAATTTAAGCTATTATCACCCTCACAGCATGGTTATACTTCAAAAAAAGGTACAGAGACTGCATTGATAGAGTTCCATAATAGAATCGTTAGATCTCTTGATATTAAAAAGCGTTTAATGGGTTTATTTATTGATTTTTCAAGCGCTATTGACTGTGTGGACCACAAACTTTTACTGCTTAAACTGTCTAAATATGGGGTAGGAGGTATACCACTCAATTTGTTGGAGTCATACTTATCAAATACAAAACAAATTGTTCAAGTGAATAATACTCTTGGTTTGGAACTAGAGGTCTCACAAGGTGTTCCCCAGGGATCGATTTTGGGTCCATTTTTGTTAATGACTTACTCACTACATTAAATGCTGTCTCTGGAATATATCCAACTTGTTATGCTGACGACATTAATATTATAATTATTGAAGACAATGAGGATGCTCTAAAAATATTAACAGAGAGAACATATGATCAAGTTGTGATGTGGTCAGAGAGGAATAACATAAAATTAAACAAAACTAAAACAAATACGGTGCTGTTTAATAATCATGGACAATTTAGACAGAACCAATTGTTTAAAAACACTGGATTTCCTATTACATCTAAGGAAAATATTAAATTATTGGGTGTCACTATCGACTATGGCATAACCTGGCATTCGCATATTGACAACTTGTGTAACAAATTAAGGAAAAGCTGCTATAGCCTTAGATTTCTTGCCAGTCATTGTAGTAAAAATACACTCTTGACAGTGTATCATGCTAATTTTCACTCCCATCTAAAATATGGCATACAAATTTGGGGGACCTGTTCTACCAGGCAAAGGGTATTTAGGGTATTTGTTCTTCAAAAGTATGCTATAAGAATTATTGCAAAACTCAGAATAAGAGATTCTTGTAGAAAGTTTTTTAAAAAATACAAAATATTGACCCTGGCTGGTGTATATATATTGGAAGCATGTACTTCCATTCATAGGAATAGATCGATTTATGTGGCCGAGCTTGCTTCTCATCACTATAAAAGAAGTAAAAGTCAATTATTTAGAGTATCTGGGATGTAAATTTTATAATATCCTCCCAGAGGATATAAAAAACAGTAATTTCTACAATTTTAAAAATAAACTAAAGCAGTTTTTACTAGGAAAAAACTACTACACCATAGAGGAGTTTTTTAATTGATAAATTGTCTTTCCGTTGTTACCTGCTATGAATCTGCCAAAAATTGTTTTGTTTTTGTGGAACTGTTTTCATTATTTTTAAGGGTTGTCTGTGGTCTATGATGTAAACAATTATATATGTGTATGTGAATATATATGTATGTGTGTGTTTTGTTTTCTTTAGTTAAGTCATTTTATTATACTTTGTGACATGTTTTACTATATTTTTTTGTACAATATTTTTTATGTGAAATAAATTACTTTCTTTCTTTCATCAGTATGTTATCCTACATAAATTAACAAGTGCACACAAAAAAAGACATACCAAACAATACGAAAATAATAAAAGATACTCAGTTTAAGATCATCAACAATATCAACATCCAAATTATTCCAAGTGTCAAATATTATATTTCATAAAAAAGTTTGTCTCTGCCTAACAACCAAGTTTTCTTTTTTAAGTTTGAACTGATGACCTCTAAGGCGACTATCCCGATTTGGGGACATGGCGAAGTTCGATGGAAGTTAAGTTGGCCATAGAGAGCCTTTCTGTATAGGACCAAAAGGAATCCGTGTAGCTTTTCTTTCAATGTATTCCAATAGGGTTTTGTTTCTAGCAAGGTCCGGATACCATACTGGCCCAGAGAATTCAAGAATTTTTTTTATATTTTGAAAGTATAACAGCAATCAGTGTTTACTGTCTTTTCGAAGAAACGGCGAGTTGCTCCCAACTGTTAAATAAAACCCTTCAAATTGATGGACTGTATATGTTTATTCTCTAACATCAACAATGCGACTGACTTAAAACTAGAACTGGCTCAGACGGCGCGATATCTGCTCACAGACAGGGCCGTCCTCAGTATTAATTAAAAAATTAAACAAAATTGCAGCGAACATGCCGCCCCTCCTTGAAAGCATCGTCTTTCAAAATATACAGGTAAAATTAGAATATGGTTACAAAGAATATCAAACATGAAGTTTACACAACAAAATAAAATCAGCTCATTCAAAAACAGTCCCAACAGGCAATAATTTAAATCTTTTCGAGGGCGATGATGAATTATCAACACATAACGCGCACAATTTTGCTACCGCACGTTTTAGAAAATGCCCATTGCTCATTTTGAGCGTCAATACGCGCACAACACCATCCTTTCCAGGGCGAACCTCCATTATTCTTGCCAGAGGCCATTTTAGCGGTGGTGTTCCGTTTTCTTGCAAAATTATCATTTGCCCGGGTTTAATTAGTTCCGCAGAAGAATGCCACTTTTTTCTCTCTTGCAAATTGGACAAATAATTTTTGGACCATTGACTCCAGAAATGTTGCATCATTTGCGTTATCAAATGAAACCTTAGAATGCGTCCTGGATTCAAACGCTTAATGTTTTCTTGCGGGAAGGCCACCAAAGGACAACCAATCAAAAAATGTCCCGGAGTGAGAACGTTAAAATCGGTGGGATCCTCAGAAAGGGAAGTTAAAGGTCGGGAATTTAAGCAGGCTTCAGTCTGCGCTATTACCGTATTCAGTTCATCATAGGTCAAATTAATCTCCCCAACAACCCTCTTTAAGTGATGCTTAGCCGATTTTACAGCTGCCTCCTACAAGCCACCGAAATGTGGAAAATGAGCTGGTATAAAATGCCAATTAACAGAAAACTCTGAAAATGATTTAGCAAAAGTACATTGATTTTCATTATTTCGCAAAAAAAGTGAATAAATCTTGTAGGTGATGTTTACTTCCTACAAAATTATTGCCGTTATCCGAATATATGTTCCGTGGTAAACCTCTTCTAGATATAAATATTTTAAAGCAATTCAAAAATGCCTCTGTAGTCAAATCATTGGCCAACTCTAAATGACAAGCCTTTGTTACCAAACAAACAAAGACACATAAATATCCTTTAATAAGTTTTTGTCCTCTAACCTTATGGGCTTTTATAAGAAATGAACCAGCATAGTCAACACCGCATCGTTCAAAAGGCTTACTAGGAGTTATACAGACTGACGGTAAGTTTCCCATTATGTGTTTAAAAGGTAGCGGCTTTGCCCGAAAACATGTTACACATCTATGCAATATATCCCTAACTACACTTCTACCCGATAGCGGCCAATATGTCAGCCTTACAATGCTTAATAGCGTTTGCGCGCCCGCGTGCATATTTCGATAATGTTCCTTCCTCCTACCCTTATTACGCCAGACTCGTCCAAAAATGGATGTAATGAAATGATCTTACTAGTATTTAAAACCCTCTTTGATTTTTTCAGCGTTTGCAAATCCTTAGGAAAAGCTTGGCTTTGTGACAAGATAATTAACCGTTTCAACGCGTTTGCCTGTTCATTAGGTGAAAGACACCCAAAATCTTTTGTTCCGCTTTTAATTTACAATTAATATAAAACCTGTATATCCAGCTTACTACGTTTTTCAAGCGTTTGAGACTCGAGTATTTTTCAAATATATCTTGTGACACCGTCGCCGAAAATACCAATTTCTGTTTTCTAACTTCCGGTAACTCCTTTATCATAATACCTGATTCTGTCCTGGGCCACAGTTCTTCAGACATACGTAAAAAACTAGGACCCGCCCACCAGTCCTTGAATTTTTCCGGTTCTATTCCCCGGGATTAGATTCAGATATGATGCGTCTCCAAGAGTTTGAATCCATTAACCTCTGAACCTCCCCCAATCGGTTTGCAATAAAAGTCTTCCATTGACACGGTTCCCCGCGTATCCATGTCAATGCTATCGTCGAAACCGTCCAAAATTGTATTTTATTGAAGCTAATATTTAAAGACTTCGTCAGCAAGTTTTGCTCCTAAAACAACAGCGCATAATTCCAGTCTCGGCAAGGACACTGACTTCAAAGGCGCAACCCTAGACTTTAAACAAAGCAAGTTTACATTATGAATACCGTTAGCATCCGTTGATCTTATATAAATAATTCCGTAAGCCGCTTCGGAAGAGTCCGTAAAGCAATGAAGTTGCGCGTTTACTGGACCTTCACACAAGATTTTCTGATTTATTTGTATTTCTTCAAGGGCTGCCATATTGTCCCTTAATTGTAGCCAAGATGAATGAACTTCCTGAGGTAACGACTCATCCTACCCTAATTTCATTTGCCTTTATTATCACTGGACTAACTATACCCAGCAGATCGAATATCTGGGCTATTATCGATAGAATACCGCGCTTAGTTGTTTTATTTTCCCTTGTATCAATTTTTATGGTAAAGTGCAAAATATCTTCCCTTGAATTCCATAACAGGCAGAGCATTTTATCCACACCATCTTCCGCAAGATAATGTTCTATGTCCCCTGTCACATAAGAACATCAGGGCCATTAGACTTCTATTTTCTTAATGGAAAACACCCGGATTTTAAGATATCACTTATTTCCCTTTTCAATTTTCTGGCTTCATCAACCGTATTTGCGTCCGTTAACAGGTCATCCATACAAAAATCACGAGAGATAACCTCACTTGCCGTAGGATATTTACCCTTCGCATCCATAGTCAACTGCATTAAGCATCTAACAGCCAAAAAACTAGAGGGGGTTAGCCCGTAAGTTACAGTATTCAGCCGATAAGTTTCAACCTCATCTTGCATTGAAGACCTCCATAGAATTCTTTGAAAATCCCGGTGTTTATCATAGATTTAAATTTGCCGGTACATCTTAGCTACATCTGCTAAAATCACTATAGCATGCTCTCTGAACCGTAACAAAATATTAAACAGGTTTTCTTGCAATTTGGGTCCCGTCAATAAGTTGTCATTTAGTGAGATTCCCGAATCGGTTTCCGCCGACCCATCAAAAACAACCCTACATTTTGTAGTGACTGATGAATCTTTGAACACCCCGTGATGACAAAGATAATGAGTAAAATTCTAACCTCGATTATCATTTTCAACCTTAGACATATGCCCCAATTGCACATACTCCAACATGAAATCATGATATTGCCGTTTCATATTCGCAATCCTTTTACAAATAATTAAACCTTTTTAATGCGGTGCTATATGATTGCCCTAATTTATCAGCATTATCCTTAAAAGGGTATTGCACTATAAATCTACCTTCCGAATTTCTTTCTGTGGATCTTTCGAATAATTCCTGACATTTCCGTTCTTCCACTGTATGAGGTGAAGCCTCCCAGCATTCGTCCAAAGCCCAAAACCGTTCTAGTTGTACCTCGATATTTTTATTCTCCGAAAAATTGCAAATCTGTTTTTTATTCTGGTTTTTACCTCTGGTATCGGCCCTGATATGATCCAGCCCAACTTAGTTTCTTGCATAAAAGGTCAGTCTTTATTTAGTTTGAACTGTCCTATGCTGTGGCCGAGTGGAAAACCTCCTGTTGCAGTGAGGAGGACCGACCTTCCTCACAAGAACAGGGGGAGTGTACCGCCGGCACGTAGCCGGGGCACCAGCCATCCCAAAGGGAGAGCTGGCTTCCCCAAAAAGAAGACGGGTAACGTCTCTTCAAGGGAAACGGAAATAGGAACTGGACCTGCTGTCCTGAAATCGAAGACCAGTATGGCCTCGACCAAAGGACCAAAGCAATCAGCTGGATCTGCCGAGGCAAAAGGTGACCAAGCCTCGTCAATGGCACCAACTACAGCATCACCCCTGGGAGGATCAGATGGTGGCGCCTCATTTGACCCTCCGTGTGATCTCCCCTAGGGATCTGAGGGGACACAAGTTTGCCTGCGGCTACCTGTATTCACCACTTTCAACTGTTTACAGGCAAACTTACAGCATGCCAAGGCTGCTTCATACATTCTTGGTAAAGGGTTCAAGGACGAATCAATCGACCTTGCCTTCCTGCAAACCATGGACAGGAAACACAGACCGAGTAACTGGTCTCAGCAATATTCCTGGTGAGTTAGTAGTCTGTCCTGGGGTGAAACGCAGGGCTTGTCTCCTCATTAGGAAGAATATTAATTATTTTTTGCTTACAGGCTTTTGCACTCCTGATGTAGTAGCCATCCAAGTGTCCCTACCGGAGAAGAATGGTATGACTAACATAGTCGCCTGCTCAGCATACTTCCCAGGGGACATTGATACTGTACCTCCCCTCGTTATACGTCGGTTGATCGACTATAGCAAGAAGAATAGACTCCAGTTAGTCATGGGCTGTGACGCCAATTCACACCATACATCATGGGGCAGCACGGATATAAATCATAGAGGTGAGTTACTTTTTGATTATATACTAGGGGAAGGGCTATCTGTTATTAATAAGGGCTCTGAACCAACTTTTGTAACTAGAAATAGATCAGAGGTGTTAGATACGGCATTGGGCAGTATCTACTGAGCCTTCGTGTTCAGATCACAGGCACATTCAATTCAACATTGAAATAGGTCTACGGCCAATAGTGGAATATCGTGACTCAAAAGCTACTGACTGGAGTGGATACAGAAATTCCCTCCAACGGTACATTGACGAAGGCCTACATTAAACAGTTGTGATGGGATAGATACTGTGGCAGACAAGCTTCAGAAGCAGTGATCTCCTCCTATCATGAAAACTGTCCACTCAAGACAAAAAGAGATAATCGCAACTCTACTTGGCCAAAACTTGGAACAAAAGCCTAGATAAGCGAAGAAAAGAAGTTCGACGACTGTTCAATAGATCTAAAGAGTCAGGCAACCTTATAGAACTGCTCTAACAACTTATAACGAAGAAATTAGAAAGGCGAAACGGGAGTCTTGGAAGAAGTTCTGTGAGAGTATATCTGACATACCTCGCAGTACTAGATTACACAAGATTCTCTCTAAAGAGCCGATTGCCGAGATAGGGTCGATGAAACGACCAGATGGCACTTTTACGACCTCTAGAAAAGAAACGTTAGAGCTTTTGATTAGAAACCACTTTCCCGGAAGTTTAACTCTGGATAACAACCGACCTTCCCACTTTGAGGGCGCAAGGCGACCCAAAAAGAATGATTGGGAGGTCGCCAAGAACGTTATCACAGCACCGGCGATTGAATGGGCAATAAAATCATTTCAGCCCTTCAAATCTCCCGGTGAGGATGGCATCTTTCCAGCTCTGCTACAAAACGGAGTGGAATTACTAATACCCATCCTCATTAAATTGTATAGAGCTAGTCTGGCGTGGAATTATATACCACCCAGTTGGTTGGTGGCTAGGGTAGTATATATACCGAAAGTGGGCCGCACAGACCCACACCCTAAATCGGTCAGAGCAATTAGCCTAACATCTTTCCTGCTTAAAGGACTTGAAAGAGTACTGGACTGCCATATCAGGCAAGTAGCTTTATACAGCTCCCCCTGAGCATCCACCAGTACGCTTATCAAACGGGCAAATCAACAGATTTAGCATTACATAACCTTGTTGAGAAAATCACACAATCCCTTAACAATAAGGAGATTGCGGTGGCCATTTTTCTCGACATCGAAGGAGCATTTGACAATGCACTACCAGCTTCCATTGGTTCAGCTTTGACTGAAAAGGGCATTACACCAACGATTACCGGCTGGATATATGCCATGCTCACTAATAGAACAGCCACTACATCTATTCAAGACGAGGCCATTAGCTTTAAGGTTTCCAGGGGCTGCCCGCAGGGTGGGGTGTTATCTCCCCTTTTGTGGCACTCCTGATGGACGACCTGCTTGGTACTCTCGTGAGAAGAGGGGTAGAACTGCAAGCGTATGCAGTTGACCTTGTCATTCTGGCAAGAACCAAGTCAAGACGGGTTGCACATAATACCCTCCAAAGGATTTTGGACGATGTCTACAGTTGGTGCCAGAGGGAACAGATGTCTGTTAACCCTGGTAAAACTGTAATAGTTCCCTTCACTAGGAGAAGGAATTTGGCGGACCTTCCGCCACTTTCCTATAATGGTGAGGTTATTCCATTTGCAGCGGAAGTAAAATATTTGGGGATCGTCCTAGATAAAAAATTTACTTGGAACGCTCACTTGGAAAAAGTCATCCATAAGGCCAGACTTTCCTTGTGGACATGTCGCAGGATCTGCGGAAAATCTTGGGGTTTGGGCCCCAAACAAATCCATTGGATATATGTGATGATTGTTAGACCAATGATCACAAATGGAGCCATTGCTTGGTGGTCAAAAGCTTTACAGAAAACGGCCCAAGCAAAGCTCTCTGGCATACAGGCTAGTTTGGCTATAACTGGTGCTATCAGCACCACACCGTCAGCAGCCATGGAAATCCTCCTGGACCTTCCTCCTCTCCATATACTTCTGGAAAAGGAGGCCATATAGACAGCATATAGAATTGTGCATATTTCTAAATGCACAAAACAGGCTTATACGGGGCAAAGTAGAATGCTAGCGGCCACCGAAAGTCATAGTGTTCTGGGAATGACCTCTGATATAATGCCCTCAACAGTAAACTATAATCTGCCTTATACCGTCCTATTTCCAAATAGAGATGAATGGGTCCTACGCAAGGATGAACTCTCAAGAGCAGACATCTGTTGCTACACTGATGGATCAAAGACACCCTCAGGCTCTGGTGCGGGTGTATACGCGCGAAGACCTAGGACAGAAATCTTAACCTCTCTGGGATCCTATGCAACCGTATTTCAGGCGGAAATGTATGCCATTGCTTCATGTGTGGAGAGTTTGAGACAATTCAACCACACACATAGATCAATAAAAATTTTCACGGACAGCCAAGCGGCCTTGAAAGCACTTAGCTCGTACCGTGTAACGTCGAAATTGGTTCTAGACTGCCAAAAAAGACTCGCCTCGATAGGAGAACGCCGTGTAACGTCGAAATTGGTTCTAGACTGCCAAAAAAGACTCGCCTCGATAGGAGAACGCAACAGGGTATCGCTGGTTTGGATCCCTGGCCACTCTGGTATGGATGGTAATGAGAAGGCTGACTCTCTTGCAAGAGAGGGTGCCGCTCATGACTTTATCGGACCAGAACCTACAATTGGCATCGCAACAAGTGTTGCCAAACAAAGACTAAATATCTGGACTGCAAGAAGAGTTTTAGACTTCTGGCACAATATACCAGGATTGGTTCATTCAAAGACCTTCATACATCCTTCGAATAATGTATCCAAACAAATGTTAGGCTATAATAGACACGATCTACGGTGCCTAACAGGCCACTGTCGTTTGAATCATCATATGCTGAAACTTGGACTGTCGGACGATCCGATTTGCCGTCTTTGTTTGGAAGATGATGAAACAGCAGAGCATATAATTTGTGCCTGCCCCGCCGCGGCTCGAGTCAGGGATCTGATGTTTGGCAGGGCCACTCTCTTGCCCTCGGACCTGAAATATCATTCACTGAACAAATTAATCGGCTTCGTTAAGAAGCTGAATTTGTTTGGTGAAATTTGAATAGGTATGAGCCACAATAGACTCTCATGAGTCGCAGTGGAGGGCCTCATTGACCCACTCATTATAAACCTAACCTAACCTATGCGCAATAAATCCCAAAATATTGTTGCCCCGAGTAGCAAGTCTATTTTATTAGTTTTGCAAAATGCCCTGTCCGCCAAATGAATAAATGTATGGAAGGTTTGCTCCTGCATTAAACCGTAAAAATCGGGAGTTGCAAAGAAAATTAATTAATTCTGAAAGACTTCCAATATAGTTAAAGTGATGAACTTAATACCAGTGAACAAAAAAAATCATTAAATAGACATTCTTGGTAAGATAAACAAATATTAATAGACAAATAAAGTGAAAGTGGAATTCAATAACAAGCTAATTAGTAAGTATAAAAAGAATCCTGGTCGATATCAAAGCGGCGTTGTCAGACTGACTTATAAAGCGGAAAACAAAAGAAAAATAATAAGCAGATAAAACTTTTATTGAAAGTAAATTAAAGATGGGGGATATGGCAAGAATAGAACAGGTGTTCCAACAAATAAACGAAACTGCACAACAAACGAATGGGAAAATAGATTCTTTTGTATTGGAAATGAAACAAATAAAAGATGAAAATTTAAAAATGAAAGAACACATTATGAAGCAAGAAGAAAGGATAGAAAAGCCGGAGAGGGAAATCAGGAAGAAAAATATTGTGGTAATGGGCATTAGCGATGAGGAAAATGAAAAGGAATCTGAAACAGAGGATAAAATATATAAAATTATGCATAAAATAGGAACGTCTATCAACAAAAACGTAGATATAGATGAAATAAAAAGACTTGGGAACTATTCGAAAGATGCGAAGAGGCCAGTATTGGTAAAATTAACTAAAGAAAGTACTAGAACGTAAATACTAAAATCTGCAAAAAATTTGAAAGGCACAGGAATATGGATAAATGAAGATTACCCAAAAAAAATTCAAGAGGAAAGAAGATCATTAATATCCAAATTGAAGGACGCTAGGGATAAAGGATATACAGCATACATTAGATATAATAAGCTAATAATTAATAAGCAAGTATACCAGAACATAGAAACATCCGAAGATGACGAAAATGGAAGTGGCAGCCATAAAAGAACGGCAGATCAAAGATCCCCAGCTGAGAATAATACAGGCGGAAACCTTAGGAAAATAACTAAAATCACAAAATCAAATAATTAATAGCGACAGACGAGGAAAACGACGAAGAAACGGACCCGGCGATAAAAGTGGAAATGAGAAAGGATAATGGAAAAAATAAAAATAATGATATAGAAATAAAAAGGGACATAGAAGCTCTACTTCCTCTGCTATTTTCTGGAACTGTCAAGGAATTAATACAATAAATAATTTTGATACGGAAGAAAAGATACATTTTTGTAAATTCCCAATTATAGGAATCGTAGAAACATGGATAACTACAGAAAACCCAACTTTACCATATTTTCTAAATAATTATAATATTTTACAGTCTTGTGCAACGAAAGACAAGCAGAGGGACAGAGGAAGTGGGGGTTTAATGTTCCTCCTGTCAAAATCATTAAAATTAGATAATACGGCTGTTATAATAGAAAAATCAAATCTTTGGATATTTATTAAACTAGAATTTAATAGAATTAAGCTCGTTTTAGGCATAGTATACTTTAAGCCAAAGTTAGATGAAAAGGTTTGCATAGATATGTTTGATGGGTGTGTGAAGGGTATTAGTCGTAAATACTACGAGTATAAAATATTTATTTATGGGGATTTTAACGCTAGAATTGGGGAACTCAATAGCTTCAACAATAATGACCTATTTGAAAATAACTTTCCCCTAGGAACTAGAAACTCAATGGATCTAACGATTAACAAAAGAGGGACCTTACTTAATGACGTATTTGAAGATGTAGGTTTCTTCACCCTTAATGGCCGTTATGATGATAATTTAGGACACTACACATATTTGAGTGAGCGAGGCAATAGTGTAGTAGATTTAATTTGGTCTAATCTTAATAGCATAAATTGTATAAAAACTTTTTATGTGAATAGTGATTTTATTTCAGACCATCAAAGTTGTACGGTAAAACTAGACATAAAAATGTTTAAACTAGCCCAATCACAAATTCAACAAAAAGAAAGAAAATATCTTAAGTGGAACCCACAAAAAACATAAAACTATAAAAACGTTATGTCAGAGGTGACTATAAACCCAGAAACATACAATGTTGAAGTACTCGATGCACAATTGATAGGTTCCATCATTTCTACAGCCGAAACTTTAGATATGTGTAGAACACGGCTTTATAAAAACACTTTAATTCAGAAATCGAAACCCTGGTTTGATAAAGAATGTGTGAAAGAAAAAAAATTATTAAAATTAAAGAAAAATAACATTAAGAAAAATAAATACAGCATAAATACAATCGAAGAATATAAAACAGAAAAGAAAATATTTAAGATGTTAATCAAAGATAAACAAATCAAATACCAACAAAACCTACAAGCAAAATCTCTGAACATTAAAAACCCATCCGAATTTTGGAAATATATAAACCTTCATAAAAAAAGCACTATAATGAACACCCTATTATGACCAAAGAATGGGAGAACTATTATAACCGATTTTATAACACCACTGAAGCTAATATGAACCTATCCATAATGGATGCCAGACATCCCTATCTAGATTCACCCTTTACAATCCAAGAGATATACAATGTAATAGCAATAGCAAAAAATAATAAGGTGGTAGGGGATGATAAAATACCAAACGAATTTTATAAAAACTTGCCTACTAACTGGATCATACATCTAAAAGAATTACTTAACAAAATATACATGGAAGAACATCTTCCATGCAATTGGACAAATATTAACATGATTCACTTTCATAAGAAAGGCCCTGAAAACGATCCTCTAAATTACTGAGGTATTGCCTTACTCAATCACAAAACTAGGCTATTCACCCAACTAATAAATCAGAGACTACATACATTCAGTGAATCAATTGAAACGCTACCAGAATGTCAGGCTGGCTTTCGTAAACAAAGAAGTACGGAAGATAATATTTTTGTTCTTTACTCGGTGATAAGTAACCATCTGCGACTGCCTGGGAGGAAAGTTTTTGCACTTTTTATCGACTTCAAAAAAGCTTTTGATAATATCAATTTGGATATACTTTGGCAAAAGCTTTTCTCTAATGGAATCAGCGGCAAGATAATAAGAATTTAAAAAAATATGTACTCTTTAGAAATCACCAAAGGCATCATCCAAGGTGACTCGCTAAGTCCACTATTATTTGCTTTATACGTGCCAGACATAGACAACACTACTTTAAACAACGAGGAGCTAGAGGTTTATCTCTAGATCAAAACAAAGACATTTCATTGCTGGGCTATGCTGATGACTTTATAGTATTAGAAGACTCGGAAATTCAGATGAATATATCAATGAAAATATTAGAAAGTTATTGCGACACTAATAAATTACAAGTTAATGTAGATAAAACAAAGGTAGTTATATTCAGAAAAAGCCCAAATATCGGACATAAACCTAAATTTTGTTATAAAAAAGCACTAATAGAACAGGTAAACAGCTATAATTACTTAGGAGTGATATTCTCGTTTAACGGCACGTTCTCTGAAAATTTAAAATCACGTATAAAGAAAACGAAAATAACACAAAACGCAACACATAATTTAATTAAATCCTCACATATGACCGATATGGAAAGTGTTAAATCGCTTTATTATAGCATTGTAGTTCCAACCTACACATATGCCAGTGGAATATGGGGACTTCGGTACATAAATGAGGGAGAAATAGTTCAAAATCAATTTTGGAAAAATTTTCTCTATTTACAGAAAACAACTCCCAGTTACATTTTGAGAGCGGAAACAAGACTAGTGAAAATTGGATTTTTTATTATAAAACAAGCTCTAGAATATTTACTAAAGAATAAAAAATTGTCCTCAAAAAGATAGCGCTAGATAGAACTTACCAACTATACCAACAAAATAAAACTGTATCAAAATACAATTGGATGAGTCAAATAAATAATATTTTAACTGAAATTGGAGCTCCAGAGTTTGATATGCATAGTTTCGATGGGGATAAAATCAACATTATTTTAGAAAAATACGAACAATATAGTTATATAGAGGATTGGAATAAAATATTACTAAGTACATATTGTCCAATGTATAAACACATACTACAAGACAAGCATCCCTTTCAAAGCACAAACCACTTAGATCTTTCAATCCCTTTGCATATTAAAAGCTTCATCTCACAACTACGCACTACTAACACTAAAATACTGTATATGTATGTTAATAACAATGCATATACCATAAAAACAAATGAAATATGCACAATTTGCAACTGTCTAGTTCCAGAATCCCTACAACATTTATTATTTGTATGTCCAATGTATGAACAAATTAGATATTTCTTCTCTAAAACCTATCAGTCCCTAACGGACTTTGAAACAGTAATTAATGAAGCTGAACCACAATTATTATATCAAATATATAATGTGACAAAGAATATTTTAAAAATCAGATCATTCATTATAAACGAGTAGTAAGTATCCTCTCACTCCCGTCAAGGCATCATCTAAGCATATCTATAAAATTTAATTCATTTCTTTTTTTTAGTTATTATTTTTTAAATAGTAAATAACAAATGTTGATATGTTTGGGTTGTACTTGAAATTATTTATTCTTACCTGCTTAGAACTGGGTATTAGAATATTGTCCTCGGGACCTACGGGACACTGTAAGGACATTACTACTTTTTCACGGAATGGATCAATTGGAGGATTTGTAACTTGTGCAAAGAGTTGTTTGAAGTATTCGTAAAGTAGAGGAGCAAAGTTAGACAGGCATGCTAGTGGTACGTCATTACCCATACTACCCAAAGCTTCTTTTCTGTGGATGGAAAAATAATAATTAATATTATGCAAGTGCAGTTAATTTAAAATGAACTTGTTCACTTACTTGTTATTTATCATTGGCAACAACAATAGGTGAATAGTTTCAGTAGTATAACCATACAAAGGCAATCTCTTGTCACCCAAACCACTGGTTTCGTATTTCGGCTTAGGTGTTCTACCAGCATCCAAATGAGCTTTTCTAAGTTCGTCCATAGAAATCTAAAGTAAAAATGTATTTATAATAATTATGGCTAATTATTAAAGTGCACATAGAAATCAAAAGCTTTGTGTTAATATAGATTGAATCACATTGGAAGACAGATAGTTATAAAATAACAAAATTTTGTGAAAAAAGAAAGGGTTGAAAAAAATTAACTACAAAGAAAAAGTGAAGTAATTGCGATTCAAAATTCACAATATTGTTAGAAAAATGAAAATGTCTTCACAGATGGTATTAAAGGTGAAGAACTGATGGACATTTTGTGTAAAGAAATAAATTGATCACTGTGATCATCTGAAAAATATCAATATCTTTTAAACCAATTGCAATATACAAAACAGTTGTCATGTATACCCTTCCATGAAAAATTGATCTCGGCTAGACATTTTTGTTTAACCCTTTCGGTCACTATTTTAATTGGGTGGAGTAAAAAATCTGAAATTTTACTGGCGTAAAGCTAATTTTTTTCCAATTTTTTGATATAATATATAAAGGGTTATTTACCCCCCCCCCCCCCCTAAGGGGCTGGCAATACGTGGTCTATTGACGACATCATGACTCAACGGTAATAAAACTGTGATTATTCAAAAAAATTTAATAAACTTAGGAACTATGGAACATCATAAAACAATTAGTATTCATGTTCAAACATAAATGAACTTTACATTTGTTGCATATAATTCGCGATTGTTTTTTGCACCCTGGATTTTTACACTCGTTGCAGACTTTTTATTTACATGTATTGGCCAGTGGTTCCTTCGATCATACCGCACTTCCATAGTTGGACGCGATTCTCCCTTGAAGAAGGTGTAGTTGGTGTGGGTGTTGGATCACGAGATGGCCGAACTCGTTTGCGAGAAGGGGTCTTATCTGCTAATATAAGTGTTTCAGCTATATAAGGCCTGAACTGGAGAATACCTAATATATCTCTTTTTGGTTTCCCCAACTGAATTGCTTTGTCTTTGTACTGTAGCCAGGCATTTGTACATGCTATGTCCAGTGCATGAGTGAATAAGCGTAATGGCCATTTTTTCGACCTTATAAAAGTCCTTTATATTTGTATCAGAAAATCTATTTTGTCTACACCTCCCATGCAAGCATTATATACTTTTACAACTTCTGGTGGCGAAACGTAAACATATTTGTCATTATCATCTCACCGTCTTGTGAAATAAGTTCCTCCATTTCGCCCCTGCCCTTTTTTTCATAACTTTATCATCCTGGAATGGTGGTTTCTTAAATATATCTAATCTTGCTGTACAGGTAGCATAAATTCCTTTAATGAAATTAACTGTCTCGACCCTTACTTTAATGTTTATTTTTTTATTTCTGAGGTGTGTATAGTTTGAAAAATAATTGTCGAAAAAAAGCTGTACATTTTTTTCAGCAATTCTTTGGCTTAATTTTGAAACTACAGCTCCTGCTAAGACAAAAACTTCCTTCTCAAGCTCTATTGTAGCTCCTTGATACAGAATGAATTCTAGTAAAATGACACCCCTTCCACAAAGGGCAAATATTTTAATACCCCAAGGGTTGGGTGTTTATTTTTTACATTTTTTACATATTGTTTAACATTTAAACGTTCCTTAAAGGGAACCATTTGTTCATCTACACAAAGCTCCTTCTCCAAGGGAAGTGATAGCCATGTAGCTCTTATTCGATTATACAATGACCCTATTTTCCACAATCGATCAGTTGAGCCATCTTCTGTGGCATTGGTGTCAGCAAAATGAAGGTTTTGCCTCAATTTGAAAAACCGATTTAGTGACATATTGTCAACAATAATTGGAATTCTTATGGAATGCTTTGTGCTCCAGTAACATCGAACCCTTGGGTAATATAAATTTCCCATAAGAATGTGAACACCAACCATAGTTTTCATCTCATGGATGTCTGTAGGAGCAAATCTCTGAAGTTACTGTGCAGCATATAGATTACTAAATTCAGCCATTTCCTCAAATAACTGATCATTAACATATTAAGTGAAAAAAGTGGACTTTGTAGCACAATAATATCTTCCACTTTTCTATCAAACCACCTGAAGGCTGGAGTTATAAATGTGACTCCTGTTTTCCAGGCAATATCTTCTTTAGCGGTCACCTCATGTCTTGTGATAGAGTCCTTTTTTGCTTCTTTTTTGTTAGTGGAAGCTGCGCTGTTGCTTGGTCCAGGCTAAGGCTCACTAGATATTTCGATAGTTCCCACCTTTTCGTCAGAATCTAAGATTTTATTAAAACATTATACTGTACTAACTACAAATTCAAAAATACATACATTCATCACTAGTACCATCGTCATCAGGACTGGCTCGGCCTCCAAAACTTCAACTATTTCAGGAACTTCTTTGTCACCACTTATGTCCTCAATGTCAGAAAGTTTGTCAGCAAGCTGCAATAGCTCTTCATATGTCACACTTCTTGGAGCTCATTTTTTATAATTAACTGCCAAGTTATTTGTAAATTTATTTACCATCTTGAATTATTTTTGGTTATGTTACCTTGTTTGTCTATATCCTTTTAGTCACACTGTGGTCAATTGACGACAACCAAATTTGGATAAATATACTTCACATATAGAGTTACAAACAAAAAATTGGTGTATTTCCTACAAAACTAGATACTTATGTCAACACGATCCCACACAGATTGTTATCAAACACAAAACCGCGCGAGTATAGAACCAACTTCAAAGGAACACTAAACATCGACCTTCACAATATCATCATGAACCTGAAAATTATGTTTTAAAACTTAACGATCACGGCACTAGATGGTACCATCATACTCGCATTCGTGATTCAAGAGTGTATTTAATCGACGACAGCGTGACTAAATGGTATTGACAAATATTTATTTGCTATACAGGATGTCAAAATTGGTGTCGTCAATTGACGACGCGATGACCGAAAGGGTTAATACAAAAATATTTTAGTGTCAATCAAAATTGTATCTCTAGTTTTGGGTGTCACTAGAGTAGCATCACTAAATGTTTCCCTTATTAAGAGGTATTTTACCTGATGTAAGTACACAGATACTTCTGATGTGCCTCATAAACATCTTCTACAGGTATCAAAATCAGTCATGCATTTAAATCGTCAGGGATATATAATATTTGGGTACATCAAATATTACAATTATAGCACTAATGTGCTAAAAATGTCTACAAGCATTCAATAATATACCAAGTAGCTGATGTCTAAAATTAATATTTTGAACACTTTTTTATTTAATAATAATTTGGTATAATGGTTTTGAAAATATTTCTTGGTAAACAAATATTAATGACAGACTCCGTGCTTTTGGTCATTGTGTAAATGAATCGGTCATTTCAAAAACAACGTAAGTAAAAAAACGAATATGGGGTTTTCAGCTGAATCACCTATTGAAATGTCGCTTAATCGTTTGGTGTTCAAATCACGTAAGTCACTCGAGTCGCCCCTAAAATAGCTAGGCAGAAGTTTGCGCATGTTCACTGCTAAAGCCACGTAAGTCGATTGCCTTATGTAGTTTTAGCAGTGATTGGTAAGTGCAAGGTAGTGCCACCACCTACGTTTTGACTTTACTGTCATTTTATTCATTGTTCTTTGCATGGTTAGTGAGAACATTCGAATAATATCTTTTACTGATAGTGACCATAGTGACTTCCTATCACAAAAACTGTCCGATTAGGGAGAGTCAGCAGGAGAAGCTGACCTGCATAATTGGTCTCGGGCCTCGAAAGGAGCCTGAACTAAAAAGAAATAGTTGGCGAATTTTGATATATCTCCCTTTTTATGAATGGGTGCGATAATACTTTCTTTCCATTATGTAGATATTTTTTATTCTCGACATATGAGAGTTATTAATTTGTGAATTTGCAAATGGAGTGCATTTCCACCATATTTTAGTCGTTCTGGCGGTATCTCATCCGAGCCAGGCGCCTTGGAGTTCTTTAGCTTATTCAATGCCCTTTTTGTTTCTTGAAGGGAGGGTTCTTCCACTGGTAGGTCTGCTGTTATGTGGGTCTCTTCTTTGTGCACTTTTTCTGATTTTATGCTTAGGAGGTCCTTGATGTATCTTCTCCATTCATCAGTCAAATCTTCTTCTTTGAGTTTTAAGTGCCCTTGGTCATTCCTAAGTGTCGGAATGGATTTGGCCTTGAAGCCCTTCTTCTCAAAAGTAATTGCCCTGTAGAATTCTCTGCAGCCTGATTTTGGGTGGTCTCTTTCTATTTTTTCATATTTCCTTCGTTCATACTCTTTTTTCTTAGTTCTTATTAGTTTTCTTGTCTCTTTTCGGCACCTGGCGCATTCTTCTATACTTTCCTCTGTTCGGAGTTGTAGCATTATCTTCCTTGCCTTTTGTCTGGCTTCTAGGAGTATCTGACACTCGTCGCCAAAGCATTTTTGTGCCCTTTTTACTTTATTTTTTCCGAATACTTATTGAGCGGTTTTCTGTTATTACTTTTAAAGTTCTCTCCCACAACTTTTCAGGTTCATTACATTCTGTCTCAGTCTAGAGTTTGTTCGAGTTGTTCTCTGTACTGTCGTTGTTTTGTTTCATTTTGCAGTTCGTCCCTATTCCATTGAGGGGTTGTCTTAGTTCTGGTGTATTTATGGGTCGATATTCTCATTTTAATTTTCGCTCGGACTAGGTAATGGTCTGTATCCTCATCCCTTCCTCGGAGGCTTCTTACGCCTAGGAAGTTGTTTCCGTGACCCGCATTCACGATGATATGGTCTATTTGATTTCGGGTGGTGAGGTCATTTGAAATCCAGGTCTGTTTGTGGATGTCTTTATGTGGGAACATAATCGATTTTATCAGCATATTGTTGGAAGTGGCCGCTTCTATAAGTCTTTGCCCATTATCATTGTATAAATTATGGAGGCTATCTTTGCCTATCGTTGGGTTGAAGCAGGGTTCTTTGCCTATTTTGGCATTGAAATCTCCACAGAGTAGTCGCATGTCTTGTTTGGGCATTGTGTCAATTGTTTTCTCTAAGATGTCGTAGAAGGCATCTTTGTTGGCTTCGTCCGTCTCTTCAGTTGGAGCATGTGCTGAGATGATCGATATGTTGTACCATTTGCCTTTTAGTCTAATGTGGCACGTTCTTTCATTTATTGGTTTGAAATTTAGAACGTTTTGGACCATATCTTCTCTAATGACAAAACCTGTCCCAAATTCATGTTTTACCTGTTCACTGCCGCTAAAAAATATAACAGATTTACTCATCTTTACACTTCCGTCCCCAGGCCATCTTATTTCCTATATTTTCAAGTTGATGAATGGCATTTGTAACGGCTCCGGCTCTATACCAGCTCTGGACGTTCCAGGTTCCAATACTCATATTCCTTTTCCGTTGCGTTTGTCGTCTTTGTGTTGTTCCTGTTCGGATCCGAGGCAAAATTGCAGTTTTCATAATCAGACTCCTTATTACGAGAGTGGGTGGTTAGCCCTCTGCTCAACCCTCCTCCTTTATCCCGGCTTGAGACCGGCAGTGACAACTGACAAGCTACTCAATCCACCCATCAGTTGCCCCTGGTGGAGTGTCCTAATAACTGCGTCCCAATAAATCCCAAAAAAATAGAAAACATAAAGCAAGTGAAAGGTAAGATTCTTCACAAATTTGTACCATTTTATAGACGAATTTTTGAATAGCCCACACATGAGAACGAAAATGCCGACGAAAACGTGGAAATCAATGGGAGTTCAACTATGTCCCATAACTTATTTAAATATATCAGTTCATATTAAGAATAATACTTTGCCATGTTCTTTGTTGCATTGTTTTTCATTATCTATTGTTATATGTCATGTTCTTTCTATCCCTACCTTCAAACAACGCAAGTCACACCCAATGTATTCATTTTAGAAATAGTTTAGCAAATTATAAATTTTCACGTAAGTTACAAAATTATTTTATCTTTTTTCCAAATCACTGTTTTGTATCCAAAAATTTGTAAATACAGAACTGTTTCATACCATAAAAACAAATTTATTTACTTTAAGCCATACTCGTTTTATTTAGTTTTTATTATCTCCTGAAAATCTATATTATTTGACTTAAGTTGTTTTTGAAATGACTGATTCAAATATAAGGGTTGCGATAATTATTAAAATAGTACATATTAGATCAAACATACTGCAAACAATTAATGAAAACACACATAAAATGGTTTAGTAGTTATGACAAAAATATCCTACTGCCTTGTACCGAGGGGGGATTTTCAAAACGGTAAGAGATTGAGAAACAGTTAAACTGTGGCAAAGGCATTTCACGGAACAATAATTAGATGCGACCATATTTCAAATATTTGTTTTTAAGATAACTAAAAATAAGTGAGTTATCAGATTTTTGTTTTTATTTTTTGAAAAGATATCAAAAAACTGCTGACTCTTCTTCATTGTCATTTTTTATTGTCTTTAATATTATCAATGTCATCTATATATCCATCTAAGGTTTCGGTTTCCCATATTCATCATGAACCTAATTTTTTTTAATATGGACCTAGATTTATTCAAACTTTATAAATCACTTATTTTATTGTAGCTACCATAACATATACAAACTTAGCTTGGAGTATTTGTCGATCTATAATGTTTAATTATTATAACAATGTTTGTGTAACATGTAACAATGTTTTGCATGCTCTTTGTTTAATTACATTGTTTTTTTAAGGAGATAAATAATGTTCAGTGCAATATTGTATTATTGCACCATTTATGTCAACCCCCCCCCCCCTCTTTATTTCTACAATCTAAACACAGTAATTTTATATTGGCATAATCCATAAATAAATGTTGTATTAGTACACAAAAAAATAGCAGAAAGCCCTAGCAAATAGTTCAATTAATCTACGTATCACACTGTTGTTTGTTCACTCACCATCTATTGTTCATCGAATATACATGAAAACAAAGGAGAATTTTATTTTATTAAAAACATTTTTACATATGAGATAAATTTATGGCCACCACATCTTACAAAATTTGGGAATAAGAGTTTGAAATTGACAATTTTTTCATTTAGAATATTTTAACTTGATTTATGATGGAGATATGAAAATCCATCAAGACTTCAATTTTAATTATGTTTTGCAGTTAAATGAAAAAACTACAATATTATTTTCGTTTCAAAATGATAAGAGCGTTGGAAATTTCATGAATAAATTCTTGTAAAAATATCTTCCTTTATAAATTTGAGACTTATCCATTTATATTATTTTTATTTGTTTACATTATACATTATTTCATACTAAAAACTCATCACAAACATGTATATACATACACACACTCAGTTTTTCTGACATATATAATATTATCCACATTTTACAGATAATAGTTTTTTTGTCAATTTTCAAACTCCCTGCCTTCAAAATTCAAAACGTTTACACGAATTTCAACCATAATACAATTAAATGCATTTTATTTACAAGAAGTATTTACATTCTTAATCAAACAATTATTAGTTTAGAATATCTTGTATCTTGACACTGTAGAAAATCACCCAAACCCTTTAATGGGACAGCTGCCCTAAACAAAAGAGACTGAAAAAATGACTATTTAAATTTATAAACAAGTGTGAAATAAAATTAAAGTAAGTAGTACGAGACAACATATAGGACACACATTTACAGGTACAAGCGGAAACATACAGGGCGAACCAGAGAGAAAGTAATAACAGGAAAGATTCAGATAGTAGAGAAGGAAAAACACAGAAAAGGGTAAAAAGAATTCGAAGAAATAGAAAGAACAAAGGTAATGCAGAAAGTGATTTTTTATTGATTGAAATGATGAAGAAGAATGAAGAAATTATGATGGACATTATTAGTAGAGCAATTTTACACCTTGATAAAAAATAATGTTATTATATGGTTGTGGATTGACAGACAGTCAGTCAATGGTTGAGATTTATTATATATGTCAATGAGATTCATACTGTATTGATAGTGAATAAAAATTTAATCTACAGAAATCCAACAATCTTTATCTAAAAAGCCCAGAGTGTTACAAGAAGAAGCCAAGCACTGCTCTCTGATATTCTCACTTCATCAGATATAAAATATATTAGAAAGGAACAAAAAGAAAATAGACAACAAGAGAGAAGAGAAAAACAACAAATTGGAAAAATAATTACAAGAAACAGATGAATCAATATAACCATTGAAAAGGAATATGAAAAAGAAGAAATTAGATCCAACTAAAAGATGATAAGACACTTGAAAAAGAGCTAGAAGAAGTTATAAAGGGTAGCCTAAAAGTAGAAATAAAACTTTATGGAGCAACCATGGGAGACAAAAATACGCAGCACAGAAACAAACTGCATTATAGATACAATGGCCATTCTAAGAAATAAGAGAACAAGCTAAAAACATTAAGAAACACACACTATACATAGATTCAGACATGACAAAAAAATAATGAGATTCAGAAGATAAGAGAGAAAATAAAGGAAGAAAAAGCAAGGCATCAGGTGAAAGTGAAATACGTGAAGATAAATGCAATATGGAAAAGTTTTTTATTATTAATTTTAGGAAAAAAAGTCATTCTTCATAAAATATTCTGCATTATCTAAAACCTAGAATACAGTCATCAAATATCAAATTTTTTAGTCATATACGAGGTTTGTCAAAAAATATGAGTTTTACTCAAGAGTAAAGTACCTTTAAATGTTACTAAAAAAAGGATAATTTTAGAAACATGCCAAGAAATTTCTCCACAAATGATAAGGAATGTATTACGTGAATTTTCCAATAGAACGATTAAGTGTATTGAACGAGAGGGTGGTTATGTCGAAGCATTAGTATGAGTGAAAATTAAATTTGTTTGTTTCTAATATTAATATGATGTTAGTTTTGTAACTTAGTATTTGAATGTATTTCATTATTTGCAAAATAAAAGAATATGATTTTCTGAGGAAAATCCACTAGAGTACGAAACTATCTTCAAAATAGGTGTAGGTAAATGTATTAAAATCCTTAAATTCGTACAAAGTTTTTATTACCACATGCCGACTAGTTTCGACTTAACAAAGTCATCTTCAGGGCGGGTAAGCTACAATTATGATGGTAAATTTAATATAGCAATTCGGATTCTATTTAAATAACTGTAACCTACCAGTCAATTAAAAAACTTCACACAGGAAATAACAGCATGAATTCAAAACAAACAGCAAAAACAAGACACGACAACAGAACATTGACAATTGGCAATTTACTTAATAGAAATATGGATAAGCTTTTAATAAATGACTCATATACATTAGACAAAAGAGAACAACAAAAAATTGTTGGCATTTCTTACGACAGTCCACTTTCCTATCAATTGGCCAACACTATTCAGAATAGAATAGAATATAAAGTAGCCTTTAAAACTCCACTAAACATAAAAACTATCTTTTCTCGAACCAAAGACCCAATTTCACAATTTGATATCTAAAAAGCCCAGAGTGTTACAAGAAGAAGCCAAGCACTGCTCTCTGATATTCTCACTTCATCAGATATAAAATATATTAGAAAGGAACAAAAAGAAAATAGACAACAAGAGAGAAGAGAAAAACAACAAATTGGAAAAATAATTACAAGAAACAGATGAATCAATATAACCATTGAAAAGGAATATGAAAAAGAAGAAATTAGATCCAACTAAAAGATGATAAGACACTTGAAAAAGAGCTAGAAGAAGTTATAAAGGGTAGCCTAAAAGTAGAAATAAAACTTTATGGAGCAACCATGGGAGACAAAAATACGCAGCACAGAAACAAACTGCATTATAGATACAATGGCCATTCTAAGAAATAAGAGAACAAGCTAAAAACATTAAGAAACACACACTATACATAGATTCAGACATGACAAAAAAATAATGAGATTCAGAAGATAAGAGAGAAAATAAAGGAAGAAAAAGCAAGGCATCAGGTGAAAGTGAAATACGTGAAGATAAATGCAATATGGAAAAGTTTTTTATTATTAATTTTAGGAAAAAAAGTCATTCTTCATAAAATATTCTGCATTATCTAAAACCTAGAATACAGTCATCAAATATCAAATTTTTTAGTCATATACGAGGTTTGTCAAAAAATATGAGTTTTACTCAAGAGTAAAGTACCTTTAAATGTTACTAAAAAAAGGATAATTTTAGAAACATGCCAAGAAATTTCTCCACAAATGATAAGGAATGTATTACGTGAATTTTCCAATAGAACGATTAAGTGTATTGAACGAGAGGGTGGTTATGTCGAAGCATTAGTATGAGTGAAAATTAAATTTGTTTGTTTCTAATATTAATATGATGTTAGTTTTGTAACTTAGTATTTGAATGTATTTCATTATTTGCAAAATAAAAGAATATGATTTTCTGAGGAAAATCCACTAGAGTACGAAACTATCTTCAAAATAGGTGTAGGTAAATGTATTAAAATCCTTAAATTCGTACAAAGTTTTTATTACCACATGCCGACTAGTTTCGACTTAACAAAGTCATCTTCAGGGCGGGTAAGCTACAATTATGATGGTAAATTTAATATAGCAATTCGGATTCTATTTAAATAACTGTAACCTACCAGTCAATTAAAAAACTTCACACAGGAAATAACAGCATGAATTCAAAACAAACAGCAAAAACAAGACACGACAACAGAACATTGACAATTGGCAATTTACTTAATAGAAATATGGATAAGCTTTTAATAAATGACTCATATACATTAGACAAAAGAGAACAACAAAAAATTGTTGGCATTTCTTACGACAGTCCACTTTCCTATCAATTGGCCAACACTATTCAGAATAGAATAGAATATAAAGTAGCCTTTAAAACTCCACTAAACATAAAAACTATCTTTTCTCGAACCAAAGACCCAATTTCACAATTTGATAGAAGTGGGGTTTGATTGACTTGCAACAATTGCACCGCTGAATACATAGGGCAGTGTGGTAGGAGGTTTAAGTTGAGAATCCAGGAACATTTGACATATTCCGTTTTCTACAGACATTTGCAATTTAATAACCATTCTTTTGTGGTGGATGACATTTTTAAAAATTTACATGCTTGTGAACAGGGAACTAGACTGAACGATTTGGGGAACTTAGAAATTTTTAAATCAATTAATAATGAAAATACTATATCATTAAATTTAAAATCAACTATTGAAGTTTCACCTCTGTTTAGGATTTTAGATTATAAAAAATTATCTTCA
Source organism: Galeruca laticollis (assembly GCA_963921935.1). NCBI lineage: Eukaryota > Metazoa > Arthropoda > Insecta > Coleoptera > Chrysomelidae > Galeruca > Galeruca laticollis. Next base: position 211,547,888 of record OY998176.1, read on the forward strand.
CTTGAGTATGTTAACGATCAAATTAATTAAAACGTTAGTTCGTCTAGTTCTGTTGTCGTGTCTTGTTTTTGCTGTTTGTTTTGAATTCATGCTGTTATCTGTCCTGTGTGAAGTTTTTTAATTGACTGGTAAGTTACAGTTATTTTAATAGAATCAGAATTGCTATATTAAATTTACCATCATAATTGTAGCTTACCCGCCCCGAAGATGACTTTGTTAAGTCGAAACCAGTCGGCATGTGGTAATAAAAACTTTGTATGAATTTATGGATTTTATTACATTTACCTACACCTATTTTTAAAAGAATATGCACTTATTACGCGTTTTAATTGCAAAATTATTAGAAAACATTGATAAACTATAAGGTTCATCATGTGTTTCGTAATCATAAGAGATAAATGTTCATTCAATGTAGAAATATTAGTAAAAAATAAAATAATCTGAAGTTTTAGTTTAATGGATGTACTTGCATATTTAAACGTAGTTTGTAATTCTGATCAACTTTTTTTAGTAACATTTTTCGATATTGTCAAAAATAAAGGTACTTTACTCTTGAGTAAAACTCATATTTTTTGACAAACCTCGTATACGACTAAAAAAATTGATATTTGAAGACTGTATTTTAGGTTTTAGATAATACAGAACTTTTTATGAAGGATAACTTTTTTTCCTAAAACAATAATACAAAAGTTTTCCATATGAATCCAACTTAGGGGGACATATTGTATAAATGGAATGGAGTGTAGATGGAGCATGGATGAAAATAAATAAGTACCAAACAGTATACAGATATCAACAAAGGCTTTGAAAAAGGATACGAATGAAGAAGATAGGAAAAGTGTTTTAGACAAGTGAAAGACATAGAGATTAACAGTGAAAAAGAAGTAAATAAACAGAAAAATGGAAAATACTAAAATTATAACACAAATAGAACAGAAAGAAACCAAATAAAAACATTGGGAACTTGGAATGTAAAAGGTATAAACGGATAAGATAGCAGAATTAGCAAAAATGGATTATGTAGACCGAAACGAAAAAGAAGGAAAGTGGAATAATGATAAATAATGTATATTGGATGTATTGGTCTGGCATAAAAAAAGAAGAAAATGCAAGAGCTGAAGTAACTTTGCTAATAATAGTAGAAAAAATTAGAAATGTAAAAGGGGTAAAGTTTAGAAATGTAAAAGGGGTAAAGTTTAGAAATGAAAGAATCATGATGGTAAATATAAAAGAAAGTGAAGAGGAGGTAGAAATAACTATAATAATATGTTATGGACCAAATGAAGATGCTAAAAAAGAAGATATAGTCAGCTTTTTCATGCAATTACAGGAGGAAGTAGTCAAAGCAAAAAACAAAGTAATAATAAACGAGAACAAAGGCATAGAATGGTGCCTAGACAGAAATGGAGAAAACCCGAGAAATGGAAATGGAGGGCGATTAATAGACTTATGCTTAGAAAATTAACTAAAAATAGGAAACACACATTTTACCAAAAAAGAAATATATAAAATAACCACACAAGTAATATCAAGAAACGAGACTATTTTCTAATAAATAAAGAACTGTGGATAATATTAAAGACAATAAGAAGACGACCAGAAATAGGGGGCGACCACCTTCTCTTACAAAAGAGGTTGAGAATAGGATTGAAACAAATTGAGGAAAGTAACAAACTAAAAAATAAACTGTTATAAACTTATACATAAAGAAATCAGTGAGAAATATCAAGCTGTTTGTAAAGAGATGTTGAACATAAGTAACAAAAACAGACAAGTGGAAAAAAAATGGGAAAATCTTAAGATCGTTATTTTAAAGACAACAGAAAGTACTTGTGGAATAACACACGAGAAAACCAGAAGTACTCATTGCAGTGGCTGATAAAAAGAAAAAGTGGAGTGGAAGAAATACTTACAGACAAAAAAACAGCACTGGGAGGACTATAAACAACAAATAAATCAAGTCAAAAAAATAATAAAAGAAGAAAAAGGAAAGTCATGGCAAGATTTCGGGGAAAAGATTAAAACAGCATACACAGATAACCAAAAATTATTCTTCGAAATGCTAAAACATATGAAGAAAGAAACGACATCGTACATAAAAGAAAAAAAATGGAAACCTTATAATTAAGGAAAATAAAATTATGGAAAGATGGAGAGAGTACTTTAAAGACCTTTTAGAAGAGAGAAACAAAGATAAAAATAAACATGATATAAATATACAAACTAGACAAGAAACTGAATTAGATACTAATGAAAAAATAAGCAAAAAGGAGGTGAAAGAAGCTTTTGAAAAACTTAAACTAGCGAAAGCGCAGGGCATGACAAAATAACTGCAGACATGCTAATCACAATGCCAAAAAAGGCAGTGAGTTATCTAATAAAGCTTATGAACAAAGTACTGGAAGAGAAAATACCTGAGGACTGGAATTTGGGGATCATTACCCCAATATACAAGAAAGGGAATAAGAAAGAATGCTGTAAATACAAAAGCATCACATTTACTAGTATAGTGTCCAAAGTGTATGCCAGAATTTTGGAGAGAAGACTAAGGACTGAGGGAAAAAGTGGAACACGCATTAGAAGAAATGCAGTTTGGATTCAGATCAAACCAGAGCACAACAAATGTGATGTTTATTGTGAGACAATTAGGAGAAAAAGTCATAAGAGAAGATCGAAATATACACTGCTGCTTCATAAACTTGACAAAAGCTCTGAGGAATAGAAGAGTGTCTGAAACTGTAATAAGAGGAATATAAAGCCTATATAAACATACTCATAATTATGTAAGAGTTAAGCAAGAGAAATCAGAACTATTTTGAAACCACATTAGGGGTAAAACAGGGATATATCTTGAGCCGACTATTGTTCGCCTTGATACTAGATGAAGTAAAGAAAAAAGTTAAGTTATATGAAGTAGGACACTGGAAAATGAAAAAGGCACTAATATCAGGACTCCGCTATATGAATGACATGGTAAAAACAACAATAATTTTAAAGAAAATCTGGATATATTCAAGAAGGTGCTACAAAGGATTAATATGAGGATAAAAGAACAAAAAACAAATACTATGAAAATAGGGAAGAAAGGAAGAGCATTCAATACATACAAAAGAAGAGGACAGTATAGAACAAGTCCAAACGTTCAAATACTTGGGTTCAATTATATCAGAAGATGGGAAATCAGAGGAAATGTAGAAAAGAAGAATGGCAGGAGGAAGACTGTTTAATAGTATAAAAAATACATTCCTCTGGAAAAGGAAGGTACCCAAAAAAATTAAATACAAGTGTATAAAAAAGTAGTAATACCAATACTTACATGGCAGAAACGTAGGCAATGACAGATAAACTAAAACTAAATACGACGGAGATGATATTTGTACGGAAAATAAGATCAGGAGAGATAAAATTGGGAATGCAGCATATAGACAAAAACTAAAGTTAAGATTGATAGAAAAAGGACAACTGAGAGGGTTCGGCCACCTACAACGAATGGCGGAAGAAATAAACGGAGATTTCACGAACCGATTTAGCGCTTCTAAAACGGGCGCGATGAAGAAAATTTGTGCTTCTGGTCACGTTTTAGAGAGGCGACCAGGCAGATAGGTCGAGAGAGATTTCCAACTGATTTAGGGAGGAAGGGTGGGGTTAAACTAGGCTCCCACCGCTTCTCCTGGTGAACGGGACGTTAAATGCTCCACCAAGCAGTTTGCTCTGTACAACCTATGTATTCTTTGCATTTTTATTAAATTAACTACTCTCAGGAATCCGTGTATTTTCAGTGAGTAGTGTAGATCTAGATTGAGCACGTGTTCGCACCTTACAACACCACCTGGGATGTCACACGCAAGAATTTCTGGAGATCTTCAGCATCCCATACTTCCATGTCTTGCACGACTCAATACAGGTCTTTGAAGGTATACCTGCTTCATCCACATCTTCTTTTTCTTCTTTTATTTCTCGCACACGGCCAATGCAGTTAATGCAACACCAACAACTCCTTGCTTTGATAAATTCGGAGACATTTTGTAACTTTTGCAGCAGGTCAGATGAAGAGCAACGAATTGAGCAGTAGATCGGGACGTGAAAATATAACGCTCTGTCGAGGAGAGAACAGTAATAGGGAAATCGGAACCGAGTCGTGAAATCCCAGCTACAATAGTAAAATAGGTATTTGAAGCTATAACACAGTTAGAGAATGTGAACGTGGGGACAAGTAAGAGATAAAATAATAAATAAGAGATAAAAAGCCTAATGCAGGGCAAAAATGAGTGGAGAGAGAAAGAGAGAGAGAGCTAGAGAAGAATACCAACATAGTCAACTCCACTAAACAACTTACACCTGTAAGGGTACACGGTAATAAGGATTAAGTAAATAAATTAGCCTAATTTAATAATTTTTCTTTACCTTGAAACAAAGAAGTTTTATATGTAACATAAGATACCTCTTAAATGGTCTACATTATACATACATACTTATGTATACATACCTACTTACAATATACGACATAAACCTACCATCTTTATAATTTATCTCCTTTTGGCAATCTGCTCCCACAACTCCTCCTTAAATTTGGATCTTACATAATATTCATGACTAGTGTCATAAAGAACTGTGAAACTTCGAACCAACTCTACTAACTTCTCCATTTTTAATAAAACGAGCTGTACATGTGACCAATGAAAACTGTGCAACACACTCAAACCGACCCAAGCGAACGTGGGTTGGGCGTGTGCTCGGCATGGGTTTGGGATCAATGTGCGGTACCCTACTTTAAATCAATGTTTACAGAATAATACACGTGTCTGGGTTGTCTGTGGGCTGTGTGTGTGTGCTGGGTTCAATATGCGGTGGGTCTAAGATGAGTTAGCCCACATACTATGGAAGAGCATATCCAACTGCAAAATAACTTGTTCATTGAACAGCAGACTTAGAATCAAACTACTGGTTTATAAACATACATTCTTCAAATATATGAGATCTGGCTATTAAATAAAGAGATTGCGCCAGGAGTAGGGGGAAACTGTAGTAGTATTTTTTCTATATAGGACTTTTTTCTTGTGCAGATAACAATGTGTGGCGAAAAACATAAGCAACTGATGTGAAATTTCTCGTTAAATTTAAATAAAAATCCGAATGAGTGCTATAAAGTAGTTGAAAGAGGCCTATGGTGAAAATTCTCTAACTCATGCGCACGTTTTTGAATGGTACAAACGATTTTCAGACAGCCGAGAGACCACCGAAGATGACCAACTTCCAGGTCGAATTGTCTCTGTTTCAACTCCACAAACAATGACCTAAATCAATGAAGTTGCGTTTGATAGTTTTGATAACCCTGGATCTGGCACCATCTAACCGGTAGAGACAGTCCAGTGCTCGACCACGCGCCGTTATCACCTGATTTAGTACCTTGCGACATTTTTTCTGTTTTCGAAGATCAAGTCTCACTTAAAAGAATACCCGTTCGAGTCGATGGAAGATGTGATGAAAAGCGGGGGAGCTCCTAAATGCTCTTACAAAAGAAGACTTCCAGCATTGCTTTGGGAAAAAACGAATGGAACAATGTGTACCGAAGGGAGGGGGAAGTGCATTAAAACAAAGCATTCGATTAATAAAATATAACCCTTTTTCGTAAGTTGCCTCGTTATTTAATAGCGAGACTTCGTATTTTCTGGATTTTAATTCAGGAATACTAATTTTACTCGCCGTTTAAATGTAGATCCCGTAGATATTATATTTTATCTTGAAGTGTTCAATACATAACTCCTTACACATCTTATGTACGTAGAAATATTTAGATCGGTACCAGTTTTAGTGAATTATTTTTCGTAAAAATACTACAAACAAAAATTGTGGTTGTCTATTTCAATGAGGTTAAAATTGTGTAAACGTCAATTATTCTACCATTTGAATAATAAATATTTTTACCTGTTCCTTTAACCATTCAGAGTGTGGTCTAGATCTTGCCATATCTTGTTTTAATGTGACATCTTGAATAACGGTTTTTTCTTGGGTGTCAACTAATAACATTCTTCCTGGTTTGAGACGACTTTTAAATATAACATGAGACGGATCAACGTCATATACACCAACCTATAATAATAGTTAAATTAAATCATTAATTTTGAAAGATTCTTATTGGTGCACCCTGTACTTAAATTTCGACTCGAAATTCGTGGCACCTACCTCACTGGCCATAACCATTATATTATCTTTGGTAATGTAAAATCTGGATGGTCGTAAACCGTTACGGTCTAAAATGGCACCAATCAGTCTTCCATCGGTGAAAGATATTAGAGCTGGACCATCCCACGGCTCCATAGTACATGCTGCCCAATGGTAGTAATCTCGTTTTTCTTCAGACATAGTGGGATCATTTTGCCAAGCTTCAGGAACCATCGTCATTACAGCCTAAATTAAGATTCATAATTGAAAAAATATAGCATGATAATTAAATTTTCGGTGAATTAATGAAATCCTCTAATCTAATTCAAAAGTTGAAAAAGGTGAAAATAGAGCTAGAGCTCGTAAAAATACGTATGGTAGATCATTCGATATTCGAAAAGGCGAGGAAGGAAATAGAGAAGGTGACTGGGAAAGGAGCAAAGGTGATAAAGATGGTAAGGGAGAGGAACGCGATGAAAATGGTGGTGGTAAGGGCGGAACGGGAAAAAGTGGAAGTCTTGCTGAGGAAAAGAGAGATTAGATTGGGGTGGAATAAAGTAACTATTATAGAGGGTAGAGAGGAGGGCAGATGTTTTGAATGTGGAGAAAAGGGACACAAGGCGGCAGGATGTAAGGTGAGGGGGTTAAGGAGAAGAGTAAGTGCTCTATGTAAGAGCGAGGGTCACATGGCCAGAGACTGTCGACAAGCTTTCCTTTGTAGGGTATGTGGGGAAAGGGGACATAAGCCAGGGGAGATAGAGTGTAGTAGGGGAAGGAAGAGAGTAGAGGAGGATGTTGGAAAAGAGGAGGGAAAAAATGGGACGTGGGTCGAGTTAGGCCAAACAGGAGGAAGGGATGATCAGTACGCGGGAAAAAGGAATGTAGAGGAGGGATGGAGGGCTATACAGATAATTTTAGGGAAATGCAGGATATCGCATGATATTTTAGATGAGGCGATTTTTAGGAGGAAAGTAGATGTGGTGTGTGGATCTGAGGTAAATGCTAGATACGTGGAAAAGCAAGGATGGATTATGGACGATACAGGAGAGGCAGGAATAAGAGTGGTGGGAGAGGGGCGGATGAAGTGAGGAAGGGAAACGGATGGGTGGTAGTGCGAATGGGAGACATGGTGGTGTACAGTGTAATAGTGTATATATAAGCCCAAATGTCAGTCTGGAGGAATACAAAAGAAGCATGACAGGAGTGGAGGACGACCTGAGGGTGTCAAAAGAAAAAAGGCGGATCATAAGGCGAATGGTGACACGGGATTTCCATGCTAAAAACACTGTATGGGGGGGGGGGGGTAAGAAAACGGACAGGAGAGGGGAGATACTGGAGGAAGTGTTGGCATCCAACGGGTTAGTAGTGCTGAATGACGGACTCCTGTCCACCTTCGTGAGGGGAGACGGGGGTTCGTCATATATTGATATAACAGCATGTGATACATGGCTGGGAGAAAAAGTGAGTAGTTGAAGGGTGATGGAGGATGAGGAAAGCTTGAGTTTACATAGATATGTGGAGAAGGATATAAGGAAAGGGAGAAAGGAATTATCGGAAGAGAGGGGAAGGTGGTGGACGAAGACCGAGATAGACAGTATGAGGAAGAAAGTGAGAGAGGAGTTAGAAAGGGGACTTGGACATGATGTAGATGAATTCTACGAGGTGATACAGAGCTGTAAAAGAGAAGGAAAAGGGGTAATATGCGTGGGAGGAGGGCTAATTACTGGTGGAATGAGGAAATAGAGGAGCTGTGGAGAAGTGTAAGAAAGAACGAAGGCGGATGCTGATAGGAAGAGGGTCGATAAAGGGAAAAGGGGGTTACAAGGAGAAGAAGGAGCTGGAGCGTAAGGTGAGAGGGAAAAAAGAGGGAAATGGGAAGAGCTACTTGGGAATTGGAAAACAATCCATGGGGAAAGACGTATGAGGTAGCGGTGAAAAGGATGGGGGGAAATTGGAGGGAGGTGCTGGAGGAAGATTGGGAAAAGGATATTATAGAGAAGCTATTCACAGGGGTAGAAGGGGGAGTGGAAGGAAGGATTCGGGAAGTCGAGGAAATTAGAGAGGTAGGTAAAAGGAGGAAGATTAGGTAGGAAGATTAGGTCGGTACAGAAATGGGAAGAAGAAGAAGGGGGAAGAAACATTAAAATGAGGAAAGCACCAGTGATAGACGGCCTGGTTTATGAAGTGGTGAAGGGGCCGTTGAATGAGAATGGGGAGTATTTCTGGGAATTATTTAACAGGGTGCTGAGAGAGGAAGAATTCCCGGAAAGATGGAAGGTGGCCAGGGTGATACTGGTGAGAAAGGCGGGTAAAGAGGGGGGCGGGCGGGGGACTATAGGCCCATCATCCTGCTGAGCGGTATGGGCAAAGTGATGGAGGGGATAATAAAGGATCGGATTGAGGAGGATGTTGGGAGGAATGGGAGTTTTACGGAAAGCCAGCACGGGTTTATGAAGGGAAAATCATGTATCTCTGCGCTGGGCAAGGTGATGTGTTTAGTGGAAAGGGCTAGGGAGGGCAGCTGGCGGAACAAAAAATTGGCTCGACTCGTGTTCTTCGATGTCGGGAACGCGTTCAACAGCGTCAGTAAACGTGGCGTAGATAGAGAAAAAGGCGGAAAGGATGTGTAGGAAGATTGTGGAGAAGGTTGAGCGGTGCGGACCGGAAGTGGTTGAAGAAAAGACGGTGGGGCTGCTAGTGAACGGACGGAGCAAGACGAGGGAAGTGGGGGGTGATGGTGAAGGGTTGGAGAATTCATAAGGAGGAGTCGGTGAAATACCTGGGGGTGTGGTTCGAAAGCCAACTATCATTTAAAACACATATGGCTAAGACAGAAGACGAAAGCAAGGGCAACATGGCTGGGAAGATTGCTCTGTACGTAAAAGGGCCGGGAGAGTGGAAGAGAAGGGTAATTGGTAAGACAATAGAGCAGAGTATGCTGTATGGTGCGGAAGTGTGGGGTGGAAGAGCAGGGGTGAATGCGAGGGTTAGGCCACTCCTTCGAGTGCAGAGAGGGATACTCCTTAGGATTATGCAGGGCTACAGGACAGTGGGGGGGCTGGCAGCAGTGGTGCTGTCAAGGTCCTACCCACTGGACGTGATGGCTAGGCCCAGGAATAAATACTGGAGGGGTGCGACGAGAGAAGAAGTACAGGAATGGATGGAGAAGGAAATGGAGAGAAGGTGAGAGGAGTATGAGGCGCTCTAAAAGGAGCTATTGGGAGTAGGAGAGATTGGATGGACCGGAAGTTCGGGGAGGTGTACTACTACTTGACACAGGTACTTACTGGACATGGGTCGAAAGTAGGATACCTCCACAAGATTTGGAGAAGGGAGTCGGGACCGTGCGAGAGGTGTGAGGAGGAAGATGATGTGGGGCATGTTTTCAGATGTTGGAAGAATGAGGATGTCTTGAAAAGGCTAGCAAAGAAACTAGGGGAGGAGGTGTTTTGGGAAAACATGGTGGAGATAATGTTGGGGGCGGGGAATAGGAATGGATGGAGGTAAGTAGTGTGGTGGAGAGCATGATTAGGGGTAGGGAAGGGCTTCATATGGGATGAGAGGTAAGAGCGATAGAAGGGAGAATATGACTACGTGATTGGAGAGTGTGTGAGGGACCGCTGCCCGCCTTGAAGTATGCTAGGGTAGTGATTCCGAGGCCGGAGTAACGGCGAGACAGAGGTGGATTTGGTTGGTAGGCATCCCCTTGAGGATGAGTCCAACACTGTTTGGGTCCTGAGAAGGACCTATTCGAACATCCCATCTCAGACCGAAAAAAAAAGATCATTCGATATGGAATGTTTAGAAAAATGTATTGAAAGCGTTTTTAGCGCATAAAAAATTGTAAAAGTTGAAAACAAGTAAAAGTGAAAAAAGGTATTTAGTTTTTTGCGAATTTTTCAAAATTAAATTTAAGAAAATTAAAAAAGAGGAAATTTTCAATAAAAAGTTCCACCTCCCGAAACTCTAACTCCATTATTTATAATTTTAATTGGATGCTGAAAATAGGCCTTTCGTTAAGCGGACAAGGCATCTAAAGGGAGTACGTTATAACCCAAGAGCCAGCGACAGCCAGACCTTCATTATGAAAACAATCGGCGACTATGGAGTTTGGATTATGGTTACTTGTCAAATTTGTTAAAGTATAAAGATCAATTTTTTTTATATTTTCTTCGGAATAACATTAGAAATCACGTCATCCAGTGCCGGACACGTAGTACAGTTACAACCCTTGCCACGTGATTGTTAACAAAATTTTATAAGACCCGCGTCTACATTAAAGACAACAGAAAATGTATAAATAATTAACCAACAAATGTTTCGCTTCGTGGAGACTTTTTTATATGTCTTCTTAACAAGATCACAATGTGATGTAGTAGTGCTTTTGTGTCTGTCAAGTCTTTTCAACTTTCTAAGTGTCGTCCAAGTATTTTGCAAGTTTCTTACAAGTATTTTGCAAGTTTCTTACAAGTATTTTCCAAGTTTCTTCCAAGTATCTTCAAGTATTTCAAATTTCTTCCAAGTGTCTCCAAGAATCTTCCAAGTATTTTCAAATTTCTTTCAAGTATTTTCCAAGTGCCACCAAGTTTATTCCAACTATTTCCAAGTATTCTCCAAATATCTTTCAAGTATTTTCCAAGTGTCTTCAAAGTATATTCCAAGGATCTAAGTTTCTAGGTTTTTAAATATCTAAGTATTTTCCAAGTGTCTAAGTCTAGATGTCTGAGTATTTTTTTTTGGAAGTGTTTCAAGTTTCTGAAAGTCTAAGTTTTTGAGTTATTTGCTGTCCTCTTCCTGAGGATGAAAGATTTGGTTTTCTTGCCAAAAGTTTTCTCGGGATCGTTTCGACGGCCGGAAAAATCAAACGACTAATTGTAAATGGTCGTCAGATAATCTAGCAAGAAGAGTACATTACAATTATAACAGAGCCCGGTAACATATACTTTGACCATGTGCCTATAAAGGGTTCTGCCACAGTAGCTAATATAAAAATCTCTTTTATCTTGTTTGAATGCATATGACACAGATATTAATCACTTAAGTGTGATAGGTTGTGACGGGGCAAACGTGAACACCGGAATAGAGAATAAAATTAAGAGGCTGCTTAGTGGCGCATATGTATTCTTCATGCCAATGAGCTACTTTTAAGGCACTTATCACAAAATTTAGATGGTACGGCCTTCCAGCTATTCAGGACCTATTGTCTCTCTTTTAAAAGACTATGCGAAGATGCAAATTGTAAAATTTAAAACCATAACTACAGATCTTCCCAAATGTACACCAGCTGATTTAAGTACGAATTAGCAGTACTTGTATAACATTTGTACATCTAGAAGACATTTAAGAACCCACAATATGAAGTTGTCAATGAACAGTTATATCTAGGGAATTCTCCACTAATAAACTGTCTTCTTAAGTGATAATTGTAAAGATCAGCAGATATAGTTTTCCTGGTTTTCTATATCATTGCACAGTTATACTGATCTTAATTGGAAAAATGATATCCAGGATATCACCATAGGGCTAATAATATCTAAGCTTCAATATTTGTAATATCACATCTTCTTCTTTTTCTATAAACATATATTAAGCCAATCACAAGTTAGGTTACTTCTTGGTCTAGCCAAAATATAACTACTAAACATCAGGTAGGCATAAAATGAAATGTAACTTCTGTCATTCTGACGATGATATTGATTTATCGAAACAATTGTCAATTTTTTAGAATTTTCAATAACTTGTATTATATTGTGGAATTAACTAGAGACCTTGAGTTTCATTTAAAAACACTAATATGAGCATATTCCACGAAGTAAGGGTCGAGACAGTCAATTTGTACATCAATTCAAAGCGTCACTTCTAATTTGGCAAAGAAGGATCCGGGAAAGATGTCACATGCCCACTTGCTTACACAGCTAACAGAGTGCTACGCCTTTATGTGGCTACTGCTACCGCCTTCCAACCTGGTTTGAAATCAAAACAAATCCACTTACCTACAAGCAAGACACTTGTGGAAAGCTATTAGAGCTTTCAGAGATTTCCCACTTCAAGTTAAAATTATAGTGACAAAGTTTTTATCGAAAACGCATCCTGAAAACCTACTTTTGGCAATGCTAATGGATTTACGCTCATATATTATATAAGAGAGCTAGCCGCAAAAAGAATTTAAAAATGTAGGTTACAACCTAACAAGATGGTTAGAATTTTTAGGGTACCTTTAATTAATTTAGTTATATGGATTTACCGAGCCACCCTTACCAGCTGAGTTAATAAATGAAGCGATAGAAGAAATTGTGAGAGGGACATTGGTGCTGACTTTTGACAAATTTCCATGTCACATACAAGCAGTGCAACGATGTGTGAAATGAGTGACTGAAGCGGCTATTAAAGTGTGTGGTGATATCAAGAGATGGATACATTAGATTAAAATTAAAAGGCTCGAAAATGTTATCATCAATTGAAAATAAATTGCAATACTTTGGAAAGTGAAATGACATTTAATTTTATATAAAAACGGGTTCGAGGGCCCCCAATGGGTGGAACTCCACGTGCAGATACCTCCGTGTGATGAGTTCTGGGTAGATTTAGTGTTAGTATTATTTTACTACAAAACAGTAAATCAAGTGAAATACTGCACACATTTAGGAAAAACAAATGTTTCTTCAAACTTGACTTGAAAAAAGGGCCTAGGGGCCAGTTAAAAACTATTTGTTCGGGTTCAACTTTTTTTATAACATAGATAGGCTTTCTAGTAATAATTTTTGTGGTAGCGTAACTTAAAAGGTTGGCCCCAGGGCCCGGTTAAAATTTATTACTATTTTTCGTGGGTAACCTCAGGGTCTCAAAAGGCAACTTTTCCAGAGTAGCGCATTCAAATTTAAAAACATTTACCGTAAATAATTTTCTGTAATATTAGCTGGTTTGTTAGAATTTGTTGCATTGAAAATAAATTTGACTCATCTACAATATTTTTGAATAAGTACTTGAAACATGAATACTGTGTACTCAGATTCATTATTTCAGGAGGTAATTGTTTACTACCAGTGAAATTCTTTGCATTATCGTCCAACACTTAATTTTTTTTTACAAGTAACACTTTTCAATGTTTCCAACAACTTTTTACTCATTTCTTCAGTTTGTTCTTGCATCTGTATTGAAATATCAGTTTCTACAGAGTACCGCAGTTGAATTTTGTTCAGAGATAGAATTTTCAACTCTATTATAAACATATCCATCTTCACACAGGACAGCCATATTCCTGATGTCTAGGACTTCTTAATCAGAAATTTAGTCATCATCCTGATTCTAAATCTGATCATCAATATAAACTCCCATCTTCACTTTCGTCCCACATATGTTCAGCATACCATTTAAGCTCATCAGAAGTCAACTCAGACTGTTACTCATTTTCTTTGTTTATAAACAAATGTCGGAAATAATATGTTGTTCAATTTAATGAATATTTTTCTTTATTAGACAAATCGTTATTTGATAGTAAATATTTAAAAAAACTGAATACCTTTTTTCATCTTTTGAAATTTGTTATATGCTAAAAAACTACTCTAGTCAAAGCTACAAGTAATGATAAACATGATTTTTTTGTTTAGGTTTTCTGTCATTTCCCAGATATTTTCATATTATGTTGATACTATGTATTTAAAATGAATTTATAGCTGAAATAAATAAATCATTACAAAATATATAAAACTAGATTATTATTAGATCTGTATAAACATTTTCACCAATTAAATTTACTGATCATTCTGTATATTTGAAAATAACAAAATTAAATGAGTAATAAATTACCTCTGGTAATGTCCTGTTACCAGCATGAACCAAAAATTCTAAGACGCAATCCGCAGATCCAGAATCGGACAAATTAGGTTCTACAACTGGGTATAAAGTTTTCAGTTTATCACCCAATTCGTCATTTTTCATCACACCTTCTCTGGCCTTCATTAAATTTACATTGCCTCTCAAGGTGTTAATTTCTCCATTGTGTGCAAGCATTCTAAAACGAATATTGGGTTAATAATAAATATTCTGGTAGAAAAATTAAAGTTGACACTATTATATGATTTTAAATTAGGAAGGTACAAAGATAAAACAAGCCGATTCTTTTTGTACTTTTCACCCCGATTCTCATGCTGTAAGTATATGGGTGAAAATTATATGACCCGATTTAATACTAGCTTGTTAAAAATTTGAATTTATCAGTGTAATTAAGCATGTGAACAAACAGTGTTCATTTTATTATTTAATTATCCAAAAAATACAATTTTTGTATATCTTTAACTAGAATATATCAGCACCTCAGATATATACTATGTTAAGTCACATTTTTTTGAAAACTGAGTTACAGATAAAGTATAATAACTGCTTTTTAAAACTTATTGTGGTAAACAACATTAAGCTCTTAGTATCATAGTTTTTTCCAATAGATGGCAGTAAACAGTGTCAATTCCAACATTTCATAGAGGTATATGATATTAAGATCACTTTTCATTCCAGACAAAAGTGTGGTGGTCTAAAGAATGTTAAGTCTGTAGTAAGTAACCAGCTTAAATGCTTGTACGCTCATAGTTACTGTTATTGGTTATTCATAAGAAGTTTTGTGGTAAAAGCAAGCAAATGTGTGAATTGATTTTACATTCACTCAAACTTGGGACCTTTAATTATATGATAGATGATACTACAGACAAAATAAACCTACTGTTGTATATTTGATGAGTCAGTAGTTATGAAACAATACATGTCCAGCCATCTGAATCCATTACCTTATATGGTACTGTTACATCGAATGAACCATCATCGGAGGATCGACTATGTAATAGTGCTGAATTGCACTATAGGACAGTGCATAGTTTCAGTATATACATTTTAGAATCAGAATGATTATAGACTTCATATTGTTAACTTCAATAAATATTAATAATGTGTAACTATTGTAATTAAATAAATTTTTAAAAAAGTGATGTTAAAAACATGGCGTCTTGTCTTCTTAAATGGATTGATTCTATAACTTTGCCACCCATCATAAAAAAATTAATAATTTGGTCTGACAATCGCCCTTTGCAGAATAGAAACTTTAGAATGATTATGTGCTACTTTACGATCCTTGCAAAATATCCAAAAATTGAAACAATAGAGCACACGGTTTTGGTAAGAGGCCATACTCATCTAGAAGCAGATTGTGCTGATTTAATGATTGAAAGAGACAAATGCAATTCAAAATTATGGTGCCATGGATTAGCAACAGCATTTGTAGCAGAAAAAATCCATTTACCGTGATTTCTATGGAAAAAGAAGTCTTTATGAAGGGTCAAAACCTCCTATTATGATATGCAAAAAGACGAATATAAATGAACAATTTTTAATTTCAAATGTTGTGCATTTCCAAGTCGGAGCGCACAACAGGGGAATTTTATACTGTCGAACTGCCTTTAATAATGACTTCAAAGAAGCTGATCTTAATAAAAATCGTCGAGCAAGCGCCATTCAAAGGAATAAGTACCCAAAAACACAACTTACAGGGTCTACTTAAATGGGTTCCCAAAATTTTTCATTTGTTCTTCTAGAAGTTGAAGCACAATGAGAAAGTAAATGAAGAGAATTAGTTTGTTTCATCACTTTAGTTATTCCTTATTAGTTACTACACCTGTATGTTGTATTCTGTACATTTATGTCTTTGATATAAAAACGTCAGAAAAAATTATTAAAGTTTAAAGTCGCAACACTAAAAGATATACTTACTGAGCAAAATGTGTTAATTCATAATTTACTAAAACATATGATTAAATTTTGAAACATATCATATAGTTTATTTACGATAAAAAGACGATGATGTCATTATTAGTTACTTTCCTGCTTATCAGAATAAATATTAATTTACCAACCGTGAATACAATTTATTCTCAACAGCCAGGGCAATTTACAGCTGACGGGTTGGCAAAACTTCAAGACGGTGTCAAATCAACTGGTAAAATTCCCCAGTTTGTTTTGACGTTTATTGACATTCGATCATCATCTAATATTTACAAGTTTTTTTGGTGCTTTTAAATTCTTTGCTTCTTTAAGATTAAAAAAAACAGTTAATTTCATAACTAATTATTTAGGCAAATCTGCAGTGTGTGGTTAATAAAATGCCGAAGCAGCTGAACAGAAAATGTCAAGAGATGGTAACATCTTTGCTAAGCTATTTTGAACGAGAATGCCGAAATGGAGGCCCGCTTCTCCCGCTTACTGCTCTAGGAGACGTAAGTAATAGTATTCGCTATTTGTATTCATCATTATATTATTGTTACATATTTAAATGTAAATAATTAAATGTTTTTAATGTTAGGTTAGGTTAATTAAACTTGATAATATATTATTCTTTCATAAATTGAAGTAATTATATTGTAGAGAGTTGCAGATGCTTTACAACTTAGCGTTAACGTATTGCCGCCAATTATAATAGAGGCGAACAGCCTAAAAGCCCACCTAAAAAGAGACAACGCATAAAACCTACTGTTGAAATTGATAACTTTGATCAAAATGTTTTCCGAAATGTTATATACGAAATGTATGGAAACAGTGAGTATATTGAATTTACTGTTTTATTTTATTCACAATTAACTAACAAAATATTTTTTCAGAGGAATACATAACCTTGAAAACTTTAAGAGACAAACTCCAGGAGCGTGAACTCTTTAATGGTTGTTTAACATCACTCTGGAAGATAGTGAAAAATATTGGATTCAAATACCAAAAAGATGATCCTCGTCGTGGTTTAATGGAGTTGCCACATATTGCATTAAAACGTGTACATTTTCTGCATGAATATGTCAAGATAAAAAGGGAAGGTTTATATCAATTTGTGTTTTTGGATGAGACCTGGATATTTAAAGACAGCAATTAATTTATGATGTTCTTACATTTCTGCCATTTTAAGACATTTTCAAATATTTACTAGTCACACTATTTTATTTAAATCTATATAATTATTAATAGTTGTTTTGAGCTATGCAGTCTATCTAGAAAACCTAGTAGTAATTTGTTATTTCCTTATTGTAGGTATATAGTATTGCATGCTGGTTCCTCTTCTGGATTTATTCCTGGAGCAGGGCTGGTTTTTTCTTCCAAAAAACAAGATGGTGATTACCACGGTGAAATGAACCGAGAAATTTTTTTGCATTGGTTTAAATACCAGCTTTTAGTGAACTTGGAACAACTTGCCACAATTGTAATGGATAATGCAAGTTATCACAGTACAGTGATCAATAAAGTACCAACAACAGCTACCAAAAAGGCTGATATACAGAACTGGTTGATACAAAATGATATTCCTTTTGAAAATACTTTCCTCAAAACCCAATTATTGAATTTAGTACAACGGTAAGTTGATATAAACATTTTTCAATATATTATGGTAATACTTAGATAACTTATTTTGTTTAAATATATGCATTTTTGTAGGAATAAACCACCAACAGTATATGAAGCTGACATATTATCTGAAAAGATGGTCACAAAGTGCTTTAATTCCCCCCTTACCACTGTATGTTCAACCCAATTGAACATATTTGGGGCATAGTTAAAATTTTTTAAAGAAATCATGTGGGAACTGATGGTTCTTCAACAGAACAAGCAATAGGTGTATGGAAAAGTCTTTAGAAAAAGTGACTCCTGATATTTGGTCAAAGACAGTAAAGCACACTGAAAAAAGTATACAAGATGGGTGGGATAGAGAAGTAGTATTTGATAGACAGGATGTGCCTCCACTTATTATTAATTTTGACAGTGACGATGAAGATAGTGATGATTTTGTAGTGGAAATTTTGTGTTTTATTTTTTGTATATTTTTATCCAATTTGCTTTATTTCCACCTTTTCAAAATCACTAATAACTATTATTAAATTAATTAGGTACAGTTATTTTATAATACACAAATTAAAACAACGACAACAGTATCTCTACATAAATAATACTAATAAATTGGGAGATTTTTTATTTTTATATCTTGTAACAAAATTTCATTTTGTGTATCTATATTTTTATTTTCCATTCTATTTTTATTATAATAAATATAATAGATATTGTATAAAGAAACAATATTTAAATTTGCATGAAGATGATTACAGCTTGTATTGATTCCTTTTAGCGTAAAACCTTGCAGTGCTCTTGAAGATGGTTCTATAGAGCATATAATAAGGGATAAGGACCTACAGTTCGTCATTTAACCCTCTTCTATGTAAAATAGTTGAATGTTAATTCGAATATAGAATGATTGGTTACTGTTTCTTGTATCTTATCCATAGTTTTTATGAATAAATATTTATATTAAATTAATCAAGCCTATCATACAAGCCTTTTATTTTTAAATAAATATTTTTGACTTACGCCCTACGAGGCACGAAACAATGAAAAAGAAGAACTGTCAATCTAACATCAGATTGACTTTTCTAGTTATCATGAAGTAAAGGAAAAAACTACAGCTTGGCAACATCACAATATTTTGTTTTGCAACGTCGTCGTCTTTCTATCGTAAATAAGCTATAGTATATAATTTATTATTTAAATAGAATTCTTTTACTAATGGCAACTTCTATAAACATAAACACTTCTCCTAGAAAATAATGTATTTGTGACATAACATCTGAGGTGCAGATATAGTCAGTAATAATTGTATAGGTACTTTTTTTAATACGGGCAGAAAAGTTTAGTGTACAGAAAAACAAAATATAATAAATTTGTATAAACAAATCATAGGTGATCAAAATGGGGCAAATATTAGTACTACTGAGTTTAAAAATGAAGGATCAATGAAAGATATAAATTTTTAATCAGAACCTAATTTGATAAATTTTTATATGAATTTCATTAAAGTAAACACCATTTTAAGGTAAATTACCATGTCAGTATCCGAAACAAGAAACAAAGATTAGTACAGCTGAATTTAAAAATGTTAGAACTTTCGGAAAGTTATAAATAAAAATATATTATTCACAATATTCAGAATTAAATCGCAACTATTCATAAAATTTTGAATGAAAATACAAAATTTACCAATAATATATAGCCAGTAACCTGATCTGATAAATTTTTATATGAATGTCAGTAAGTAAACACCAGTTTTTAGTTAATCTACCATGCCAGTATGGGAAACATTTACCAATTACCAAATTTACCAAAAATATATAAATTTATTAAAGATATCAATTGTTAGTCGATGACTTGATTTTACAAATTTTTAATTAAACATTTATGCCAGAATTAAACGCTCAAATTTTGGCATGAGTATAGAGAAGACAATAATTGTGCTCTTAGACTTAGAAACAAATTTTTTTGATAATCCATTTAAGCAAACTTTTTAATGATCAATTGCAGGTATTTTCTTGACAGTTTGTATAATATTGTTCATAGAGTATAATTTTATAAATGCAGAATTTCCAACTAAATTAATAATAACATAAAACGATTTTTTTTTCTTTAGAGCTCAAGGAAAGAAACGTACTTTTGCGTTCTCATCTTTAATTAATTTTTCACTTACCTCAAGGGATGAGCCCTTTCCCAACTAGGAAAAGTATTAGTTGAGAATCTAGTGTGCACTAAAGCCAAGTAAGTATCATACATGGGATCTGACAAATCGGGAAAATACGTCCATAATTGGTCAGATGTTAATTGTCCTTTGTAGACCACGGTTTTACGGCTTAACGAGCAAATGTAGAAACGCTTTCCCGGGGCTGGAATGAGATGGCTGGAGCGCTTGCGTAATATAAAATACCTTCTATCTTGTTCAGCTTCGTCTCCTGGATTTCTCAACGTAATAAACACCTGGAATAAGGCTTAATAATAATAACTTTATATTTTTATTGTTAAATCGCTAACCTGTCTCATAAAAGGTTCAGAGTTTTTGGCGACAGCGCCTATGGAGGAATTGTTGGTTGGTACGGTACGCCAAGCCAACACGGACACATCCAATTCCTCTGCCAGCTCTCCAAACTTCTGTTCGGACTGTTGATGATGCAGTTTGTCCAAGAAGAAAATGCCAGTAGCATACTGACCGAATGGGGGTAACTGAATATTTTGTTCATCTCTGCAAAAAAAATAGTTTAATTAATAGTAGTCTATGTAATGCAAATATATATTTTGAATACAATTATAAAATTAATTTTCTTGATTTCTCACTACATAAAATCCACAATAACATAAACATAAATTGATATAGAAAACCAACTTGGCCCTCAAGATATTTAAATATTAATTCATGTCAGCTCATCTTTAAAAACGAAAACAGTAATTGTTAGTTTGTCTGATTGAGCTATAAAACTATCAGATCCTGAATTCAGATACACAGTTATTGAAAAATCAAAAACTACACTACGAAAAAATAATTGTCCTGATGAATATATCAAGAAAATATACAAAAAGAGTATAAACAAATATAATCAATTAACTAACAATAGCTATCATAAACATCAAAATTTAAAACACCTATTTTAACCAAATCTACAGGAATTATCTCACCATTTATCAAATAATTTTTGTAAATATGAAATAAAGGATATAACACAGCAGTACCATCCCAATGGTATGTACTGCCCGGCTGCAAGATATAATTTGCTGCCCTTCCTCATAATTGCGTCAATAATAATAATTACTGTGTAGATATAAAATTCTGATTTTAATTATTTGATAACTATTATTGTGTTTCAGAAATAAAACATTTTAAAATAAAAATGTTAAAGGTAACTTTTAATAAACTTTATTACTTTGTACGATTTTAAAAAAGAAAGTATTTGAAACAAAGAATGCTCTAGGATTCTTTTTTCCAATCTATTATGTTTGCCTTTCATGTCATTGTCATATCTCTAGCTTCTCATATATTTAATATCAATACTTAATTCTTCCAAATAATTTAATAAAAAAGCTGTTAATCCTTCACCAGTTGTATATTTAACTTGACAGAACCCTATAAAATGCTATCTAATTTCCACATTTTTTCAAATGCCATTAATTTAAAACAAACCTAACAACCACAGTTATTTGTTCCCGGAACTCTCCTACTAATAGACATAAATATAGAGGAATTAAAAAGTGATACTTGCCTTCCCTCACTAGGGCGCAATCTCTTTGCAGCTAAGTGTAAGCAGGTAATGTAATATTTTATTACATTTATATGTTCATGACATATATATTTATTTATTTACAAAAAACATAAATATTTAAGAGACAATATTTAAGTTACCTTATCAATAAATAGAATCATAATGAACTAAAACTAAATTACAACAAATTAATGTGCCTCATTTGATTTTTGAATAAATATGTGGACGGGTAGAATAAATAAATGATAGGGAGATATTGAAAATTGTTTGAAGGGGCTTTCCCAGCGTGAATATACATTTTTTCATGAAAGGTATAGGAATTCCGTCAGGGCCAGAAGAAAGCTTTTCTGGGGCTTAACATCAATTGATCAATTAGTTCTGTTATTTCAATATTGTAATTGGAAACATTCCAACACTCTCTTTTTCCATATTCCGGAATTTGGGTAACATTCTTGTCAGTGTAAGTTGTGGAAAAATAGCTGGTTAAAAGATTCACAATCTCATTCTTATTACTGCTTGTTGCCTCATCGAAAATCATGCTGGAGGGTAAGTTATATAATTTTTTTACTGTTTATATAATTCCAAAAACAACGAGGATCATGAGCAATATTTCTTTTAATTTAATTTTGATGACAATGAGCTTGAAGCTGTTTACATCTTGTTCTGAGATTATTAAATTGTTGTTAATGATCTATGTCTTCAGTGACTTTAAATCTTTTATGCGCTCTCTCTTTTTCAATTATTAATTTCCTAAGTTTAGTGCTATACCATATGGGAAAATTTGAGGTTCTGATTTTTTTTACTGGTACAAACATATCAATTGCAGAGTAAACTATTTCATAAAACTTCTGAAGAACCTGATCCAAATCCAAATTTCCCTTCAGCATGTCATTCCAATTGACACTGGCCAAAAATTTGTTAATTTCAAAATAATTTGCATTTTTAAAAACATAATAAAACACTTCATAATGAAGTTGCTGCTCTATATTGAATTCTAAGTGGCAGGTAATTGCTGTGTGATGTACACTGTTTGGTAACAGTAAATATAATTGGTTCAGAGATACAAATATCCTTCATTGATAAAAAAGTTAAGTGGATCATCATTAATGGTAACTTGAGGACAGGCACACTGTTTTGTGGTGAAAGTGATTTGGTTACATTTATTAGTGTTGACTTCAATTTTCCATTTTTTTAACCATGATTGCAGGAGAGTTAGATAATTTTGAAGTTGGTTGAAAGCTGTGTTAGGATCAGTATTAGATGACTTAATTGCCGTATCATCAGCAAATGTTGCTATAAGCGTTTCATTGGTAGTTGGTACATCTGCCGTATATAACAAGTATAAGAAAGGGCCTAGGACACTGCCTTGTGGTACTCCAGTTTTAATCTGATGGAAAGTTGAGAGTTCATCTTCAAATTTTATTTGAAAGTGTCGATCTTTTAGATATGATTTTAAGAGGAGATATAGTTGGTCCGGTAGATGTTTTTTAATTTTGTAGAGGAGGCCGCTGTGCCATACTCTATCAAATGCTTGTCGTATATAGAGAAACACAGACACATATAATTCTTTGCCTTCCAGGCTATGTTTTATTTTATTCACTATTCTATGACATTGTTGGGTCGTTGAATGTTCTTTCTTAAATCCAAATTGGTAGTCTGGGATGAGATCATCAATAGGAATTGTAGTTTCGATTCTATTTAGGATGAGGCGTTCGAATACTTTAGACATTATGGGGAGAAGGCTTATTGGCCGTAAGAACTTGCTTCCGTTGGTGGCTTACCAAGTTTATTGATCATTATTATATGTGCAAGTTTCCACTGGATAGGGTAATGGCTTAATCTAAGCATACTGTTGTAGATTGTAGTCAGCAATACAATCCCTTTTCTAGGAAGGTTTTTCAGTACTTCAGCGACTATGAGATCGAAGCCCGGTGCCTTGTGTAAGTTAAGGTAGCATATTTCCTTGCGCACTTCAGTAGGAGAAAATGATTTTAATGGGGGCGATAGTTGGCCAGGTGCTTCTAGGAACTGGTTTATGTTATCATCTTCATTATTGGCTTCACGTGGAGTAGTGAATATTTTATCAAGGTATTCAGCGAAGGTGTTTACTTTTTCTGCTTTCGATCGGGCCCAGGTACCATCAGATTCCCTTATCGGAGGGACACTCACGATAGGCCTTTTAATTTTTTTTGTTACTTTCCACAATGAGTGGTCCTCCGGTGATAGTTCCGATAAGTACCTTTGGAATGAATCATTTCTGGTTTCTTGGATATTTCTACGTAGTTTACGGGTTAGATTATTAAGGAGCGTTTTGTCGACTATATTTCTGCTGTTTTGCCATCTTCTACGCGCTCTACGTTTCTCTTCGACAAGTTCTTTTATACGAAGAGGAATATTGTATGTTTGATCTACCACTTTGTCACTCGTTGGTGTAGCGAGCCAGGATGCTCCTTGAATCAACGTTGTTATATGTTGTACTGCCTCTTCAATTTCATGTTGATTTCTTAATTGCCAGTTTAATTTGATGTTTTCATTAATATGTTCCTGGAATTGGTTCCAATCAGTTTTCTTATTGCAGAGTCTGGGTTGGGGTTTTCTCCAAATCGGCTTGGTACTCAAAGTAATGATGTGCTGTGGTCCGAGTTTAGATCGAAACTAGGTTCAATATCACAGTAAATGTTAGATATGCCTTTCATTAGAGCGAAGTCAAGCAAATCCGGAATCTTGTTGGTGTCAGCTGGCCAATAGGTTGGTTCACCAGTGGACAGGATGTTCATTTGATGTTGTTGCACTATTTTCAGTAAGTTTCTGCCTTTTGGTGTAATTAGCCTGGATCCCCAGATTGTATACTTAGCATTCCAGTCACCCGCTATTGAGTAATTCGTATCAAGTGTTATAAATAGGTCGTTGTATTTATCCTGTGTTATGTTATGTCGTGGTGGGCTGTATATAGCTACAAGTGTCGTGTGTCTAAATAAGCTTTCAATTTTAACAGCTGTACATTGAATTTTATTCGTTGCATATGACTGAAGAACATGATGTTTTAGAGTTGATCTGATTATGATTGCGGTGCCTGCATGTGCAGTTCCATCAGGGTGGTTAGTAAAGTAGACGTTGTGGTATGGTATATTAATGACAGTTTTATTTATAGAGTGGCTTTCTGATATTAGCATTACATCAATTTTGTTCATTTTAGGAATATGATGATCTCTTGTATATGGTTACTAATACCGTTTGCGATCCATGATGCAATTCTAATTGATTTATCCATTACTTGGTTATTTTATTTATAACTGTTGTTAGCATATTAAGTATCATGCCGTTTTGATTAATTAGTTGGGAGAACATACCTTTGAATTCAGTTAGGAAGGTAGATAACAATTCAGATAGATTAGAGTTGTTATTGGTTGTTTGTGCAGGTGAATTATTGGTTGCTTGTGCATATGATTGCCTGTTTTGTGTAGTTTGTTGGTTATGAGTGTTTATAGAGTGGTTTTGTTGTACTTGATTTTGTGTAGGAGGGTTTGGTACATGTGTTTTGTTTCTTGTTACAATTAGGTCAACCTTTATAATTTGCCGGATGATTTCCTTGACAAAGAGCACATTTAGCTGGAGTATTGTTAGGCTTTGAACATGTTTTGGTATCGTGAGATCCGTCATCTATAGAGCCCGTCGAGTAACTAAAATCGGTAGATTTCAAAAGGTTCCAAAACATTAATGGAAACTGTAACGTCGTTAGTAATGAAATTGTATTGATTTTTATAACTGCGTATGCGCCATCTCATATTGCTCGTCACAGAAAACTGACTCGTATTTTCTGTCGCTTGTACGGTCATTTTCGTTTATCCTGTTTGAGATATTGTGGTTGTGATCGCTTCGGGCGTTTCTTAGTTCAACTGTTGACTCTTGAGCTATCTTGAGCTTATTATTTGGTTTCAGTATTTTGGTGCGTTTTTAATTGCTTTTATTTGTTGTTTCTCTGATTTATTATTAGTTTATTGTTATTAATTGAACAGACAATGTCAAAGTGTATTGTGAAGGAGTGTAATAAGTGGTGTACTCGGTAAGTTTTATTAAAAAAAAATGTAAGATTTTTCTCTTACTAAATTAACAACCATTTTCTTTATTGTTATAAAATACAGAATTAGTGTTGCAAATGAAACTTACTGTTTATAGTTAACTACACGATATACTGAAAAAATGTTAAAATTCTAAAAAATTGACAATTGTTTTAATATTACCTAAATATCATCATCAGAATGACAGAAGTTACATTTCATTTGATGCCTACCCGATGTTTAATTTTTTTTGGCTAGTCCTAGAAGTGATTGACTTAATATATGTTAATAGAAAAAAGAATATATGATATTACAAATATTAACGCTTAGATATTATTAGCCCTATGGGGATATCCTGGATATCATTTTTCCCAATTAAGATCAGTATAACTGTGCATTGATATAGAAAACCAGGAAAACTATATCTGCTGATCTTTACAATTATCACTTAAGAAGACAGTTGAAAAGTGGATAACTCCCTATATTTATCTGTTCATTGACGACTTCATATTGTGGGTTTCTTAAGTGTTTTCAAATTTCCAATTCTTCAAGGAAATCCAGTTGATGTTTCTTATCACAAATATGTAGTACTTCTAGTTCTGTGTTAGGTGTCAATGAATGATTGGTGTCAACTAGACATCTGGCGTAGTGGGATTTATCTGGTTATGAGCATACAGATTAAAACAACCAAATAAATCTCACTACGCCATACATCTACTTGATACCAATCATTCATTGACACCTAACATAGAAATAGAGGTACTATATATTTGTGATAAGAAACAAGAACTGGATTTCCTTGAAGAATTGGAAATTAGGAGACACTTAAGAAACCCACACTATGAAGTTGTCAATGAACAGATAAATCTAGGGAGTTCTCCACTATTAAACTGTCTTCTTAAGTAATAATTGTAAAGATCAGCAGATATAGTTTTCCTGGTTTTCTATATCATTGCACTGTTATACTGATCTTAATTGGAAAAATGATATCCAGGATAGCCCCATAGGGCTAATAATATCTAAATGTTAATATTTGTAATATCATATATTCTTCTTTCCATTAACATATATTAAGTCTTATTGGACTAACCAAAAATAATTAAACATCAGGTAGGCATCAAATGAAATGTTACTTCCGTCATTCTGAGGATGATATTTATGTAATAATGAAACAATTGTCAATTTTTTAGAATTTTAACATTTTTTCAATATATTGTGGAGTTAACTAGAAACAGTAAGTTTAATTTAAAACACTAATATGAGTAGATTCCACAAAGTAAGGGTCGAGACAGTTAAATTAGTTAAATACAGAATTTTTACTCATTTAATCAACAACTTTAGAGATCATGGTTGTTTTACATTAGCTAAACTAAAAATTGTTGTGTTACTAAGGTTACTATTTCTTTATACAGATTTCTTCTTCCATCCCAGGAAGATATAAAATTAATATGGCTGGAACGTAGTGGGAATAAATCATCTAATTTGACGACGAGGAAACAATGGAGGATTTTCAAAAACAGTGTTTCTCAAAATTTGAAAAAGACGAAGGCAAGTTATTAAGAAAGTTTGCTTTGCCGTCCCTGTTTTTGCCTGGTGAGTAATTTTTTTAATACAAATTTATTAAATATGTGTCTATTTTAGATTATTCAATGAAGGGGGATATAACAGACAATTTTTTGTTTCCCGTCAAAGTAGATGAGCCTATACAGGAGACGATCCCTAAAATATTTAAAGGTATTTATTTTCTGCAATTGAAAAAAAAGAGTTTAATAGCATACATTTTTTCTAGATATGCCTTCCAGCCATACATATTATTCTCCAGTTGGAAAAGTTGAAATGCCCACTAGAAAATATGAAAGGAAATTAATAGAAATTGAAGGTAAGTTTTATTGTATTCGATATAGCAGTTTTAAATGAAACTTACTGTTTCTAGATAATTCCACAATATATTGAAAAACTGTTAAAAATTCTAAGATATTGACAATTATTTCAATATTGAATATTATCGTCAGGATGACAGAAGTTACATTTCATTTGATGCCTACCTGATGTTTAATAATTATTTTTTGGCTAGACCAAGAAGTGACCTACCTTGTGATTGACTTAATAGATGTTAATATAATGTCATGCTTTCTCTTTTTTCTATTAACATATATAAAGTCAATCACAAGGTAGCCAAAAATAATTATTAAACATCAGGTAGGCATCAAATGAAATGTAACTTCTGTCATTCTGACGATAATATTTAATATCGAAATAATTGTCAATATCTTAGAATTTTTAACATTTTTTCAATATATTGTGGAATTATCTAGAAACAGTAAGTTTCATTTAAAACAGTAATATGAGTAGATTCAACGAAGTAAGGGTCGATACAATTTCATTTAATATAGCATGCAATAATTTTGGACATTTTAAAATGTATGCATTGAAAAATTAAAAATTTGGGTTTTATTTTATGTTATAGCTATTCCCTCCACCAGTAAAGATGTTGTGCCATTTCCACCTTCACCACGCGTGGAAGCTATTGCCTCCACCAGCTATGGGATGGAAGGTATAGAGTCCTTGCCACCTTCACTACATGTGTTGCGAAGCAAAAAAACTGTTAATCGGCATGAAGTCCTTTCATTTTTCAAACGTAAGTAGAAATAAATTAATAAATATGTAAATGTTCATAATCGTATATATGTAAAAATGACAATCTTGTTTATTATATTTTTTTCATTTATTTTAATTGATCAGTAAGTAGTAAAAATTTATAATTTTATTTAATACCAAAGTTTATTACAATACATTTAATTAAAGACATTTACAAAGTAAAAATGAATGCTTTACAATTAGCAAAAGCACTATTTTTTCCACTAAGTACTTATATTTTGAGTTTACTTCTTAAGAAACGATTTTCATAAATAACCCATGGTATGGCAATTTATGGGAAAGTCGGTATTAACTTTTGTTGACCATTACGCCTAAGTATTTGGTCTAGCGGTAACAAAAAAACCAGAATATCCAGAAATAAAAAAATCATTAATTAAAAAAATGAAAAACGCCAAAATTTAAACATTCAAACATTTTTTGATTATTATTTCAATAGTATATTCTTTTGTAGATATCCATTTTCAAGCATATTTGTGTGTTTACTTATTTATTGTTGTTATTTTGTGCGTTTACTTATATAATTGTTGTTAATTGTAGAAGCTCCTCCAGAAACGAGAAAGGATTTCCACAAGACGGTGGGATTTTTAAGAGCCATGAAGAAACGTGATGCCGACAATCTCAATGTCCAGGATCTTGTTGGATTGGTAACGGAGAGAGAGGAGTTAGTGAACACCTTGGGAAAGTACTCAGAGGTATCCCTTAATATGTTTGCATGTAATTTGCGGAATTTGCATGTGAAGCGCCAGGGGCGTAGGTTCAGTCAGGAGGACAAAATGTTTGCCCTCTCATTGTACAAACAAAGTGTACGGGCATATCGCTTCCTGTCCAAGTTCTTCAGCTTACCGAGCCGGAAATCTCTGGATAGGCTTTTAAATGCTGTTCTATTTTTACCTGGTGTTAATAAACATCTAATGAAGCATTTAAAAGCCCACGCTTTAATGTTTGATGAAATGTCTCTCCCACCTCATTTAAAATATAACCAAAAAACACATTGTGTTGATGGGTTTGTGGATTTAGGTGATGGGAAACGACGGTTGCAATTTGCTGAACATGCCCTAGTATTCATGGCAAAAGGTATTCGAAAACCTTGGAAGCAGCCTGTCTTTTTCGGATTTTGTGAAGGCACTACTCCGACAGTCGACCTGGTGCATTGCATCCAAACTATTATAGGGGAATTGAAGGCGATTGGTCTCATTGTGATCGCCAAGGTGCCACTAATCAAGCTGCTGTCAATCAATTAGTTGGTCCCAATCGTATTGGGCCTCTAATATACAGGATCGGTGATCAAGAGATTGTTCACCTTTATGATGCACCTCACTTAGTGAAGGGGTTTAGGAACGGCCTCTTGCTCAAAGACCTCTTGTATTGGATGAACGGCAGCAAGAAAGTGGCACGTTGGTCACATATATTGCGTTTTTATGAGATTGATCAAATGCAAGGTCCCTATAAGCAATGCACGAAGTTGTCTGATGAACATGTGGTGTCTAATAAAATCCGAAAAATGAAAGTTAAGCTTGCTTCCCAGGTTTTCAGCAACACCGTTGCCTCTGCCATGTATACTAGGGTGAGAAACGTAATTGATTATGATGTACAACCGTCGTCCTCCAATTACATAAGTCCACAAGCTCAGGATACCGTCGACCTGCTCTTGTTTGATAGTGTCAATGGCCAAGTACGATATCCTCCTCCTAGTAAGCCCTTGTTAGGTGCGGTAACGAGAGATTCTGAACATGAATCCTTTTGGCTTTCCGCAATATCTACCTTAAACTCCATGTCCTTTATCTATGTGCGTCCTGTCCGAGTCCATTACCCATCCATAAAGAACTGGATTTCCACATTGCATGGCTTTTGTTATTTGAGAGAAAAACTACTTCCAATAATGGAATACTTTTTTCTAAGGCGGTTCAATCAGGACCCCTTGGAAAATTGGTTTTCTCAAATAAGGAGTCATGCAGCTGGGAATTCCAGTTGCTCGTCCTTTATCAGCTCTTTTAAATCCCTCTTGCTCAGTAGTTTCTCGTCATCGCACAGCGTTGGAGCGAAATGCGAGGAGGACGTATCCGCGGGGCTGTTGGATTGCTTAATAATGTTTGTCAAAGAACCAGACCAGTTCCAGTATCCAGAGGTTGAGGGAGAAATTTCAGTAAACAGTGTCCCGGAGGCGCTTTGATTTGACTTTGCGATGGACTACGTTGCTGGAACTGTCATAAAGCAGTTTATCGGCATGTTCCCGTGCAATTCTTGTGAGGAATTATTACGTTCCTCAGAAGAATTGCCTGAACATCTACAAGCCAGGCAATATGCGGGACACCACTTAGTAAACCCCGAGGAGGTTTTCATCTTCATTTTTAAAAAAGTTACTTGTATTATACTGGAAATACTTCCCAGTATAATACACAAATATAAAATAAAAGAAATTTTACTGAACGAAGTAAAATTGAAAAATTATACTTTCCTTTTGTGTGATGAACACAAAGAGGATAGGCAGGATCACTTGCTTAATATAATTATAAACATTGTGTTTTTTGATTATATTAAGGAAGTGAACCGCGTTTTGAATGGTATTGACATGAGACTAATTAACAGAGGAAGTTTATTTCAAATGGCTCATAATAAATACCTTAAACGCCGTAAGAGACCGGAAAGAGGATTATTATGAGTTATTTTGAAATATATTTTGTTAATCAGCTTTTATTAGCACCATTCATAACACCTTCCAGTATAGATGCACTGTTTTACTGTTATTTGATTTACATCAAATGTGTGTTATTTCCTGATACTATTTTAACTATCACTTTTATTCGCCGATGAACTGTAAGATGTTTAAAAACATGTTAACAAGCATAGACTGCCAGGAATTGCATAGTAACTTTGTTCGAATTTGATTTAATTACCAAATTCTCCTGTGATTTTTATTTTCAACTTCCCCTGTATAATACAATTCGAATATTATGCTCAAAACATATAACTAAATATATCCTTCTTCTCAACATTTAATATTTCCTTACATCAACAAAAAATTCATTTTAATTTTACTACCACATAAGACATACAGATAAATATAGTTTTCTGAAATTCCAATGAATTTTCAAAGTACCCGACACCGTATCGCTTCATAAAAACTCTCTTCCAAACTCTGTTATCTGTATCTACGGAACCTTTTCAGGCCATAAAAAAATCACCCCAACTGCAAATTAGCACTCGCTGTATCTGACCGTTACGTTTCAAACTCTTTTATCCCATTGGCCAGATCCTAATATTTTGCTCCTTCCTCGCAACTACGCCAACCGACGTATAAATACGCCATCTACCTTACATTTTGTCTCTTCATCATTTAACCGTGGTACATAAAGGTACTCAAGTTATAAGAGCACCCGGCGTTTTTTATCCCGGGAACAAACATGTGTACTTAATCTTCAATCATCCATTAAACCATCATATTGTGTTGTACCTTTTCGGTGTGGGTTGGATACCTGAGGGATGATGAATAACACACTTTTAGTAATATGAATATCGTACTGTTTAATGTTCACAAATTGTAGCCATATGTATAACTGAAACATTCAATAGTCTTTTATTCGATCACCGGTTCAACTCTCCGGCTACCGGCTCTCTTCTCTCTTTGCTGCCGGCTTCTCTCCGACAGTCGCCCCACTCTTCTCTCCTTCTTTCCACTCGCGCACACTCGACCTCCGCGCTTGCGCACATACACCGACACACCGGTAACCATAGGCGTATCACAATATTATGTGCAAAATAATCTCAGTTAACGCGTATGTACAAGTGAGTTCTTAATTGTCTACGAAAAATAAATAAAATTATAAATTCATGCAATATATAAAAATGAAATTGACATAAGTGTTTAATTTCATCATACATTTCATCATTACATCATACATCAGTGAAAACAATCGTTTGGTCCTTCGAGTACATCAGATAACAACAAAGAACTTTCATTCCATCTAATAGCCCACGTAAAAAGGGTTAATTAGAACAAACTTAAATTGCCTTATGCGATTGGTTTCATAAGAACCGAATGCACTTAAATGTAGAAATATGCAATATGCTATGCTTAAGTTTGTGATATAGATCCATTTCTCTCTCTCTCTCTCTCTCTCTCTCCATTGAATACCTCCAGTAAAGAAATAAAGATGCGTTTTAAGTGGAAATTAAATATTAGATGTATTATTTTACATTTTGTAAAATCATAAGTGCTGTTTAGCACTCTTATATGTTATTACTTGGTACCTTGTATGTACAGAGCTGGGCAGTAGTTAACTACGTTTCCTTTAAAAATATTTTAATTACTTTTGTTCTAACAGTCACATTAATTTTTATCTTGATATAACATTTAAAAATGTAATGATACACTACAATCTAGAATGTATGTTACTAAAATCATTTTTTAATTATTGCATTATTTTTACATTATATATTCTGTTTGTTAAGAAAAATACTGTGAAATAAATTATTTGTTGAGTATTTTTATACCAAAATAAATAAACTGTTTATATGATTATTGTTTTATTAATAAAAAATTAATGATACTCCAATCTAGAATGTATGTTACTCAAATTATTTTTTAATTATTGCATTGTTTTTACATTATAGTTTATTTATTGTCATTCTGTTTGTTAAGAAAAGTACTTTGTGAAGGAAATTATTTGTTGTGTATTTTTATAACAAAATAAATAAATTGTTTATATGATTATTGTTTAATTTTTCCAATTTAATTAACCATTTATGGTCCATCATTAGATATTTAATTTAATTTAACTCAACATCTAATCATTATTTAGTTAATGGAGTTAAATTGAATGAAATGTCAAATGATGGACTATGAATGGCTATTTTGAAATAAAATAATTAAAATACAGTATGTTTGAATATACCGCCAAAACCTAAAATTACAGAAATCTTTCCAACATCAGTCAGTTGTTTACTCGACGGGTTCTTTAGATGGCGCCACAATCAGTGTCTTATCTATCTGTGGGTTATCTGTGGTAGAAGTAGCGAGAACATTATTGATAGGGGGGGGGAGGAGCACAATAAATTTTAAGGTTGGGGTGCATAGTAACCCCGTTATTAATCTTAGAATGTCGCCTTGCCACATTCAAACATCACGCGCCGACACTGATTGTTAGGCAAAGAAACCCAATAAACTATCAACATGTCTTATTTGGGTTGCATAACCCTGATTTAATGTATTTAATTTAGTCCTTTTTACACATTTTTTAGTGATTAGTCTCTTTAGCAGGTATAATGGATAGTTACTTAATGTATAAAATGACTATTCGAATTTTTTATTTACTTTTCTAATTATTAATGACATTCATAATCGAGATAAGTAGTTTGCATCACAAAGTTAATGTTCCGATACTTAACTGAAAAAATTGTTCAAATTTGCTTTTTGTAACATTCTAATTTGAATAATTAGGATCACGTTAGGTATATAATTTAAAAACAAAACAGAAATCTCTTTTATTTTTATTATCGGGTAAAAACTTCTTGAAAAATGAAAAGACGAATTTAACTCTATCATTTTCAGACATGCTAAAAGTTGATCTTATAGATATTTCACAGGTCTGCAAAATACGGGTCGTAGTTGAAAACCTTGTAGTCCATTGAAATATTACAATTTAAGGACCTAATATTGCATTTTTTAATGGACGCAATTTTATTTTTGGGACATGTGTGGGGGGTCAATAGAAGCTTAACCCCAAGTTTGTGGTGTTGCCGCCCTTGTCCTCCGGCCGCCATCTTTGGAAAAAGGGGTGCAAACACCTTTTTCGCGATATTTCGGACACTATGCGTCCTACAAAAAATTTGTAAAGACATGATTAGTAGCAAACCGCTTTTCCTACAAATATCTTCAAATAACTTTTTGCCCTAAATTTAAAATTAAAGAAGTTATAGGCAAAAAAATTAAAAAAATTCTATAACAATTTTCATTTTTGTTCTATAACTTTTTTTTATACATTTTACAAAAAAAATTACCTCAGACCAATCTTGTAGATGGTCTTTTGAGGAAAATTTTTATCTATAATTTTTTTTTAATTTCATTCATATAAAACGCTGTTACAGTGCTCCAAAGTTGACCGGGTTCGTCAATGCTCATGAGAATCTGGTCAAAACGAAATGTTTAATTTATTTTTATGATTTTTTTTCTATTGTAAATACATTCTTAACCTTTAACTAGTCGCGCGACGCCATACGGCGCCAACACAAATTTAATACCCAGTATTTATTTTGAAAAATTCCTTTTGAATTCCAGCCTAATAAAACACGCATTGAAAAAATCACTCTATTTGGATTTACGAAAACCATTACAATGATGTCGTATGTCCCCAAAAAAAAATCGGTCATACTAATTTCAACTCTACATAGAGACACTGCTATCGATAAAGATTCGGGAGATGCTCAGAAAGCAGAACAATTGACATTTTATAATAGCACGAAAGGTGGAGTGGATACCGACCAGCTATGTGCCACATACAATGTTGGAAGAAGAACAAGAAGATGGCCCATGACTATTTTTTTCCATCTTATCAATGTGTGTGCCATAAATGCTCTTGTGATCTATAACTCCGCACGCAACGGCGAGCTAATGAAAAGAAGAAATTTTTTGAAAAAATTAGGTCGCGAATTAGCGCAACCCTATCAGATGCAACGAAAGGATGATTCACACATTCCACGAAAAATTAGAAAACGGCTGCATAGTTACTTTCAATAAGAAGCAGAAGAAGAAGTCTAAATCCCTTTTGTTGTTGGTCCAAACCCCATTAAAAGATGCCATATTTGCCCACGATCAAAAAATAAGTCGAGTAGGATTACTTGTATAGTTTGCCATAAACATGTATGTCAAGATCACCAAAGAAATGTTTGTTCCGATTGTTATAATGATCAATAAAATATTTTCAGTTTTTGTATTATATATTTTGAAGCATATTATTATTTGTAATGCTTTTTTATTTTTTTTTCATATTAAAAGATTTGTACCATTACAAGGATATATAAATTTAATTTTTCTCCTAAAAAAAGGCGACTCTCAAAAAAATGCTTCTATTGCACATTGGCGCCACATGGCGCCACGCGACTACTTATGTCAGTCCAAGCCCGCGACTACTTAAAGGTTAAAAATTTTTTGTTAAATCCGTACAACTTTATTCATTCCTAACTGTTTTCCTTACTATAGAACTTACCAAATTATCGTTTCTTATAGTAATTTCTAAGAGGAGTGTACATTTTCGAGAATGTTAAGCAGGTAGAAAAGGTTCGAGTTACCGTTTGGGGACAAATGAACATCTGCCTGCTACGATTATTATTATTATTTCAACGGATGTGTATTTCGAGAGAAACAGTTGGCGATATTAAGCAATATCTGACGTACGAATTAGCACCTTTTCCATTGGCATTATTCGCAGAGAATGGCATAAGGAAAGGTACTAAATCGTCTTTGTTTAATATTTTTACACCACTAGACCAATCCTTTGAAAACATTCACAGAAGTCATTTTGTTATCGATGGTGGTTATCTATTGCATAAAGTGGTTTGGGATCGGAATTCGTCATTAAACAACATCCTTGAGAAGTATGTCCGGTATGTGCATATCTGCAACTATAATATTTGATGGTTACTCCGAAAATCCTGATATAGCAGGAACAAAGTCGTGGGAACGTCTGCGTCGCACGAAAAAGCATCAATGTACAGAAATTAAGTTTGATAAGAGTACCATACCAACAATATCTCAAGAAAAATTTCTTGGTAATGAAAAAAACAAATCTAACTTGATCTTTTCAAAACTGATCTTTCAAAGGTAGGGTTTTCTGTCGACCAAGCTGTATCAGATGCAGATTCATCATCGTCTCTGCTGCGCTTACTGCATTCCAATATCATGATTCTGTGATTATTGTGGCAGAGGACATTGACATTCTTGTATTGCTCACAGTATTAGATAGAAGACAGCCCAAGAGTTAGTTTTAAAAACCTTCAAAAGGGCGCACATCTGGTCAGTTATATAGCCCTTCAAGTTTTATGTATGGAGATCTTATAGCACATATTTTTCTATTTCTTCATGCTTTCTCGGGATGTAATACATCATCAGCAGCCTATAATATGGGAAAACCAAAATTTATATAAAAATTATGGAGAAACATCCTGAATTAGCTGGTGGTACCGCGCTATTCCTGAGTGAGAAAGTCGATCCATATTTGCTCACTCTTGTTGGCGAACGTTTTTTCGTAGTTTTATACGGCGGTAATAAAGACGACTCACTAGACGGCATGCGATACAAACGATTTGCCAAGACAGTGACTAAAAATTTATTTAGTTTATCATCGCTGACTCCAACACAAGATGCAGTTCGTTTTCACAGTCTCCGAGTATATCACCAGGTCCAGTCGTGGCTAAGAAGATATCAAAATTTTGAAGATTGAAACTGGAAAAAGCATGCAAACATTTGGATGTCAATACAAGCTTCCAAGTCTCCAGCACCCCCCGATCTCATGAAATTAATTTTCTGCAGATGCAAAGGAAATTGTGGAAGCATGTGTGGCTGCAGAAAAGCAGGCCTCAAATGCTCTACAGGATTCCTCCATTGTTCTGGCAAAACGTACCGCAACATCATGGAAATATCAAAGTTAATGGAAGAAAATGAATTTGAAGATGAACTTCCAACTATGACTCCAATTTTAACTCCTGTCATTCTCCAAACCTTCACATTCGACGTTGAATTACATTCTGAGCCACAGCCTGGACCATCGAAGAAAAGTATAGCTAGCTAATAACTGATTGAAAATATGATTATGTCGAGGATTACCTCATCGGC
The DNA here is from genome assembly GCA_963921935.1 of Galeruca laticollis. Classification (NCBI taxonomy): domain Eukaryota; kingdom Metazoa; phylum Arthropoda; class Insecta; order Coleoptera; family Chrysomelidae; genus Galeruca; species Galeruca laticollis. The sequence goes on from OY998176.1 coordinate 211,584,682, forward strand.
AAGATGTCTGTAGAGTAGGTCTACTGAGGATACCACGTAAAAAAACGCGCCTACAGACTCTAACTCATAGATGGCGGGGAAAAGAGTTAGCAATGAATAAGTAAAGTTATACGGATTAAACAAAAACTGTTTAAGAATGTATTTACAATAAAAAAAAGATCATAAAAATAAGTTAAACATTTCGTTTTGACCGGATTCTCATGAGCATTGACGAACCCGGTCAACTTTGGAGCGCTGTAACAGCGTTTTAAATGAATGAAATTAAAAAGAATTATAGAGAAAAATTTTCCTCAAAAGACCATCTACAAGATTGGTCTGAGGTAATTTTTTTGTAAAATGTATAAAAAAAAGTTATAGAGCAAAAAAGAAAACTTTTATAGAAATTTTTTCACTTTTTTGTTTATAACTTCTTTAATTTTAAATTTAGGACAAAAAGTCATATGAACATATTTGTACGCAAAGCGATTTGCTACAAATTATATGTCTTTCCGAATTTTTTGTTGGGGGCATAGTTTCTAATAAAATATGTAAAGGGGATAAAGCAATGTGCATACTTACTTTTGCTTTTGTATCTTATAATACTAACATTAAACTATAACAGAACTAAGAGTGAAAGTATAAATCGTTTCAGCGATTCCAAGAGCCTCTCTCAACTTAGAAATACCTTCCCTTATAAACATAAAATTGTTTTTTACATTATCTTCTTGCATATTATCCAAATCAAATTCAATCATGGGGCCTTGGGTTTTGCTTCACCCCTTTTATATTATGCGAAATCACATATTCAACAGCTTTTTCACTAGCTCCAGCTAATAATTTCATTCGTTCTTAATTACATTTCATTTTATCAAGTATGCAAATAATAGGTTTATTTGGTTTTTGGTTTTAACTTTTAAAGTATGTACACAAAATAGACAGGTTATGTTACTTCCTTCCTAACGCAGCGCTACGTTATTAAATAACAGTGATGGCAATAGCCCTTATTTCCAAATCAATTTTAGGTAGGGCGTTATTAAAATAGCGCAACATAAATAACGCACCGTATGCGGTATTGCAACTGGCAATTCTCTCTATTAACGATAAAACGGTTTTCAAATTTAATTAATAAATATGTCTCTTGAAATCGATTGTACCAGTACGTGTCCCCATGATATTTATCGTTTTAAGGATGTATATCCAATATTAAAGTCCAACTTTAATTATTCAAAATGAAGTATGTTGAAGAAGTCGATTACATTGGAAAAAATAGCACTTAACCGTACAATCGGTTCAGCCGTTTGGCCGGAAATGACCGGACAGACAGACCGACATCATCGAGATAACACTTGATTCGGGGTCCTGATGCTTCAAAACGTGTATTTCCATTACAAACATTATTATGACCGTATCAAAAGAATTCACCGAAAAATCTAACTTTAAATAATACGTTGCTGATAATATTCTGCAAAATCCATAGATATAGAAGAAATATCCAAATCATGTTAAAAGTAAAGTGCGACCGTATATGATATGGAAATATCATGCATAAGTTGAATGTTTATCACATTACTTGCATTCATAAAATATTAAACAAAAAATAAATAAATATGCCACAACGTAGATTAATAATCTTTCGTGATAATGTTATGAATACGGTGTATTTGTATGTATAATAAATACATAATAATCATCTTGACTCAATTAAAATCGAGGTATATAAATAGACATTCTTTAGATTAATTCGTAGGCCAAAGTTTATTAATGAGTTTAAAAAATAATCGTTTAATAGTTTATAATATTTCTATACTTGCTCTATCTACGAAATTAATTTAATTGGTACGAGGATAATCGTTAGAAATATTTTTTATATTCATTAATAACAATATCAAATATAAGAAAAATCGATTCTTTGGGCCGGGTATGAAGAAAAATATTATACACTACACGGGCCGACCGTTTGAGAGACCTGCACTGCGCGCCCAAATGACTCGTGGTGCAGAAGTCTCAAACTTTCGACCCTTGCACTTTATCCCTTCCTAAAATGACTTAACCCTGGAGTACTGGCGCCAAGTCTCACAGACCCAGTGCTCTTCCTTCTCAATGCTATTTGATTAGGCCGTCCTGCCATGTACCTTTCAGTTACGTTGTTCTCTTGAACCTGTAAAAACCATTCGAATGTGCTTTCTATAAATTTTGAGAAATCAACCTCGAAGTATGTGAGACTTGCCGCCACCGTTGACGTAACTTTTAATTCAAATTTGTGCGGTTACATTTCTCGGCAATTTTGGACCTTTTTAGGAAATAAGGTGAGATAAAACAAATTTCCAAATTAATTATGCTGTTAAAATGTTGCTCTTATTAATTTATTTAGATCAGTGGTCGCCAACCTGTCGCGAGCTACCGGTAGCAATTCTGGTAGATCTCACAACGATTTTAATTTAAAAAATACAAACTGCAAAAATCAGAGAAGCTTCCGAAAATTCCACAAAAAAATTCAATTGTCATAATATTAAACATAAACAGTGGCAACGTTGCGGTGAGCGATCTGCCGCTGACGCCATCAAGCTGGAATCTGCTAGAATCGACCTGCCGGACCAGCGCGTTAGAGTTCGAGAACGATCAGGATTGCTTTGAACGGGATAAATACGCATGGCGCGGCGACATTGTGCTTAGTTTAAAACTGAACGCGTAACCAACGTCCAGCGGTTGGGTTAGTAGAGAACAACAAAAAATAATATCATGGCAAGCAGTTGTAAGAAGGTAAAGACATACCACTTTCATTCGGAATGGGAAGAACAATACTTTTTTACAGAAGTTAAAGTTAAAAATGTGTGTTTGTTATGCAATACTTCAGTCTCCGTTGGTAAAAAAGGAAATATTGAGAGACATCATAAAACTGTACAATCTAATTTTGAAAAATCATTCCCACTACATTCTGCCGCAAGAAAGGAGAAACTGAAACAGTTAAAAAAGCAGTTAATTAGACAACAATCAATATTTTTAAGAACAGTCGACAAAAATAAGGCTACAACTGAAGCATCGTACTGTGTGTCCCAGATAATTGCACAAAAAAAAACCTTATGAAGACGGGGAAATGATAAAACAGGCGTTTTTAGAAGCTGATGATTCGTTATTTGCCAACTTTAGAAATAAAGATGAGATACTCGTAGTTTCAGCTATAAAATCTATGCAACTTTATGCTAATACAGTGATGAGACGTGTAGAAGTAATGAGCAATATTTTTTTACAGTTAAGAACTGACTTAGATAATTGTGTTTATTTTTCACTTCAACTGGATGAATCAACAGATGCCGTTGACACTGCCCAGATGGCCGTGTTCGTCAGGATGGTTTTTAGTGATTTTACGATTAAAGAAGATCTTTTGAAGTTTATTCCACTGAAAGGACACACTACTGGACAGGAGTTGTTTTCTAATTTAAAAAATATTATTTCTTCCGAGAAAATTCCAATATCGAAAATGGTAGGCTTGACAACCGATGGCGCTCCAGCTCTGGTGAGTTGTGATAAGGGTCTGGTGGCGTTATGTCGTAAATATGAAACTTTCCCGCAATTTCTCTGTTACCACTGCATTATCCATCAGCAAGCATTATGTGGAAATTTCCTGAAACTAAACAACGTTATGAAACTGGTGGTAAAAATTGTGAATAAGATTAGAGCTCAAGCGTTACAAAGAAGATTATTCAAAACCTTGGCCGATGAAGTTGACTGTCAATACCGGGACCTACTCCTTCACTCTGAAGTCCGATGGTTAAGTAGAGGACGGGTGCTGAAACGTTTTAATGATGTCCTATCTGGCATAGTTCAATTTTTCAAACAACGCGATGAACCGACTCCGGAACAAGAAAATTCAATCTGGCTTAGAGATTTCGGTTTTCTCGTGGACATTACAGAGAAATTAAACGAACTTAATTTGCAGCTTCAGGGGAGAGACAAAGAACTAGCGGAAATGATTTCTGATATAAATGTATTTATCAAAAAGCTGGAGTCTTGGGAACAAAACCTAATTAACAGCGATGCCAAGCATTTTCCTATTCTTTCAGAAAAAATATCTCAAAATCCATTAGAACCCTATGACAGCAAATATCATGTAGAAATAGTTTCTACCCTGAAGAATAACTTCAAAAATCGTTTTAAGGATTTCAACGAAATGGCTTTAGTAGCGCAGTTTGTTGTTTCACCCTTTATGGAAATTGATATCCAACAGTTTGCAATTTGTGTTATGCAGAACTTTGGCGAAGACATCGCTGCAACAGAATTGGAAGTAATTGAGTTTCAGAATGATTTAGCCTTAAAATCGTTAGTCTCAAGTACTTAGATAATGTCTTACGAAGAGGAAATCGCACGCCTTAATCGATTATTATTAGAAGTAGGGTCCGATGAAGAACATTTTGACGATGACGAGTGTGAAAACGAGGAATATTTTGAATCAGCTGCTCTAACTGATGTACAATCGGAACAAGAAGGTGATAGCGATGTTAGAACGACGCACGCACTTAGTGATGTTACGAACACACGTGGTGACGTTGAAAAACCTGAAAGGGATAGTGATGTAGAAGAAATGAATATCTGCGAAGACGATGCATCAGCTCCTATACTGGTAGTTACGATGAAAAAAACTAGAATCCTGTCATTTATTGGAAAAGATGGGAAAACAAAATGGAAAAAGCATATGGGTCCCAGGAATGTAAAAACACGGCAGTCTAATATAGTATGTCGTCTGCCTGGTGTACGAGAATATGGCAAGTCTGCAAAAACCGAGCTCGAATGTTGGAAACTTCTTTTTTCTAACGATTTGTTGGTCATTATCGTCGAAAATACTAATAAGTACATTTGTAAAGTATCGATCAATTACGGGAGAGAGCGGGCAAATAAAGAAACAGATGTTTTGGAAATAAAAGCTTTTTTGGGCTTACTATACTTGGCAGGATGTCTTAAAAGTAGCCGTCTGATGAGAAATCTGGGACAGACTAAATGCCACTGGTGGTCGTTTTGACGATTTCGACACCAGAGATGATAGAAGAGAAACTGAAAAATTAGTTCTATTGCAAACGAGCCTATACTTTTAGTGTATATGCGACTATAGACGAGAAGCTGGAGGCATTTCGGGACAGGTGCGGATTCAAGTAATATACTCCAAATAAACCAAATAGATACGATGTGAAGATCTTTGCCCTAGTAGAAGCAACCCTGAAATTTATGCCAGTTTACATCCTGAAAGACCACATTGCCACAAAAATGACCCTGCAAGTATTGTTGAGAGGTTGGTGGAGCCTCTGGTATTAGTAGAAATTTGACGTGCGATAATTGGTTTACTTCTTTTAACTTGATCTCGAGCTTATCCAAAAATCATAACCTTACCTACGTGGGAACAGTCAAGAGAAACAAACGCGAACTTCCCTCCGAATTTGTCAACACCAAATCCCGAGCAGAGAAATCAAGCATCTTCGGATTTAGCGAAGACATCAAAATTGTGTGGTAGATTCCTAAGAAAAGTAAGAGCGTCATTTTGGCATGAAGCATGCATCATGACGATGTAATCGATCCAGCAACGAATGATGATCGCAAACCTGAAATTATCACGTTTTCCAATAGAACCAAAGGTTGAGTCGACACAGTGGACCAGTTGTGCGCCCTGTGCAACGTCGCCCGAAATACAAGAAGATCACCTGTAGTGATTTTCTATGCGCTCATGAACGTTGCATGCATAAATTCCAAAGTAATACATACGGCAAATAACCCAGAAAGTAACATCTTAAGACGCGTTTCTTTGCGGAATTTGGCAACAAACTTGACTGAAGACCACCTTTGGAAGCTCTTCCGCCACAAGTACCCAAGAGAAGACATGAGTTGGGCGGTACTTCTTCGGACGTGCCCTTGGGAGACCCGGATATGCCCAACAAAAAAACGCGCTGTTTCTTCTGCGATAAGGATTCAAAAACACGATATTTCTGTAAAATTTGATGTCTCTCGCATGCTATATTTTCGTGCCGTGATTGCATTAATAGACTTGAAATTGATGACGGTTGATTATTTGTTCTTTTTACTTGAATGTTAGAAATATAATAAGATACCCTAAAAATTAGTTTTATATTTTTTTCAAAATTTTAGAACCCCGCACCGGAACTGATAACCTATCATTCTAGTATGTACAATCCATTTTTATTCAATAGGTACATTAATAGGCCTTAAAAACAACAGAGGAAACCATTGATGGCCATAGTTTAAGCATTTTCCAATTATTTGAACTAGTATTATTTTTTTTAGTTTCTGGTCTCTCAGACTTGGCGCCATCGTTTGTGTTCTATGGAAGGGCGCCAGTACTCCAGGGTTAATACAAAAAATATACGAAACATGAAGCAAAAAAATTAGAAACTTTGTATAATACCAGCGAAGGAAAGATCATAAGTAAGAACTGAGAACTTAGCATAACAGATCGAACTATAGATTTCTGAAATTTCATTTAAGCAAGCTGGTTTTACTCTTTAAGTGTTTTTATCATTTATAAGTTATACTTCCATTAAAAAAGTGCAAGATTAAGGATAATTTTGCATTATGTATAAGAAACATTACAATCGTATCTTCTAACAAGAAACTTTTTTGCCATAAATGGTAGTAAATTGTATAGGGTACGAGTAACATGCCTGAAATCCGTACCCTGTCCTAAATTCGTCCCGTAATCTAAAAAATGCGGCAGCGCTGCAAAAGCATGATAAACTCTTCTTCAGACCGACTCAGTTGATTTGATCAGTAGAAGTGACCGGGTTGGCTTGTGTTCTGTAAAATAGATATTATAACAACGTGCTACAGTGTCCAATCTAGTTTAAATATCTATATTGACGTCCCATAGTAAGTTTTCCATATTGTAGTTATTGAGAATGGTACATTATTACTTGTTGTAGTCATGTAGAACTATATCCATTTGGTCAGAAGATGCCGTTTTTGTAGTAACAAAAATACTAAATCCGTCCGGGGGACGAATTTAAGATCCCCGCGATGTATTTTTCTTGCGATAAGTTTTTTACCTTTTGGTTATTCGTAAATCAATAAATTAATACCATGCGTATTAAAAATATCTACATCGTTCCAGACGCCGCACCGCAAAAGTTGGAATGCTGATGCCATGATACAAGCTATAACTGCTGTGAGGGACAAGGATATGGGGTATAAAGTTGCTGCAAAGGCTTATGGTGTTCCGAGGTGTACGTTAAATCTAATCTTCCACCTGCTAATTGTGTTAATTCAAAATTTGGAAGAAAGCCGGTTTTCCCGTTGAGCTCGAGGAAAATCTTGTTGACTACTGTTTAGGTATGGAACAGAATTATTATGGGCTAACACTATTCGATTTTCGGCTTCCGGATTCCCGCATCTGCAAGAAGTGAATGAATCACTGGTAGCGACAGTGATTTTTCATTCACCGGTGATACCGATATATCGCCCAACACTAGCAACATGTTCAACAATAATTTTTAAACAATTATATCTTTCAATTTTTAGAACTTTTAATAAATGCATGGAAGATTATAATAATATATAGAATTGCGGGGTGAGAAAATTTTGTGTATAAGAGTGTCCGCCGTGCACCGCATTATGAGAGAGAGAGAGAGAGAGAAAGAGAAATGTGACATGGCGCGAGTCACGAGCAGTTACTCTTCATTTTGATGTTCATGTAGTACATTACTTATGTGTATGTTTATATATTATATAAATATCAATTTTAGATAATTTAATTTTGAAAACTATTGGGGCAAATGCCAAAAATTGAGCCGAAACGTTAATAAAATGGAGCAAAAAAAGGAAAAAGTTTATGTATACATGTGACCCAGTCGCGGCTTCTGTGTAAGGCCGCCAAGCCGCGATCCCCTCCTTGAAAATTGGAAATATAAAAATAAAAATAAAGAAGTCCTCTTTAAATTACTTTTTTCAAGAAGTAAGTTGAAAATCATCGAACTGCGGACACGGTTGCTATGGCAACGGCAGGCATGCGCGCTATAAATGCAGAAACGTATCGTAAAAATTTAGATCGGTCCGTTTTTGTGTAAATATATTTCTCAATTTTTTATTTTGAAGTGCTTGATTGCTTTGTGCTTGTAGTTAGTTGATTAGCTGTAAATTGTACAGATTGTCAGTAAGTACCACTACTGTACTGTCAGAACGAATTCTATATTAAGAAAATTGACTATCAGTTTATCTAACAACACCGCTGGGCAAGGATTCGAGGGCTTGGGAAGGAATTTTTTATTTGGAGTGGACTGCAGATTTTTTTATTTCCCTCCTTCACTCTCAGGTACCTTGCAGAAGACCTCCGTTGACTGTATCTTGGAAATACTAGCTTTGAGTAGCTAATTTACTGGTAACTAATTTATTGTAGATATAACTCTTTTCGTAAATTATTTTGTTGTTAACACTGTTCCTAGGTGAGGATGAGGAATTTAAACTCACTTAATAATTTAATGCGTATAATGATCACTTGTAAATATTACATTGAAGGACGATAAACCCTACACAGCACTTGATACGTTTTTTAATTTTATATAAGTACCGAGAAACTTTTAGATTAGACTGATTTAAAATGCCGGTTGAAAAAAGGGGAATTCTTCGAGAAAGATGTACCTACGCCGTGAATAATATTTTTATTAACTGCTTTCGAGAAGGTTTCTTATGAAACTCTTCAAAAACTGATTTTCGGAGAGGTAAAACCGATATCCCGAATCTCTACGCGTGATGTGTGAAAGCCAATAGATATTTTGTAAACATATTAACGAGATTTATTGATGGCTTTTTCTCTCTTCGGATTTGCTAATGAATGAACTTTTCTTGAACATTCGATGTAAGAGGGAAAGTACAGGGGAATTTAATGGTTATTTCGTGCCAGGATGTACTTGGCACCACGAGAGGGAAAGAAATTTGATTGCGGGGCTCTAGCAACCTTTGAACAGATCCGAAAAAGGGGAACCGCTACCACGGCAAAAATTGTTATGGCTTTGGCGATAGATAAGAATTTTTTGTGTGTTGTTGTCACTAATAAATAAGGAATTGCAGAGCGGTTGCTGACTAGAAATTGAAGTTTAAACTGTGTTGATGTTTTTAAGATAATATTTAGATTTTACAGATAGAATATTAAAATTAATCATTTGAAATACAATAACTAACTGCGAAGAATTCTCACGAATTATGAACAACCACTATAACCAATCCTCCATGGATTATCAATCCTCCAGAAATAATACATCCCTTTGTTCTTACCCTAAAAATTCTACAAATCCTTCCTTAATTCAAAATTATTTTAAATATTTAATTTTCAAATCTCTTCCCACATACAATTTTTATACGGACGCCTCCAAAAACAAAATTCGTATACCTCATCAATGCAGCAAATACACAGGAGAAACTGCCGCTATTTTGGAAGCCTTCAAAAAGTGTAATGAACTATTACAAAGTAAGTTCCTAATAGTTTCAAACTCTTTAAGCGCGCATGGAATACAACAACTAGATCCAAAACATCAAATCTTACATATAATAAAACCTGAACTTTACCAACTGCAGTGTCAATATGAAAATGTCAGATTTATTTGGGTTCCCTCACATGTGGGAACTCACGAAGATGTTATATACTAGTTTTATCAGAAAATTCTGAAAGTGTCAAATAAATATTGAAGTCACATTAAAGTCTCTCCTTAAATAGTAATGAAAAGACAATATTTTTTGCGGCGAGGATAAAGGAAGATTATTTCTATGGAAATAAAACGTTCTGGTGGTTGATTTCTGTAAATTTTTCCAATTCCACCATTCAGAAAAATGAAGCAAGATTTGGCACATCTCAAAGCTGCTCTAAGCGGACTAGTTAACAACCTACAACAACGTTTGAATACTAAAAGAAATTCTTCAAACTCAGGTACTAACTTTTGAAGAAACCACCAAACTTTGATAGTTATTGTCAAGTCTCGAGAATTTTTTCAAACGGAAAGGTCTGTGCAATGATAATGTGGAGACAAATGATGCAAAAGTTATGATAAACTCTCTAGGAAGTAAACATTATAAATTCCTGTCAAGTTTAACTTCTACGGATTCATCAGCAACGAAATCGTATCCAAAACTCATAACCCTGTTTAAAAATCATCTCGCACCTAAGCGTAATGTGTTGGCTGAACAGCATAAATTCTTCTCAAGAATCCAGTATCCTGGGGAATTAATATCAACATTTGTTGCAGTTTTGAAGGACCAGGTAAAACCCTGTGAATTCAAATCAGAATGCAACGATAACAAATGTTCAAAGTTCATCGTGAATCTTTTGCTTCATTAGTGGATTGAATGATACTGATATACCTACGTAAAAAGATTTAGCAGCCAACCAACATCACTTTCGAAAATACATTAGAAACTACCCTAGCAATTGAAGCTTCAAAAATCCAGAAGAGGGAAGTGTACAAAAAATATTCAAAAATGGAAGTGGATGCAAACTCAGTGCATCAAGAGTAGTAGAATGAACAGGTACCTTAATCAGTCCAACAGCTGTCGGAAAAATTCATTTCAGAATGTCAACATGCAAGAATTCGGAATAACCGGAAAATGTTTACGGTGTGGGAGAAAAAATCATAAAACACAAGATTGTTGTATAGGAAATAAAGTAATCTGCAATCTTTGTAAGAAGAAAGGCCATGTAGCATCAGTACGTATTACTAGCTCACTAAAGAAAAATCCTAATGTTCATAACTGTGAATCAGAGCCCTCCGAAGAATTTTCTATTAATCAAATAATTGACATATTCACGGAAACTTCTGTTAACCTATATGAACCGAAGATGTTACTCCAGCTCAATATCTATGAAAAACTATGGGAGTTTGAGTATGATACAGGTAGTTTCGTAACTATTATATCACAAAAAGATTTTGGAAAACTCAATCTAGGAATACAACTGCAGAAAACAAATGTTTCATTCAGATCATACACTAAACATCTATTTAAACCACTTAGTGTTGTTCAAGATTTGTATGTTGTTCCTGACTATGGTAGTGCTATAGTTGGAAGAAGATGGATTCGAGCATTAAATGTCAATCTACAAGTCTGTACTCCAGTCAACGTCAGTATTGTTACGAAACAGCACACTGGTATAGTTTACGATAGTGACTATCTTATCTACATTGTTTTTGTGACCAGTCTTATCTAGAAAATGCCAGAAAGCCAATTGTTTTTGTGTAAGCCGCAATCTACAATTATCTCGTGAAAAAGGCACTAATATATAAGGGACCGACCAGGAAGAGTTATTTTAGTTGATAAAGTGATCTCGAGAAATAAACAAGAATACACCGAAATAGCGAACAGTAAGTGTTGATATAAATTAATAATTAAGTTTGTGTGCATTTAAATTAAATTTAAGTGATTAGTTAAGTATATATAAATTAAGTGTTAGTGAGTAGTTTAGTGTTTAAATAAATTAGTAAGTAGCCATACCGTGTGTTTAAAATTTATCCTACCCGTTTACTGTTTAAATAAATAATAAAAACATTACAGTATTAACGTAAATGTTAATGTCAGAGAATATATTAATATTTGAATAAATGCCAACTAGAAGAAGAACAAGAGTTGCTGAATGATTTTCACGATGTTTTTCAACCAACACATTTTCCTCAAACCCAGACGAATTCCTTATGCTTTACAAGATCAAATTGATAAATAACTGAATAGTTTGGAAGAACAAGGAATTATTGAAAAGTTGGTTTGTTCAGAATGGGGTACCCCTCTAGTAATAGTTCCAAAAAGTGATGGAAAAATAAGATTATGTGCAGACTACAAAGTAACTGTCAATTATCAACTTCAAAACAACCAATATCCCATTCCAGAAATCGAAGACATTTTTAACGAAATAAAAAATGGCAAATTTTTCTGCACCCTTGATATATATAAGGCATACATTATCTTCCAGAAAGTACCAAGGTACAAGCAATTTTCTACTAATCGAGGGACAATTATCAACATTAACAGCTACAAGGATGCTACGTTATGCACAATTTCTCTCTGGATTTGATTATGAAATAGAGTATCGAAGATCATCAGAACATATTATTTTCCCATAAATCCTTTGAAAATGGATCAGAAAGAAGAGAATAGAGTAGATGGTATATACAGAAAGAATTTCATAATGGTGAAAGAAATATCTACAGATAAAGTAACATCCTGAGAAATTGTGATCGAAGCTGGTGTAGACTCTGAGCTTTCCAAAATTAAAAAATCTGTTTATGGCGATACCTATCGAAATTCAGAGTTTTCTCTTCAAAACGGGATTTTATTTTGAGGACACAGAGTAGTAATTCCGAAAAAACTTCAAGCTGATATACTAAAAGAACTACATTTTACCCATATTGGTATTGTGAAAATGAAAGCAGTTGCTAGGAATTGTTGCTACTGGAAAGGTATTGATTCTGATATAGAAAATATGGTAGCAAGTTGTCAACCATGTGTACAACAAACACGGTGCGCAAAATAAAATATAACACTCGGCCATCCTGATAATTTGGTCTGTCCTCAGACCCTAAATATATACTAATCAAGAAACTAAAAAGATATTTAAAGTAACTCGTATCAAAACAACTTATGTAATAGCTATAATAATATGAATACACAAGAAAAATATAATACTCGGCCATCCTGATAATTTGGTCTGTCCTCAGACCCTATATTATAACTTAACATAAATTCAACACTATATCCTTAGAACATTTTGAGAAGACAAAAAATCTGAAGTGTCTTCTTTTACAGGCAACATATTTGCTTAATAAAAATACAAAGACAACGTTGCCAAAAACAATAGCGACGTTCGCTTATAGGCACGTTACCAAGAAAAACACATTAGCGACGTTCGCTTATAGGCACGTTGTCAAAAAAAACACAGTAGCGACGTTCGCTTATAGGCACGTTGCCAACAAAAAACACATTAGTAATGTTCGCTTATAGGCACGTTGCCAAAAAAAACACTTTAGCGACGTTCGCTTATAGGCACGTTGCCAAAAAAACACATTAGCGACGTTCGCTTATAGGCACGTTGCCAAAAAAACACAGTAGCGACGTTCGCTTATAGACACGTTGCTACTAATCCTCTTCGCTCTGTATGCTTAACCATTTTTTCACATGATCTGCGGCTACAACAGTTCTCTTACGTGTAAACTCCCGCAAGTCTTCAACTTCGTATCTATCATTAAATAATGCCTTTGTGATGCGAAAAGGACCTTTGTATTTGGAATGAATTTATGACTACCACCAGTTGGTACACTCGTTATTAATACCCTTACTAAATCTCCTTCGTCATATTTGGTGGCATCTCGTCTTATTTTGTTGTAACGTTGTTTCTGTTTTTTCTGATCTTTTGTTATATGGTCTGAAATCTTACATCTTAGCTCCTCCCGATCTAGCCTGTCTATTTTATCTTGAACTTCATTCAAAACTATAGCCTCAGCTGCATGTTTTGAATTATAGCCAATAAGCGCCTTCATAGGGGTCGAATTAATGCCTTTATTAAAGCTTGTATTGAGTGCACTTTGCACTTGTTTTACGTATTTATCCCAATCTCTTTCGTCTTTACCTGCAGTTGTCGTTGCCAGAGCACTTACAATCGTTTTATTGTAACGTTCACATTGGCCATTGCCTCTTGGTGAGGCAACAGCATTTAAAATATGCTTGATTCCGTAAGTATCACTAAATTAAATATCTTAAATGTACGGGATGTAAAAGCTGTTCCTCTGTCGCTTATAACTCTGGTAGGTACTCCGAATAGGTGTATTAAGTCAGTTAAAACCCTAATAACATGCTTGCTCTTTTGGTTATGTACTGGCTCGATCAGAGTGAATTTAGTAAATGCATCAACTAGGGATCGACCGATATGATTTTTTGTGGCCGATACCGATATCGGCCGATACCGATAAACTCATAGCCGATATCTGCCGATACTGATATATCGGCCATACAATTTTTTCGTAAATTTTTTGCTGTATAAAAGAGGTAAAAGTGATTTATAATGATATACTGTTACCGTTACACGGATTAACCATAAAATCACTAAAAAATTGCAGAGCAAATTCGATATTTTGTAAAATCGCCCGGCGGAATACTAAAAATCGATACGGTGAATCTCCGAATTTAACAAAGCCCGGCCAGTCGGCTATTCTCACTCCGTCGGGGAATACCAGAATTTCCGAATACGCTGAGAAACAGTAAGATAATAAAACTCGTAGTAGTCGTAGTATAGTATTGCACTGATTTTTCACAAACATGGATCGTTTTGTCGTGCGTTCTCCATTCGTTTCACAGTCGTCGTCATCTTTACAAGAGCCTGGTTCTGGTTCATTATCTTCAATAACTAGCAGTATTAGTGGCAACATAACTAGTGGTAAAAGTATTTACTGGACGTATTTCTCCAAGAACGAAGTTAATGCCTCTACAATAAAAGCAAATGCCACCTGTAAATTATGTAATGCTGTTGTTTCTCTGGGAGGTAAAGGCAAAACAGCAAATACTACCAATTTAAAGCATCATATGGCGAAGTTTCACATTGAAAAACTAAGTGAGGAGTCAAAAGAAAAAAATGTTGATGGCAGTAAGTATATAATAAATTTGTTTTAGAAATTAGTAATTTTGGCTGCAACATCGACAAGTTATTAAATTTCTGTTTTTGTTTTTGCGTTAAGTCGTTAAGTGAGTACTTTTACTCCTGAACTCTGAAGCCAAACAGTACCTCTGAATATAAATTTATGAATTATGAAACACCCAGTATTTAGAAGGGTTCTGTTTTTTAGATGCAGAAGCACACGAAAAACCTAGTTCATCTCGTTCATATGCAAGCTTAAGCGGAGGCTCAACCACACAACCAAAGATTTTTGAATCCTTTGAAAATATGCAGTTATGGGACATTGATAGCACTAAATCTAAAAAGATTCACTATTATATCGGAGAATTAATAGCTATAGACATACAGCCCTTCAGTATTGTGAACGATGTGGGTTTTAAGCGGCTTTTAAATAAATTAGTTCCTTGTTACGATATTCCTTCAGATAAATATTTTAGAGAAAGAATACTTCCTGATATATACAAAAAATGTACTTTGGCAATTTGTGAAAAATTATCACTTTCCTTGAAAGAAAACATTAAAATTTCTGCCACCACAGATATATGGACTTGCAAGCATAATAACAACCCATTTATTTCTTTTACTGCACATTGGATAGATTTTAAAACGACTGAAAGATGTTCATTTGTACTGGCCTGCAAGCATTTTCCTGGGTCACATACAGCTTTAAACATCTCACAGATGTTATCTGAATTCATGACAATATGGGAGTTAGATCAGAATCAAATTCTTTTGGTTTTGGCTGATAATGCTGCCAACATAAAAAAAGGCATTGATGAGGTTAAATTAAAACACCTACCCTGTTTCATACATACCATACAATTAGCCATACATGACTCCATAGAAAGTCAACGATCAATTATAGATTTATTGGCAAAAGCAAGACGTATAGTAACTCATTTTAGTCACTCCTCTTTGGCTTGTCATAGGCTGAAGAATATTCAAAAGTCCCTTAATATGACCGAGAAAGCTTTGGTGCAGGACATTCCAACACGATGGAACTCAAGTTTTTATATGTTGGAACGTCTGATAGAACAAAAAAACGCTCTTAATATATATATATATATATATATATATATATATATATATATATATAATGGACAATCCAGCTTTAAAAGATGTGACACTAGCATACCACCAATGGGAACTAGCAAAAAATTTACTAAATCTCTTAAAACCTTTTGAAGAAATTACGAAGGTTTTTAGTAAGAATAGTGCATCTATATCGGAAGTAATACCCTTACTTAAAACTCTCTTAAAATATCTCCAGAAAGCTGAAGGAGCTGACTTTTCAGGGGTGCAGAGTACCAAAAATGAGCTTAAAGACTCCTTGAATAAGAGATGCAAAGCCTGCTTCACTGATAGAAACCTTCTTTTTGCCACTTTATTGGACCCAAGGTTCAAGACATCTTTCTTTGACAATGATTTATCGCAAAGAACCTTTACAGATTTAAAAAAAGAACTTTTAAAAACTAATGGACTAGATTCAGACTTGCTAGAAGATAATTCCGGAGAATCTGAAGTGAGCGACGATGATGCTCCTTTAGCGAAAATCGCCAAAAAATCACACGAGGTAAACCAACAGATTCAGGAAAATGCCCCGGGCTCAATTTCTCATAGTTTATTTTGGAATACTTTTGATGAACTTACTGGTATGACGACCAGTAAATCAGTGTCATATAAGAAAAGTACTGAAAATATGATGAATAAAATTGATGATGAGATTGAATTGTATGAGAAATTAGAAAAAATATCAAGAAATGAAGATCCTTTGACTTGGTGGGCGCAAAAAAAAGACATTTTTCCATTGATGTACAAAGTTGCAATAATATATCTAGCACCGCCGCCAAGTAGTGTTGCTAGTGAACAGCTATTTTCTTCAGCTGGAAATGTTTATGAAAGCGCAAGAAATCGTTTAACTCCAGAAAGAGCAGAAAGCTTAATTTTGTTACATTACAACTTGCCGAAACTTAACTTTAAATATTAATTTGATAATTTGTTTAACTTAGGGTGTTACTTCTACATTTTAATGACTTTTTTGCTAAATTTTGAATTATAATAAACTTTATTTGTTTTTTATTTAGTATTTCTGTTTTAATTTCCTTTAAAAAATCCTTAAGAACTGAAATATTAAGCAATTCACATTTTCGGCCGATACCGATATAGGCATATTTCGTAGTTTACATATCGGCCGATACCGATATCGGCCTAGAAGGCCGATATGGCCGATAAACCGATATCGGTCGATCCCTAGCATCAACCATTACGAATATATACTTTTTCTTTTACTTGTCACAAATGGCCCAACATGGTCTACGTATAATGAATGAAAGGGAATCGGATATTTCTCAATGGGGTTCAGTTTACATTCTCGTTTTGAAGACGTCCGTTTGTAATACATACAACTTAGGCATGTATTTACATATTTTGTGACAAATTTTCTCATTTTTGCAAACCAGTAGTTCTCTCGAATTCTTCGTAGTACTTTTTCTATTCCGAGATGTCCATAATCATCATGGTACAGACGACAACTTTGCATACGTGCTGCTCGTGGAACATTGGTACATTGGCTCCGTTTCCTAATTTCCTGTATAATTTATTACCCTTCAACTCGTACTGATCAAAGTATAATTTGTTTCCTATATTCTTTATTTTACTGGCAAGAATATTTCGAATTCTACAGATCCGTTCATCCTGCAATTGAGCGGCTGTAATCCAGTCCGCTTCTGTCAAATCTATTTGAAAAACTTCGACTTGTAGATCAGTGCCGGCTATGGGGTTTCTGCTCAATGCATCAACATGCATCATCTTTTTACCAGCCCTATACTCAATTTCGAAAGTGTACTCCTGAATCTCCAGTCACCATCTTCCAACGCGTGGAATCAAATCCTTTTTAGACAAGGTCGTCCGCAAAGCGTTACAATCAGTGACGACCTTAAAGTTTATACCCAACAAATAGACTCGAAAATATTTTAAATCCGAGGTATCACAAACCTCAATCAAATTCACGGATATGCTAACGGAAGACAAACTGTATAAAAGTAATGGATCCTCACGCTTAACCAAAACAACATGCTCCTGTTAATAAAATCTCTACCTACTAATAAATCATATTTAAGGTATTTGTCGGGAACAATTATAGCATTTACTCGTGCCGAAACCCCTTGTATAGTAATGATTATTTCACAAAGGGATCTACTATTTAAAAGGGTGCCCATAAAACTACACATAGTTATTTCCTTGGAATCTATACATTGCAGCCCGAATTTCCTAATCTTTTATGAGTGTATTTGAACTGCCAGAGTCTATTCAACAATTTATTTTTTTGTCAAAAATTGGAGCATGCTGTAAAAATATATTAGGGTGCATGTCTTTTGCTAACAACTCGACCTGATTTCTTTTTTCGTTAAAAAACACTTTTCTTTAGTATGACCCAGTCTTTTGCAGTTTGTACATTCGAGGCGTTTTTGTCTGCAATTAACTGAAATATGACCTAATTTACCACAATTGTAGCACTTTATACGCGTCTCAAGAACGTTTAAATTTTCAAAATTGTTACGATCAGAACTAGTCGAGATTGAAGGTTTATATTTCGCATTGTCCGCATTAAAACTTTTTATTTCGTTAGGCATGTCTTCCACAGTATTAACCCTACAGTAGTCGCGTGGATCACGATAGTGATCCACCGTACTTCGATTCGATGCTGCGCTCTGAAATCGACACGGATATGGGTGGGGATTTTAATAGCTTCCTGTAATTGACCCATGCATAGATTGCGACACCGGTCGTAGTTCAACCGCTGATAGAAACGTTGTAAAAAATTCGCATATACGTTGGATCACCATTGTGATCCGCGCGAGTACATACTTTACGATCTCAGGTGAGTCATAAATTGCGATTTTCTCGTTCTTCTCATGACAATATAGCTATTTGTGTATTAAGAGCGGAAAGTGATACTTTGCCGCTTGAGGCAGAGAGTTGCCCGCGCGACGCGTAGCGGGGCGCGGGCAATCTGCCGATAGCGGCAACGCACTTTCTGCTCGAATTGCACACAAGATTTTTTCTACGATCACCTTATTTTTAAACAAATAATTAAAAAAAAAACACGAAAAAATTGAAGTCCGTCCTCGATGCCCAGCCATGTTTCATTTCATAAAAGTGCATCCTCGATGCCCAGCTATGTTTCATTTCATAAAAGTGCATCCTCGATGCCCAGCCATCCTAAGTAGTATTCATTTTTATTAAAAATGTATATGGATTGATTCCCTCGGGGATTAAATGGGTCCCATCCGCGGGAATAAATGGGTCACTTTAGTCGCTTAGTGTATAATGTACTATTAATATACCTATTATTTACTAACTTTCTTTAGTTTATTGTAAATGAAAACATGCGAGCGGAAAAGTACGCTCTAGAGCGGAAATAATGTCAAATTATGACATATCACGGAAAACATCAACTTTGCGGTTAGATTTGAGTGTGCAAAAGCCTACTTTGAGTAGTGATCGTAGGAAAATTTATTTTTCTACTTCAGCAGATGGCAAAAAGAGTGAGAGTAGGGGACATCGACCCCCATAATATTGATTTGCTATTATAATGGTTTGAGGAGGCTCCAGATCACTTCGAGAGCGAATCGGAAGGTGAAATCGATCATATGGAATTTAGTGACCACAATTCTGAGTCCGACCAAGAAGCTGACCCTGCAACTATACAAAATGATGATCAATTCCTGAGCGAATCTATACCAAGACCTTTTTATTTGGGAAAAAATGAGAAAACCAAATGGGGAAAACATAAAGTGAACACTGCGGTGCGTACTCGCTCACATAATATTATCACCCATCTTCCAGAACCTAAGGGAATTGCAAGGCAAGCTGATTCAGAATATGATTGCCTAAAGTTATTTTTAGATGATGAAATTACTCGCATAATAACTACATGCACGAACACGTACATCACAATTCAGAAATCAAAGTTCATCAGAAACAGAGATGCAAGACTTACGGACGAAATGGAAATCAGAGCACTAATTGGAATACTCTTCTTGATTGGAGCCTTCAGGTGCAGCAGACAGAATATATGCCAACTTTGGTATAACTCAAAGGGTAGTGGTATCGAAGCCTGCTACTTGTCCATAAGCGTCAAAAGATTTCGGTTTCTCATGCGTGCTTTAAGAATGGATGATATTCGTGATAGAGAAAATCGGAAAATAACTGATAAATTGGCCCCAATAAGGGATATTCTAGAAAAATTCATTTTCAACTTCAAGAAATACTATTCTCCAGGTGAATATTTGACTGTGGACGAACAACTTCTAGCATTCCGAGGTAATTGTCCGTTTCGACAATACAAATCAAGCAAGCCTGCAAAGTATGGAATTAAAATATTTGCTCTCGTTGATGCTGAAACTGCTTACACATCTAATTTGGAAGTGTACTATCGAAAGCAACCAGATGGACCGTACTGCGTTGATAATTCTGCCAAAGAAATCGTCATGAGATTAGTCAAGCCAGTAGAGGGAACAGGCCGTAATATCACTGCCGATAATTGGTTTTCCAGTATTGATCTTGTTCATTCATTGTTTCAGAAAAAATTAACATATGTAGGAACACTCAGAAAAAATAAAACCAATATTCCAAAGGAGTTCCCACCCTGCAAAGAGAGAAAGCCAAACACCTCTATTTTTGGATTCCAGAAAAATATGACTCTTGTCTCTTACTGCCCGAAGAAAAATAAAACAATTTTGGTAGTGTCATCTTTACATAACGATGATCATATCGATGAAATGACTGGCGAGCAGCAAAAACCTGAAATTATAACGTTCTACAACAGAACAAAGGTAGGAGTTGATTTGTTAGATCAGTTGTGCGCAAAGTACAACATCAGCCGCAACTGCAGACGTTGGCCTTTAATGATTTTTTACGACTTGCTGAATATTGCAGCAATAAATGCAGCTTGTATTCATTCTGCAAATAAAGGATATCGAAAAATACTAAGAAGAGAGTTCCTAGAAAAAATTGCATGGCAGCTTATCAAACCCCAAATACAACGAAGAACCCTAATTGAAACCTTACCAAAGGAGCTGAGAAGACGAGGACGTGCCCTTCTTGGAATTGAAGAACTTAAACCATCACTGCCAAAACCATCAGGTACCATGGGAAGATGTTATCTTTGTGGAAGAGCCCGAAACAAAACTTCAAGACGCAGCTGCGCGATATGTCACAACTGGGTGTGTCCTCAACATTGCCATGATGTCTACGTTAATTGTCGCAATGAATGAATTTTGTTTATAAATATATACCTATCATTTATTCAGTGGAATATATTCACGTTTTCTACCGTAAGTTTTGATTGCATGAAGCAATTTTTACCAAGTGCGAATTATTTCTCGAAGAATTACAAAGTTCATTGACACGTGTTATTTGCCACAAATAAATAAAATAATTGAACACAAAATTATAAGTTTTCAATGAGGATGGATGAAAGTGTTAGTAAAAACACATTAAAGTTATAAAACATGACAGAGTTAAAAATACGTCATATTTTGATTGGATCACTATTGTGATCCGCGCGACTGCTCCCGTAAAGACCGTTGGCATCCTTATGTTGTGCGGCCCTAACGGTTCGCGATATATTCTCGTCATTAATACCATCTATCACTGCTTCAATCAAATACGCATCAGGTATAGCTGTATTAAGTTTAGACATTTTCTTGAAACAATAATCCCCTAAGTTTTGTTCCGGTTTAGTTTCATAATTAGCAGCGTCTTTCAATAAATTAGAAAATGGAACAGACTTACGGAAATAAAGGCTCATTGATGTTTTAATTTCACTCCAGCTCGAGTCATACTCAACGTTTTCGTAATACCATTGACGTGCATCGTAATCGGCCAGAAATGAGCCGAAGAATAGTATCGTCGTCCCACTGATACCGTTCTTCTAGGCTGTCTACTTTATTCAGCCACTTATTCACTATCACATTATCCAGATTTGGATCAAAAATAGGCACTAAAAATTCGTCTCCCGCACGAATGCTCGTCGTACGCCCCTTTAGTTTACTTATTTCATGTTTTAACCGTTTTATTGTCCGTTTTCTCCTTGATCTGTTATCGGAACTCGAATTCGAACTTTCACTAACACTTGTCGATGACGAGGATGAACGGTTCCTGTTTCGTTTTTCAAGTTTTCCCATGACGTATAATAATTTTAACTATACCGACAAATAGTTCCAACTGATTTTAAAAAAAGAATCCCACCGCTGCTTTGTAAGATTAGAAAAGTGTAAAATGTTACAATAAAACTCGGTGATACTGTAACTATCTAAATTTATTCCCTTCGGTTTTGTGGTTATACCTAGACTAAACATTTTTACCCATACAAATCCCAAACAGCTCTCTTCACTCTTCACCCCCGGTCGTAACTATTTTATGAGAACGATAATATAAGATCGAATAACGTAAACAACACGTGTTCGAAAGTATATTCCGTCTCAATCTTGTACAACAAACACGGCGCGCAAAATAAAATATAACACACCTATCCATAAATGGGAGACATCATCGAAAAATTGGCAATGAATCATCCATATGGATTATGCTGGACCATTACTTTTTCATTGTCGTAGACGCTAAATCTAAGTGGCCAGAAATTCTTTTGTCAACACAATCACCAACAACCACCAATACCATCAATAAACCGAGGGAGATATTTAGTAGTCATGGCTTGCCAGAAATTTTAGTCAGTGACAATGCTTCAATTATCAAGTCAATCGAATTTCTTGAATTCTGTGCACGTTATGGAATCGCTCAACGTTTTATCGCACCAGGGACATCCAGTAATCAACGGTCAGGTTGAATATTACTGTAAGACGTTAAAAGCTAAAATGAAGTGTATGCTACAAGAACCTGGCACATTACATGAGAAATTGCACTCATTTTTATTCAGATAGCAGGTTACATCATTATCTTGTGGAAAATCACAAGCAAACATTTTATTCAACAGAAATCTGAGAATAAAATTAGGCCTTATTCGAGGAGCGCTAGAGAAAACCAAAAATGAGCTACAACCCAAATTTGATAAGTTTTATAGACCAGGAGATAGAGTTCAATTACGGACCAAATTTGTGGAAATACAGCAACATTATCGAGAAACTTGGAAGACTACATTATTTGGTCGAGATGGATGATGTCAACAAATGTCATTTTGATCAACTGAGGTTGTGTCAAATTGCCAAAGAGAGGAAACTTGATTATCTATCACTGATTACTTGAATAATCAACAAACTAGTGGAGCATTGGTTTCTCAAACGAACAATCTACCAGTTGAATTATCAAGGAACGATGATGCACTGAATGAAATGGCAAGTACCAGCCCATCGATAAATGATGAATCTAGAGGTTTTCCTGCTGCTCCTGAACTGCGACGTTCTACAAGAATAAGAAAACCAGTTGAACATTTGAATTTATGAATGTTGAGTTTATTGAGAGAATTTGTTATTGTTTTTATGCAGTCGATTTCAAGTAGCGGAAAAACTGTTATTTACTAGTATTATATGAATTCACATCAGAGTATCTCCTTAAATTATATTGAAAAGACAATAGAAGAGGTAGATGCATTGGCCCTTGAAACAACAAAAATGAAAATATACCTACCGCTCCTAAATAACTACCCACACACGTATCACAAACCATCCATAACAAAATATTCTTATAGCACTTACAGGCCTTACACATGAACATCTGCTTAAAAGAGAAC
Organism: Galeruca laticollis; assembly: GCA_963921935.1. Classification (NCBI taxonomy): domain Eukaryota; kingdom Metazoa; phylum Arthropoda; class Insecta; order Coleoptera; family Chrysomelidae; genus Galeruca; species Galeruca laticollis. The sequence goes on from OY998176.1 coordinate 211,608,048, forward strand.
CAACTCCAGAATGTCCAAACCGTGCTGTTTCAGTAACGATTAAGCATATTAGGATCGAATGGACGCCTTTTTTTTCTTTGTAGGTTACATCTTTGAAATTTGACAGCTGGTATCGGCGTTTCGTTGTGAAAACACATTACAATAGTGGAGAAAGTTACCCTAAAATTTTTCGCAACGCTTGCGAAATTTTCTGTCGTGAAAGTGCACCTAATGTGTCATCAATTCGAAGAGAGATCAATAACTTTGAAGAAAGTGCGTCTCCTGTGCGTCGTCGTACCGGTCGGACTTCATATTCCATACCCCCCGTAGTTTATCACCTGTTCTTTGAAACAGTTAAAGAAAATTTGAAAAAATTTTGGGGTTTCGAGTTCGAATAATCGATGCGTGTCATCGCACAATCATAATCTTTATGAATTTTTTTAACGTTATAAAAATACTTACATCACAATTTTTCGTTAGTAGGTTATTATTTTTTTTCATTTTCATATTTTTTTCGAGTGTACTAAGAAAAAATAAGTCTATTGTGCTAAGAAATGATATTTTTTCATTAGTGTTGAAAAAAACGCTGATACCATATGGTATCCGTGAGCGTTTGAAAGCATTTTTATTACGAAATTATCAAAAAAATACATATCGCACCCTCGCGTCAAAAGTGACACAACTCAAAATTCACATTTTTTGAGTTAACGCCATGAATGAGATTACTAAACACTCCTATGTCGATCATCAAAAGTGTTTCAGCTTAGCTTACAAGGGTGTGGGCTAGATGGCCCTTGTGTCATTTTTGAAGTTTCTAAACTGGAAATATTATATCCAACAAAAGTGACACAATCGTTAGTTGTGTTCTGAACTTGAAGAAGAGCGATTGCTTCTCGAAGATCAAAACCGCATTATTTTGAGTTGTGTCATTTTTAAAGATCGAAACTAAAAACCTACATTGAAAGAATTTGAGTTGATACAGTTTTGTAGATTGATATTAGCAGACGACAGTGGATTAATTTGAATTGTGTCATTTAAGAAAATTAAGGTAAGTGACTCTGTTATTTATATTTTAAGTTGCGTCACTTTTTACGAATTATTTGTTTGGAAAGTATCATTAAGCTAAGTTTGGGATTTTCCACCGCGGCGGTTATGCTTTGTTGTTTTTCTATCGGATTATTTTTATTTTTCTAGAAACGATGGATCAATCACAAGGAAGGACCGCTAATATTTTAAAACTGGCAGCAGAAAAATTGAAAATGCGTGAATGCTGTACCACGATATCTAAATATTCAGACAATAAAGAAATCGTAGGTTTTGAAAAATCATCTTCAATCGTCAGTGACCTACAACGTAGTGCCGTTGCTGGAAATGCCACAAAAGATAAGGAAACCTCAGAGTTTGCCATTCCATCACCAAATCAAATTTTGGTTGAGAATTTGATTGAAAACAACAGTATTAACAAAACCTTAAGTGTCAATGTGTCGTGTAATTATGAGCGCCCGACTCTCCTATGTTTAAAAAAACTCGGTAAACACAACTATTACATCTCACCTAAACACAGTGGTGAAAGCGACATAGACGATTCAGATGCTGATCCACATTACAGTAAGAGTCCTAGCAGTTCCTCTGACAGTGAAGTGGAACCCGTTGAGGATGAAAATTTAGTTCAGGAAGAAGACGGTACAGTTCAGCATGAAAATTTAGCAGATGAAGAAGGGCCAAAGAGTAAAAAAAGAAAAGCAAACCCCGACAAGTGGAATGTTAAGAAAAGTAAATATCGAAGGAATTGTGGGAAGGCTTATGTATCCTCTTCAAAAACTAAAAAAGAATTCCCAGCAAGAAGATTACGTCCTCCTTGTGGGGATAAGTGCATATTGAAGTGCAGCGCAAAAATAGACGAGACAGCCAGAGAAAACCTGTTTTCTAGTTACTGGAAACTAGGAGATGTACAACGGCAAAGAGAATTCATCGTTGCCCACGCTGAAACTATAAAACCAAAATATAGGTATTCATGTACGCAAGATTTTCGAAGCATGAACTCGGCTTTTTATTTTACCATCAACGATAATCGTATTAGAGTATGCAAGACATTTTTTAAGGCGACTCTGGATGTAAATGATCGACCGATTAGAACAGCTTTAATGAAAAAAACTGAAAGTGGCTTCTTGGACAATGACAAAAGGGAAGACATGGAAACCAGCCTAAGGTTGATCCTGGAATCAAAGATGGTGTAAGAAATTGTATCAATGGTATACCGAGAATAGAATCACATTATTTATTTAAGGGCCCAAACCACCTGTGAATATATTGAGGGTAGTAAAAGTTTAGCTGATATGTACCGTGACTATAAAGACGATTGTGAAACGCGGCAGCTTCCTTCTGCGAATTCGGTGATGTTTAATCGCATATTCAATGGTGAGTTTAACATCTCTTTATTTTCACCAAAAAAGGATGAGTGCGACGTCTGTGAATCCTTCAAAAATGCAGATGAACAAGGAAAAGCGAATTTGGTAGATGCGTATGATCTTCACCTAAAAGAAAAAGAGCTTTCTCGAAAAGAAAAAGAAGCCGATAAAATAAATGCGAATGGTACCCATGTTGCAGTATACGATTTACAAGCCGTCATGCCAGTTCCCAGAGGTCAAGTGTCGTCGTTTTACTACAAAAGCAAACTTAACTGTTACAACTTCACCATAAGCAATCTAAATGCCAAAAATAGGTAGTTGTGTACTTAAATACATGCAGGCTGTAACGGAAACAGCCGAAACAACTTCAAATATTGTCTTTTATTCAGACAAGTGCTGCGGACAGCAGAAAAATAAGTATTTACTTGCTACATACTTATAGGCAGTGACAACACTGAATATTGACACTATCACAAACAAATATCTGATACATCGACATTCTCAAAACGAATGAGATAATGTTCATAGTGTAATCGAAAAGCAGGTAAAGAGGCATTTAAAATCGAATCCAATCTACGTGCCAGAGCAATATGCTACATTGATCCGAACAGCAAAAAAATGGCCCTGCTTATCGCTTGCATGACATGACATTTGAAGATTTTTATGATCTAAAAACACTACAAGAAGAAATGGGTAACAATTTTTCAACACTGAAAATATAAAAGTAAAGTGGCATGATATAAAAGTACTTAAAGTAGAGAAGCAAAGCCCTACAACTTTTTTCTACAAAACTTCGTATGAAGATGAAACTTTCAAGATGGTAAATATAAGAAAACAAAAGCAAACGAGGTCGAAACAAACTGGACAAACAATAGAATCTGAAACGCGTCTAGTGTCAATAAATTACAACTAAGTGACAATAAAAAAAAGGACTTAAAAGAACTTGTTGGCAAAAACATAATTCCGAAGTTTTATTACAACTCTTAATTTAAAAATATTCTTGATTAAAAAATTAGAATATTTTATAGCATTGTTATAATACTTAAATCATTCATAATAATACATTACTGTTTAAGTTCAATCGATAACTTTAAGATACATTATTTTTATTTTCTTTTTAGTAAAAATTTGGTTTTTTCTGTTCAAGTCAATGAATACATTTTTTAGTTTGGACTATTGAACTTTGTTTTTTATTTGACAGGTACTCAGTAGGTATAGGTACATACTGTTAAAAATATAGGTATTTAGTTTGGCTGTGCCGTACGGTTTAGTTTCCTCTGTAGGTTTAAGATGAACAATAAAACTATTTTAACTTTTGAATTAGCTACTTTGTTTACTATAAATCATATATTATTGGTATTTTATTTACGGTGTCTATTGGCAATGACCATGTCACAACTTAAAACGTTTTGTGTTTAATAGCCGAACCAAAACTTCAAAAATGTCACTTTTTTATAAAAATACGTTAAACGTGACACAACTCAAAATAATTCAGTTATTTATACGAATAAACATAATCAAACCCGTCACAACTCAAAAGGGGTGGTTTCAAGGATTGTAAAATGGATTAAACAGAAAATTCAAGTAATTTTGCCACCTTTACACTGTTATTTAACTGGTTCCTTTTTTGGATCGATTCAAAAATCTGTAACTATTCAAATACTAGTTTTTTGCGATTTCTGAAAATCTAAGTTTTTTGAGTTGTGTCACTTTTGAAGCAAGGGTGCGATATGCATTTATATATGCTATAATACGGAATAAATGTCCTATTTAGTATAAGAGGCAAAGCAGTTGATACAAAGGCCAACGTCACACTTTTGGCACATTGTTCTACCAAAAGATTTACATCCTATTCTAGCACATCTACGTCTGTTACATGAGATGACAAAATAATCCAACCGATCAAATCTTAAATCTGGAAGTAAATTCTTGGCGAGACTGTTTCGGCCAGGAACCTTCGCAATCGTTTTATATTTTGTTAAATATACTTGAACAATTTCTCTTTTGAAATCCAATGATGATATTTTATTGTTTTTTCTGTAAAGATACCAAGCATTGTGCAATGCGACATCAATGAGCCAGTACCACTTCTTGCTGTGTATTCCAATGCGATAAGTAGCAACGCCTTGGTCCATAAGATCGGTTCCACCCATGTTATGGTTGTAAGCAGCCACACAGTGAAGGCGAGGAACCATCACAGGTTTTTTCTCTTTCTGACAATATCGCTTTACCGTTCCTTCTGGCTGAACACCAGCATTTGTAGAGGCTATAGTAACAACAGAGTTGTCCATCCACCGTACCAAGATGATACCATCATTTCTTTCGATTACATATTCGTATTCCCCACGCCCCGTTTTTTGAAATTGTTGCTTTCTGGTGATAGGGCACTATCTAGGTATTCTATTTTCTCTAATTGTGTCAATGACCCCATATCCCAAATGTCGGAGATATGCCAATAAATTCAAAACTGTGTATAAATTATCGATGTGAATAATATGAGGTAAATTTGGTTGCGGCAGCTCTTTCAGCATCAGTACCATCGGTGCTGCGCATTTTTCAACTAATTTGCTGATATCTACATCTGTATATAGGATCATTTCCCTCATATAAATCGAAATCAATGAGATATCCATCATTGGAGTTGAGAGAACACATTTTGTATCCAAAACGGATCGGCTTCCCACGGATGAATTGTATACACCCGTGGCGTCCATAATATTTTATCATAGTCTCATCATAGGACAGATTCTGAACCGTTTGAAAATTGTTCAAAAACTTTTCTTATATTGCATTCATCAGTGGTCGGAATTTCCAAACCTTGTGAGACTGAATTATACGAGTGTTATCTGCCATATGTATGAATCTTTGAATCTGGAGAAATCTATTTCTCCGCATAGAATCCGATACCAGTTTGTTGTGGACATCGTCTTTCATATTCCAGTACGATCGTTTTGATGGTAAATTGTTGTAACTACTAATTATAAGAATTCCTATAAAACAGCGAATTTCGGAAGCACTAATTTGAGGGTCCTGTACATTTTTAAATTGAGCATATTTTTGTGTTTCTTCAACAAGGTACTGAAAAATCCCGTCGTCAAAAAAAGTTGGAATAGCTCAACTGGCGACATGTCCTTATACATTGAAAAATCTGCCTCAGGAAATTGTCGAACCATCGGTTCTATGTCTCCGGAAATCCACTCTGGATCGGATTTTATAATTAAACTCTCTGTTTCCAGAATGCAACAAAGCATTTTTTTATGTTGTCGAAGTCGAAGGCAAATGGACAGTCTCTCCAACAACTTCCTGAAAATAATAATGTGAATATTTTACGCCATGTAAGAACATGGTTCACTTACAGTTACGGGCTCATTATCCTGACTAGTTTCCTCAATTCTCTTATTATTGAACAATTTTATTTCTACAGGAGCTCTCAATTGACGACCTACAATATCAAAAATCAATAAGAGGTATAAATAAATATATAGCAGAATCCTCATCAGTGAGGGCATTAGGATCCGGTGGATCCACAAATATTTCATCAACTTGTTGGAGCAAGTCTTCATCGTCATTTAGCATATCTAATGCTTGCGACAAGGAAAAACCTTTTCTGGAATGATAGAAGTATTTTTTATCATCAAATTATCTTCAAGTCATTATTGTCCAAAATTGCCCACGGATAACATATGGTATCAGTGACTTTAGGAACCTTATATAACACCCTGTATTAGAAATATTCACTTAAGCTATATCCAGGAATATTGTATCACTCATAAGCAATAGATAAATGTATTACATGTTACCTGAAATAAAACAGAAATAGCTAAAAAAGTGCTTAATCCCATCGAATGTCCATTGTTATGTGCACAACAAAATCACTTGAAATAATTCACTGGTATACTACTGCGGAAACGTTTCCAAACACAATGTCAGTAATAGAAAATTGAAAGCAACTGCTTACAAAGCATACAAAAGAACTCGCACGATTCCTCTACTTCAAAAACTATTATGGTGCCTCGTAGAAGAGGAAGATGATTAGCGATACCATATGGTATCCGTGGGCGTTAATGGGTTAAGTTTCCATTGAAATAGTTAAAGAAAATTAGAAGACATTTTGGGGATTCGAGTACAAAACGAACAATGCGCGTCGGCGCACAATCGTAATTGTATGAACTTTTTTTGGCATTATTAAAAACACTTACATCACAATTTTTTGTCAATTGGTTTCTAATTAGGTGTTCTTTGTAATAGTTGAATATATATTTTTTTAATTTATGGGTCTTCGATTCGTGTATTATGAACAAGAACAACTATTTGAAAACTTTGTATTCACTTAATCTTTAATTTTTGATAGTAAAATTATGTAGCCTATTCAAATGTCATTATATGTCTCCTCTATTAACATTTTTTTGCTAAAGTACAGTTTATTTTGTAAAAATATATTCGTGGATGGTTAAAAAAAATCCGTGGTTAACTTCACACGGGTCCATTGTTTCCCGGAAGGGGTTGGTGCAAAAAATTGTTTTTCACGTAGCATTTGAGCAATAAATTATCCAATGTATAGTATGTCGGAAATATCAGTTTAAAATATTTTGAAGTTTTTATGGGGATACATGTGTCACCCGGGGGTTGAAGGGATCGGTTTTGCGAATTTACCTCCATGACACCTTACAACAATTAATTAGCAATAAAACATGCCGCCGAGTAGTCCCATATACCCCTCTTCCTTTCCGGACTTTGGTTATGGCTATGTTAGCTTGAGGTTCAAGCTGGCATAACCATTGTTGCTTGAAAGGGATAGGAGCAATAAATTAGCAATTAATTATAGGATAGTCGCATTTTGGCGAAGTGACATGGCTATTCTAGCTTGACAGACATCGAATTTTGGACAGACGGCTTCTTAGAAAATGAGGCCGGAAATGCAGTGATTATGGATGGTATTCGTTCCAGGAACATGATAACGGAGTTATTGTGACCTAAATTAGATAGTATGAATCTGAACGATATGTGGTTTCACCAAGACGGACCACTCACGAAACCATCGATTTATTGGAGCAACGATTTCCAGACCGAAATCCACTTAAATTGCAATGTCAAAATCGTGCGATTCCTTTCTTTGGGTCTTTTTTGAAATTTTAGGTCTACGTGAATAAACCACAAACAATTCCTGAGCTCAAAGCCGAGATCCAACGCGTCATCGTTGAGATAGAGCCACATCTATGTCAAAATGTAATCGAAAATTTCATGAAACGAGCAAGAGCCTGCCTTCAGAACCGCGGTGACCATATGCCGGATATTTTATCCATACACAATCAGTCCCATATTATCCAATAGGCTGACTAGGCTATAGCCTAGGGCGCCGTGAAAGAAATATGACCGGACTAACCACTAACGATAGTCACAATTCGTGCAAATCATTTTTGCTGTATACGTATTTTTTTCGTGGAGATCGAATGTGTTGCAAGGCACCAATATTAAACTAAATTTTATTGACAACATTAGTGAATAAGAGACACCATTATTTCAGTCGGCCGGGTTTGAATGCTTGGATAGATTGAAAAGCACCGCTTTACATCCATATATTTTGATTATCAATGCGGTATTGTGGTAACTATAGACAAATCTATTTTTGCTGATTTACGGCAGTGACGGGATGTCGCCAGAGATAAATATGCTAATATGCAAAGTACCGCCACGTGCGCCTTGCGCTCGCCAAAACAAAAAAACCGACAAAGGGTGATTGGAAACGCAGCATCTATGTTTACAAAAAAAATTGGTAAACATTGGAAACATTTATTTTAAAAATTTAAGGTAGTCAGTTGAGTTAGTTCAGTCGCTGGCAGTAATCGAGTAATCGTCAATTAAAATAATATCTAGGTATCAGTTGCGGTATTTTTGTCTTGTTTATCATTTTATCGAAAACAATGAGTGGAAGTGGAGGAAGTAGAAAACTTAGTGGGTGGGAAAGGAAGAAGGCTGAAAAAGAAAAGCAAGAAAAAATGGAGAAGTTATTGAAAGAAAATACCCAAATTAAATTATTTTTTTTTGTCAACCTGTTCGAGGTACGGAAGCCGATGCAGATAATGAACAACAATCAACTCTCAGTAATGATGATATTATGGATAGAGGTAAGCAGATAATTGAATAACGCGGTGTAAGAATGTAATTTTTATTTTTGTATCCTCTAGAACAGTGCTCCGCAACCGGTGTGCCGCGGCACACTGGTGTGCCGTAAGCCGACTTGAGGTGTGCCGCTCTTTCAGACAATACGAATCAGATTCGTATTGTAGCGAGACCCGCGAAAAATAAAGCAATCTGACAACAGCGCCGATGGTAAACGTCTATCCGTCTATCGGCGCGGCGCGGCGGCTTGATTCTCGAAGGCGACTAAACTAGAAAGATCCGTGCCGTTCGAGCGCGACTCGATGTTTTCCTGAACATCGCCGCTGCCTATATAAGCGCGCCTGTCGTCGCTCAGAGACTCAGAGAGAGTCGAATAGTCAAGTGAATCAGATAAATACGCGGGCGAACAAATAAATCGTAGAGTGAAATAAATAGTGAATTGCTATATAAATAAATTCTTGTGCCTTATAAATAAGTGAATATAAATTAGTTATAATTAGTTAAGTGTTATTTTTAGAGTTCCTGTTTTCTTTTTTACGTTGTTGGCCATATTGTGTCTAAATAAATTAAATTAAACTGGACTAAGTTTTGTTGCAGTATCTACTTTTATAAATAACTATAGTGCTTCAAATATGGATAAATTTTTGCTGAAATCACGAGCAGATGACGAAGAACCTAGCACAAGCTCCAGCATAAGTGCTGCAAAAAGAGCAAAAAAGGTGCTGAAAAGGAAGTACAATCAAGACTACCTTCGATATGGTTTCACTTGGTGTGGCGACGAAGCGGCTCCAAAGCCTGAATGCGTCATTTGCGGTGAACAGTTGTCAAATGAAGCAATGGTACCCAGCAAACTAAACCGTCATTTGATCACAAATCATCCCAGTTGCGTCAAAAAAGACATTCAATTTTTCCAACGGCGCTTGGATCAAAATAAGAAACAAAAGCAGTTTATGAATTCGGCGGTTACGGTTTCTGAAAAGGCATTAGAAGCAAGCTACCTTGTTGCAAAATTAATTGCACAACAAAAAAAACCGCACACTATCGGTGAAACGCTTATTAAACCAGCATGCATGGAAATTGTTAGACTTATGCTTGGGCCAAACGAAGTTAAGGACGCGAGTAAAGTTTCTTTGTCGGCCGATATTGTTAAAAGACGTATCCAAGATATGTCAAGTGATATTTTGGGAACACTAATTAAAAAAATCATTTCGGCTGGAATTTTTGCGCTTCAAATCGACGAATCAACCGATATTAAAAATAAAGCACAACTGATGGCTATTGTACGTTTCGTTGACGAGGACTCTATTAAAGAACATTATTTATTTTGTAAGGAGGTTCCAGAGAGAACTACCGGTGAACAAATTTTCCAAGTAACTGATAATTTTTTTAAAATACATAATATTCAGTGGACCAATTGCGTTGCTATTTGTACAGATGGTGCTGCTGCAATGATGGGCAGTAAGAAAGGTTTTGTATCTTGTGTAAAACAAAAAAATCCGTCAATACAAATTACACATTGCTGCATACATCGAGAAGCATTGATGGTCAAAAATTTGCCCGAACAGCTTTCGATCACAATGAATGAATGTATTAAGATCATAAACATAATTAAATCGAGAGCCTTAAATTCGCGAATCTTTGGAATACTCTGTGAAGAAATGGGAAGCGAACATGAATCCTTACTGTTTTATACAGAAGTTCGTTGGTTATCCCGGGGAAAAGTTTTAGCTCGACTGTTTGAACTTCGCTACGAAGTGCGTGAGTTTCTTTCAAGTCAAGATATGTACGATCTATGCCAGCACCTTCATGATGAATACTGGATAGCCAAACTTGCATACATGGCTGATATATTCGAACATCTGAATGAACTTAATAAAAAAATGCAAGGACGGAATGAAAATATATTGACGTGCTCCGATAAATTACAAGGGTTCAAAAAGAAACTTGAACTTTGGCAGGAACAGTTGCAAAAAGGATGTCTAGAAATGTATCACAGGACCAACCACAGTATGATCGAAAACAAGCAGTTGATTGTGGATTTGGCCCAACAACATTTAAGTATGCTTCAACAAAAATTTGAATACTATTTCCATTCTATCAACACGGAACAATACAATTGGATTCGAAATCCTTTCGCAACCAATGCAATAAGTTCCACGGAAGCACTGCCATTGCAAACTCGAGAGGAGTTTACAGAATTAAGTAATAATGTGACCCTAAAACTTAAATTCGACGAAGTTCCGTTAGATGTTTTCTGGATTTCCATCAAGACAGAATATCCACGCATCTCCGACAAGGCCATCTTCACACTACTTCCGTTTTCCACAACATATTTATGTGAGCAAAGTTTTTCAACGCTTGTATTAATTAAAAATGATAAACGGTCATGCTTAAAAGATCTTGACCAAGAAATAAGAGTTGCGCTGTCTAAAATTGAGCCGAATATAAAACTTTTGTGTTCAACGAAGCAAGCGTAGGTATCACATTAATCAGTCATCATCATGTCAAAATATTTATTACTATTGACATGTCAACAGAAGTAAATTTAGTATACCTACCTGTCCTACCTAGTATTTAGTATAGTTCTCATGTATGTACCTATTTGTATTTTTCATTCTATCTGAATAATAAAAAAAAAATAAAAAAAAAAATATGTATTATGTCCTGAGTGAAAATTTTGATGCCCCAAATCTGAAAGGGGCTTCTTCACATTTTAAAACAATAAAAAAAACTAAGGTAGTTTGGACATCCATAAATAATTAGTATACATGGAGTGAACTGACCCCCGACCTAGCTACGCCACTGCTATAAATATATTTTAGATTTTGGTGTGCCATGAAATTCTAGGGAGCAGTTTGGTGTGCCTCAGATGAGGAAAGGTTGCGGATCACTGCTCTAGAACATTGAAACAAAAGGCAATCCAGGAAAAGGAAATGTTTCGTATTTGTCATTAACTATTTGTGATGAATTTATAAAACTCATGGCGGTTGATCTAAGAGAACAATTTGCATCAGAAATAAAAAACACGAAATATTTTGCAATAATCATAGATTCTACACCCGACATATCCCATACTGACCAACGTACTGTTGTTCTCAGATATGTAATTGAAAATGGTTCGGTATTAGAACGATTTATTACATTTGCTGCTAAGGTAGGGCACAAATCTTCAAGTATGGAAACAGCAGTTTTGAAAGTTTTAGAACATAATGTCATTAGACATACAGAACTGTAGAGGACAATCTTACGATAATGCTAGCAACATGTCTGGTCGATATTCTGGTTTGCAAGCTAGAATCAAAGAAAAGAACAAATTGGCAAAATTTATACCATGTGCTGCCCATTCACTGAATTGAGTAGGAACCTGCGCTGCAGAGTGTTCTCCTGTTGTAACAAATTTCTTCTTGTCTGTGGAAGAAATATACACTTTCTTTTCAGCAACCTATAGGTGGGAAATAATGAAAGAGTGTTTAACACGTAACAGAACTGTGAGTGGGTCAGAACTACATGTGCCTAAAAAACGTTCAGCTACTAGATGGTCAGCTAGAGTCGATGCCTGCACCGCTCTTAATGACAGTTACGATGCTTTTAAAGAAGCTTTGAATTTAATTGTGAATGATACCTCACAAGCACCTAAAACAAAAGCTGAGGGGAAGGGTATATTGCAAAAAATGTTAAGCTTGGAGACTGGTATTATAATCTCTTTCTTGAGAGATATTTTAATTCAATTCCACAAAAGAAGCCAGTCTTTGCAAAAGCAAAGTATGGATATAGTGACAGCCGTTCAACTCTATAAATCATTAATTCACTTTGTTACGGAAATGAGAACAACTTATAACAAATACGAGGAAAGCGGTAAATTGTTAACAAAATGTAGTACATATACGTTGGATTCGAAAAGGAAGAAGAAAGGAAATGTTTGCCAGGAGAGTGATGTTGGTGGAACTACTTTTGATAGTATCAGAACTCGAGAGGCGAAATAATTCGTACGATGAAATCAATGGATTTTTTGGTTTTCTTACAAACTTAGAAAACACTGAAGACAATATAATAAAAGAAAAGTGCAGACATCTTCAAGGAATTTATACTAGAGATTTGGATTGTAATTTTGAAAATGAATGTGTACAATTCAAATATTTTATTCAAACTCTGGACTCACCTAACGTTTCCCAACATGGAAATTATTTTAAGAATATACCTATCTGTGTGTTCCAGTGACGAATTGTACAGGCGAAAGGTCCTTCTCCGTGTTAAAACGAGTAAAAAATTACCTAAGAAATTCTTTAACAGATGATAAAACTGCTGACCTTTCAATATTATGTATACAATGTGAGGCACTAAAAGAAAGAAATTTTGACGATATCATACAAAAATTTTCAAGTATTAAGTGTCGTAAAATCCACCTTTAAATAATCGATTTGTACATTTTCACAAATACATATATATTTTGTGCACCGCGTTTCATTTTACTTGTATTTATATTTTTACTTTCCTAGTTTAGAGGCGCCAAACTGATGTCAGCCTAGGGCGCTCTAATGTCTTAATCCGGCCCTGTACACAATCGGAACATGTCTACTTGACAATGTAATAATAGTATATTGTGCAACAAGTGGGAAAAGTTCAACTTTTCTCACGAGTGTGGAAGTTTGTGGCACGATCCAAGGGCGAGTGCCGCAAACACACGAGTGAGAAAAGTACTTTTCCCACATGTTGCACATTATACTTTTTTACAACTACACAAATTTAAAGAATACAAGTAAATCATTTTGTAGAAAAAGTCTAATCATCGAGGAACACCCACTGAAGACGGCTGGGCATCGAGTATAAGTTTCTGAAATTGGCTGGGCATCGAGGATCCACTACGGGATTCTCCATATAAATGTATGTAGTGTGGGCAAAGTGCCGTGAGAAATAATATTTCTCACAGTGTGAGCAATATATGGTTTTGAAATTAAGTAAGCTATGAGAAATATGCTACTTTTCATAACAGTTGTAGAAAAAAATGTTACTCCCGCTAAAAAAATGAGTTTTATTTTTAAATTAAATCGTGCACATTATAGGTAATTTTAATGGATTTTTCTGTTCGCCAATGCTTGTTGCGTTATCAACGTAAAAATCCAATAGATATCGTAAAGTAAAAAATGAATTTTCAAAGTTAAATATTTAACACCCGGCATGTTAAAAATGTTTCTCGATTAACTATAATAATCACAAGGTTGCCATAATGTTTATGTTGATATTATATTAGAAAGTGATAAACGAATTTACGTTTCATAGGTAGAATAAACAAAAAAAATTACGTAGGTGTCGTCGGTATGCGGTCTGTTTAGACAGTATTTCTTAAATTTATATCTTCTAATAACTGTAATTTATAGATTATTTAGTCCAGGAAAATAAGACCCAAAATGATCATTTTGCGTCATTTTCGAGGTAACGGCTGATATTTGGTAAAAAGTTAGTAAAAATTATGTACAACAAAACTTAACTTATGCGACCTCTCAAATCGGACCGGAACATTGTTTATGATTCGATTTACACTCATTTTTCATGCCTATTGTAGATTTTTCAGGTATATCTTTTTTCTCGTGCATAGTACAGACAAAAAGATAATACTTTTTTTTTTCTTCTTTTAAAGATCTACAATTCTAGACCTTACACGTAAAAAAATTGATTGGGTCAAAAGTTATTGGCAAATAAACAACTGATAACGTTATTGTTAAGAAATAAAAATATAATGAGCATTTTTACACTAACACTTCCACATCACGCTTATCTATTCTCACTCATTAAAAAATGATACTCACGAAAGATGGAGTCTGTAAGTTCAATAGTTTATGAATTATGGCCTTATAAACAAATTAACTAAAAATTGACTTGCAGAGTTCTGTAAGCTACGCGACCTCGCGACAATTTTTTCACTGTTAGATTTCATAATAAGACATCGATACCTATCATTGTTTTTTAAAAAAATACATTTTTGCAACAACGCGAGTTTTTTTTTCATATTTGGCTTAGTTGCATAATTAATTTGACACGATATCCGCCGATTTTTGTCGAGGATTAAGTACGCACATAGGAGGGGCATGGAAAGCTTTAATTGAAAAAAAAATACGTTAAGATGTATTGATAAACGACTGAGTTACGGACAATCGAAGTCGGAGGCCTGTCAGTCAACAATTTATTTGCCAATAACTTTTGACCCAATCAATTTTTTTTACGTGTAAGCTCTAGAATTGTAGGTCTTTAAAAGAAGAAAAAAAAGTATTTAACTTTTTGTCTGTACTATGCACGAGAAAAAAGATATACCTGAAAAATCTACAAAAGGCATGAAAAATGAGTGTAAATCGAATAATAAACAATGTTCCGGTCCGATTTGAGAGGTCGCATAAGTTAAGTTTTGTTGTACACCATTTTTACTAACTTTTTACCAAGTCAGCCGTTACCTCGAAAATAACGCTTACATACCCAGATTTCCTGGACTATATTGTGCAAACATCACTATGTATTGATTTCCAAAGAATTAGTAGTCAACCAGTGGCGTACCCCCTTAATATGGAGCAGCTTCGCGGGGAAAATTAAGTCGCTGTTGATGACCAGGTTCTCTCCAGATCCTTTGTCAATTGTCATCACTAATCAGTCCAATTCTGGTTCCATCTGTAAATAATTCTCATCTCCATTGGGGCAAAGGCGAATCTATATGCTCTCGCGCTCGTTGGAAACGGCCATCGCGATATATAGGGAGTAGAGTGGAGGCCCATAATGGCCTTCTAGCACGTAACTTTGCATCATGGAGTCGTCTTTGAACGAGGTGGTGGTGTTAATATAACACGGCGAAACGTACCCTGAAAGTGAGCCCTCACAGATTATGACATTCGGTCATAATCATAATTACAACGTTACAACCTACGCACACGGCTTTTGTACCACAACTTTTGTCCTCAATTTCTTCTGCATTAAAACAAAATTGTAGGAATTTAAACAATTAAAGAAACTTCCCTACATATCTTATTACTAAATGGAAAGAGCAGACGATAAATAGAAAGAAGTATGTAGAAGAATAGTTGAAATACTATTAGAAAGAAGAGAATAAAGTACCAGTTCTTGGTACAACTCGATACTGTGTACCGTTTTCAGAATATTTTTAGTAACTACACGGGAAAATGCTTGTTTTCGTTTTAAATCGTCCATAAACAAATAATTAATAGCCTTGGTTTGTTCGAAACAATACACAATTAAAGTATAAAGTACTTTCCTATGATTTAGTACGTTATACGAATTGATCAGGTCGTAACAAATTCGGTGTTGCTATTAAACACAAAAACCTGTATTGATTGTAAATGTTTCCCCTCATTGTTCTTTGTTACGTAATGACCAGTAAAATTAAAAGTACTTACTTAAGTTTGGCGTAATAGAAATCATGTGGAATCGCAGTAAGTACGCCGGCGCCGTCTCCGGTGTCATTATCACAGGCGCACGCACCACGATGGTTCATAGACACGGCCAATCGTTGAGCATCCCGCACTATTTTATTTTGACGTTTACCATCAATGGCAGCTATAAAACCGACACCACAAGCTTCTCTTTCGAACTGCGGGTCGTACAGGCCCTGCTTCGGAGGAGCCTGCCACGATTCAGCCATTTAATTTCTGAAAACAAAATTTTTCCATGTCAAAAAAATATAATAAATAACAGTCAGATTTCTGGGAGGACAATGAAGTACAGTTTCTTCCAAATTATTAACCTCCAAACTAAACATTTAAAATTACTGTCAACTTTTCTTTTCCTTGCAGCGCGTCGCTTTTATAGCCAATCCGATTTTCTCGAATATTCTCGAACACAGTCAGAACAATACGAGAACACTTCCAGAATATACGATAACTGCGTATTCATATAGGCATTAAAGAGGCAGGTGGTTTGCTAAAATGTGAACCCACTTCTGAAATATTTAAGCCAATATATGGCAAAAAATAATAGAATTAGAAATTAGAATTTACAGCTTATACTACCTATACCATAATGGGGTTGTAATAATATATGTTTTGCTATATTATTCTATTTTATTATTATAAATTAAAATACAATTAAAAATATTTTTGTAAAAACCAAGGTTCGTATCGTACCCATTTTTCTTTCTAAGCACCATCTCTTGTTTAATATTCAAGATCGCCAGATTTGTAGATGTGATCTCTCTGTGTGATATTTTTGTTTTTAAGTTGTTGTTGTCTGTCAAGTTTTGATAATAAAATTAATTTTGCAGTTTACGTTTCCGAATAGTATTTCATTAGTAAAATTAGGCTCTTCTTCCATTTAAAAACCATTATTTTATGGGCCCAGGAGTTGTTTAAGCGGAAACATAAGGCTGCAGTAAAACCATACAGTAATGGAATCGTCCTCTGACAATTCAAGATTTGGAATTGCCAAATTGAATAACAGTAATTATCAACCATGGAAATTCAAAATGAAGATGATGTTGATTAGAGAGGGAACATGGAAGGTTGTCGACAAACCAAAACCAGAGACTTCAGATAAAAATTGGTCAAGTTTGGATGAGAAAGCACAGAGTTCTATATCCTTATCAGTAGAAAATAACCAAATAATCCACATCTGTAATTGTACATCAATTAAGGATATGTGGGATATTCTTCTACAAAAGGTTCACGAAACAGCGAATTTATCCAATAAGCTTTATTTACTGAGAAAATTATACCAAGCCAAACTTGAACCTGGACAAAATATGTCTGAATACATAAGAACAACTTTAGAAATGGTCGAAATGTTAAGAGGTATCGGTGAAGAGATAAAAGACTTTCACGTAGCAGCACTTTTATTGGGTGGTCTCCCAGAAAAATTCGAAACTTTAGTTACAGCACTAGATGCTAGACCCGACGATGAACTCACTCTAGAATATGTGAAAGGAAAATTAATGGATGAGTTCAATAGAAAGCAAGGAAACGACAGTGAAAAAGGTAGAGAAACTGCATTGAAGACATATAACAAGCAGAAGAAAGAGACAGCAAGTAGATTCGATAAAGAATGTTACATCTGTAAAAAGAAGGGTCATATTCAGAAAGACTGTTATTTCCATAAAAAGAATATTCAAAGAAGCAATGAAAAGACTCAGATAAATGATAAGATTGCAAAGAGTGCAGTAGAATTCTGTTTTTGTGAAGGTAACCGGAATTCCAACGAATGGTACATCGATTCTGGAGCTTCTAATCATATGATAAGCAACAAAAATTTCTTCGTCAACCTCCGATGTACCGATGGAAATAAAATTTTTCTTGCAAATAGTCAAGAAATGGTATGTTCAGGAATTGGAGATGGATACCTTAAATGTCAAGTCGATGAAAAATGTCCATGTCACAGACGTTTTATATGTACCTTGTAACATTAGGAGTGTTACCCAGAATGTTCAGATTTGATAATGGAGGAGAGTATTCTGGATCAGCAGTTCAAGGTTTTCTGAAGAAGAAAGGTATTTCCTTTCGAACTACATAGCAGAACGTAAATCGAACCTTATGCGAAGCAGCAAGGTGTATGTTGTTTGATGCAGGATTGCCGAATAAATATTGGGGTGAAGCAATTGCCACAGCGAATTATCTTCAAAATCTCCTTCCTACAAAAGCTATCGAATGCACTCCATATGAACTGTGGAATTCAGAAAAACCAAGATTGGATCATCTCAGAGCTTTGGGCAGTGTGGCCTATACCTATGTTCCTAAAGAAACAAGAACAAAATGGTATGCTCGAGCACAAGCAGGGATTTTGGTAGGATATAATGAAACTTCCAATGGTTATAGAGTTTTGAATCCAGAAACCAATAAAATAATAATAAGTAGAACTATAAAATTCTTCGAAGATAAAAACTATACTGATATGAAATCTGAATTTATCAAAATCTTGGATGAAAACAGTGAAATAGGTTTTGTAAACGCAGAGGAAGAAAGTATCGAGGAAAAGGTTATTGCCGAAAATAATACTAATATTGAAAGTAAAGAGACACGTTTGGATGATGAAGGGTTGGAGTATTTCAGACGATCTTCAAAAAATAATAAGGGGAAACCCCCTGAGAAACTGTCCTACTTTACTTCAAGTGAAACAAATGATGATCCTGAGACTTGGTACGAAATAAGGAAATTACCAGAAATTAAAAAATTGAAATGGATAAATGCTATAGAAGATGAAATGGAATCATTTAGGAAGAAAGGCGTATGGACGCTGATCGAGCTACCTCCGAACAAAAGAGTTATAAAATGTAAGTGGATTTTCGAGACAAAAATCAATTCAAATGGTGGAATAATGAAATATAAGGCTCGTTTAGTCGCAAAGGATTACACACAAAAATAGCGGAAGGACTATAATAGTATTTTCGCTCCGGTGATGAGACAAACGACTTTTCTAATACTGTTGTCAATAGCAGCTGTTCCTAAATTAAAAATCATGTATTATGATATAACAACCGCATATTTGAATGGTCTGTTGAATGAAGAGATTTATATGTCTCAACTAGAAGGTTATATAAATGAAAATGATTCCCATCTTGTATATAAACTCCACAAGGTTTGAACAGTTTGAAGCAATCCACGAAAGCATGGAATGATACTATAAGCGGAAAACTTTTGGAATGTGCATTTGAACAGAGTAAAAATGATCAGTGCCTCTATATGAAAATGAAGAAAGGGACTATACTATATGTACTGTCTGTGGGTATGGTGTATACACTAGATGTAAATTGAGTGAATGAAAATGACGAGTACTCAGTGTGTATATGTTTATTAATATGCAGCTAAGCGCTCTCGTGTGTAAACTCGGTTTACACACTTCTGAATGGTAATTTCCATCATGTAAATATAATTGTACACCCTCTTAATGATATCATGGTAACAATGACGTAACTTCATACATTGTTTCGTTTTTATCAGCTGGATGTTTTTTGACACCTGTTTTTGGATCTTTTTTATGACGACAGCTTTGATAATGGCCTAAAGGCCGAAAGCGCTTAGCTGCATATTAATAAACATGTACACACTGAGTACTCGTCATTTTCATTCACTCAATTTATACTATATGTATTGTTATATGTTGATGATTTGTGTATATGTCATGAAAATGAAGTGATACAGTGGACTGGAGATAAATTCAATGAGAGTTTCGAAACGGTCAACTTAGGAAATATTTTATCATTTTTGGGGATCAGGGTTCAAAGAACTGAAGATGGAACCTTTCTACTGGATCAAAATTCAAATACTGATATCCTTCTCAAAGAGAATGTATTGGAAAATGCCTCATGTGTAGCTACTCCAATGGATACAGAGTACCCCAAATTCCCCTTTAATACCCAATAATGAAAAATATAGAAAAGCAGTGGGGTCACTGTGCGATCCGGTATCATGGATCTCCAATTCGATAGCTCCTACGAGGAGAGTGAAGTTTAGGACTTTACAATTCACCCCAAAATAGTGCTTGATTTCGGCGTTTAAGTAGGAAGATGTAAGAATTCAGTTACTTCAAAAAATGACCGACAACGAATAGAGATTCACTCACCTGAGGTTTTCTTTTCCCACTAACTCTTAGAAAACTTTTCTTCAGAGAGCTCTCTCCAATGCAGCTTCGTTCACCATAACACAAAACGTCTTTTTGTAAATTTCAACGTAAAAAAATAATAATTAGGAATTACCGCACACGAATCTTTTGTTCCTCACCACACAATGGTTAGCTGAAGTCTGTGTAGGTTTTCGAAAATTTAAAATGAATCTCTAATTAACGCGAGCATGAAGGCAACCACGATTACAAATGTTTGTGGTTCGGGTTGTCTACCTCGCAGGAAAATAATTAAAATTCAAATCTAATGAAATCCAACAGTCACTGCTATATCTTTCAACTACAACCCGTCCGGATATATTTCTTGCTGTGGGATATTTGTGCAGGTGAGTAGTCAGCCAAGTCAGAAGAATTGGGATGCAGTCAAGAGAGTGCTCAAATACCTGAAGGTTACAAGTAAAAAACTGAAATTTAGTTCGAATACTGAATTGACTCTGAACGGATATGTTGATTCCGATTGGGCAAGCGATGTCTCTGATAGGAAATCTACAGCCGGTTTTATATTATTTCTTGGGAATAATCATATATTATGGGCTAGCAAGAAGCAATCTTCAGTAGCCCTATCATCTACAGAGGCTGAATATATATCAGCGGCCTTGGCAAGCCAGGAAATAGTTTGGTCAAGAAGATTTCGGAATACCTTGTGAAAATGCAACTGTCCTTTATGAAGACAATCAAGGTTGTATCAAGCTAGCAACCAGTGAAAAGTCTTGTTGCAGAACAAAACATATCGATGTCAGATTCCATCATCTACGTGATTTAGTTGACAGTGATATAATTCAATTCATGTATTGTGAAACTTCAAATATGATTGCTGATGCTTTCACAAAGCCTCTCCGCAAAGAAAAGTTTCAACGTCTCAAAACATCAATGGGACTCATCGAAGAATAATCTGTCGAGTGGGGGTGTTAGAAAGAAATATTCAAGATCGCCAGATTTGTAGATGTGATCTCTCTGTGTGATATTTTTGTTTTCATGTTGTTGTTGTCTATCAAGTTTTGACAATAAAATTAATCTTGCAGTTTACGTTTCCGAATAGTATTTCATTAGTAAAATTAGGCTGTTCTTCCATTTAAAAACTATTATATATTGTTACGAAATCGCACACTAGTGTAGTCCCTGAATCCGACTCTGTCTAATACTATATATAAACGTTAAAATTTTGGCGAGTCCGTACCGATTTCTGGGAAGGCGTCCAACGAGACTGCGACTGCGGACAGGAGTGCCAACGTTCACGGAGAGACACAAATCCAATTGGGAATTGGTGCAGAAAAGTTCAAGCATACGGTAATTGTAGCTGACGTCGAAGAAGACGTGATTCTGGAATGGACGTAGTACATCTACATGATTTCCAATTGAACATTAGAAATAGAACCATTAAAATGGATTCCGAGGAGGTAATCCTTCATCCATATGAAGACAGCACAGTGTTGGCAGCTGTACAAGAAGATACCATTCTACCTGCAGGAAGCGAAACCATGATAGTAGTACGGCTACCAAAAATCATGAAGGAAGGTACGCCTGTTATGATGGAGTCAAGGAACCACGACGAAGAGGTTGGCAAAGAAGTACTAAAAGGAAAAGGATTGGTTACGTTAGCGAAGGAGATCCCAGTACGAGTGAAACGTGAACTATTACCCAATTACCATCAAGAAGGAAACCAGAATTGGATCCTGCGTACCAATGACGTCTATAGTTCGTCAAACAATGACAACTGACAATTCCAATGCCAGATTCGAACAGATGTTATCAGTAACTTGTGAATCCTTGAATCGAGCTGAGAAAAGGAATATGAGAGAATTTCTCTAGCAGTATCGAAATCTATTTGCACCAAAGAGGAAGAAAGACTGGTAAGAACATCAGCTGTCAAACATAAAATCGATACTGGTAATGCCAAGCCAATTAGGGAAATCAGCTCGAAGACTACTACGAGCGTAGAGAGAGGAAGCTGAAAGAATAATTCGAGAGATGGAAGAAGAGAAAGTAATAGTACTATCTACTGGTCCATGGATGTCTCCAGTAGTGCTCGTTAGGAAAGAGGATGGAACTACGAGATTTTGCGTGGACTATCGCCAGCTAAACAACGTGATGAAGAAAGACAGCGTATCGACGATACGCTAGACACTTTGGCCGACAGCAAGCTGCTTTCCACCTTCGGCCTGAAGTCTGGTTATTGGCAAGGTGAAATTGACCCAGAAGACAAAGACAAAACTGCTTATACCACCGTATGTGGATTATGGCAATTCAACGTCATGCCATTCGGGCTCTGTAATGCGCCCGCGACATTTGAAACACTCATGCCTCATCTATTTGGACGACATCGTAATACTGACGAACACCTGAAGAATTTGGAAGATGTATTCAAAGCTACCCAGATCATGCTAAACCCGAAGAAATGTTCAGCTATTCCAAAAACCAAGGAAACTATTGTAACGGCAGGAAAATAAAACGATTCGTTTTACTCGAAAGTGCGTTTTATTCCGGTCCTAGAAATATCTTTTGACAAAAATGTTTTTAAGATTAAAGTTTCCCGTTCTTTTACTATACAAACATAAGTAATAAATCTATAAATAGCAGGTACCTGAATCGACCCTCGTGGTTTTTAGAAGCTTAAAAAGTAGGCGCACACTCTCCCTTCTAAAGAAATATTTATACATGGTGGTATTTTAAATATAAGCTAGAAGAAATATTACAAGTGACTAAATAACAAAACATAATTTTCTTTATGAGAAATTAAAAATTGCCAATTTAATCAAAAATATTGAACCGCCAAAAGTCAAATGTCAAACAAAAAATGACATTACAGTTTTAAATTCAATCAAAAAGAAAGTAGAAAATAATAACCTAACATTTACAAAATTTGACAAGGGGAACGCCACTGTCATATTGACAACTAATGATTATAATTCAAAGATATATAACTTTATAGTTAGCGATGTGCAAGTTCTTAGAGCATACCCAACAGAAAAGTTCTCTAATAATATGAGAGATATTGTGAATAATTCAAATTATCTTTTAAGTGATTACGAAAAGAAGTCCATCGTTCATAAAAATCCTAATTCTCCACAATTATATGGAACCGTTAAATTACATAAAATAACGAAACCAATTAGGTAGACCTGTAGTTTCTTATGTTAATACTCCTAATAATATATTGGCAAAGAAACTTAACAATATACTTAATAGTTACGGATATACATCTAAATACTCAATTAAAAATTCACACTGATGTAACTATTCCATATAACTCCAATCACCCCATGTCACATAAATTGTCAGCATATAATTCAATGATACATAGAGCTTTTTCAGTTCCTATGAACAAATGTAATTTTAATAGTGAAAACAATACAATTAAACAAATAGCAACATCCAACGGTTATCCATTACATATGATAAATAAATTAATTAATAAAAAAAGAGAAAAAAGTGGCATTAAAACTAATATTTCCTAAACAAAATAACGGAATAAAAAATTATAAAACCATCACAAGTGCAGGTGATATTTCTAATAATATTTCAAAGATAATATCTTCAGCTACAAATACAACAATTTCTTTTGAAACAGAAAGTAATGTTAGTACAAAATTGTTAAATGTAAAAACAAAAATATCCACATTAAAGAAGTTTGGAATATATAAACTTAAATGTCCAGAATGTAATGCTGTCTATTTGGGTCAAACCCTTAGAAATTTTGAGATCAAATACAGTGAACATTTACGAGCATATAGATTAAAACAACAATATAAGTCCCACTACGCAAAACATCTACTTGACACCAAACATTCATTGAAACCTAACACTGAACTAGAATTACTACATATTTGTGATAAGAAACAAGAACTAGATTTCTTTGATGAGAAATTAGAAGACACACAATATCCACAATATCAAGTTGTCAATAAACAGATAAATCTAGGGGGTTTCCACTTTTAATAAACTGTCTTCTTAAGTGATAATTGTAAAGATCAGCAAATATAGTTTTCCTGGTTTTCTATATCATTGCACAGTTATACTGATCTTAATTATTGGAAAAAAGATATCCAGGATATCTCCATAGGGCTAATAATATCTAAGCACACTATTTACGTCATATAGTGAGCAATGAAAGAGTGGTGGTGGATCCACAGAAAATTGCTTCCATTCAGTAATGGCCGCAACACACCGACTAACATCAAATTAGGAGTTTTCGGGACTTCGCCCATACTATCGAAGGTTTATAAGGAACTTTGGAGATATTACCAAGCCCCTAACTCAACTTACAGAGGAAGCAAGAACTTTTCATTCGGATGAAGACTGTCAAACGGCTTTTGGAACCTTGCAGAGATATTGGACCACGGCGCCGATATTAGGATATTCATTATCAGAGAGAGAGACTTTATCCTTGACACTGATGCAAGCAACGTAGGAATTGGAGGAGTGCTCTTACAGATCCAAGGAGGGATATTTCAGTAAAATTCCTCCTAACCAGAACGAAACTACTGCGTCACGAAAAGAGAACTTTTGGCGGTAGTGAAGTCCGTGGAACACCTCCATGGAAGGAAGTTCTTAATCCGGACTGATCATGTAGCACTTAAGTGGTTGATGTAGATAAAGAATTCTGAGGGTCAGATCGCTAGAACGACTTCAAGAGTACGATTTCAATATCGAACATCGAGCTGGTGTGAGTCACCGAAATGCGGACTCACTATCTAGACGGCCGGACCCAGCAAACTGTTCCCACTGCAACAAGGCGGATCTAAGAAACTTGCAGTTTCAAGAACTACAGTAGTAACCGAAGAATTATCCTCACCTAAAGATGATTCGGCAATGGAGATAAAAAAATCGGTGACCTACCTGGCAAGAAGTGTCACGATTTTTACCGACACTCAAGGCATACTGGAAGAAGGGTTGTTTAAGAGTCCTTAAAAACGATGCTGGTTCCGAGATGAGAAGTCAGCTAGTTATCCTGAGAACGAGAGTAGCTAAGTACTGAGGAAGTTACACGACAGTCCATCGGGAGGTCATCTGGGAAATTCCTTCAGCGAGTCCGTGAAAGGTTTTATTGGATGAACAGATCCGACGATGTGAAGAACTGGTGTAAGAAATGTACTACTTGTGCTACGAGTAATGGACCACATCGCAAGAGAAAGGCACCTATAAAACAATATGAGGTTGGAAGCCGTTTCGGAAGGATTGCTTTAGATATCGCTGGACCATTTCCGATGACAGAAAATGGTGGTAAATACTTCCTGGTTGTAATGGATTATTTTACAAAGTGAGTGGAAATTTACGCGATCTCGAATCAAGAGGCCACAACTGTCGCGGATGTACTGGTGAAAGAATTTATCAGCCGATATAGAGTGCCCTTGGAAGTCCACAGTGATTAAGGAAGAAACTTCGAGAGCCAGGAATTCCAGGAAATTTGTGACAAGCTGAGAATGAAGAAGACCAGGACAACAGCGTTGCATCCACAGTCAGATGGAATGGTCGAGAGAATGAACAGGACTATTGGAAAATACCTGTCCATAGTAGTATCCAGCCATCAGAGAGATTGGGACCAGTATCTTTCCCTATTCGCATTGGCTTATCGATCTGCCGTAAATGAGTCCACGGGTGAAACACCGGCGAAAATCCTGTTTGGACGTGAAATGAGGCTTCCTTGTGACCTGGAGTTTGGCTGTCGGCCTGGCGAAGATCTAGCAGGAGAAGATAACGTGGTCCAATTGAGAAGAAGGATGAACGATATGCACGAATTGGTTCGAACGAATCTTCAAGTTACCAGCGACAGAATAAAAAAACGGTACGGTACGGAGGCTACAGAAGGCAGTTTCAAAGAATGGTTACACCACCTGGTAAGGAGAAAACGATTTTCTCCAAAATTACAGAAATCATGAGAAGGTCCGTACTTAATCAAGAAGAGGATCAACGACGTCATCTATCGCTATAAGCGGAAAACCCAGAGTAGTCCACCAAAACCGACTAGCACCATTCGATAGAGATCATGACAATGATGAAGAAGAACCATATACAACTGTGTGAGCAGAAGAGCAAATAAAATATCAGGTCGCAGGTTTCAGAAGCCAAGCAATCACATAATAGTTCTTAGCAGCTTCGAGAAAAAACGAAGGACCACCTGCATTGCGCTGCAGGAGCGTGTTATCCGTGCCAGAGGCAGAGGGATAACCTATACATAAAATAAATAAAAGTCAAATGTTACAATAGATTCTTTACTTTAAAATGTAAGAGATTATTTAAGGAGAAAAAACAAGAGTGAAAAATCCAGAGATTGGATAAAAACACTGCTATATATCAGGAAACATGTTGCTAGTTAAGAGTAAATACTCAGGTAAATATAAATAGATACGCTGCTAAATAAGAAAACTCGCAGCTAGTTATTCAAAATTAATGTACTAAACAACGTTTCACTATTAAGATCATCGTCAGGATTAATATAGTCAATAGCTGGTCTGAAAATTATACACTAATCTATACAAATTTACAATATCTACAGTTAAAGCTAAACCCGCACTTAGCTTTAATCAATCACATAATAGTTTCAGGTGAATATAAGTTCAGAAATTTACATAAAATAGTAACGTAATAAAGCGATAAAACGTTTAGAAATCAGTGGTAAACAATATGGTATCAAAAATTGGATATCTTGAAATTAGCTACCAAAAGTTCTCCGGCATTCCTTAAACGCGCGGCAGCCATGCTAGGTGAATGATCTTCGACTTGGTGACAGTCGGCGGATATTATTAGATATTTTATACTTTTAATAATGATAAAGATAATTACAATCAGTTCCAATAATAGATTACACTATACTTATTAATTATTAGTGATTATAAGCAGTACAATCCCC
This sequence comes from Galeruca laticollis, assembly GCA_963921935.1. Classification (NCBI taxonomy): domain Eukaryota; kingdom Metazoa; phylum Arthropoda; class Insecta; order Coleoptera; family Chrysomelidae; genus Galeruca; species Galeruca laticollis. The sequence continues at coordinate 211,635,003 of OY998176.1, forward strand.
ATTTTATAGAGGATAAACACTACATTTTTGCAAAGCACTAGGAACAGACGTCACTTCTATGACATTGTCAATGAACAAGTAAAGTTTTTAGCGCGGGAAAGCGAACTAGATCAACCAGTAGTTAACGTTTGCACTCCAATATTATATCAGGGGCGGACCGAATATTGTACGAATTTAATGAGAAATTCATACAACAAGAGTCTGACTGAATTTATGGGCACATACGGAGATACCGGGAAAGCTAGATACGGAGTAACTACAGAACAAATATAAGATTTGTTCACGCTCCCGGAAGAGTATTCACTGGCACACAACATCTCCGCCAGTAACAAACACGTATGAGGGTTGGCAAGCGTCTTTCGAAAGAAATTTGGGCAATTAGGAAAACCTGGAGATCAGATTCCAGTCCCCGGCAAGACACGGAGACTCAAACACAATTCGTGGTTCGTCTTCTACTTGGTAACCAAAAACTAATTTCAAGATCGATCCACCTACCGCGATGTGTGGGAAGTGCTACCAAGCCTTCGACATCAACCCCTGTTGACCTGTCCCCCCCTCTTCACTTTGTAGAAACAAAAAACAAGTAGCGCATATTTATGAGCTTTCATATCCCGCAAATTATAATTTTTGAGCTCGTCATACTACGCAGGAATTCAATATTCCTTGTGGAGGGGCTGAGTCGACGTTGACTCTGTCCCCCTCCACCACTTAAAAATAATAAAATGGAATAAGTATTTACGGTAGAATTAGAAGCTAATTATGAGATTTCAAATTGATATAATTTTAATTTTTGAGCTCGGTCTCTTCACCCCTAATCCACCCTTAATTGATGCATGAGCAAAACCGACAAGAGTAAAGTAGCTTAAAAAATACAACAAAATAATCTGTACTTTTGCAAAAAAAATGTTAATATAGGAAACATATAATGACATTTTAATAGGCTACATAATTTTACTACCAAAAATTAAAGATTAAGTGAATAAATAGTTTTCAAATAATTGCTCCTGTACATATTTCTGAATCGAAGACCCAAAAATAATAGTATATTACGTAACGTGTGTTGTAAGAAGCATTTTACGCACGAACGGAAAAGTTACGCACGATGCCGCGTAGCGGCGAGTGCGTAATTCCGTGAGTGCGTAAAATGCGTTACAACACGAGTTACGTACTATACTTTACCTACGACCCACTTAGACTTGTGTTTATAATGTTATTAAGGTATTTAAAGTACAAGTAAAAACGTACATCCTCGATGCCCAGCCAAGTTTTATAAAAGTCGCTCCTCGTTGCCCAGCCCAGTTTCATTCATAATAGTAAATAGATGATATTTAATATAGAAGAAAGTTATTTAAAAATTAAAAACAGCGTTTATGCACAGGTATTAAAAAATAGCATATATAATAGTATTTTATGTAACGATAGCCATTAATACACGAGCATGTTGTTGGATACCAAACTAGCTGCAGGCGAGTTTCGTATATAACATGCTAGTGTAATATGTCCATTAAAGGGAAGTTGCATACATTTTTCTTTCTACTTCCATTAATAAGTAATAATTATCATTTCTTATAAAAAAAAAACAGAAGAATGAAGGGAAACTGAACAAATGAATTTAAAACTTTTGATCATCATACCTAATTCTTCAATTTTCATTGTTTATGTATACCTAAATTATTAATTGTACAATTTGTAAAATTTATTTGGGGGTTGATCTAAAAAAAATGGTAGGATATGGTTAGGGTTCGAACCCTGGCCATAAAACTACATAACTTTCATAACGTGACGTTTACACCATTGGGCTATGACTTCTCACGAACCAAATGATAAAAATTGCATTTATAATTTAAAATGACTTGTCTATTTCAAATTCCGTTATAAAAATTAAAATTCCCTAATTTAATTTAATACTTATGAAAAAAGAAATTGATTTTCAGGCTCTTCGTCTAAAAACCTAGGATTTACGTTTTATTACAACATGCAACTTGGGATATTTTGATATGTCAACATTAAGCTTTATGCTTAAAAGATTTAGTAATTGAATAATGTGTCCATACCAATAATTATTGCTTCATTTTCTATTGTATTTGATCAAAATAAAGTATTAATTAATTTTAGATATAGATACTTTTGAAAATCAAAATTGACAGTTGTCAAATTAAGTCTCACTTTACTAAAAACTGACTTGATTCTATTGGCTTAAACATCTGGACCATAATGAACTTCATTATGTTACAAATTGTATTCCTTTAATAAGTATAGTATACAACAGGAGTAGAAAAAAATATATGATAAAATTTTACTAAAAAATATACAACTACTCTAAGTAAAATTGTGTTATTGAAGTAAATTTGATCAGCAAAATGTGTTGCTGCAATGTGCTTCTGCATTCTTCTTGCCAAAGCTAAATCTGGATTGATTCCACGAGGTAAATCTTGTAGCAAATTTTCATCCCAATAAATACCAAAATCAACTTCTTCAATATCCCTATCTGGTTCAGGTATATTGGCCTCCAAGCACATATTGTGAAGAATGACACATGCATTTATTATCTTCGATGCTCGATTAGGTTTATAGTGTAAAACTCTGTGTTTAAGTAAGCATCGAAATCTGTTTTTAAGGACACCATTACACCGTTCTATTCCACATCTGATTCTTTTTAGTATAATGTCAAATCTTTCCTCTGCTGCAGTAGTTGGGGGTGAATTTAAAGGTGTTAGTAACCAAGGTCTAAGAGTGTAGCCTGTAACAAAATAATTATTGTAATAAGTAGGTACATACTTAAACTCAATTTGTTTATTGTACAGTGCTTATACTTGCATATAATTAATAATTTTGAAAAATATGAAAATGTATTTGATAATGGACATATCTATTATACTAAACTTATTTATAAATCCATAGTTTGAATACCAATATAGTAGATATTGAAATGTATTAATTTTCAATAAACGTACCTGAATCTCCTAGAAGGTAGAATTGATTATTAGGATTATTTCGGTAAATTTGCTCCATTATCTGAGAAATGTTTCCAGATATGATATCATTGGAGCTTTCTGGAAATCTGGCATCAACGTTAAGGATTCTCAAATTTTCATCACATATCTAAAAAATAAGTTAAAATCATAAGTATGACCTAAACATTTAATTTTAAAAACAATACATCTATTTTTAATTTACTAAAACCTAAAAACTCAATGTTTTTATGTTGCAATGAAGTTCTAGGGAGAGTGCAAATTATTATTACATACCTTCTTCGTAAAGTCTCCATCTCTGGAAATTTTACCCATTCATTTAATATCAATTCTTGATTAAGAGCATCTGTAACCTCTGTAATACATCGAGACACACTTGGTTGGCTTAAGGCAGAAAAAAGATTGCAACCAGTTATTTCTTGATAGCTTCCAGTAGCGTAAAACCGAAGAGTTACAAGTACCTATAAATTTATAAACATGTAGGTTGATCATAAATAACAATAAAATATCAAAATGCTACTTATATAAAAAAAGGTAATTAAAATATATAAATTATAAAATACCCACTATAACCCTGTATATAACATAATATAAATATATCTAAACAATAGTTGAAAATTTAAAAGTTTAAATTTCTTGAATACTCTGGCTTAATATTTAGTTAAAGGTACCTACATAGGTTAAAACATTAAATAAAACAGTTACTTAGATATAAAATAAAAATGTGTTTACTTACTTTTACATCTATATTAATTGCTGATGCTCTTGATGGGGCTCTAATATATGGAGACAATATTTCAATAAGTCCTTGGATAAGCTCCTTGTTTAATCTAAACAGCTTAACAAACTTTCCATCATCCAAGTCCATTCCATCTAAAGCTTTATACATTCGTCGTGGATTATGTTCATTTAGATCTTCTGCATCTTAAAGCAGCAATAATTATAATCAGCCTATAGTATTAGAAGTTCTAAATTAAATAATAAATATAGACTTACCTTGAAGATTATTAAGAACAATCCCATAAAGGGCAGCCCTTCCTTCCATCGTCGATTAAAAAAATTGAAACCAGTAATCTACTCGTATTTAAAAACGATTAAAAGAAAATATCGAAAGTAAATTATTGAAATAAGCCAAATTGAGGTTATCTAAATTTCCAAACGTCAAAATAAACTACATGTACGCCCGGGAACGTTCCGTTCCCTTAAATATTAGTAGTAGAACCAACTTCTCTCGAAAATCGGTGATGTGAACTGTCACACCGATTCAAGAATATGATTTAGTCACTTTCGAGTACTTTTCTCATGAGAACATAGTGTGGTGGTTACTTAGTAAGTGTCCCTCGTATACTGGACGTTTACCATAAAGGCATATTATCTTTGAGGCAAACACTTACCTAGCAACCTGTATTCGGGAATAGAATAAACAACATCACTTCTATAAAAATCACTGGGATCGTTTAATACCTTTAAAAATACACAGATATAATATCAATTGACTTATTCAAATTATCAATAACAATTAATCATCCTAGTTCATTATACTTTCGTTTTATAGGAAATGTACGCACGCTATACGCCGAGCCTGACCTCCGTCTATTAATTGTACGTGTATGTTTACATTGCAATTAGAACGTGCTTACACATATAACTATCATTGGCCTTCCTAGATCAATGCTCGCTAAATACTATAATTAATATTAACCTAAATTCAACCTCGTTTCAAGAATAAGGGCCCAGCCAAGCATCTAGAAGTTCACCCTCGATGCCCAGTCAGTAGAGAATTATGGCAGGTTCAAATAGTGACAGTCACTAATAAAAACGTCCATATTTTGACATTGTTCACAAGCGCGCATGCGTATTGTAGATAAAAATAAGGGCGGTCCGTAATTAAATACGGACTATCCTTAATTGTGACGGACAAAATTGGCGGCACTATGTTTGAGACATGCGTAAAATAAAATTGTATATTTTATTAGTGTCAAATTTGTAAACAAACAAACTGCTACCCGCTACATTTATGCTAAGAAGTTGAGAGTTGAACACAGCAAAATGGAACAGCAGAAACAGGAAGCAACACGACTAAGATTTACTTACGAGGATGACCTCGCCTTGTTAACAGAATTTTTAAGTGTTAAGTAGTAAACCCTCACGGTTGGGAAGAAGTGCAAACAAATATTTGAATTACACCCCCTAGAATGGCAGCTTGTAATTTTTCTTCCATTATTCGAATCCCCGTGAAGATCACCAAGAAATTCCAAAAGTGAAATATTTGTTAGATAACTTGATAAACATAAACAAACAATGAAGCACACACCACAGAAAAGTGAGGTTGTAGGTAAAAGCATAAAATAAAAATAACCACCACCCACCACAAAATTATAAGTGCCGTATCTCACTTTACACGATGAAAATACTGACGTCAGTATATAAATAAGACCGATCAGTAATAGTGACGGTCAGTATTTTGGAAAGTGCCATAATTCTCTAGTTTCGTAAAAGTCCGTCCTAAGTAGTATTTATTTTTATTAAAAATGAATGTAGAATTACCGGAATTGTATAAAATAGCGTATACACCTCTCGACTAAAGTGACATTAATCGCTTAGGTGGATTACTTCCCTCAGGAATCAAACACCACCCGCGGAATTAAATGGGCCACTTTAGTCGCTTGGTGTGTAAAATACTATTGTTTACTAATATGAGATACATTCAGACAGCTGAAAGATGCGGATTGAATGAAACGGAAACGATTATCATATAATTCCAAATACAATCTCATGTTATCTACCATTTATATATAGAATAAAATTCAACGTCAAATATCTAAGTAAGACATTTTGAATAAAATGGCTACGTCTATTGACAGTTGCTATGTGGTTGCTATGGAAGCCGTGCGATTTACTTTACAGCCGTGCGTTTTGTTTTACCGTGCGTAACAGACGTCTTACATTGATTGCAGACTGTGTGTTTTTGACTACTTATAGGGGCGGTCGTAGGTAAAAAAAAATTATTCAACAATTATAAAGAACATCTAATTAGAAACCAATTGACAAAAAATTGTAATGTAAGTATTTTTTATAACGTCAAAAAAAATTCATAAAGATTACGATTGAGCGCCGACACGTATTGTTCGTTTTGAACTCGAAGCCGTTATAAAAAATACTTACATCACAATTTTTTGTCAATTGGTTTTTAATAAGTGTTCTTTGAAATAGTTAAAGAAAGTTATAAAAAAATTTTGGGCTTCGAGTCCAAAACCAACGAAGCGCGTCGGCTCTCAATCGTAATCCTTATGAACTTTTTTGACGTTATAAAAAATACTTACATCACAATTTTTCGTTACTAGGTTCTTAATTGAGTGTCCATTGAAATAGTTACTGAAAATTTGAAAAAAATTTGGGGCTTCGGGTTCAAAAAGAACGATGGGCGTCAGCGCACAATCGTAATCTTTATGAATTTTTTTTGACGTTATAAAAAATACTTACATCACAATTTTTCGTTAATAGGGTCCTAATTAAGTGTTCTTTGAAATAGTTAAAGAAAATTTGAAAAATTTTTGTACTTCGAGTTCAAAACGAACGATGCGCGACGGCGCTTAATCGTAAAACACATCACAATTTTTACTTTTCCGCCGAACCTATCTAATATGCGAGAAAAGTATTGGTTTACCCCAAAAAAAGTTGGAAATTAGAAATTTTTTTTTGAGTTATTTTTACGTTTTCCATCAACAACAACCCAAAAAACGGTTTTTAGAAAAAAAAATCCTGTGTGTATGTCGTCGTCGTTGGCCACTTTTCGTTACATGTCTTGTTAGCACGATACACCCTCCGGAGTGCAACAAGTCACCAATTTTATGATTGAATATGGTTAAGGACATGTCACAAATGAACCCTCACCAGAGCCAGCACAACGGGTGCTATGGTACCATAAGTACGACATTTTTGTCTTTTTTGAGAAATTTCAGTTTGTTAGCACGATACAGCCTCCGGAGTATATACAAGTGACCAATTTTATGATTGGATATTATTCAGGGCGTCTCAAAGATAAACCGTGTTGATATTCAGCTCACTAAAGTCAGTCCAGCTAGTGCTATGGTACTTAAAGTACCAAATTTTTGTCATTTTTGGAGAATTTTCAGTTTGTTACCACGATACAGCCTCCATAGTGTATAAAATTGACTTTTATGATTGAATATTATCCAGTAAGTCTTATAGATGAAGCTTATTGATTCTTAGCTCACCAGAGCCACTACAGCGAGTGCTATGGTACTCGAAGTACGACATTTTTATCATTTTTTGAGAAATTTATATTTTTTAGCACGATACAGCCTCCGGAGTGCAACAAGTCACCAATTTTATGATTTAATATTATTCAAGACATCAAACAGATGAACCCTATTGATTTTCAGCTCACCAGAGCCAGTACAACAGGTGCTATAGTACTTTTAGTACGACATTTTTGTCATTTTTTGAGAAATTTCAGTTTGTTACCACGATACAGCCTCCGGAGTATATACAAGTGACCAATTTTATGATTGGATATTATTCAGGGCGTCTCAAAGATAAACCGTGTTGATATTCAGCTCACTAAAGCCAGTGCTACGGTACTTGAAGTACCAAATTTTTGTCATTTTTGGAGAATTTTCAGTTTGTTTTCAAGGTGCCTCACAGAAGTACCCTATTGATTTTCAGTTGTCTAGAGCGAGTACAGCGGGTCCTATAAATCCAGATATATTACATTTTTCGTTACTTTTGGGGAAATTTCGGTTTGTTAGCACGATACATCGCCCGAAATGTATACAAGTGACCAATTCAATGATAGAATATTGTTCAGGGCATCTCACAGATGCGGAAAGGTAAGTTTTAATCTTTAAAACCGTTTATTTGTTAGTGGGTTCCTAATTAAGCGTTCTTTGAAATAGTTAAAGAAAATTTGAAAAGCTTTTGGGGCTTCGAGTTCAAAACGAACGATGCGCGTCGGCGCTGAATCGTAATCTTTATAAATTTTTTTCGACGTTATAAAAAATACTTACATCACATTTTTTTGTCAATTGATTTCTAATTAGATGTTCTTTGTAATTGTTGAATAATTTTTTTTATTTTTGGGTATTCGATTCAGAATAGTGAAATATGTACAGGAACAATTATTTGAAAACTATTTATTCACTTAATCTTTAATTTTTGGTAGTAAAATTATGTAGCCTATTAAAATGTCATTATATGTTTCCTATATTAACATTTTTTTGCAAAATTACAGTTTATTTTGTAAAAAAATATTCGTGGATGGTTAAAAAAATCCGTGGCTAACTTAACACGGGTTTAAAAAATTGTAATAAAAAATCAAAATTAGTATTAAAATATTAGGTGCTCTTAAATTACATTAGGTCTGATTTTGGTGCTCAATGTTTATGGAGAGAAATTTACCCTAAAGGCAAAACCGACAAGAGTAAAGTACCTTAAAAAATTGAGATAAAAAAATCAAAATTGGTCTTGAAATATTCCTAGATTTAGGAGCTCTTAAAATGCATAACGTCTGATTTTGGTACCCAACATTTAATATCTTAAGAAGAATGTATTTATAAAACACAAAATACGTTACATTGTGAATAGGGTTGCCAGATGTCCGGTTTTTGACCGGACAGTCCTTGACCGGACAGTCCTTGACCGGACAGTCCGGTTTTTCTGTTGTCCGTCCGTCCGAGAAAAACTTGGTAAACCGGACAGCAAAATGTCCGTTTTTTTATGCTGATTGATTAGTGGTTAATTTCTCCCTGGAAACGGGAACCTCCAACTGAAAACGTGTATGAAGAACTGGCTGTATTACAAACTGTTTTTCCTGCACTTGAAGGAAAAACAGTGGATATGAGGCAGCACTAAATTTGCTGAAAATAGTCCAATATGTTTGCAGCATTCCCATATGTCTTTGTTGAAAGGATATTTAGCATTATGGGAAATATTTGCACATACGAAAGAAATCGTTTGTCCCTAGAAAGTGAGAAAGGCGAACTTTGCGTTTTCTTTAACATAAATAGCAGTTGCATTGAATTCAGAGACACCTAATAAGGCAACAGAGACTTGTTAAAAGCACCGGCATCTAATGCCCAATAATTTAAAAATTGGTCTAACTTTGTTTTTTCTTGTATGATTTTTGTGTTCTGGTTCTGACCTCATGTTATTATTTTTTTTTAATAAAATATATAATTTTTTGAAGTTTTTTTTGGTGTGTGATTGTCCGATTTTTTATTGCAGCACATCTGGTAACCCTAATTGTGAATGTTATGTAAACTTTCAATAATAAACTTTTTTCTACGTTCACGCACATTTTTTTTTATTGAACTGTATTTAGTGGAAAAACTCATTCCTTACTGATCTACTGCAATAATAGTATATTCTTCAACGAGCGTATAATTATGGCTATAATTCACGAGGATGAAAATTACAACACGTGTTAAGGTCTATTAAAAAATCTAAGTAACTTTTTAGCGTCAGATCAATAACAAAGGAAATACGATTTTTTTCAAATTTGTCAGGCCGCCATTTTGTTTCTACTCGACCGATTTAGCCTGTTAACGAACTCCAACATTTTGGCAACATCAATTTTTGTAGCGCATCCCTTTATAGTGCATACAAATTCCGTTATAACACTTACATATATATGTATGTCACATTTGGAACTGAGGGATGTTTTGGCATCAGGGAACACCAAAACGAAAAACTGCAATTAAATTTTTCCGAAGCATCACGCTACTTTCGACAATAACCGGTGTGAACTTGGCAGCCAAAATCTAGCGGTCGATTTACCGCAGACGCCCGAACGATCAGTGGTAGATTATTTAGGTGCGTTTAAAGTTTACAAATCATGACATTATATATTAAAAAGTAATAAACCACATTAACATAACCATAAAAAAATGAGATTTAGGTATTTATTGTACTATTTTTATTGTAATAATAGAGAACTGTTCTAGAAAACGAGATATTATTCTATTATACATAGTATATTGAGATTGAGAGAAACAAAATAACACTGGTTTTATATACTCACCGGGAATCTAAACAGGGTCTAAGAGGGTGAAAGGGGGTAGCAGCCATTTTCAAAATAATAAAAAGGTTAGAAGGGAAGAAGTTATCACTCTAAAAATAGATATACAACTACCTAGTTACAATAGACATAACTTTTCCCTTCTACCCTTTTTAATATCATGGAAATGGCTGCTACCCCATTTCACCCTGTTTAACCCCTCGTAAGAGAATCTGGCTAGTCTTGTTTTGTTTCTACTGTAACTAGCGAGTTGTATATCGATTTTCAGAGTGATAACTTTTTCCCATCTACACTTTTTAATATTATGGAAATGGCTGCTACCCCATTTCACCCTGTTAGACCCCTCGTAAGAAAATCAGACTAGTCTCGTTTTATTTATACTGTAACTCGCTAGTTGTATATCGATTTTCAGAGTGATAACTTTTTCCCTTCTACCCTTTCTAATATTTTTGAATTGGCTGCTACTCCCTTTCACCCTGTTAGATCCCTCGTAAGGGATTCAGACTAGTCTTGTTTCATTTCTATTATAACTAGCTAGTTTTAGGTCGATTTTCAGAGTGATAACATTATCCCTTCTACTCTTTTTCATATTTTAGAAACGACTGCCACCCTCTTTCACTCTTTTAGACCCCTCCTAAGAGAATCAGACTATTCTCGTTTTATTTTTACCGTAACTAGGTAGCTGTATATCAATTTTCAGAGTGATAACTTTTTCCCATCTACACTTTTTAATATTATGGAAATGGCTGCTACCCCATTTCACCCTGTTAAACCCCTCGTAAGAGAATCAGGATAGTCTTGTTTTATTTCTACTGTAACTAGCTAGTTTTATATCGAATTTCAGAGTGATAAGTTTTTCCCTTCTATCCTTTCTAATATGTTGGAATTAGCTGCTACCCCCTTTCACCCTGTTATACTCCTCGTAAGAGAATCAGACTGGTCTCGTCTTATTTCTACTGTAACTAGCTAGTTGTATATCGATTTTCAGAGTTATAACTTTTTCCCTTCTACCCTTTTTATTATTTTGGAAATGGCTGCTATCCCATTTCACCTTGTTAGACCCTGTTTAGACTCCCGGTAAGTATATAAAACAAGTGTTATTTTGTTTCTCTCAATCTCAATATACTATGTATAATAGAATATCTCGTTTTCTAAAACCGTTCTCTATTATTACAATAAACACCTAAATCTCATTTTTTTCTGGTTAAGTTAATGTGGTTTATTACTTTTTAATATGTCATGATTTGTAAAATTTAAACGCGCCTACATTTAAACGCACCTAAATCATCCACCACTGATCGTTCGGGCGTCTTCGGCCGCTAGATCTTGGCTGCCAAGTTCACACCGGTTCGACAATAGCCCTATTTCATTCTGAAATAAGCCTAAAACTGATTTATAATTTAGGACTAATTCGTACCCAAAAAATTAGAACTTGTAGTTACTCACTTTACTCTTGTTGGTTTTGCTAATTAGAAAGTTATGGGTGAGTTTCTCGCGATTAATACACGCCTATTCTAACAGCCAATGAGATTTCTTCAATTTCTTAAAATCCACCAATTAACTATCATTTTAAATGATGGGAAAGCTACCTGGCTTTCCCAATAACTGATAAATATGCGCCTTGCTGTTAATCAACTATGCCGTGAATGTCACTGTCAGATTATTTTTGAGTTTTCCTAATACAACGTCTTTTTAAAATGGTAAGATTTGGCCAAGAATCTCTAGAAAATATTGAACAAACTGCACAGAGTGTTACTCCGAGAAGTACAGTTAATAACCAAAATAATTAAATCTCCCTAAAATACATTCGAGATCATTTTTTTAAATCGAGAAATACATCACAAATTTTATTAAATATTTAATGTCACGGCAAAAACTCTCGAGTCAAGAGAGATACAAAAAATCACTCGAGCAAGCTCTCGTGATTTTTTCACTCTCTTGATTCTCGATTTATTGCCATGACAATAAAACTTTCATACAATTAAACATGTATTTGTCGATAAAAAAAATGATCTCTTATGTATTTACCGCCGATAAAGTTCGAGCATCAAAAACAGACCTTATGTAGATAAGAGCTCCTAAATCAAGGAATATTTTAGGACTAATTTTGATTTTTTATATCAATTTTTTAAGATACTTTACTCTTATCGGTTTTGCCATTAGAGTAAATTTCTCTCGATAAACGTAGAGCACCAAAATCAGACCTTGTGTAATTTAAGAGCCTCTAAAACAGGGGATATTTTAATACTATTTTTGATTTTTTATCACAATTTTTTAAGCTACCTTACTCTTGTCGGTTTTGCTCATGCATCAATTAAGGGTGGATTAGGGGTGAAGAGAGCGAGCTCAAAAATGAAAATTATATCAATTTAAAATCTCATAATTAGCTTCTAATTCTACCGTAAATACTTATTCAATTTTATTATTTTTAAGTGGTGGCGGGGGGTAGAGTCAACGTCGACAGAGCCCCTCCACAAAGAATATTGAATTCCTGCGTAGTATGACGAGCTCAAAAATTATAATTTGCGGGATATGAAAGCTCATAAATATGCGCTACTTGTTTTTTTTTCTACAAAGTGAATGAGGGGGGGCCAGGTCAACAGGGGTGATATACCCTGTGTATAAACTTATCCCACCCGTTGTGAATTTAAGTAAATAAGAAAAACATTACAATATGGTATTTAACTAATTTTTGATAAAATGGCGAATTACGACATCAACCATATGTATCTTAATCAAAACAATACGACAAACGCTTGTATCGAGTTTCGCTCTTTTTCTGTTATTAGAAGAAGACAGTTCCAACATAGTATATGGTGAATAATATCGTCAACTAAGTCACGTGATGGAAAAGATTCACCCGTTCTACTGTATCTTCTTTACAATATTTTATTGCTGTTCAAAATATTAGCAGTTAATGCGATTGTACCAACCATCAAAGCAATTTGTTCTGTTTAGAAAACAGTAAATATAAAAAAATTATAAGTACACAATTACAGGCGCCAAAATAACTGTGAAATTTCGTCGAAATTTCCCGACTGTGTCTCAGAAACAGCTGTTAATAGTTGGCAGCTTACAAACATGAGTTATTTATACTTTTATAATATGTGAACTTTCATAACATTCTTTTCTACTTTTAATGATCATGTAGAAGACGGAAATAGAATCAAGAAAATTTGCACTAATGATGCTTCAAACAAATTCAATGGACATAACGACTCAAATTATAAAATAGCGAAGCTATTTTCTATACCTTATTTCTTTTGATTTTCGTTGTCGATCTGATGATAAAAATAGATTAAGGCTACAAACAAAATAGAGTAAACAATGTATACAATGAACCATTTTATTTTGTAATACTATTACTTTTCCGCCCAACCTATCTAATATGCGAGAAAAGTATTTGTTTAGCCCAAAAAAAGAATTTTGAATTTTTTTTAAACACGCTTTTTAGAAAAAAAATCCTGTGTGTATGTCGTCGTCCACTTTTCTTGTTAGCACGATACAGCCTCCGTAGTGCAATAAGTCACCAATTTTATGATGGAATATTGTTAAGGACATGTCACAGATGAACCCTATTGATTGTCAGCTCATCAGAGCCAGTACAACGGGTGCTATGGTACTTGAAGTACGACATTTTGCCATTTTTTGAGAAATTTCAGGTTGTTAGCACAATATAGCCTCCGGAGTTCAACAAGTCACCAATTTTATGATTGAATATTATTCAGGACATCTCACTGATAAACCCTATTGATTTTCAGCTCACCAGAACCGATACAACAGGTGCTACAGAAGTACGATATTTTTGTCATTTTTGGAGAATTTTCAGTTTGTTAGCACGATACAGCCTCCAGAGAGTATACGATTGATCAATTTGATGATTGAATATTGTTCAAGGTGTCTCACAGATTTACCCTATTGATTTTCAGTTGACTAGAGCGAGTACAGCGGGTCCTATAAATCCAGATATACTAAATTTTTGGTTATTTTTGGAGAAATTTCGGTTTGTTAGCAAGCAACCCTAAGTGTATACAAGTAACAATTTTATGATAGAATATTGTTCAGGGCCACAGATGCGGAAAAGTTAGTTTTAATCTTTAAAACCGTTTATTTTTTTTGGTTTGAGTTCAAATTAATTAAATAAATAGAAAATCTTAGCCAAAAGTAGTTTTTTAGTCACTACTAGTAAACAAAGAAACAAAGAAGGGAATAATAAGGACTGGTTCGATGAAGAATGTACACAAGCAGAAGCGAATATTAAGGAACATGAAACTGACGAATGGGGAGGGAAGTACCGTCTCAAAGTATGAAACGAGGAAGGAATTGAAAAAAAATATGCAGAAGCAAGAAATAAGATCCTTCTACTAAAAAACAAAAAAAAATACACAAATGTTTCAAACAATAAACAAATGTCTTAAAACGAAGAAAGGGGCAATGGTGCGGGAACCAGATAAAGTAATGCAGAGATGAAAAGAACACTTCCGGAAGGGTTATATTTGTAAATTTTGAATACTGAGGTAAAGTAAAATGAGGTTAACACAAATAATAAAACCAAAATTAATGTATATATTTCATATAGGTATATCAAATTGAAATTATAAAATAGAGATTGTTGAACTTGAATTAATTAGATATTGTAATAAACATTTCATTATTAAAAAAATCATATTACGTAAACAATCAACAAATGACACCCTACCAGTTATTGACACCCAATTCTTTATATTAGAAAATTAAGAAAAATCCACATCAGTCAAACATATTTTTGTGCTAATCAGATATCTTTAGATATTAGGCAACTCTACCCTTAGTATCATCAGATTACATGATGCCATTTAAGAGTGAGAGACATATTTAGTGTAGTCTGCAAATTTATTGTTATTATATAAATTTTCTAATTAGAAAAGATTAGGTAAGTGAATTTTTTAAAACTATACATATTTTTTATTATGTAAAATATTATTATGCAAGGTAAATCGTAGTATTTTAAATCGTTTCAAATAACAACTACAGCATACCAAAAGTAAAATCTATAAGGTTCTAGGAACTTCAGTGTGTGTTGTGTGTCAATTATTGGTTTCAGAAAATGAGTCTCTTCCCTATATTTGACACCCCTGTGGATAATTGGTTTGCACATTTTTTCTTATGTATATTTACATTAAGAATCACCAGATTATGATAACGCTGCCAATATCCACTTTTAACACAACAAACACATTTTACCATTAATTGACAGGGAGAGACAATTATTGGTTTAAGATATGTCAGAGATAGGTTAGCAGTATTTTTTGTTTTGTTTTTTCAAGCTATGGCCCCCCAAAAAAATAACAAACCAGAACAAATGCAACTTGCATTAGAAGCTGTCAAAAGGGGAGTCTCTGTTGCTGCCATAGCAAAAAAGTATGGTGTGCCAAGGATTACGCTTCTGTATAAAAAAACGGAAAGTTATCTGGCACATGTCGCATGGGTCCAGCCACAGTTCTTAATGAAAATGAAGAGAACACGTTAGTTACTTGGATTTTAGAACTCTCTGCGAGACACTATCCAGTCACTAAAAATGAATTACTAGACAGTGTCCAACATATTATGAAAAATAAAAACAGCGAAAAAACGCTCAAAAATGATGGAAGACCTACAGACAAATGGTTTAAATGTTTCTTAGGTAAACATTCAGTATTGTCCCAAAGAGTTTCGCAGAACTTAACTCAAAGTCGTGAAAATGTGACCGAGGCTCAAATTAGGAGATGGTTTCATGAAGTAGAGGAGTATCTACGTTCCAGAGATTTGCTCTCAATTATTAACGATCCCAACAGTGTGTTTAATACAGATGAGTCAGCTTTTTTCTTGACACCTAAAGGAGAAAAACTTTTAGCTGGTAGAGGCGATAAGAATGTTTATTGTTCTGCTGGTGATGATAAAGAAACTCTCACGATATTAGCTCCTCGCATGATTATATTCTCTTATGTTAGAGTTAGAGAAACAATATCCAATGGATTTCGTATTTCAGGCGTATGTCCTTTTGACGTTTCAAATGTACAATTTTCTAAAATAGCTAAAAAGACCGTAACCGTTCCAGCACCATTAAAGAGCACCAAAATATCAGATGAAACTGTACTACAAGGCATCAAGGAAAAGATAGAAGTTCAAAATCTAGAACAGTTTAAAATTTGCTTGCAGGAAAAATGGAATGGTCCTATAGAAGAGTCAAGTCTGTTTGAATTTTGGAAAAATCTCAAGTTGTAGTCGGCTCATTCAATTGTCAATAACAATGACAGCGATAGCGACAAGCGAAGCAATCCAAAATGAGGAATCAGAAATAAATTACGAAAATAAAGAGGCTATATTATCAAATGCCAAAATAGACAAAATAATAGAAGAAATTCAACAAAACACCAAGCAACCTGAGGAAGATAAGATTGAAGCAAGTACGTCCAAAACAATCACAGAAGAAGATCAGATTGAATCAAGTATGTCCAAAACATAATTGTGATCAATTGTTTGGAGTAGTGATGATTTATTCTTATAAATATATATAACGACATTGTAAAAATATGTATGTCTAATATCCAATAATGATGTTTCTGAGAATAGAGAGTTAGTTGGGTATTTGTTTTTTTATAAATTATTTTTATAAACCTTCTTTGTATAATTTCTATTTTTTTCAGGTGCGTTTTTAATGCAGAACCCCAGCACAATATAGCGTAGTTAGTCCTGGATTCAACAAGTGAATGGTACACTACTCTCAGATAAGCAGGTTTCAAGATTGTTCTCATATATTTGATTTTGTATAATAGTGGTCTTAAATTGTTTGCAATATTATTTATATGTAAATCCCATCTAAGGTGGGAATCTATAATTACTCCTAGATATTTAATACTATTCTTCAATTATATTATTTTTTTCCTGACTTGTCTATTCTCATATCGGTAACCTATTTTTATAGCTATTTAGGTATTATCATGTAAAATCATTTATTGGCTGCTGTATCATGTGTAAGATGTAATCAAATTATACAATGCGGTCCATACATATGGAATAAATTCAATTCTAGTGTCATTATGTACTATGTGAAAAAACCTGAAACAGGTCGATTTTTATTCTTAAATTGACAATTTAATGTATGAAAATATTATCCCCCTCCAACACCTTGTTGGAAAGGGATTTTAGTCCTCTGTTCAGCAATATAAAGTTTTTTTAAATTTGGTGCAATCATCTGATAAAATTAATTTTTAAGATGTAAAATTTTGATAATGTCTCTATCACAAAACTTTATGTAGAATGAAGATAATAATGTCGCATAATAGTTAGAATGTATTTTCCAATGTACTTTATAATTAAATTAAATGTTCAAAATGACCACCATTCACTTCTTGACAATAACCGAGGCGATTTTGGAATTCTGGTACATTTTGGATGACCTCGGGGGCTATTTTGTTAATTTCTTCCGTTATCCTAACTTTTAAATCAGCAATATTGTCTGGTCTATTAAAATATAGTACTTTTAGAAATAATCAGATATTTTCGTATCTGTTCTTCTAAACATCAGGAAAAAATCTTTGAAGATACTAAAAAATTACTTTTAATAATCAATTAAAAATACAATATTAATTATTTTCTATATAACTACTAACAAATATTAAAAATATAGGTATTAGTATGTATAATTTTTATAAGAGATAATTTAAAAATTAATTATAAGTACTAGGGGATTTGACTACATCCTTAAATTACATTACATAAACTTTTCCTTTCCTACGTTTAACTTTTATTCGCATTAAAACTGTTTAGGATTATCTGAAATTATTCAAAAATATCTTTTATGAACAATCTATTGAAATACAATGCAGTCGCAATAAATTTACTGATATTATTACAAATGATAGGAATTTATAGTCAGTCACTTTCAACTGCATGGTCGAAATATTTACACTTCGAAATTTTTATTTTATCGAAATTTTTGTTCAGAGTGTCAGCACTCAGCACAAACATAGTAACAAAATTCTTCGAATGTTTTAATAACTGACAAACGCATCACTTTCATTTATTAAAACCTGTTCAATTTGAAAAGCAGTCAATTGAAATTTCACTTTTTGTTTCATTTATAATTTCATACATGCCTCATAGTCCACAGTACATGTCTCCCCTGGACACATACTTTATAGATCCTGAGAAGCTTCAATCTAACACACTCTGAGACATTCAAAAAATCTTATTAATGTTACTCCAGTAAAACATTTTGTAGTAACCTTCTATCTATGCTGTTAATTAATGAACATACAAGGTGAGTCGTAACTATTGACATATAGGCTAAGGGTGAATTGTTTGGGCCAAAATATGGCAATAGAACCAAATTGGGCGTTAAAGTTGAATTTTTTTTTCGTTTTTCGCTAATAATTTCACTGTATAATTTATCAATTGTTATCAAAATCGGCACAGAGGCATAATGTTATACAGAGAATATTACTTTATCTATAATTCTACATTTTGTTACATGAATGATCCCTGATGATGAAATCGACTGGTAACTTTGTAGTGATTCTAAATCGAAAATATGACATAAATATCATTTCTACGTAATATTGATATTCTTGTTTAAACACGATGTTTTCATCCGTTTTCGAGAAAAACGCAATTGAACAGTTCAGAATCTCTGAAGGGGATTTCAAAAAAACTAGTAATGTAAGCATCCTCGAGAAACAGAATAGTTTTATAGTGTTAGTCGAGAACGGACTGTTCAAATGAGTGTGCGAGATGAAGAACTTATTTTGGATACCATTGACGATCAACGGCATATTAGCACTAGAACTTTATCTAGGCAGAGTGGCATATCAAGATCATCTGTACACTGAACTATTATACGTAATTTACTCCATCCATATCATGCCTAAAAAGTGCAAGAGTTGTTACCTCAAGACTTGGTTCAGCGAGTGAATTTCTGTCGATTTATTTTACGTCAGGATATTCACTTTCAAAAGAAAATTCTTTTTACTGATGTGGCTTGCTTTACTCGTAGAGGTATTACAAATATGCGTAACTATCATTAGTATTCAGATGAAAACACTCATCTAATAACTCCTCGACATTTCCAACGTGAGTTTAAGATTAACGTTTGGGTCGGCCTTATCGATCATTATTTGATTGGACCAGAAATTTTACCAAACCAAGCTAACTGGCGAAACTTGAGTTTCTCCAAAATACTTTTCCGGATTTATTTGACGATTTGCCATTACGATTGAGATTGGAACATTGGTTTATGCATGATGAGGCACCTCATTTTAGTGTCAATGTAAGAGACTTTTTAAACCGCCAATATCCAAATAAGTGGATTGGACAAGGAAATAATCGTCCTCAAGATTGGTCTCCCCTCTCACTGGGCCTCAATAAACATGATTTCTTTCTTTTGGGGGCGTTAAAGGGATCTGTTTATTTTTCTCCAATTGATTCCTGAGACGAATTGTGGAATTGCATTACAGAAAAATGCAATATAATAAAAAATTATCATCAGCTATTGGCCAGAGTGGACTTCAACTTTCGGTGAAGAATAATTTTGTGTCTAAGAGAAAATAGTGATCATTTTCAGCAATTTCTTCAAATTAAAATGTTCATGTTCTTTCTACAGTATTATTAAGTTGTTTTACTATTAAATTGTTCTTGTTTCATGATATGGATGGAGTAAATTACGTCTAATAATTATTCGATTTTTCCTTGAAAATGAGAAAAATTTTATGCAAAATTACAAGAGTAAAAAATGTTTTAGAATTAAATTATCCATAGTATGAACATATAATTTTTCAAATCAACTGGCAGATAAAAAACTTCTGTGAAATTTTAAAGTTAGATCACCCCTAATTAACCCCCCAGAATAGTTCCATCGCCTTCTACTTACCATTACTTAATGCCCTTAACAGTCTCGTACAGTGTACCAAATTTGTTATTTTTAAGTTAAAGGGTTGCAAAGAAATTATTTTTTTTTTCGAAATTTTAATCCCTATAACTCCTCATGGGTGCAATTTGGTATAGAGGTAAATTGCCCCAATCGTCATATTTTGGGCTCTGTCCTGTTTCGGTTCTTATGCGGGACACCCTGTATATACCGATAAATTACCTAAAACGAGGTACATGTATCTCAGCTTTGAGTACAACTAGGAGGCTGACAATTTTACTGTAGCATTATCTCAGCGACCCAAGTCAACTGACAGAATTTCATCGTGATTGGTGAACGCGTTCCTATTTTTTCGGCCATTTGGAAAATTGACATTTTGTATGTAAGAAAAATTACTATATATACAGGGTGATTGATTAGTGTGATAAAGTTCAGTATATCCTATGTCCCTTGAGACATCAATCATGAATTAATTCCTACATGTCTGGTAGAACACTCAGGGTGTCGATCGGGGATGAATTATCAGATGAATTTAGCACCCCCATTGGTACCCCCCCAAGATGGTGTCCTTTATATATGCAGATGATACCTCAGTTACAATTGCGGGCGACAGTTTAGATGAGTTACTCAAAAAAATAACGAAAATCATGAAAGAGTTCACCTCTTGGTGTCAAAGAAATCACCTTATTATACATGAGGGCAAAACTGTTTTTGTTCAATTTACATCACTACTCACGGAAGGCAATGTCCTTGTTTTTGATTTTAATAATTGCACGTTTAACACTTCTGAAAATACAAAATTTCTGGGAATGGAATTGGATGGTAAATTGAATTTTAAAAATCACGTTGACGATGTATGTAAAAGGTTGAGCAGATTATATTTTGCTTTTAATAGTTTAAAATCAAATTTACATCAAGATTATTTACTAAATTTGTATTACGCACTAATATATTCTGCAATCGGCTGCACTGTAATTGCGTGGGGCAGAGCAAGCGAGGTTAGGCGAGTATTTATTCTCCAAAAGAGATTTATTCGTTTGATCTTTGGCTTAGGCTACAAGGAGTCCTGTAGGAGCACCTTTAAGAGCAATAACATCCTAACATTCACAGGTATATATCTCTACAAACTTCTGATTTACACCTTTATTAACAAAAACATCCTTCAGAAAAATAGTGACATACATGATCACGATACGAGATCTAAGAGTGAAATCCACTTGAACAAATTTAATCATTCCCGATTGAAGAAGTCGCTAACATATGCGGGGGGTGAATTTTTTAATCGGTTACCAGGTGATATTAAGCAAATAAACCATCTCAAAAAATTTAAAACTAGTCTTATAAGGTTTCTAATACAATATTGTTTATACTTGCTGGATGAATTTAGTGGGTGGCGTAGCATCTCTCAATCCTAATTACTTACCTAATTTTTTGGATCTTTTAATATTTACAATTTTAAAAACATAACCTTTTGTTTATTTTATTTGTTTCATTTTCTTCATATTCTTGTTTATACCAAATGATTGTTATACGCTGTTGCCTGTATACTTTTAAATCCTAATTTTAATTTTAATTGTTTTAACTATAGTTTTATACTGTATCTGACTTGTCTTAAGTCATATGTATGATGGTATAGACTAATAAATTATCTATCTATCTATCTATCAATATGAAAATTTGGGGGGATTATAGCCATCATTAATCTTCACATTCTAAAATAATTTACAATGTTACAGGCTGATCCAAAATGCTGTGCCATATCAAAGTTACATTTTTTAAAATGAAACACCCCGTATTTAACTTCATATTTGGAATCTGCTTGACTTTCCCATTACAACAATATAAGGTATTTCCATAAAAATCGTAACAAGTTCGATACCCTGTACAATGTAAAAGTAATTCAAGAATGAAGATCTATTGCTGCCAAAGCATTTGAGTATACTACAAAATTCTGGAAAATTATTTATTTAGTTAATATTTATTGAATCTGATACAGGGTGAATCAAAATACAAATAAATTATTTTCCCAGTTTTTTCAAACCCTCTATTTTATGTGAGTATCGAAAAGAACTACCAACATACATCTTTTTGTATGAAGCTTTCCTTATACCTAAAATTATTAGTTCTTGAGATATTTTGATTTTATTAATTGTGAGTTGGACATGATTTATTTGTCAAAAATTGATATTTGACATAATAAAGGTATATTTTTTGGTATTTGAAGAATTTTGTTGGTATTCTATGAATAATAATATGTGATCCCATACGTTGGTGTCACTTGTCAGTTTGTTTGATTGTCAGTTTTCAATATGTTGTAAAATCATACTTCTGTTTAAAAATTGTAAAAAAACATATTGTTCCAGTCATATTAAAGTTAGTGTTTTTTGTGTTTCGGTGTTATTGATTCTAAATCAACCCCTGGCATATAAAACAACAAATTTGAATTAGGGCAAAATTAATTTAACTAGTGAGGAAAGGATTGATATGATTTGGATATTGGGAGAATGCTATAAAAACGCATTATCATCAACAAGAGTTTTCCCACGAACGTTTCCCTGAAAGGCGGCAACTTACGAAAGCAAGCTTGGAGAGATTGATGTAGCGGTTCCATCGCACGGGTTCAGTTATCTATGGAAAGCATGAACTATCAAAAATTTCTGTGACAGAAGAAAATGAAGTTAATGTTTTACTGGCCGTTACCGAAAACCCACACATGGTTGTAAGGTGTATTATCAGAGAACAAAAACTAAGTTACTACGGTGTGAAAAGAATTATCAGCAAAAACAAAATGCACCCTTACCACATTCACTTGCAACATGAATTAACTCATCATGATTTTGAAAAGAGACTAGCATTTTGTAGGTGGGCTTTACGAAAAGTTAATCAACAGAGAAACTGTTTCGACTATGTTCTATTTGGAGATGAAGCCATGTTTCATAAATATGGTTGTGTTAACAGGCATAACTTTCACTATTATTCATCAACTAATCCATATCACACAGTTACACACAGTCAAACTAGATGGTCGTTAAATGTGTGGGAAGGTATTGCTAGTAGGACCATATTTTTTGAGGAACATTTAAATGCTCTTCTATTGGAAGAAGTCGTACTTCGAACACGTCAAAGGATGTGATTTTTGCATGATGGTGCGCCTCCTCACGCAAATCAATTAATTAATGGTGAACTGAACGAACGATTTCCTGGAAAATGGATCGGAAGAAATGGTCCAGTACAGTGGCCACCAAGGTCACCAGATTTCAATAAAATAGACAAATTTTTTTGTCACATTAAAAAAGTTTACAAAATGCCCCGTCAACAAGGGATGACAAGACGGAGAGAATATGGAATGAATTTCGGAATGTTTCTGTAGAAATGCTTCGTAATGTGAGTAACTTTTTTAATGCATAGATGTCTTTGGAGGTAATTTCAAATACCTATTATAATAAGACGTGTACCTACACTGTAGTAAAATAGGATTGTTTTTTATTGTTTCGTTTCTCGAATTTATTTGTAACTTACTCATTTTTCCTTTGTCTGTAATTTAACCTTTATAGTACCAAACTGCAATGATAAAATGTCAGTTTTTGTTTGACAAATAAATCATAGCCAACTCACAATTAAATGTTAAATGATTAGATAGGTACTTAATCAATGTTTCGCATAGAAAAATCAAAATATCTCAAGAACTAATAATTTTACGTACAGAGAAAGCTTCACAAAAAAGGAGGTAAGTTAGTAGTTCCTTTTGATACTCACATAAAATACAGGGCGATCCATTTGAAAAAACTGAAAAAACAACGTATTTGTATTATGATTCACCCTGTATCAGATTCAATGAATATTAACGAAAGAAATAATTTTCCAGAATTTTGACTACTATTCAAATGCTTTGGCAGCAACAGATCTTTATTCTTGAATTTCTTTTACATTGTAGGAGGTATTGAATTTGTTAAGATTTTTATGGAAAATTGGTTGTAACTTTTTAAATACCAGGTAGAACATATAGTGACCCTATATTGTTGTCATGGGAAAGTCAAACAGATTCCAAATATGGAGATACATACAGGGTGTTTCATTTAAAAAAATGTAATGTTGATATGGCACAACATCCTGGAACACTCTGTAGCATTGTAAATAATTTTAGAATGTGAAGACTAATAATGGTTATAGCCCCCAAATTTTCAAGTTGATATCCCAGAGGACATAGGAGATATTGAACTTTATCACACTAATCAATCACGCTGTATAAGAGTGATTTTTCATGGTTCGATTTACATGCCATTATAAGGGGGCGCCGGCCGCTCACGTAGAACAACGCGTTGTTCCAGCGCACTGTATAAATGCGATGTATGTATAATGTCCTACACCTAACAGTAACTGGACAATATTGATTAAATATATAAATTAATGATTTTACCTTGTTGCTTCTAAACTTATAGTCGGTAGTATATTTTTTCAGTCGTTTTTTTAGAAGTTATTTAAATACACTTTAGGTATCAGTAATTTTTTTCGTAATTAAAATTGGATTGTCACCTTGCTTTGTTACCTTATGGCGCAGTTTTATATATAAATAGAAAAATAATAAAGTGCACTGGAAGATATGATATATATACTATTATAGCATTCTCTAATTTCTGAAACGTATATAATGTGCCAAGGTTGAATTAAAAACTAAACAAACATTACTTAGATGATATAGGTAATTCGATTTTCCATTTAATCAGAAACTTAATAGTTTATTACAAATATGTTTTCTCACTATTATTTAATGAATATTTCCACTTAGATGTAGCGATAATAATAGTGTTATCATTTAATAATACATAAGTCATTTGATAGATCCCACGTCTAACCTATAAAATAACTTTTATCTAAAGCCAATCGTTTTATCAACTTGTGGACACTTGAATTGGTAAAATCACAATTTTTTAATATGGCATTTGCATCAATAAAAGTGATATCAGACAGTTCACTTTCGATTCATTTCTGTCTTTCATTCAGCATCTTTCATTAAGAATGATACGTCTAGGCATTCAATGAGTCAAAAGTGATAAATTAATTCATTAGTAAACCAATCTAGTGATGTTAGATTTCAAAATTCAGTATTAATCACTCGCATTCTGAAAGAACGAAAAATGAAACACGTATGAACACAAAAAGGACCCTCACTTTGTATCAAATATTCCAATCTTGCAAAAGGATCACCCATATCAAGGTATCTCAGTATTATTTGAAGTTTTATGCTTGCAGGTATACTATATCTCATTAAAGTATCTTCTATCGTTGTTTGAATTTAGTTCAAACATTCTTTAATATTTTTGACAATTATTCCTTTCAATTTTATTTTTATTAATTAAGCAGTAAAAAAAGATTTTAGAATACAGTTGTCTTTAGAAAATACATTGGATTTTATTTTACGACCTATGGATTTTTTTCTGAGGTATAAATAAGCAAATATACCTCTCTGACTGTTGAAATTCAATCAATAAGTAGTTATGAAGGGAGTGACAAGTTGTAAAAGTTTTTCAAATTTTCTTTTATCCATTGAAAAATGGTTAGGTTAGGTAATTTTTTGTATTGACAGAAGTGTCCTCAGATGCTAGCACAACTCAGCACAACTTTAATTTTTGTGACAAAAAATTGCTGTGTTGAATGACAAGGTGGTTGGGTCAACTTCTTGAAAACAAATGTGTTCCAATTGTTTTCCAGCAACACAAGTAGCACATTTTGAAAATTAGAAATCGTAGAAGTCAGTTTCAGGTGAATAAACGTACTTGGAGTGAAATTAAAAACAAAAAAAACAGGGGATGCGGTATACAGTACTTTGGACGAAAAAAAGGAAATAATAAATGGAATAAAGTCATAATAGGTGTGTTCGGAACACGTCCGAACATATTATTCATTTAAATTTAGATAGGCAAGGCCTGTCAGTCAAAAAATTGATTGATAGTGAAAAAAGAGAAATGTCAAAAAAAGTCAATTAATTATTCCACATACGCAGAGCGTTACTTCCCTTAAATAAAGAAATTTGTAATTTCATTCCTAGCGCGGATAATTACAGTAGATAATTATTAAAATTAAGTGTTTTGAAGTGGAAAAAGCCAATTGTAAGTACTTAGTCATTTTAGTTACATTTAGTATTCGAGCTGATCTACCAATTTTCTGATTAAAGCGGCGTAGTAACTTTGTAAATAATTATATTTTTGTCAACTTTAAATAAATAAATCAGTCATCCTTGTCAGAAGTTAATCTTGCACGAACTAGCGTTTTATTTGGAGATTTTCAATCCACTGTCAAAAGGATTATCGAAGAGAAAGTTTGAGTAATTACCGAAAGTGTCAAAGTCAAAACCATGAAAGGGCTGGCTTTATCAAGGTGCTAGAAAATTAGATTAAAGATGTTAGTGCAGTACAACACCAAACTATGTACTAAAATGTTCTGTATTTAATTACTATGAACGCCAAATTATATTTGATCAATTTGGGGCTATGAAGTGGAATAAAAAATAAACGGTTTTAAAGATCTTACCATGAAATTAGTCACTTGTACACACTTTGGAGGCTGTATCGTGCTAACGAACTGAAATTTCTTTAAAAATGTATATCTGAATTTATAAGACACATTGTACTGGCTCTGGTGATCTCAAAATCAATAAAGTTCATCTGTGAGACACCCTGAATAATATCCAATTACAAAATTGGTCACTTGTATACACACCGCAGTCTGTATCATGCGAACAATCCGAAATTTCTCCAAAAATGTGGTACTTCAAGTACCATAGCACCCATTGTACTGGCTCTAGTGAGCTGAAAATCTATTCATTCAACTATTGGACACCCTGAACAATATCCAATCATAAAATTGGTCACTTGTATACACTCCAGAGGCTGTATCGTGCTAACGAACCGAATTTTTTTCAAAAATTACAAAAATGTGGTACTTTCAGTTCCATAGCACCCGTTGTACTGGCTCTGGTGTGCTGAAAATCAATGGGGTTCATCTGTGAGATGTCCTGAACGATATTCAATCATAAAATTTGTGACTTGTGGTCTGAGACAGGGTTAGGTTTTATGATGCTAATATAAAAGGGAGTATCTGAATATTGGATAATAAATAACTTTACACAGCTTTTTGAGAATACACAAACAAAAACCAGATGACTGTTTTTAAGTGTGAGAATCAAGAAAGATATTCTTGTGATTTCAAAATTCGTTAGTCTGAATCGAAACTCTGTAATAGAAGGACATACCTACGGGGTACTATCAATTTAAGGAAATAAACAGTAGTCAAACTGTAATTATAGTTTAATTTAATTCGACTGATCAAAGTCTAAATCCTCTTCCATATCCAACAATAACAAAGGCAAAAAAGTTATTATCTATGGGTTGCAAAAATTGTGTTAGCAGTTTTTGATACTTTGCAAAAGTAGATAAACTTTTCAATGAATATATTTCCCATTGATGTTGAGCTTTTCCAGGCATAAAAAAAAGGTCAAGCTTACACTTGCAAAGGGGTTAAGGTTACACTGGCTGTTACGAAACAGCACCCTGGTATAGTCCCTAAAACCGACTCTGTCTAAGCCAGGTATAAAAGTTGAAATTATGGCGGATACGCAGTTATAAAAAACTGTTTACGAGTATCTTATGTAAACATTGTTTTTGTGACCAGGGTTATCTAGAAAAGGCCAGAAAAATTATTTGTGACTGTGTAAGCGGCAACCCAGAATTTACTAGTAAAAACGGCTTTAATATATAAGGGACTGATCAGGAAGAGTTAGTTTAGTTTATAATTTGACATCGTGAGTTAAACAGTAAATAAGTGAATATAAAGTGTTTATATAAATTAGTTTGAGTGAATATACAGTTAATATAAATTAATAATTTAAGTGATTAGTTAAGTATATATAAATTAAGTGTTAGTGAGTTAGTGTTTCAATAAATTAGTAAGTAGCCATACCGAGTGTTTAAAATTTATCCCACCCGTTTATTGTCTAAATAAATAAGAAAAACATTACATTGGTGTCAGGTGTGGGGTAATATAAATAAATTGCAACGAAAAAATGGCCAATAGACTATGTGATCTGAAAATGGCGGAATTAAGAGCAGAATTGGAAGATCGTGAGTTGGAAACGTCCGGTAAGAAAAGCGAATTAGTAGAAAGACTTAAAGTGGCACTGGAAAATGACGGCTTTGATCCAGAATGATTTTTATTCAAAGACCAGGCTTCCACCTTAATCTCGTCAATTTCTGCTAATATTTCTGCTGATATGGACGAGAAGATTACCACAATGAAAAGCGATATTTCTGCTAATATGAAGAACGATATTTCTGCCATGGAAGAAAAGATTTCCACTAATGTGAAAAACGATATTTCTACTATAAAGAACGATTTTTCTGCCATGGACGAGAAGATTTCTGCTATGAAGAATGATATTTCTGCAGATATCTTATCATTGAAAAATGACATTGCTGCTGAAGTCGAGAATAAAATTTCGTCTCTAAAATCAGACATGGAGAATAAGATGACAACGATGGAAAATGAGATCGACGAGAAAATTAAGGAGTTAGAGACAAAGATTGACGATTTAAGAGCACAAGACACTTCAGCAGAAGAAAAGCAGATAGAGATCTGCAAGCCAGAAACACAACCCAAGACAGATGATATTTGCAGTTTTACCCGAGTCAAGGCCCCAACGTTCGATGGAAAGATGTCGCGGACCAATTATCTAAAACAGTTTGAAGCAGCCGCTAGAGTGAATAATTGGTCCGACAAGGAGAAACCAGTGAACTTTACTATCGCGCTTCGGGGACATTCCTTAGATGTACTTCAGACGATACCGCTTGAAGAAATGGATGACTTCGAGCTGCTGAAGAAGAGGTTGGACATGCGATATGGTCACGAACATTTGGAACAGTTGTACAGATTCCAGCTGAAGAACCGAAGGCGGAAACGTGACGAGCCCCTTCAAGAGTATGAAATGGATATTGCCCGACTAGTTCGATTTGCTTATCCATCAGTACCAGAGAACATGATGGAATGTTTAGGCATACAGGCCTTTATTGACGGCTTGTGTGACCACGATATGGAGAAGACGCTTCGATTAGCCCATCCTAATACATTGGTCGATGCATTGACTGCTGCTCTTGAATATGAAGCAGCCACGATGGCTTCGGGATATAACAAAGATAGGACCATACAGGAAGAAGGTGACGATGACAGACTTGACCAGATCGTCAACTTGTTGAAAGGTATGGTAGACAAGAAGCCGAAAAAAACAGGTGCTGTAATTGTAGCGAGCTAGAGCATGCACGCAGTTCGTGTAAGCGTCCTACGACTCCTGTAAACCAAGAACCTCTTAAATGCAAAGCTGCCAAGAAAAGCTCGCGGTACAACAAAGGTAGGACCATGCAGGAAGAAGATGACGATGACAAACTTGATCAGATCGTCAACTTGTTGAAAGGTATGGCAGACAAGAGGCCGAAGAAGATCAAATGCCGGAAGTGTGGCGAGCTAGAGCACGTACAGAGTCCGTCTAAGCGCCCCAAGACTCCTGTAACCCAAGAACTCCAGGCACAGGGCAAATCAGACAGGGGTGAACATCCAGCTGATGTGAATCACCGAAAAGCCAACTCCTTGCCTAGACGGCCATGCCCTGTAGACTATTCACAATGCAACAAGTCGAAATCTAAGGAAGTTACCGTTTCAAGAATTACAGTAATCAATGAAGAATGGTCACCCACCAGGATCAGAGAAGAACAGGAGAATGATCCCTACCTAAATATGATACGGAAATGGAAGGAAGAAAATCGGCGACCTACATGGCAAGAAGTGTCAAGATTTTCACCGAAACTCAAGGCGTATTGGGCTCAGTGGGACTCTCTTGTCCTGGAAGAAGGGCTGTTGAAAAGAGTCCTTGAAAACGATGGTGGTTCCGACATGAGGAGACAGCTAGTTATCCCGAGAACAAGAGTAGCTGAGGTACTGAAGAAGTTACACGACAGTCCATCGGGAGGTCATCTGGGAGTGAAGAAAACCCTTCAGCGAGTCCGTGAAAGGTTTTATTGGATGAATAGCTCCGACGATGTGAAGGACTGGTGTAAGAAATGTACGACTTGTGCTACGAGTAATGGACCACATCGCAAGAGAAAGGCACCCATGAAACAGTACAATGTTGGAAGCCCTTTCGAAAGGATTGCTTTAGACATCGCTGGACCATTTCCGACAACAGAAAATGGTAGCAAATACATACTGGTTATAATAGATTATTTCACAAAATGGGTGGAAATTTACGCTATTCCCAACCAAGAGGCCACAACTGTAGCAGATGTATTGGTGAAAGAATTTATCAGCCGATATGGAGTGCCCTTGAAAGTCCACAGCGACTAGGGAAGAAATTTCGAAAGTCATCTATTGCAGGAGATTTGCGAGAAGCTGGGAATGAAGAAGACCAGGACAACAGCATTACATCCACAGTCAGATGGAATGGTCGAGAGAATGAACAGGACTAATGGAAAATACCTGTCCAAAGTAGTATCCAGCCATCAGAGAGATTGGGACCAGTATCTTTCCCTATTCGCATTGGCTTATCGATCTGCCGTCAATAAGTCCACGAGTGAAACACCGGCGAAAATCCTGTTTGGACGTGAAATGAGGCTTCCTTGTGACCTGGAATTTGGCTGCCAGCCTGGAGAAGATCTAGCAGGCGAAGACTACGCAATCCAGTTGAGAAGAAGGCTGGACGATGTTCATGAATTAGTTCGAACCAATCTTCAAGTTGCCAGCGACAGAATGAAAAGTCGGTACGACACGCAGGCCACAGAAGGCGGTTTTAAAGAAGGGGACAAAGTATGGTTACACAACCCGACGAGGAGAAAGGGATTTTCTCCAAAATTACAAAAATCCTGGGAAGGTCCATACTTTATCAAGAAAAGGATCAATGATGTTATATATCGCATAAGCAAGATCCCCAACGGAAAACCAAAAGTAGTTCACCAAAACCGACCAGCGCCATTCGAAGGAGACCATGACCTGGGGGAAGGAGTAAACCTTATTCGAGATGTGTCTGACCCTACCTTCGAGGAATTTATGGGCACGTATGGAGGTACCGGGAAAGCTAGATATGGAGTCACTTCGGAACAACAACAAGATCTGTTCACTCTCCCGGAAGATTATTCACTGGCATACAACATCCCCGCCCGTATCAAGAACGCACGAGGGTTGGCAACCGGGCAATTAGAAAAACTTGAAGACCAGATGCCAGCCCCTGGCAAGATACTGAAACTGAAACATAATTCGCGGTACCTCTTCTACGTGGTAACTAAAAATGAATTCCAAGATCGATCTACCTACCGCGATGTGTGGGAAGCACTTCGAAACCTCCGAGACCATGTGTTGGAATCCAACGTGAAGAAACTGGCTATGCCTAAGATAGCGAGTAACCAGTTGGATTGGCGAATCATCAGGAACATGGTAGAGATTATCTTTCAAGATACCGGTGTCCAGATATTAATTTGCAGCTACAACCCCCGTTATCAGTATCCGATGAAGACGGTGCCCTGCTATTTCCATAAGATCGCAAAGTGTAGAAATGGGGCCAGTTGCCGATTCAAACATCCAGTCTCGGCTACACAAAAGTTCCAGGAGGAACTTCCATTTAAGGAGGGGGTAATGTTACAAAACAGCACCGTGGTATAATCCCTAACCGACTCTGTCTAAGCCAGGTATAAAAGTTAAAATTATGGCGGATACGCAGTTATAAAAAACTGTTTACGAGTTTACGACTATCTTATGTAAACATTGTTTTTGTGACCAGAGTTATCTAGAAAAAGCCAGAAAAATTATTTGTGACTGTGTAAGCCGCAGCCCAGAATTTACTAGTAAAAACGGCTTTAATATATAAGGGACTGATCAGGAAGAGTTAGTTTAGTTTATAATTTGACATCGTGAGTTAAACAGTAAACAATTGAATATAAAGTGTTTATATAAATTAGTTTGAGTGAATATACAGTTAATATAAATTAATAATTAAGTGATTAGTTAAGTATATATAAATTAGGTGTTAGTGAGTTAGTGTTTCAATAAATTAGTAAGTAGCCATACCGAGTGTTTAAAATTTATCCCACCCGTTTATTGTCTAAATAAATAAGAAAAACATTACAATAATGAGGGACTGGGTTTCTTTTTACCTGACTTTCTCATATTTATAATATTTTATATATATGAACAATAGAATATTTTTACTTGTAGTACAGCTTCAGTGATATATATATATATGTATATATATATATATATATATATATATATATATATATATATATGTATATATATATATATATACAGGGTGTCCCGGGACTAATGGGAAAAAAGTCAGGAGAGTATAATATGAGCCAAAATAATGTTAGTACTTCATATAAACTTTTACTATGCAGGCCCTCGTTTTCGAGTTATAGGCCTCCAAAGTTTTAATTTTGAATTTGGTTTTTATTTTTATTTTTTGTACTAGTTATTTGATCTTCATAAAATTTACGGCAAAGCTATAATGTAAGTGTATGTTTATTTTGGTAAGGTAAACAGATTTACAGTAGGCATTGACGCCAGGGACGGACTACTCGCAATGGTTAGTGATCCAAAAATTTTGCAGGTATGGCACACCCTGTATGAAATTATCGAAATTCACTTCCCCACACATTAAGCTAACGAAAAGGTACTCTTGTTGGAATTCGATAAAATAAGCCGTTTGGCTAATATTTACAGTTTTATTAATGCACTACGTACAAATCTACCTAACTAACTTATTAATACGATGTCCAGAATTTACTTGCTTTTAATCAAAATTACGAACATAACATTATTAAACCATTAAGAAAACCTCAAAAAACACAAGTTATAAAACATTAGACTAAAATTAATTCCTAAACAACAACAAAAACTAACGTTATTCTAATAAATGTTCAATATGAGCTCCTCCCACTTCCACGCACATTCTAAGTCTACGAAGGTTGTTTCTTTGCACTTGAAAGAGCAATTTCACACTATTTCTAATAACATTGCAGTGTAACACAATTCTGTCTATTAAATCTTGCCTTGTTTGCACAGGTGTTGCGTATACCTTACTTTTGAGATAACCCTAGAGAAAGACATCCATAGGATTAACGTCTCCTGATCGCGGTGGCCATTGAATAGGGCCTCCACGACCAATCCATCTATTAGGAAGCCTTGTGTGTAAATGCTGTCGTACATCTAAACTGAAATGAGGAGGGGCCCCATCATGCATGAACCATAAATTCCTACGAGTTTGTAGTAGCACATCATCAAACAGGTTCCATAACTCATTTTGCAAAGAACTCCAAATATCTCTGACCGGTCAAAGTACCGTCAATAAAGTATGGCTGTATCAAATTATTGCCAACTATTCCTGCCAAACATTAACCATGAATCTATGCTGGATCCTAGTTTGGATAATGCCATGTGGATTCACATCATCCCATAAATGCATATTATGAGAATTTATGATTCCATCTCTGGTGAAACCCGGTTCGTTCGTAAAGAGAACGTTACTAATAAATGTGTTGTCTGCTTGTTGTTGACGCAGAAACCACTGGCTATACTCAAGTCGAGCAGGATATAACAGCTGTTCTTTTAGGACGCGATGAACAACTGATTTCGAGACGTTATGTTCTCTTGATAATTTTCTAAAACTCGATGGTTCATTATCAACTGCATTTAACAAGTCTTGTTCAACTGCCACAGTACGTATGCTTCGTACTGGACCTTCTCCAGCTTTTTCTGGCGAAAATCTTCCTAAAATTTAAAATTTTGTTTTGTATACATGGAAAATTACATTTACTTATTCATACCTGTTTCTCGTAACCTGAGATCAATACGCCCAAACATTCGTCTGTCTGGCAATGCTCTGTTTGCAAAATGTTCTTCATAAAGCCTTTTGGCCTCTAAACCGTTTCGAGAAGCCAGTCCATACATTAGATGTTTATCTGCGTACTCAATAAAAGCGAATTCTGCTATTGTAACTGTTAAATTAAGGACTTATGAATTATTGACAAGTACTGACTACGAACTATTCTACATAACGTTTGACAACTAATCCTATGGTAACTTGATAAACGGTAAAAACACTTATAAAAAGTTTTTACCAACTTTCCAATTAATAAGTCGTTAATGTTTTTCATCTTCTGCTATCGTTAAATTATTTTTTTGTAGTACTCTAGGTAAATTTTGGACATCTATTAAAAGTTAGTTTTACCTCGTTGTGTACTTATAAAAATGGTGAATGCGTAAACTGGTAAGTAGTGCATTAATAAAACTGTAAATATTAGCCAAACGGCTTATTTTATCGAATTCCAACAAGAGTACCTTTTCGTTAGCTTAATGTGTGGGGAAGTGAATTTCGATAATTTCATACAGGGTGTGCCATACCTGCAAATTTTTTGGATCACTAACCATAGCGAGTAGTCCGTCCCTGGCTTCAATGCACTACTGTAAATCTGTTTACCTTACCAAAATAAACATACACATACATTATAGCTTTGCCGTAAATTTTATAAAGATCAAATAACTAGTACAAAAAATACAAATAAAAACCAAATTCAAAATTAAAACTTTGGAGGCCTATAACTCGAAAACGAGGGCCTGCATAGTAAAAGTTTATATGAAGTACTAACATTATTTTAGCTCAGATTATACGCTCCTGACTTTTTTCCCATTAGTCCCGGGACACCCTGTATATATATATATATATATATATATATATATATATATATATGTGGTGTACTTATACATATGACGATTACAGCTCTTCCAACTTTCTGAATCATTATATCTCAGAAACGGTGGCTCTTAGGAAAAAAGTATTTGGACGTTTTTTATACATAAGTATCTGGTCTACAATTTCTATCTAAATTAATTTTATGATCAAACTTACAGTTTTGCTGGAAATTAGAAAAAAACCCGTTTTTGTAATCTTTGATCCTGAGTAAATTTTTTTCCAGATATCGGATCGATGAGGACTTTTTAGATTTCATTTACGATGGTGTTTTGAACAATCCTTCCAACTTTGAGCTGCGTGCGAATTGTTGTACCCTCGGATGTGTAAATTGACTGGGTTATACTTAATTTGTCGATAATGAGAAAGATTGATATTCAGCAAAAGTTTTTAGAACTGGGGCATACACAAATAGAGGTTGAAGCTATTATAATATTGTATAATTATTTGTTTTATAGTTAACAGACTTGCATGCAGTACAGTATTTAAAAAGTGGTGAAATTTGTTATAAATTGAAGTTTTCTGAGAGTTGGACTAAGTTACCACAAAGAAAATAAACTGTTGGAAAGAATTACCAAGAACTAAAACCATTACCTAAATGTCTCTTAAATTATTTTTGTACCAAGTGCTTTGAATAAAATGTTATTTTCTTTGTGGTCCTTTAATATTATTTTTCTACGTCCGTTATAATATTCACGTACTTTTTTCATTCATAAAGAATGTAATTTCTGAATCGGTCAAAAAGCGTGAAAAAAAAGTACCGTAGCGGTTCATTTTTTCCCGCTTTTGCGATAAAAAAGGGCCGTAACGTGTCATTTTTTAACGCAATTATAAAATTGTTTTATCAAAGTAGTGGGCTGTGAACGCTTTATTTCTTATGTCAATTCGTTTCTCGGATAAACTGTCACATTTTTATTTCTTGATATTCGTTCAAGAAAATCCGTTTTGTGTCTAACTAAAAGGAGTGTAGTATTACTATTAGTGATGGAGATTGATAATGAAGAAAATTTAAACTGCACATCAGAAGATGTTGTGGAATCGGCAACTGCATCGACTATGAATCTTCTCCCTGAGAAATGCAGGGAACAATTTAAAGGAATATACTTCTTTTATGGAGTGGCGTACTAAAAAAGGCATAAACAGCTTCACAGAAAGAGTGTTACTAACTTACTTCGAAACTAAATCCAAAATGTGGAAGTCTTCAACACTTTGGTCAACTTATTCAAAACTGAAAGGCTCCCTAATGGTAAATAACGATGTAGACATTGGTAAATACTCGAAACATATTGCATATTTGAAAAATAAATCAGTGGACTATAGATCCAAAAAATCTAAAACATTTGCCCATGAAGAAATTAATAAGTTTCTGTTGCAAGCTCCATCATTATCTCATGCATAAGGTATGACAGCAAACATTTTTAATGTAAGCTTAGATATTATTTGTAACATCTTTCAGGTTGCTTTAATATTCGGAATCGCAGGGGCTCTATGGAGGGAGGAATTATATAAAATGAAGTTTAACAATATGAATGATACCGGAAATGTTTTAATTATCACAGTACCTGATACAAAAACTCATGTTCAACGTCGATTTACTGTTATTGGTGAAATATCTGACAATAAATTAAACTTGATAAACATTTATAAGAAATATAAAAAGCAACGACCCACAAATGTCAAAACAGATCATTTCTTATTGCAGTATCGAAATGGAAAATGCAAAACACAAGTTGTTAGTATCAATACCTTTTCAAAAGTTCCCTCGCTTATCGCAATATATTTGAATTTATCTAATGCAAAACACTACACTGGGCATACATTTCGGCGCTCTTCAGCGTCTCTATTAGTGGATTCCGGTGGTGATATAATTCAACTAAAGAAGCACGGTGGGTGGAAATTCAACACAGTTGCGGAGGGTTACGTAGACGACTTTATAAATAACAAAATGGATTCCGCAGTAAAAATTTTAATGGGAACAACTATTTCGACTTCAAGCAACATTGTAAATGTTCACGATCCTACCAACAATCCAATAAGTACTAATACAACTATAGACGATGTTATTTCTTTGAACTCGTTAAATGTTGCCAATTCAAGTACCAATAAGTAGACAATGGGGCACTAGGCAGCCGGAAAATCGAAAGGAGACGCCATTTTTTATCCATCAATGGAACCTCGAATGGGGGTAACCTAGCATAGCAACCCCCACCTAAAACTTGTGTAGCGGAAGTAAACCCCACGAAAACTGTCGTGTGACATCACCTACGTCATCTGTCATCCATCTTTTATTCTATGACGTCACCCACGCCATCTGTCACATATACCATCTGTCATATGTGTGATCTGTTAAATGTGTAATCGTTCTTGTGTTCTGTGATGCGCGTTTTCTCTCATGTCCTCCATTTCATTCTATGTGAACATGTATTTTGTATATAGTGTGTGACGTAATTTTTGTGACGTAAGCATCGAATATATTTTTTTAATTAAATTAAAGGGTGTCGACATAAAGATGTCATAAGGGCACTCTGTTATTATTATTGGTCGGTAATAGTTGCCTTCGAGGAAAATTTGGAGACCTTGTTTCTGCGAGACATGGAGTTAAAGCCAAGCTACCCTTCTTGCACAGCGATAATCAGATGGCCAAAGGTATTCGAGAAGTTCTTGGGGGAAAGTATGGAAAGAATTACGAAAAAATATGATAAACCTCTATGTATACCATTTAAAGTGGAACTAGCAGATGTAAATGTGGAAACACTGTTAAAAGAATTACCCGAATTATTAAAACAATTACAAAAGAAGACTATTATCTACTAGACCTCGATATTACTCAAGACTTCTGTGGGGTGTTCCAGAAAGAAGAAGAAATGACAAACTACTTAATAAGTAACATGGAATGTATAGGGGGAATTGTAACGTAATTGTAAATAATAATAATAATACAGTCGGAATTGATTGCCTTACGTGGCTTACATCTAACGCGAGGGTTAAAATATACAACAAATTTATTTGTCAAATAACCAGTCCTGATGTTAACAAGAGCTTTGGAAACCATATTATAGATATCGTCAACTGCCCAGGTAAGAGATTAAAACACACATTTTCCAACACTTTAGACAGAGAACATGGAATTACAAGATTAGAAGCGACCATATATAATTATTCCATAGCCGATAACAAGAGCGGGGAATACAATTGCTTAGAAGACTGTCTAACCTTACTGGAGGATAGCAAACGATGCAAGATGAGGCCAATGGACAAATCATCACTCATTTCGTCGGCTTAAGGTCCAAAATGTACAGCTACAAAGTTCAGGGAGGTAAAATCATTAAAAAGTCAAAGGGAATTAACAAATGTATAGTAAAAAATAAAATAATGTTTGATGATTATGTGGATTGTCTGAAAAATTGGAAATCCATTTGCCATAAATCATCTATGCCTTTGACAATTGTACGTCTGCGTGGATAATTTTTATGTATAGGTTTGTGGAGTTCGTTAACAAGCTGGACTTTGGATGACATGTTTCGTAAGCGCATGCACTTTCTAAACTGATGATCCATTACTCTTCTCATCTATTTTCTTCTTTTGTTCAATTTCATGCTTCTTCAAGTCCCTGTCCAAAACATGAAACGAACGCTCTATGTATGTATTATACATATCGATCTTATCACTCGTTAAATGTTGCCAATTCAAGTACCAATAAGTAGACAATGGGGCACTAGGCAGCCGGAAAATCGAAAGGAGACGCCATTTTTTATCCATCAATGGAACCTCGAATGGGGGTAACCTAGCATAGCAACCCCCACCTAAAACTTGTGTAGCGGAAGTAAACCCCACGAAAACTGTCGTGTGACATCACCTACGTCATCTGTCATCCATCTTTTATTCTATGACGTCACCCACGCCATCTGTCACATATACCATCTGTCATATGTGTGATCTGTTAAATGTGTAATCGTTCTTGTGTTCTGTGATGCGCGTTTTCTCTCATGTCCTCCATTTCATTCTATGTGAACATGTATTTTGTATATAGTGTGTGACGTAATTTTTGTGACGTAAGCATCGAATATATTTTTTTAATTAAATTAAAGGGTGTCGACATAAAGATGTCATAAGGGCACTCTGTTATTATTATTGGTCGGTAATAGTTGCCTTCGAGGAAAATTTGGAGACCTTGTTTCTGCGAGACATGGAGTTAAAGCCAAGCTACCCTTCTTGCACAGCGATAATCAGATGGCCAAAGGTATTCGAGAAGTTCTTGGGGGAAAGTATGGAAAGAATTACGAAAAAATATGATAAACCTCTATGTATACCATTTAAAGTGGAACTAGCAGATGTAAATGTGGAAACACTGTTAAAAGAATTACCCGAATTATTAAAACAATTACAAAAGAAGACTATTATCTACTAGACCTCGATATTACTCAAGACTTCTGTGGGGTGTTCCAGAAAGAAGAAGAAATGACAAACTACTTAATAAGTAACATGGAATGTATAGGGGGAATTGTAACGTAATTGTAAATAATAATAATAATACAGTCGGAATTGATTGCCTTACGTGGCTTACATCTAACGCGAGGGTTAAAATATACAACAAATTTATTTGTCAAATAACCAGTCCTGATGTTAACAAGAGCTTTGGAAACCATATTATAGATATCGTCAACTGCCCAGGTAAGAGATTAAAACACACATTTTCCAACACTTTAGACAGAGAACATGGAATTACAAGATTAGAAGCGACCATATATAATTATTCCATAGCCGATAACAAGAGCGGGGAATACAATTGCTTAGAAGACTGTCTAACCTTACTGGAGGATAGCAAACGATGCAAGATGAGGCCAATGGACAAATCATCACTCATTTCGTCGGCTTAAGGTCCAAAATGTACAGCTACAAAGTTCAGGGAGGTAAAATCATTAAAAAGTCAAAGGGAATTAACAAATGTATAGTAAAAAATAAAATAATGTTTGATGATTATGTGGATTGTCTGAAAAATTGGAAATCCATTTGCCATAAATCATCTATGCCTTTGACAATTGTACGTCTGCGTGGATAATTTTTATGTATAGGTTTGTGGAGTTCGTTAACAAGCTGGACTTTGGATGACATGTTTCGTAAGCGCATGCACTTTCTAAACTGATGATCCATTACTCTTCTCATCTATTTTCTTCTTTTGTTCAATTTCATGCTTCTTCAAGTCCCTGTCCAAAACATGAAACGAACGCTCTATGTATGTATTATACATATCGATCTTATCACTGATTAGAGTATTACTTTTCGACAATTTATCCTGTATTTCTTGTTCAAAACTCTTCAAATAATTTCTCAAAAATTCCTTGCCCATAGCAATTCACTCGTCGACATATATTTTAGTTGTCATATCTCGAGCTCTGACAGGAGGATTTCTCGAAATAAATGCAGCAATTTCGTTGATTTTATTTTGATGAGATACCAACTG
Organism: Galeruca laticollis; assembly: GCA_963921935.1. Lineage (NCBI taxonomy): Eukaryota > Metazoa > Arthropoda > Insecta > Coleoptera > Chrysomelidae > Galeruca > Galeruca laticollis. The sequence goes on from OY998176.1 coordinate 211,675,137, forward strand.
CGTTTGTAATGAGGGGATTATTGTTTTTTGAAGTGTGTCGAGCTCATTATGGTACACATGTAATTGTTCATCAACATATAGTTTGTTAGCAACATCGCTATTTGCAGTCGGCATCTTTACATTACAAATTTTTACATTTTCAGCATCAATATTACCGTCAGGAGTATGTGGATACGATACTTTCGGCATATACGGCTTAACCCGCTCATTAGCATGATTGCGGCGATGTCCAAACTTATCGACAGACATGATTGAAATGATTATGTTTTCCGTTTGTTATTCAATTATATTGGCCTCTTTCAACTCATTGATTATTGCAATTATCTCGTTGTTGTGCGAGAATGATGTGTTACCAGCCTCCTTGGACGCAATTAGTAATTTTAGGCGGTAACACGACTCATTGGGATCGTCCCAATAAATGTATTCCATCGGTTTTTCGTTGTATGACAAAAGAAGGTCGCTGACGCCGCCAACAAGACCTTTTCCTACATTAGTATATGGAGCGGTTTGAATGGATTGTTGTTGTTTCTTTAATAATCGAGCTGATGGAGGTTTGGTTATAGTACTACTACTACTAGTTGATGAGTCAGTTTTAAACAATGGTTTAATTATGTTGCGATACTTTTGGGTAGCGGAACTTTTCAGACGACCGAGTGCATTGAGATGAGCTTTTGTTATTGTTAGCAGAGCTTTGTAATTATTCAAATCATCATCAGAGATTCATTGGGATGATAGTAAAACATAAGCTGATACAACCCCGGAGTCCCAGGTATATTTCTTCCTTCTCCCTCGCCCTTCTCTCGTAATATGTTTATATTGCCGCTTCTTTTATCGAACGCAATTCTACGCCTGCCCAACATACATCCAATTTCATCATTATATATTGGACCATAATTTCTATCAATTTCATCATCTTTGCGAAAGGAATCTTCCAGATATGTTCGACTAATTGTAGGATACTGATTTAAATAATCTTCTATGACTTCACGTGAAACATTGGGATGTATACCTATATCATAATCATCATAATAATAATCGTCTTCTTCTTCTTCATCATCATCATAACGTATAATATTTCCTGATTCATCCGTCTCGGCTATGGGTTTTGTATCGAGAAATGATGTAGATACATCAGCATTTTTTTCTTTTTTTTGTTACTTCCTCTTTTGGAAGGTTAAATTTTAAAGTAATGGTTTGTTGTATTGACTTGGATTTGACCATTTCTTTTAGCGGTGCAGATATCGGTTTAAATAGCTTATTTAGAGATGTATCATGTTCTGATTTTCCTAATTTTAACGCTAAATATTTCTTGCGAATAGATCTCGCAATTCACTAATTTTTTTCTTACGCATGGCAATAGCGACCTTATCGTTGGACATGGTGACGATGACTGAGGATAATGTCTAGTGCTTTATAAATTTATCGAATCCTTTACGGTACCTACCATTATTTAAAGCAAAATCTTTTACAATCACCAATGTTCCATAATTATCGGACGACCAACATTCTGAGCAAATCTTTTTAAAATCTTCAAATGTCATGTCTGGTGACACATGTTCCTCAAATATATGTTTTAGATTAATTTCATCCTGCTTGAATAACACAATCATATTACAATTGTCACGTATGAGCTATTTCGGTATTTTCGAATATGTTTGACATAAGTAGGCCGCATCAATGTCTTTATGACGACACATTGAATAATATTCACGAATTTTCTGTTGACCATCGCAGGCAACATCATCAAATATGAATATCGAGTTTGACTGTGCTTTAACTGGACTAATAATTTCCTCATTGTCTTTAAATGGAAAATAGCCAACACCTTTAACTTCTCCTAGGACTTCTTGCAACAACTTATATTTCGGTTGAAATAACGACTTGGAATAAACGTAAACATTTTTGAATATAGCACCATTTGGATTGAATAAAAGCGACAACATAACATTTGTCTTTCCACACCCACTAGGACCACATATGATGGCACGAAAAGAATTTGGCAGTACTTTACCATGTTTACCAACAGATGATGGATTAGAGGTAAAGTCAAAGTTCTCAATGGGTAGCGTCTGCTCTTGTTGAACGATCTTCATCTTGTGAAGAATTTTATTAATGTTATTCTATAAATATGGATGTCCCCACATTATCATACATCAGTCTTAATGTTGGCGTTTGAGGGAGGTCTTTTGAATTCTCTAATAAATAAACTGCCATTCGAACTTCACATACCTACCTACAATTATTGCGGACGTAAGTGAATATAACTTGTCTTTTTTCCGTTAAACACACATACTATGTACATTTATAGCTGGAACAAAACTACAAAAGCGACTTGCACGTGGCGACGCGGGCATTAATCCATTGGACGACGCTTGCAAACAACACGATATAGCTTATTCGCAAAATAAATCTCTTGAAGAACGTCACAAAGCAGATAAGGAATTGGAAGATAAAGCTTGGGCTCGAGTAAAATCAAAAGAGGGATCTTTTGGTGAAAATGCTGCTGCATTACTTGTTACGGGTACCATGAAAGTGAAACGAAAGTTGGGAATGGGAAGTCGCCCAAAGAAACAACAACGACGTTCCTTTCATCGAGATGTAGTGCTAAAGGTGGGAAAATCAATGAAGAGGGGAGCATCTTTAAAAGAAAGTGCCTTGTTTGCCTTACGAGCAGCCTAATCACGTATTAAACAATTTGGAGGATCGAAGAAAATTGTTGTTCTTCGAGTGATACCAGTAAAATCTGGAGGTTTCCTACCTCTTATACCTCTGTTTGCTGGGCTCTCAGCACTTGGAGCAATATCGGGTGGAGCTACTGGGATCGCAAAGACTGTTATTGATGCTAATAATGCTCGAAAGAAATTGGAAGAAGTTCACCGTCATAATAAGGCTATGGAACATGTTGGAAATGGTTTAGATCTGAAAAAGTATCCCAGTGGAAGAGGATTTGTATTGTATTTGAAAAAAAAACTCGCGATAAAGCTACTGAATCGTCCACTGTACGACACCGATATTGCACATTATGCAAAATTATATAAAATTAAACATTTTCGAGGCGTTTTCATGCGAGACACCTACCTAAATCCGGTCCTCGACAACAAGAGTGTGCAGTGGTTAACTTGGACTTGTCCAAAAACAGTGGAACCCATTGGGTAGCATATATAAAGAAAAATAATGTCATCGAGTATTTCGATTCATTTGGTAATTTGAAGCCACCAAAAGAACTTGTGAAGTATCTGGGAGGTAAAAACATTTTTTATAACAATAATCAGCATCAAAACTACGATCAGTTCAATTGTGGACATTTGGGTTTGAAATTTCTTCTTCAACATTCATCGAACAATGGGTGAAGAGGAGGGGGAGGAGCAGGAGAAAGGCATTACATTATTATTATCGTTATTAATGCAACACAAAAAACCTCTGAGAAGTTTTACGGCTGAAGAACTGAAACACGTTCCCATTCGATATCTGATAGTGTGTTAGTCCATCTGAATTGTTAGATATGTGGCATAAACACCCCAATGATTACAAATCAAATTTTGAGCTACAAATTCGTCTGCCATGCTTCGTTCACTACAACCGCCCCGATTGGACAACACATTGGGATGGTCCTGCAAGTTCTCAAGCATCTTGTTTTCTATGTCAAAGTGTATTAAATAAATCTTAAACATAGTTCTGTGTATTATTTAAAGTACCTTCATCCCTTGACTTGCACCAGTTATCATGTCGCAGTTATTGAGAGTGAACAGGACAATTCACGTATTTACATTCCAACCTCCTACTCCTATTGTACTCTATCCGAAGAAAGACTATGAGTTAGCACTACGTTCCTTTCACTCATACCATAGTATACCAAACATTGAAAATCGCAAATTTCACTACTACGATGACAACAACATGATGCAGACTTTTGATATACCAACAGGATGTTACGAAATCGCTGATATTGTAACGTTTATACTAGACAAGTTAAGAGGTGACGACAGCAGCAGCAATCTATTTGAAACTGTATTTGCGTTAAAACCCAATAATAATACGTTACAATGTATGATTTACAGTAAATATAGAATTCCGTTCGGGGAGCAGGATACACCCAACTGTCTTGGTGACATATTAGGCTTTTCTAGACAGATACTCGAAGCCAAACAGTGGTACTCTTCAGATTTACCCGTTAAAATTATAAAAGTATCTAGCATACGCTTCGAATGTAACATTACCACTGGAGCCTTCGACACAGACAGACCTGCTCATACTATTCACAAATTGGTTATAAAAGTAGATCCTGGGTACGCCATTGACGAAACTCCACATAATTTACTTTATTTACCTATTATACCACAACGTGAAATTACCAACGTTACTGTGTTGGCTTTGGACCAAGACGGACATCCTATCAACTTTCGTGGTGAAAAGAGCACCTTGGTGTTGGAGCTTAGAGCGAGAAGCAACAGATGGGATTGATAATTAATAATAAAAGGCGTTCCGCTACACATCCAATACCATTAGTTAGGCGACGTCCTTCAAAGCAACAGCATCTTCCATTTGCAAACAAATTGTTCTTACAATCTTTAGGCTTTTTGTTGAAAGAGAAACGATGACGACCAACGTATGGAAAGCGTTCTCGTATGAACGATATGCCTCCAATGTTTGATATCTATCGCAAGCCGAGATTCGATGAATCGATTCGCAAAGCTGAATACAGAACATATGCTCCGTTCATCAAATCGTTCAGTTGCAGTAACATTACGGAATTTAGCATCAATCAAGTCGACTCGTTTTTTGCAATGAACGAAACATTGTTGTGCATTAAAGGCTCACTCAATATACATGGAGCTGGTGATGTAAAGCTGGCAAATAATTTTGGTGCTTTCCTTTTCGATTCATGCACATACAAAGAAAGTGCAAGAGAAATGGAAACGGTTCGAGATCCTGGAATCGTGAGCGCTGTACGTGCCATGACGTGCTACAATCAAGAAGATTCCAATCATATGGCTATAGCTGGCTGGAATGCCACCGATAAATCATTCAACCTACAAATTCCTCTCAAGCACATTTCAACATTTTCAATGACTATCCTACGATTACATGTGGACGGCAAACAATACGTTTGGTTCGAGCTCGAAACGATAATTCAAGCATATCTATCCTAATGATGATGTTAAGTTGGAACTTACGAGGACCATTCAAAAGGATCAGCCTATAGTTATTCCATTTAGAAAGTGGGAGATACATGAACTGCCATCCATCACTAGAAATGCTAGACGTGAAGTTTGGGCTGTTAAAACTACAACTTCAGTCGAACGACCTCACTATGTTATTGTTTTCTTTCAAACCAACAAACGTGACAAAAACACAACTGACCCAACTTTATTCGACAATGCCGACATTCAAAGTATCAGACTATCGCTAAATGGGGAGTATCCCAATGAAAGAATGCAGTTGGATTTTACTAAGAATGATTACAATGAGGCATATTTCAACTATACTGAATTTTATCCTAGCTATATGAATTCGACACAGAAGCATCCTCTGTTGGATTATTCCTCTTTCAAGAAGCGTGCATTGTTTGTTATCGATTGCTCGAAACAAGACGAAAGCATGAAGGCATCTACAGTTGATGTATAACTTGACATTGAAGCAAACATTGGTTTCCCCGAAAATACCAAAGTATATTGCATCATAATACATGACTGTGTAATGGAGTATTTTCCCCTCACCGAAATTGTCAGGAATTTAAATTAAAACGTACTGCTGTTGCACTGCACGTTAGTATTCCAGCAATCATCATCATGAGAGTAGCGTTCGTCGACATCCAAGGATTCATCGTGGATGGACACTTTGTTCCTAAAGAACTCGCCATCGAAATTGGTTGCAAGCAAAGTCACTACATGTTTTTGTCACCTCAATCGTTTGATACATTAAGTGAGCGTGATAAGAAAACTACGTCATATCTGGAAAAGAACGTGCATGGCATTCGATATTCTTCAGGTGACATAGAATATACCAAAATAAATTATATATTGGAAGCTAAGCTATTGTATGCTGCAGACTTTATTTACGTATGTGGACAGCAAAAAGCCGAATTTCTACTAAAGAAATGTCACATTTTTAGTGTGTTTCCCCACATTATTGATGTTTGCAAGTTTGATGGTACATCATGTGCTACAGGAAACTTTGAACGAGATCCAAATCCTTGCCACGCTAATGGGCTATACTCTTGTGCCAAAAGAAATGTAGAGCGTCTCCGACAATGGTTTTTGAATACTATATTACCTTTGTAATGTCTAAATAAAACATAAATTGTATTGAATTGATTTTTTATTAAAACTCCTACTCATCGGCTGATATATTACATGACGATTTAAATTTGCGTTAACAACTTTCAGTAGAATTTTGACTATTAAAACAAATATGGATGCTAATATTATACATGATAATGAAAAAATATTGTTAAGTTCATCTTTCATGTTGCTGCTGCTTCTGCTGTTGTTGCTCATATTGAAGTCTTGTAGGTTGGATCCTGTTTAATGGATATATCGTTTGTGGTGTCTGACGTCTAAAAATGTGATCTAAGGCACTCGAAATCTCTTGTTGTTGTTGTATTTCGTTTTGTAATTCTTCGGGTACCCAATTAATTGTAAGATTTTCCCATTGATTTGAGTCAGCTATGCAAAGGTTTTTAATTTGCTTCATAACCATTCGCTTATCTTCATAAAAAGTAATGTCCTTAGTTAATTGATTTATTTTTAGCATAAATTCCTCAATTCGATGTCTGTACTCGACAAAAGACATACCGATAATGATTTATTTTCCCCAACAAATAGACTCCAAGTAAATATATATAGTTTGACGTAAGCGTCACGTGTAACATCACAATAATAGCAGATATACATTGTTGTACCCTTACAATATATTTATGTCGACACCTTGTATATCGAACGATGTAGTAACGTACCTAACGCCGTTTATTCGATGAAATAACAGCAGAGTGCTTTTTTGACTTCCTGTATATAAAAAATAATCTATAACGTTGTTTGTTCCCGTGAAATTCTAGCCAATAACAGCGGAGATACATCATAGCGTCTTATGGTATCTTTATGTCAACACCCTGTATATCGAATTTTATATTACATCATTCAACGTCATAAAAATTATTACAATGAGAGAGATCTAATTCAATAATATTTTTATTAATAGACACTTTTTATTTCACTCGCATATCGTTAATTTAGTTCCTATGGTATCGCTTGAATGACGAAAACGGAAAAACTCGTTGATAAGTTTGGATGTGATCATACTAACATAATTTAGAATCTTATGTTAATATACACCTTGATTTCGCTCGTTGTTTGAGATAAGAAAATGCTGGTTTCCTGTGTGATAATGTAGTGTTTATCGGCTAACATGATTAATTTTAATTTGGGGAATAATTAATATACGTTCAATTTAAGCTTATCTTATAATTCTATTCTCAAAATTATGTGGGGTCACTGACACTCAACGGCTGAAGGTGAACCTCAAATAAAAAATTGATAAATATAAGCCTTGATAGCGCAACGGTTAGGGATTGTGCTAGGAACGAGAAAGACGCTGTGTGTCGTGGGTTGGAGTCTCAAGGTCGAGACGAGACATTTTTAATTACGTCACACACTACATACAAAATAGATGTTGACATGACATGAGAGAAAACGCACATCACAGAACACAAGATCGGTTACACATTTGACAGATGACACATACGACACATATGACAGATGGTATATGTAACAGTTGACAGATGGCATGGGTGACGTCATAGAACAATAGATGGATGACTGTTGACAGATGACGTAGGTGATGTCACACGACAGTTTTCGTGGGGTTTACTACCGCTACACAAGTTTTAGGTGGGGGTTGCTATCGTGGGGTTTACTTCCGCTACACAAGTTTTAGGTGAGGGTTGCTATGTTAGGTTACCCCCATTCGAGGTTCCATTGATGGATAAAAAATGGCGTCTCCTTTCGAGCTTCCGGTTGCCTAGTGCCCCATTATCTACTCCAATAGTAATGTAACTTCTTCTTCACTTCAAATTAATAATGCTCACAGTTGTACTTTTAATATTACTATTACAAAATAAAAATTGATAAAAGTTTTGTCGAATTTTTTCAAGTCTACGGACGAAGAAAAAATTTTTGTATGAAACTCGTGAGTAAAGTAACTTTTCTTCTTCACTCGCAGGAATTGCCGCACTCGCCTTACTCGTGAAGAAAAGTATTACTTTACTCACTTGTCGCATAAATAACTATTTGCAAGCTAAATTAAATTTACATGCAGAATTATATGTTTTTAATATTAGCCAAGTAATGTGCCTGAATCAAATTTGGTAACTCCTTAACTATTTTCAAATTTTTAATTTTAAAATCTGTTAACTCCAAACATTGATTGTAAAATCCATGTTACTAACTAAGAGTAATTACCATTACAGTAAAGAAATATTGAAACACACATTATAATTCATTCACTTAATTTTGTAATGTTTTTATGCTTCCCTGTTAACTTACTTTGGAGTTGGCCACTTTTGAAACTAAGCCAACGATATATGCCTATACTATAGTAGATGATATAACAGGGCAATATTTAATTTGAACAAACGAAGAACTAGAAAACATGTATAACAAGCCAAGCATAGTGAATGAAATAAAAGGTCAAAAGCTTAGGTGGGCTGTGTTGTTATATTTTGACTTAATAAGTTCAAGTACCAAAAAGAGAATAAGTTCCCGTTCGTTACAAAATCAAAGATATACATGATATATGTTTCAACCACGTTGACGTTGAGATAGTGTCATCTAAAAAATATTTTCTTTTCATTATAAAATAGTATTATTTCTTTATTTCATTAAAATTATTAAACACTGAAGTACAAGTTATTACTTAACCTACAGGTTGAGCCCAGGCACCAGTGGTTAGTTAGTATATAAAAGGAAGTGTTTGAATACTATAATGAGCACTATGTTGAACAAAAGCTGTATGAGAAAAACACTGTCAGAAAGTAGTTTTTATTCAAGGTATAAGTGTAGAAAATCAAAAGTAATGGAGGGTCAAAATGTAATAATTAAGTTGAACAAGACAAATTATCAATTATGAAGACATCAAATGAAATTGATGCTAAAAGCCAAGAAGTGTTGGTGTACCATTGAAACAGTATATCCAGAAGTAAATGAGACAAATCGAAAAGAAACAAATCTATAGCTACACCTATGATTTTAGAAGCGATTGAAGCCAGTCAAGCACAACAAGTCATAAACCTCATCTAAAGATATCTGGAACAAGAAATTCATGAGGGAAAAGTATCAACAGGGAGAGTTGATTTAAGACATGAGTTAAGCTCAATTAAAAAATTAGATACTGAAAATATTGGAAAATACTTAGCTAGAGCTCAATTTTTGAAAGATCAACTTGAGCAATGTAACACAAAATTTGAAAATGAAGAGTACATTGGTTTACTATTAAACGGTTTACCAAGAAATGTTAACACTACCAGAATCCAGATGAAGACTACAGGACTAGCAAAATGTCATTTGAAGAATTTAGAAATGGGTTGAAAGCACAAGAAGAAGAACTCAATTTAACTGAAGTGGAAGTTAAATTAAAAGCTGCTTGTATATCAAAAAGAAATTCTGAAAAGACACAGCCTAGACAGAAATCAAATGTTATTTGTTGGGTGTGCAATAAAAGAGACCACTATGCTAAAAAACTGTTTTCATAGAGTTGATACAAGGGCCACAAAAGAAAATGAACAATTTGAACAGTTAAAGTCTGCAAGCAAATGTGAGTGCAGCTATGAAAGTGCTATGGAAGTAATATCAAAGAACAGTAACTCCAATTCAGCCAAATGGGTCTTACATTCTGGTGCAACAAGTCACATGACTTATGATAAAGCCCTCTTTACTAGCTCAACTCCAATTGAAAGTACTGAAGTAAAATTAGCAGATGAAAAATTTATAAAAGTACATAGATATATTTTCATCCTTAGTAATGGAGGAATTAGTTGGCGATGTAAGAAACAGAATGTTGTTGCTTTAAGCACATGTGAAAGCGAATTTATAGCAATCACTGATGCTGTAAAGGAAATTTTATGGTTTGACAAATTTTTTGGAGATCAGAACCAAAGCCAGTAACTAGACAACAAAGAAATTTACAATGACAATCATGCAGCAATGAAATTAGCTACCAATAATACATATCACTCAAGAACTAAACATATAGAAAGGAAGTATTTTTTCATCAAAGATGAAATCGAGAACAATAAAATAAATTTAAAATACATTGACACCAGGGTTGGGCAAAATCTGATTTTTATTAAAAAAATAAAAAGCCATTGATTTTTTCGAAAAAATCACGATTTATTTGATTTTTTAAATTTGAATATAAAATTTTAACATTTTGATTCTTTGAAATTATTGTTAATTATTTTAATGTATAAGTCTAAAAATTATAATATACTTTGTGGCTCAAAAACTTGTGAGAACACATTTGTAGCGCTTCTTGCAAGAAAATTCTTGTCGCGATTTGTTTTCCTTCTGTCTTATACACTCACTATACAGTGCCGAGTAAGGCACAAACACGTTTGTTGTGCTTTTTGCAAGAATATTCCTGTCGAGGCTTGTTTTCCTTCTCAACCTATAAATTGACGCTGCCCAACAATTTCATGCATTTCGCTAATAGGTTAATTAAGTGAAGTGAAAACATATAAATAAAGTAAAATGAGTGGAGGAAAAGAGGACCCACTATGGCAGTTCTATATTCAGACAACAAATCCAAATAAATTGGAGTGTAGGGCTATTTGTAGAAAGTGCAAGATAGATATTCAAGGGTTAGTCCAAAGACTTAAAGCACACCATGATGTTTGTAATTATCAAGAGAGGAATACAGGTAATTAAATTATTAATTCAATTTTATTTATATTTAATAAAGATATTATTAACCTGGGAATGATTGCGTTAGATTTTGCCTAACATTTTTTGTTGATTCTCCAAGCACTTTTGAGATAATTTAGTAAAAGTTTTGAGACATAAATATTAATTATAAGTTAAGTAACATATTGTAATTTTTAATTATATATTCTGAGATATTTTTTAAATATATACGTATTATATTATAAGTAGATACATTTTTGATAAATAACAGAATACAACTGGGTAACAAATGTTTCTATGCATTAAAAGACACGTTTAAATCAAAGATATTGTCTACAAACACAAAAATTAAAATATACAAGACAGTAATTAGACCAGTCGTACTTTACGCAGCATAAACCTGGAATTTAACAAAAAAAGAGGAAAACACATTAGAAATCTTGGAAAGGAAAATACTATGGAGAATATACGGCCCAATTAAAGAAAATGGAGTATGGAGAATATTAAGAAAGTACGAAGTTAATCAAAAAATCAATAGCTCAAAAATAACAAATGAAATAAGAAGTAAACAATTAAGGTGGGCAGGACATGTACAACGTCTAGGTAATGAAAGGTGTGTCAAGAAAATACAGGAAACAAAAAGACAAGGACGAAGGGCAAGAGGACGACCAAAAACTAGATGGTTGGATGGTGTAGAAGAAGATCTTAAAGAAATTGGAATAAATGACTGGAAGAACAAAGCAAAAGACCGGAAAGAATGGAAAAGAATAGTAGATGAAGCAAAGGACAGACTTCAGAGCAGAAACTAAATCACCGAATTCACAAACTCCCTACTGATTTAAAGCAGCAGGGTTGGTCAAGCGGCTGGCCACCGCTGCCGGAAAAATGAGGCTAGGAATCCCAATAGGGAGACTATGGACCTTAAGGTCTGAAAGTCAACGAGAAGAAGATACATTTTTGAGATAATTTTAAAATTTTTTTGATAGATATTATTTTTAACAAAGATAATATAATTTTTAAGTATTCATTTATAGATATTTTAGGATATAGATTTTAGGCATGTAGGATTGTTTTTAAAAGTTAGGTGAAATCTAATATGTGGCCTTCAATGTAACTTTTTTAACGCGACCTTTCCCAGGTTAATTAAAGATTATCTTTACTCTTTTATACTTACTTAATTTTTAATTTTTTTCAACTTAAAAATATAAATGTGCTTTTACATCTCTATTGAACATTTTCACTTTATTTTAAAATTAATAATTCAATACTATATCAATATATCATCAATTAATCAATTTCAATTATGTTTTTTCTCTTTCCAGAGAGTCGAATGTCGCTTGACAGTTTTGATAGCACATCATCTGCCTCAAGTTGTAGTTCACTCATGACGGATAGTTCATATGTTAGAAAAACTCCATCCAAAGTACCAACAAGTCCAACAACTTTTGAGCCAGTCCAAAAAAAGAAGGCAACCGAAACTGAGCCTACCATGAGTGGTTTTGTAATGCGGACTTCAACTGCTGGAAAACATAAAATTGACAAACAAATAGCAAAGGCTATTTTTGCTACTAATTCGAGCTTCAGATGTATTGAGAATATACAGGTGAAAAAAGCCATTCAGTTATTAAGGCCTGGTTATACACGGCCCTCAAGAAAAATGGTAGCAACAAGTCTTTTGGACGAAATCTATGAAGAGGAAAAAGAAAAATGTTTCTCCTCCCTGTCAGGACAGTCCGTAAATATTTCAATTGATGGGTGGCAAAATGTGCACAACGAACCAGTGATATGTGCAACGATAACCACTGAAGATGAACAAGCCCTCCTATACGAAACTATAGACACATCAGGAAATCCACATACTTCAGAATATTTAACTCAAATAGTTTGTGACCTGATTTCTTCATGTGAATTAAAATACAAGTGTACCGTAAAATCTTTTGTGATATACAATGCCGCAAATATGACACTTATGAGAAAAATAATAGAAGAAAAAACGGACGTAAAAGTTATAACTTATGACTGCTATGCACATATTTTTAATTTACTGTGCAAGTACTTTTAAGTTAAAGATGTTAAAGAACATGTGCTCCAAATTGTTAAGTATTTTCGAAATAACCATTTAGCTAGTGCTAAATTCAGTCAAGCAGGAGGCAGCGCTTTAGTCCTTCCAAGCGATGTGCGATGGAATAGCCTTGGCAACTGCTTAGAGATGTATGTCACTCAGTGGGACATCATATTAAAAATCTGCGAAGAAAATAAAATGGAGATTGATTCCACTATTTACCAAAAAGTTTCAAATATTGCGATTAAACATGCAGCGCAAGATTATTTTAAACATTTTAAAACCGTTATCAGTTGCTCTTGATCCTTTGCAGAGGAAAAATGCTACTATCGCAGATGCTGTAGAGCAGTGGAAACATTTACAATATATCTTTGATGAATCTGTGGAATTACCATTACAAAAAACACAACAATTTAATAATCAATATAAGCAAGCACTAACGCCATATCATTTTATAGCCTATATGTTGAATCCACAAAAAACAAAATACCAGTTAACACCAGAAGAAAAGAATATAGCTTTAGAAACAATTAACGAGTTATATGAAAACACTGGACTGTTACATTTAGTAATAAAGTTAAATGCCCGCAGTGCTCCATTTAAGCAAGTTATGTTTTCCGACGAAGTAATAAAAAATGTAAACGGACTACAATGGTGGTTATCACAAAATGATGAGCCGGAAATCTTGAAACAGCTGCCGATAATAAAACAGTTCCTATGTGCAACTGCTTCTTCAGCTTCAGTAGAACGTGTATTTAGCTCTTTTGGTCTTGTACACTCAGTAGAAACAGATTAGGCATAGAAAAAGGAGGAAAACTCGTGTTTTTGTTTAAATTTTATAACGAAAATGAATAGACTGAAAATATACAGTAATAAAATTTAGGTGTTACGTTTAGTTTAAGAATTTGAAATTAACTTCTTTTTTGTTGTTTTTGCTAGAAGCAGATACTTCTTTTGATTTTTGAGAAAAGTTTTATATTATGTTGTTATCTGGTTCTGAATAAAAAAGAAAAAAATGATTTTAAATCATGATTTTAATTTTAAAAATCAAGCGATATAAATCATGATTTTAAATGTGATTTTAATCAGCCTAACCCTGATAGACACTAAAGAAAATGTCGCAGATTTCTTAACCTAAGTAGTTACAAAACCCATACTAGAAAAACATAAGACAAAAGCAGGGGTACAAAGTATGGAAGACCAGAAGAAGTAACAGTATGCATTGTTTGTTAAGTCAAAATGGGGAGGATGTTGTTATATTTTGACTTAATATTAATAAGTTGAAGTCCCAAAAAGAGAAGTTTCCGTTCCATTACAAAATCAAGGATATACATGATATGTTTCAACCATGTTGATGTTGAGATAGTGTCATAAAAATAATATTTTCCTTTCATTAAAAAATAGTGTTATTTCTTTATTTCATTAAAAGTAGTAATCACTGAAGTACAAGTTATTACTTAAGCAGAACCTACAGGCTGGACATTGGACATGTCCAGAGAGCCCAGAACAAACACCTCATTAAAATAATATGGGAAGAGAACCCAGCAGGTAAGAGGTCATTAGGCAGACCCAGACAGGGATAATATCCTGAAGGATCTGAATGACCTTGGAATTCAGGATTGGAGAGGTGATATGATGGACCGAAATAGATGGTGATGAAGCTACAGAGAGAGAGAGGAGGAAAATTAAATCTCAAAATATATATTTGATTATTAAATAAGATAATGTTGCTAATTTCACCCATTTATAAGGAAACAGAAATGTTGAAAAAAAATACCAATGGTAAGTCCTTTGCGAGTGCACAGAAATTGCAAGATTTCAAGATTTTTTCTTTACTTAAATTTTAAAAAAAATTAAACTTAATTTTACCCACAACCTTTTAGGGGTGATATCTAAGAAGGAGGTGAGCTGAGGATATTTTGTAACAGAAAAGACCCATCATAATTTCATACAAATACTCTGTATATAGAGACTAATTTTTTTTAAAATCAATATTAAAATATTAAGAACGTAATGTTATTTTCAGTTTTCTTATCAACTTTGTAATAAACATAATTATCAGTTCCTGTTATGTACTACAGTGATAATAGAATGAATAGAAAGAAACCCAAGATCCAAAGTGCAGGTACTTTAGAACATATCAATGCAATAAATCTGTTCCAGCGAATTTTATAACAGTAAACATTAAATGTAAACAAAGCGCTATAGTAATAAAAAAATTAACTTAGCAAAAACCGGTAGCTCCTTACGGGTAAAGTTACGAAATATGGAGCAAATATTGATTTTTGCTGTAACATGAGATTGCGCGGCTGATTTTGTACTGGTCTACTTCGAGAAATTAACATTTGTTATAATGCTTAGTATATCGAAAAACCAAGAAGATATTTTTAGATAGATTGTTCGATATTTCTAAGTATTATAACTTATAACCTATCATTAGTATCTGTTCAAATTTACATATTATTCTCCATATATTGAGAAATATAATTATTATAAAATTGATTTTAAGAGTACTTACCTCTAACCGAATTAAATTAAACACGTTTTCTCAAAACTACCACTTAAAACTAACACAATTTTTGCAGATTTGCGAGTTTTTAATAAAACAATGTAATCCAAGATAAAATGTACTTATAATTAGTACGTAAATAAAGTATTTAGAAGTTTTTAGTATTGGTACTTAACTCACTATCAGTAAAATTAACAGGTAAATTTGCCGATATATTCAGTAAACTGAAAAGACTCCTTTACTCTCGAACGTCGCGACCTTCAATGTGTCAAGTGTTGTGTATGCTGTAAACGTCTACGGCGCACGGGCGCGCACAGATTCTTCACTATAAATAGCTGGCCACACACTACTCAGTTTTATATATATGTACTCAGGGTGTCCCGGAAATAAGTACAGTAAATTAGAGACATGATAGATTGTTAAGAAATATTTAAAATATCCAAATTGAACTTTCTTCTCATCTACTTAGTTTGTGAGATATAGGCTGTTGAAGGGTGCAGCAGAAGTACCCATTTTATTACATATCTTCTCGGGGGATGAAAGTACAAATTTAAATGTTTTTTATATGTCACTGTCTCTTCAAAACACATCAACAGTATAAATTCTGTAAAATTTTAATAAGCCAGTGGCCTGGTACGATGGGTTCGTAAACTTTTATTGTACCATATTTTTGAGACATCCTGCATTTAGAGCTAAAGACTTTTGCCTGCAATTCTTTATTAAATCTCCTACATAAAAGGTACTCTTTGTCGAACTCGATACAACACTCCATTTTCAATTTTAAGCTTTTTATTGCAGTAAGACACTTTTTATGCTCTCTTTTGACACTCAAGTAATCATTAGAATCGCAAAGTAGAAAAAGTAAATTTTGTATAAGTGAATTATAAAAAAATACTAATCTACCTTTTTAAAGTCCATAAGAATGAAGAAAACATAATAAAACTAAGTGTATATAGTTTATTTACGATAAATTAACTCCAATGTTAAAATGTCATATACCTGGAAATGTTATTGTCACTTTGACATCGATAAAAAAGGTGCATCCTTTTTTATCGGATAAAAACTTCTCTTTCTCAATATCTAGTAAGCGGACGTCACTTTTACACAATGACAATAGTGTTATTCAACACTTCGATCTTGATTCCGATTGTGTTTATAATCGAAATCGAAAACGGATTGATGTTTGTTGAACGACCAAAACAAATTTCATTTATCATGTCATTTTACAAGTCAAATAAATCAATAGTGACATAACCTCATCATTATTTTAGTTGATTTCACGTGTATTTCACACTTTTCACAAGTTCATTTAGTTTAATCACGTTTAATTTTATAGAAGCTGTTCTGTTAACTAAAAATGTAATACGCAATTGCAAAATACCACTCACATCACATAACCCATAGACATACAGTAGTTTACTTAAATTTTTCGACCAATCACATGCTTCCGATTTATGATTGTTTTCAATAGCATCATAATTTTAGACTGATTATAATCAGAGCGATCGATTGACATCGAAAATGTATTGTGGAACATGTTGTTTTTTAAATGACAGGAAATGATTGTAATCGATTGTCGCGTTGAATAGCACTAATGAGTCGCAAGTTTGGTTACTTATAATTTCACAGCAATTAAGTGTTGGCAAAACTACAAAAACTGTCAATTAGTCTGTCAGATTTTTGAATTTTAAACATACAGTGCTTTTATTTTGAATCGGTGTGGTAATTATTTCACTTTGTTGTATTAATAAAGATAATTATTGTTGTTGTTCATCCATATATTCTGTAGTTTACTGTATTAATAGAGATAATTATTGTTGTTGTTCATCCATATATTCTGTCGTTAATTTATCTTGCCAAAAAACACTCGAGCTTTTCTTTTATCAGATAAATTTCTCTTTAACTCAAAGTTTTGCCAATCACTAAATTTGCTGGAAAAACTGACATTAGATAAAATCGCTCCACCTTCGGTGTCACGATTTTATCAAGTCAGTTTTTCTCGTAAAATTAGTGATTGGCAAAACTGTTTCGTTGCAAAGAGAAATTTTTCCGATAAAAAAAAGCTCCTGTGTTTTTACTGTTGATGGAAAGACGATGATGTCATTTTTAGTTACTTTCCTGCTTATCAGAATAAATATTAATTTACCAACCGTGAATACAATTTATCCTCAACAGCCAGGGCAATTTACAGGTAACGGGTTGGCAAAACTTCAAGACGTTGTCAAATCAACTTGTAAAATTCCCCAGTTTGTTTTGACGTTTATTGACATTCGATCATAGTCTAATATTTACAAGTTTTTTTGGTGCTTTTAAATTAATTGCTTCTTTAAGATTAAAAAAAAACAGTTATTTTCATAATTAATTATTTAGGTAATTCTGCAGTGTGTGGTTAATAAAATGCCGAAGCAGCTGAACAGAAAATGTCAAGAGATGGTAACATCTTTGTTGAGCTATTTTGAACGAGAATGCCGAAATAGGGGTCCGCTTCTCCCGCTTACTGCATGCTGTAAGAGACGTAAGTAATAGTATTAGCTATTTGTATTCATCATTATTAATATTATTGTTACATATTTATATGTAAATGATTAAATGTTTTTAATGTTAGGTTAGGTTAATTAAACTTGATAATATATTATTCTTTCATAAATTGAATTAATTATCGTGTAAAGAGTTGCAGAAGCTTTACAACTTAGCGTTACCACTGTTAACTGTATTGCCGCCAAGCATAATAGAGGTAAACAGCCTAAAAGCCCACCTAAAAAGAGACAACGCATAAAACCTACTGTTGAAATTGATAACTTTCATTAAAATGCTTTCCGAAATGTTATATACGAAATGTATGGAAACAGTGAGTATATTGAATTTACTGTTTTATTTTATTCACAATTAACTAACACAATATTTTTTCAGAGGAACACATAACCTTGAAAACTTTAAGAGACAAACTCCAGGAGCGTGAACTCTTTAATGGTTGTTTAACATCACTCTGGAAGATACTGAAAAATATTGGATTCAAATACCAAAAAGCAAAAAGATGATCCTCGTCGTGGTTTAATGGAGTTGCCACATATTGCATTAAAACGTGTACATTTTCTACATGAATATGTCAAGATAAAAAGAGAAGGTTTATATCAATTTGTGTTTTTGGATAAGACCTAGATATTTAAAGACGGTACTGTTGGACGTTCTTGGCAAGATTCTAATCATAGAAGCGTGAATAAAACCAAAATTGGTGATCCAAGGTAATTGAATAATAAAATTTAGCAATTAATTTATTATGTACTAACATTCCTGCCATTTTAAGACCTTTTCAAATATTTATTAGTCACACTATTTTATTTAAATCTATATAATTATTAATAGTTGTTTTGAGCCATGCAGTCTATCTAGGAAACCTAGTAGTAATTTGTTATTTCCTTATTGTAGGTATATAGTATTGCATGCTGGCTCCTCTTCTGGATTTATTCCTGGAGCAAGGCTGGTTTTTTCTTCCAAAAAACAAGATGGTGATTACCACCGTGAAATGAACCGAGAAATTTTTTTGCATTGGTTTGAATACCAGCTTTTAGTGAACTTTGAAGAACCTGCCACAATTGTAATGGATAATGCAAGTTATCACAGTACAGTGATCAATAAAGTACCAACAACAGCTACCAAAAAGGCTGATATACAGAACTGGTTGATACAAAATGATATTCCGTTTGAAAATACTTTCCTCAAAGCCCAATTATTAAATTTAGTACAACGGTAAGTTGATATAAACATTTTTCAATATATTATGGTAATAGTTAGATAACTTATTTTTTGTAGTAATAAACCACCAACAGTATAGGAAGCTGACATATTATCTGAAAAATATGGTCACAAAGTGCTTCGACTTCCCCCTTACCACTGTATGTTCAACCCAATTGAACATATTTGGGGCATAGTTAAAATTTTTGAAAGAAATCATGTGGGAACTGATGGTTCTTCAACAGAACAAGCAATAGGTGTATGGAAAAAGTCTTTAGAAAAAGTGATTCCTGATATTTGGTCAAAGACAGTAGAGCACACTGAAAAAATTATACAAGATGGGTGGGATGGGGAAGTAGTGTTTGATAGACAGGATAGTCCTCCATTTATTATTAATTTTGACAGTGACGATGAAGATAGTGATGATTTTGTAGTGAAGTAGTGGAAATCTTGTGTTTTATTTTTTGAATATTTTTATCCAATTTGCTTTATTTCCACCTTTTCAAAATCAGTAATAACTATTATTAAATTAATTAGGTACAGTTATTTTATAATACACAAATTAAAACAACGACCACAGTATCTCTACATAAATAATACTGATAAAATGGGAGATTTTTTATTTTTATATCTTGTAACAAAATTTTATTTTGTGTATCTACATTTTTCTTTTCCATTCTATTTTTATTATAATAAATATAATAGATATTGTATAAAGAAACAATATTTAAATTTGCATGAAGATGATTACAGCTTGTATTGATTCCTTTTAGCGTAAACCCTTGCAGTGCTCTTGAAGATGGTTCTATAGAGCATAGAATAAGGTGTAAGGATCTACAGTTCGTCATTTAACCCTCTACTTTGTAAAATAATTAAATGTTAATTCGAATATAGAATGATTGGTTACTGTTTCTTGTATCTTATCCATGGTTTTTCATGAATAAATATTTATATTAAATTAATCAAGCCTATCATACAAGCCTTTTATTTTCAAATAAATATTTTTTACTTACGCCCTACGAGGCTCGGAACAATGAAAAAGAAGAACTGTCAATCTAACATCAGATTGACTTTTCTAGTTTTCGTAAAGTAAAGGAAAAAACTACAGTTTGGCAACATCACAATATTTTGTTTTGCAACGTCATCGTCTTTTTATCGTAAATAAACTAACTAGATATTGCTTATTATTTATATAAATGAAATGAACATTAATACATGAAATATTTTTTTGCAAGAATCTTGAGTGACGTCTCATATTTTTATTACCAAAATAGTTTATTAAATCGTCTATTTCGAATTTTCTTGTCTCTTGTTGTTCAATACTAATTAGAGATAAATTGCTAAGTATTTCTTCTGACATTGTACTAAGCAGATAATTTTTAATTAGTTTTAACTTAGAAAATGATCTTTCTGACGTTGCAACAGTAACCAGCTGAGTCAAAAATAATAGAATCGCATTACAAATATCAGGGAAACTACAGTAGAAACGGTGAAGCCTTTCCATCACGTGACTTAGTTGACGATATTATTCAACACATACTATGTTGGTATTGTCTTCTTCTAATAACAGAAAAAGAACGAAACTCAATACAAGCGTTTGTCGTATTGTTTTGATTAAGATGCATATGGTTGATGTCGTATCAGTCACGTGATGGAAAAGACTCAGTGTTTTTAATGTAGATGCAGCGCATTTATTTTTAATTATTTAAAAATCGCCTAATTCCTTTACCGGCTTTATCTTCTTTAATTGTTCTGAAAAACGACTTTAAGAGATATAATTTGATTGGAAATTCAGTTGATAAATTATGACCATAACTTTTTTGAAAATTATTGACACTGGTGTATAGCATCTCGTTTGTACTTTCCACAATATTTTTTGGAGACCTCTCCTCACCTCTCTTATAGAAACGAAAGCACCGTCACATTTTAAGTCTATTTTCACTTGCGTGAGTTTTACCAGATTGCGGGTGCGTTAATAAATAGGTTTCATTCTTTAATAAATATACAAGAAACAGCTGAGATAGAAACTGAAATGCTAAATAAATTGGATGATGTAAATATTGTCCAAGCGCGTGTTGAAGCTCAAAATCTAGTTGTCAGAGATGGACGCTGGCAGAGGCTTAACCATATGCATGTTCCTGAATTTTCTCGGGTAGATATCAATTATCTAAAAGGCCTAGTAGGTCCTTACCATCTTTATTTAAGTCCATCATATATACAAGATAAATTACAAGGAGAAGAACTTAATGTTTTAGAAATAGATGAGTTAAGAGAGGAACCCAGTTTCTTACGTTTTAGAATCTACTCTAGATTTAGAAACGCCACTAAATATATGTTATGGTTGGGATACGAGGACGGACTTAATCAAGACAACCTTCCAGTTTTCTACCACTACTGCACATGTCCATCTTGCACGACAACTTTAGGCACATGCGCACAAGTTGCAACAATTTTATGGTTTTTCGGATTTGCTAGACACAATAAAATCACATTTCCACCAACACGTCTACTAAATTGTGTCGACGATGCAGCAAATCGTGTATTGCCAGAAAATATTGTTCTTGGTCCCATAGTTGAAGAAAATTAAAAAGTTTTTTGTTTGTTTACTCCCACTTTATTTGGACTTCACCATCACTTTTAAAATGTATGCTTGTTTATAGTCGCCTGTGGTTACCTTATAAAATATCTACTGTTTTAGCTCCTTTCTTTAACAAGTGTGTAATAAGAATTTAAAAATATAAGTGGAATAGGCCTACAAGGGATACCACTTGAAAAAAACATGCTGTAAAGGAGGTTACTGGTATTAATCCCAGATTGTGCATTGTGGGTTTGTCATAAAAATATACTGAAGAAATGCTTCAATACCAAATTAGGAATTGTAATCCTGAGATCTTTTCTAAATATAGTGATTGTAAAATTGTGAAAATATTTCCAACTAAGAAAAATGCTGCAATCTTTCAGGCTGTCATTCAGATAGATAGAAATATGTATGATATAATATTAAAAGCTGGTAACTTATTTGTAGGGTATGATAGCTGTAGAGTATATGATGCCTTGGAAGTGTCGCGTTGTTACAACTGTAACGAATTTAATCATTCATCCAAATCGTGCAACAATTCTTTAAGCTGTCCTTTATGCGGTGGAAATCACAATGTAAAGTCTTGTAGATCCCAATTACTAGTGCACTAATTGCGTTAAACTGTCAGGTGCTCAGGGATCTACTACTTCTTGTGATCATGCGGTGTGGGACAGAAGTGTTTGTACTGCATATAAAATTGCTTTAACTAAACTCAAGAAGGATTTGCTTGGAATATAGCAATCCATAGCTTCAAGTGGATCTACCATGTCGTCGACCACTTGCACTGCTGGTAAAAAGGTTAACAGTAATTTCACAAATTCTTTAAATGTATACTATCAGAATACCAGAGGCTTGCGATCTAAAACTGTAGATGTATGTATGACAGGCTTTAAGGCCATAACACTAACAGAAACATGGCTTAACGCTTCAGTTTATAATGGTGAACTGTTTCCAGAAGACTACTCAGTATACCGGGCTGATAGAAATCTGGAGCCGTGTAATTGCTCGAGGGGCGGAGGGGTTCTTATAGCTGTAAACAATGAATTCCCGTCGTGTGAAATAAATATAGACAGTTTCATTCTCCCCACCATAGTCTCGGGGGATATGTTCTTGGTCAAAATAACAGCTTACTCAGGTCATGTTTATGTGCTAAATGTTTATGTTCCTCCATCTGCTAGTAGCGAAGTATACCTTAATCTTTTTGAATCAATAAGTAATATTGAAAGTTTGCATAATAATAATTTGCTCATTGTGGGCGACTTTAATATATCTTCTTATGCTGCATATTTCCATAATAATTTAGGGAATGACATTGTTTCTGCTCTTAGCAATTTTCTCCCAATTTTTAATTTAACTCAATACAATACTATTGCGAACGACTTGGAACGTATTCTCGATCTTGTCCTCTATAATAATGACTGTTTTGTGGAAAGATCTATTCAAAATTTAGTTGCTCGAGATAGGAATCATCCTGTTTTAAATATTTCCTGTAAACTAAATTTTAGCCACACCTTAAAGTGAAATTTTCCAACAATATCTTGCAATGAATATAACTTCCGAAAAGCAAATTTTTCACTATTGTATCAAGGTCTCTCTAATATAGATTGGACTTTCCTTCAAACATTTGATAGATCCGATGATGCCTGCATCTACTTTTACGGTAAGTTGTATAATGCATTTGATGAGTGTGTTCCAAGAGAAACAAAACAATATAAAAGAAAATATCCACCGTGGTTCACCCGGGATATTATTAAAGACATTAAGCTGAAATCGAAATTAAATAACGAATGTAAAATCAACAATGATGTAAATACTCTTAACAAGTTTAAATATTTACGAGCAAAGGTGAAATCTGACATAGACAAGTCGTACAGGGATTATGCTGATTCAGCTGAGTGGAGTATGAAAGCAGACCCCAAAAAATTCTGGGCTTTTTTCAACAGCAAAAAGGGGTCAACTAACATCTCTGATAGAATGACGTTTAACGGGCAAACGCTCGATACGCCTACCGATATACTTAATTGTTTTTCTGAATATTTTGCAAAATCTTTTTCAGTTAGTACAATGTGTATTACCCAAGATGATTCAGTAACCTCACAGTTCCTGAATATCATGTCCTTCACTGACGATGAAGTACTTATAGCTTTAAAACAAGTAAAAAATAAAATGACAACAGGACCAGACCTGTCTCTGCTTTCATTTTGAAGGATTGTGCGTCTGTACTTGCTCCGCCGTTAACAACACTGCTCAACACGTGCGTGAAGACTTGCACTGTGCCGAATATGTGGAAATAATCGAAGGTTAGACCTATCTACAAACATGGTGATAGAGTTGATATTAGCAATTATCGGCGAATCTCAATTATTTGTAATTTCTGTAAGGTATTCGAAATGTTATTGTACAATAGAATGTATAGCCATTTATGCAACATAATAACCATAAAGCAACATGGTTTTGGAAAGGGTCGCTCAATTGTCATCAATTTGGCAAATATAACCCAATTTATTGCTGAAAACATCGATGAGCGATCGCAGACTGACGTTGTGTACACCGATTTCTCTAAAGCGTTCGATAGAATAGACCACGGAATTCTAGTGAGTAAATTATCTCGATATGGATTATCAACCTCTCTAATCAAATTATTCACCTATGTCGTGTTTAATGGTTATAAGTCTGTTGAATACTTAGAAACATCTGGTGTTCCACAGGGAAGTAACCTGGCCCCTTATTATTCAATGTCTTTATCAATGATGTAGTTGACGATCTTGATGTCAACTGCTTACTATATGCTGATGACTTGAAATTATTCTACCGGATTGGTGATAGAAGCGATTGTGTCTCACTTTCAACTAACCTTCGACGTATTGAGAAATGGTTTATAAGTAATAAATTGTCGTTGAATGCTTGTAAATGTAAGGTAATAACGTTTTCCTTAAAACCTGATAAAATTATATATGATTATGAAATCAACAATACTGTTCTTGAACGCCCGGCGACATTTGTTGACTTGGGTATCACTTTTGATTCTAAACTTTCTTCTATACCTCATATTGAGGCTACATGCTCGTCTGCTAACAAAATGTATGGCTTCTTAGTTCGAAACTCGCGTGACCTCAATAATCAAGACACTTTAAAGGATTTATACTACGCCTATGTTAGGTCTAAAATTAAATACGCAGATGTTATTTGGAGTCCATTTTATGACATACACATTCAGAAACTTGAATCAGTTCAACGGAGGTTTTTGAAATTTCTTTCTTTTAAAATGGATGGTATTTACCCACCGGTAGGAGTTCGTACTGGTACACTTCAAACGAGGCATTGTGTGAATAAATTAAGTGCTCGTCATGACTGTCACTTATTGATATTTCTGTTTTAAATCGTGAATAACAACATCAGTGATCCCAATCTTCTTCTTAAAGTCCGGTTCAATACTCCGAAAGTAGCTTTAAGAGAGGTCCGTCAAGCTGCCTCCCCCCGGTTAGTTTTTTTTACCAAAATGCTAGCACAGATAAAGGACACCTAGCACACCATTTTTTATAGCTAGCACACCAACAGCTTACAATAAAAATGCTTTGGAATTCGGGTGGGGCCAGGTAAACGCTAGCCCCCTCCGGTTGGAATTTTTTCGCCAAAATGCTAGCACAAATAAAAGACACACAAAGTATATATATTGACCCTTAACGTGAATAATTGGAGTAATGACGATATACGATGTCTATGTCCTATGTTTTAAAATTAATAGTACCTACAATTGTCTCTATTCCATTATAAATTAACAAAATTTGAAGTATTCAATGCTATAAACGTCTACTTGATGAATACCAATTAAGGTTTTACGACTCATTGGTTCCCAACGGGGGCGATGCCACCCCCCTGTGGGCGCTGCAGACTTTTAGGGGGGCGGTAACGGATTCAGAAGCAAATAATAAGCAGTCAAGAGGAATGGTGAAATAAAAATGATTTTATAAGGGTTATTAAGCAGTTTTAAATTAGCATTAATAATAATACTAATAATTATAATAATTTCTTTTAGTTCAGAATAGAAGTATATGACTTGTCCTCGCACGTTGATAAGCGAACGCGCGATGTTCATACAAAATAACATGTTACGACATGTTCGCACACAGACAAGTTAAATCATGCACGAAATGAAACGTATAAAAGCAACAGCTCTACGAATTTTTTGTTAGTTAGTTGTATGTGCTGGCCGCGATATATAGTCGTGAATCATAAGCTCTGCCGTAGTAAATAATCGTGAGTGGTGTGTCATTTTATAAACATTACTATCAATAAATCTATTGAGAATTTAATTTTTGTATGAAAGTGGCTGAATCTACTTCTAAATTAAAAAAGAAATGCCGGCAATACAGTATTGAATATTTAAAATATGGATTTGCGGAATCTTCTACAAACAAATCATTACCTATGTGTTTAATTTGCCGAAAAGGTTTTTCAAATGAAGCTATGAAACCTTCTAGGCTACAAGAGCATTTACATAAAATGCATCCTGATAAGAAGAACGAAGATATATTCTATTTTCAAGAACTCGAAAAACAATATTTAAAACAGCCAACTATATCAAACCTTTCTGCATCGTCTTCTAAACGAGACGATGATGGGCTACGAGCCTCATATAACGTTTCATTGTTAATCGCAAAGTCAGGAAAACCACACACCATTGGCGAGGAATTAATTTTGCTGGCAGTCGAAGAGATATTAAAAACTGTTCTCCATCATAAGACACCATTTGTTATCATTAAAAAAATCCTCTCAGTAATAATTCAGTGCAAAGAAGAATAGATGAAATGGCAAATGACGTTGAAATATCATTATGCGATTACCTATAGACTTGCAAATTTTCCATTCAACTCGATGAATCAACTCTACCAAGTAACGAAGCTCTACTCTTATCATACGTACGATTTATAAAAGAAGAAAAAATTCATCAAGATATATTATTTGCTAAGAATTTGGAAACTGATACAAAGGGACATTCTATATTTAATATCATGCAAGATTTTTTTCAAGAGAAACAAATTCCTATTAGCAATATTTTGTCTGCTGCTACTGATGGTGCTCCAGCAATGACCGGGCGTCATAAGGGTTTTATAGCACATTTGAGAAAAGCTGTACATTGTATTATTCACCGTTAGCATTTGGTTGCAAAAAAATTAAATGAACGTCTGCATGCGTCCCTCAATAACATTATTAAAGCAATCAATATCATTAGAAGCAATTCATTGAATGACCGTTTGTTTCATAAGCTTTGCAATGAAAATGATGAAGACTACAATCGCTTGCTGCTGCACACAGAAGTACGTTGGCTCTCTAAAGGTGTTTGTCTGAATCTTTTTTTCAATCTATTTGACTCTGTGTTGGAATTTCTTGCAGAAAACGAACAATTGCGCGAAAACCTGATTACGTCAAAAAATGACATCGCTTATTTGACGGACCTGTTTAAAGTATTTAATCAAGTTAATCTACAATTGCAAGGTGATGATTTAAATTTAATTAAAACTAAAAACGTCATAGCTGCTTTTGCAGGAAAACTTCTTATATTCAAAAGAAATCTTGGTAGAGGTGAGTACAACCATTTTTCCACATTATCAACAGTGTCTGCAAAACCGGAAAATTTACATACTTACTGCCACCACTTGGAAGTTCTTCATGTTGATTTTACAGAGCGTTTCCAAGATATTTTAAACATGGAAATACCAAGTTGGGTTATAGATCCTTTCGCAAACACAGATACTAAAGGCTCATCAAATTTGGAACAGGAGCTATTGGAACTCACAACTAATGAAGAACTGAAAGTAAAATTCAAACGTGGATATCAAGAGTTCTGGCTTCAAAAACCAATACCAGTTCTCTATCCTGGATTGTGGACAATAGTACAGAAGTTGTTAATTGCATTTTCTTCGTCCTATATGGCTGAGCGTGCATTCAGTGCAGTAACTTATTTGCTGTCAAAGAAGAGGAACAGACTACACATCACTGAACGTGGCGATCTGCGATTGATGTTAACGAAATTGGAACCCGATATTAACAAACTGGTAACACTCCACCAGCCTCAACCGTCTCATTGATTTTTTCTTTATTATTAATTTTGTATTTCTTATTGTATTGCATTTCTTACTTCTATTGTGATTGTATTTCTTATTGATTCTGTGTTTATATTTAAAAGTTTGATTAACAATTTTAGTGTACATTTGGTAGTCGTCATCATTCCTCTAAAATAAAATTTAGACATTAACTGAAATTAAAGCTAAATACAGATCAATTGGGACGGTACAGATGATATTCAAATAAACTTAACTACTTTGGACTAACCAGCGACCTTGGTGAAATTTTTGTTCTCTTCTATAGGGGGCGGTGGTCCAGAAAAGGTTGGGAACCACTGATTTACGTTATCACCCCTAATCCCCTTGATCACTACACCATGTTACGCTAATGCTCCAACTGACCTTGTCAGACACCGCTATTTATCGCGGAGATTTCTATGACACCCAGGTCCCAGATGCACAAACTTTTGAAAGGGCAGTTTCCAATCTTAGAGTAATAATATACATATCGCACACCTAGATCTAAAGAGGTATTAACTCAAAAAAGCACAATTTTCAAAAAACACGAAAAACTGTTTTCTGCTCACTACAGGAGCGTTTTATTTTTATAGTTTCCTTTATTTATACATAAGAATAATCATCTTGTGGTAATTTGATTTTTTATACACGTTTTAAGGCTAAAAATCGGAATTTTAGAATTATTTCCCTTTTGCTTATCAATGTATGTATATTTGTTATACTAATTTGAGTTGAGCCTGTGTCGGTGAATTAAGTTTTTAGTTGACTCTCTTTTGAAGAGGCATTATACATTTAGAATGCATTGACTTTTTGAATTATTTATAATAAGTCCAATTGACAGAGTGTGCTATCACCAATAGTAAGAGTATATTATTTGTTGATAAAAAATTTAAATTATTAGTAACATTAACTTAGGTCAGTCTCATAAACCCAAATGGGTCATAACTCTTAAATAAAACATAAAATATATTGCAAACTGGAAAAAACAGTTTTAAATGCGCATCTGAATCAATCATTACAATCATATTTGTCTTACAATAACAGTATTATTAATAATTATAATTCTATCTTATGCTTATACTTATTCTTGTAGAATAAAAAACACTCTTATGAATGATAAGTTATCACCTTTAAACTTAGGTTTAATCTGAATATCTACTAATAATGGCACAAATAGTCGTTAATAAGATCTTATTTATATTGTGCCCTATATAGCCCTTACTTATATTTTGTACTAGGTAATGAAGAACTTTGCTAATTCACTGTAATGAGATCTTATGAGTTAAGCATATTCTGATAACAATAATGCACTTAATTTTTATTACCGCCAAGAATGTTCTTATAATAGAGATCATAATAAGATTTTGGAATAACATTCTTATCAATCAAATCTTGAATGTCTTTTTTTGTATCCGATAATGTAGGCTTGTGTTAATCCAATTGAAAATGTCGTCTGATTTATAGCTACCCCAGTTCCTCTTTTGCGATGGGCCCTCTTTTTCACACACACTTTTCTATAAGCTTCTTCAGCAAATGATGTTTTATAGAAAAATGTATCAGGGTGTTCTTTTGCAACTCTGAGTACCTTAATGTCATGCCACTTAATTAGATTTTTTTCTTCATCTTCATTAAAATTCGTGCCCCATGATTCCTGTAATGCTATAACATCATAAAATTGATTGTAGGTCATTTCAACAACTTTGTAAGGTTTTCCAGTCTGTTTGCAGTGGTAATCAACGTTTTACGAGGATGTATTGATATCTAGTTAGCCTAGACCAGTTCCATGCATAAACAAAATATTGCGTTACCATAGCAACGAACAATAACTTATTAGAAGTTGTTCAAGATTGTAAAATCTTGAATTTTATTGTTTACGATACTTTTAAAATATGTAAGATATTTGTATGCTTCCTTTCGTCATTGTATATATTTAAGGCGTAAATTCATTTTAGTTAATAGCGTTGTAAAATATGTTTCAGAATTGATAAGATCTTTTATATTGTTGTAAATTCAAAGGATAGTTTCATTTTATTTTCAACTTTTGTTAAATACCTTTAAAATATCTCGTTTTGCAACAATAATTGTAAATAGTTTTGTTTGGGCATTTAAATAGCACATTTTTGAAAGTTGACATCTTGTCGCATTGTCCTATAGTTAAGAAGTTGGGAAAAGGTCACGTTTCACCCTATTATATATTGTATTGTAAAAACCCTAAATTTAGTATCACTTCTGCATGAATTTTATGGTCGACGGTCGGAAGATATGAAAGACATTTTTGAATAACCTTTCTGAGTAAAAAGGTACAATTGCTATTGGAGTATTCAATAGAAAATTAACTATCTATTGGCGGCACCCATAGTTGATACTTGTCTAGGAACCCGACAAGTCAAATGATACTGGCCAATAGGAAGTATTTATTTTCGTTTGGTCGACCCAATCCACGTGTAAACACGCCCCTCGCAGATTTCTATTTAACACGTCTCACAACGAGGAGAAATCAGTTTTCTCACTCATCAGTTCTACACTTATCGACCCGAGTTTTACACTCATCGAATCGAGCTCAACGCTCAACAACAAAGTTAGTTTTTTACACTCATCGAATCGAGCTCAACGCTCAACAACAAAGTTAGTTTTTTACACTCATCGAAGCGAGTTCAATACTCTCGATAACAAAGTTTTACACTCATCGAATCAAGCTCAACGCTCAATTCAAAGTTAGTTTTAATATTCATCAAATCGAAACATAAAGTGTCTTCCGATCTGAAACCACCAAAGTTCAGCATTCACAACTTTGTACCATTTTGTAAATTTGTATATAATAAATTATTAATTTCGACATTTTGTCAAATTAAGATTATTTATCTAGTTGATTGTCTACGCCAGTTGACAAAGTTCAGCTAGAAATATAATCAAAAACATTGGTCCTTCGATAGCCGGATATAACAAGTATTGTTATATAACATTGTAAAGTGCCAGTACCAAGAGAACAGCTCAAATCATAGTGCAATTAGCAGTTCAATTAGCAGTTCAAATCGCAGTTCCAAGGATTCATCACAGCAGCAGTCAGGATAATCAAGGTAAGTTGGTCATTTATCTATTTAAATGTGCCAATTATCCATCCTGTCTCCGTATTAGTATCGTATAAACATTGTTGAAATTCCTTACCATACTCACGCATAAACTAAATTCAAAATGGCCGAACTTAAGAAATTAAGACGACAACGCGATTATATATTAACAACCATTACGACATTAAGAAGAGTCGTCGACCAAGCAAACGATGAACCCGCGAACGTCAATGAATATTTTATTCAATCGACATTAGAAAGGACAACCAAAGCATTTGAAAAATTTGATTTAATTCAAGATAGGATAGAGGAGTTAGATCAAGAGGAAATTGATCAACGTAGCTACTACGAAGGGAGCTTTATGTGGGAAACGTCGCGTGCTAAAAGGTTTCTCGATAAATTCGCAGCTCTACCAAGCAGTAGATACCGTGCAGTACAACTGGCAGATACCGTGCAAACGGCCAACAAAGCACGTTTACACGCTGATAAAAAGACATCCACAGTTGTAAACGTACCAGTAATCTCTCACGTTATGTCACATGAATCGATCCAACCTGAGCAGATAAAGTTACCTGCTAACATCAAATTAGCAGAACCAGAGTTACATCGACCTGAACCGGTTGACATATTAGTAGGAACAGGCACAAAACTGCCTGTGGAACAAATCAAAGTAGCAGAAACAGAGCTTCATCGACCTGATCCGGTCGACATATTAGTAGGAACAGGTACTACACTGCCTGTAGAACGAATCAAATTGGTAGAAACAGGCACTACACTGCCTGTAGAGCAAATCAAAGTAGCAGAACCAGAGTTTCATCGACCTGCACCGGTCGACATATCAGTCGGAACAGACACTACACTGCCTGTAAAACGAAGTAGTAGGACCAGAGTTTCATCGACCTGCACCGGTCAACAGATTAATAGGAACATGCAATACACTGACTGTAGAGCAAAGCAAATTAGCGGACCCAGATGTCCACCGACCTACACCGGTCGACAAATTATTAGAAGCAGAGTCTACCATGTCTGCGGAAAAAAGCAAATTAGCAGCTCCTGATAATCAAGAATCGAACAAACTTCACATATTCCCTGTTGTGGACAATACGTTGATATCAGATGGTTATTATTTATCTCATCACGCAATCAGTAAGGAAATGAGTCCAACTACGAAAGTAAGTGTGGTATACGACGGTTCTTTAGAGACTTCTGCAGGCGTACTGTTGAATGACGCCCTGTATACCGGTCATCTAATTCAACATTTGACGCTAAACACTCCGTTATCTTGTTTAAAATTAGACATGTGATCATTTTAGTTATGATGTATTTTCAGAAAAAATGTTTGCAAGCTGTAATTCAGCAAAAGTTATTCTCGATACGCCGATTATTGACGGACGTAGTCGAATGTATATACATATAAAACTGTGTTATACCTGGTCCAAGGCAAAGTTTCCGCAGCCACCACGTGTTGGGAAATTAGGTGAAGCAACATTGAAAGGATTTAAAAGGCATTTGTACAAAGCCGCCGGTCGCGACTGGTATTTACGTATGGACGATTTAACGTGTTAATCATCGAAAACGAAACTAATATTTCTTCTGACCCTACCGATCCTATCACCCTTATTCCAGACAATTTATTATTAGGTAATTTATTGACCAACTTGCAAAGTCGTGTTTACCCCCCGACTACCAGTGAACATATATCTCACGGGCAGCACATACTTAAGGTTAAACCGCATTTCTGGACGCGGTGGAGCAAGGAATACCTGAACGAGTTGATGGTTCGCACCATATGGAAAAAGGCCGGTCCTGAAATCCACGAAGTGGCTGTGGCCTTACTACGAGAAGACAACATTCCACCCTCACAATGGGCCCTGGGAAGAATCATGAAGTGCTATCCCGGTAGTGACTGTGTGGTACGTACTGTTTTAGTGAAAACCGCGAAATCTTCAATTGTCGGAAATGTGAAGAAGGTAGCGTTACTTCCGATTCTACCGACTAATGCTGAAGATGAACATTCATTGACTTTATAATACTCTCGATAACAAAGTTTTACACTAATCGACGCGAGTTTTACACACTCATCGAATCAAGCTCAACGCTCAATTCAAAGTTAGTTTTGAATATTCATCAAATCGAAACAAAGTGTCTTCCGATCTGAAACCACCGAAGTTCAGCATTCACAACTTTGTACCATTTTGTAAATTTGTATATAATAAATTATTAATTTCGACATTAATTTATTT
The DNA here is from genome assembly GCA_963921935.1 of Galeruca laticollis. NCBI lineage: Eukaryota > Metazoa > Arthropoda > Insecta > Coleoptera > Chrysomelidae > Galeruca > Galeruca laticollis. The sequence continues at coordinate 211,708,307 of OY998176.1, forward strand.
AGTTGAATGTCTACGCCAGTTGACGAAGTTCAGCTAGAAATATAATCAAAAACAGAAGTGTCAGTGTAAAATTTGACGTCAAAAAGTAAACCAGAGTTACGCAATAAATTAAAAGAAAAAAGATGTCCACCGAAATTATGAAAATCGAAAAATTGGAGTATCGAGCCATTATCAAGTACCTGTATCTAAAAGAGGTAAGCAGATTTACGAAGATATGCTTAATACCCTTGGTGATCAATGTCCTTCGTATGTGACCGTGAAAAATTGGACTGCAAGCTTCAAAAGATGTCAATTTTCCATTGAAGATGATGACCGATCGGGAAGGCCACTTTCTGTGGCAGTCCCCGAAAATATCGATGCAGTTCATGACATTATTTTATCAGACCGTCGAATTGGGCTAAAACGGATATCTGAAGCACTGAATATTTCATACGAACGCGTTCATCATATAGTTCACGTCAATTTGGACATGAGAAAAATTGCTGCAAAATGGATCCCCAAATGTTTGAATGTTGACCAAAAGCGTGCCAGGGTAGAAGCATCGCGTTCGATCTGTGCTCGATTTGAACACGATGTAGACTTCTTAAACCGAATTGTTACTATGGATGAGACTTGGGTACATTTCTACGATCCAGAAACAACGCAACAATCGATGGAATGGCGACACTCTTATTCTCCAAGACCTAAGAAGTTTCGTGTCCAAAATCTGCTGGAAAAATTCTTGCTTCAATTTTTTGGATTACCATGGAGTAATCATGATTGATTTTTTGGATACGTGTAGAACAATAACTGGAGATTACTATTCGACATTACTGCCCTTCGGGAAAAAATTAAAGAGAAAAGACGCGGAAAGCCATCCAAAGGTGTTTTGTTTTTGCAGGACAACGCCCCTGCAGACAAATCTCATGTTGCCATGCAAAAAATTCGTGATTTAGGGTTCGAATTACTGGAACTCCCCCCTTATTCACCAGATTTGGCTCCGTTCGACTATAATCTCTTTCCTCAACTGAAAGAAACTTTAAATGGTCGTAAATTTTCTTCCAACGAGGAGGTAATAAAAGCTGTGGTCTGGTTTGCAGAGCAAGAAGAAACATTTTTTTTGAAAGGTCTAGAGACGTTGCAGGTTCGCTGTAATGAATGTATGCAATTAAGAGGAGAAAATGTTGAGTAATAAAATATTTTGACATTGAAATTTTGTTGGGTTCTATAGTAGGCTAAGAATTTTTCAATATATCCTCGTATATTATTCTGGTATGTAAATTGGACCAGACTGCAAATATCTTTTGATTTGTTTTTCAATCACACTATGTACGTTATCTCCTTTGTTCTTAGAATGACCGCGTATTAAAAACTTGTGAGTTATAGACAACTGGCAATTTGTTGACGGCGTAGGCATAGACAGATAAAATAAATTTATTTTTTTGGTGACCGCCACAATTATCCGAATAGAAAATGACGTCAATTTCTTTGTTGGGATTTTTGTCTATCTTTAATTTAATATAGCATATGACATATTTTGCCCTTAAATTGCTGATAGTAAAATTAAGGCAGTTGATCCTGGATTTATAGAAGAACAAGGATGTTTGTCCTTTAGGAATCTGCAATACAGCCTGTAAGTAAGTAAGTCGTAAACTGCTACGATTGTGCCATTTGTCCCATTCTTGCCATTTTCTTTTTCAGTCCTTGCAAAATCTTTTTCTCTTAGATGCTCTTCATATTCCCGGATTAACTTGCACTTTTCTTCTTCGTTTGAATTCTTGTACCCTTCGCACAAATCGCATTGATCTTTCTTCGGTACGAAGAAAGAAATGTTAAATTCGATATAGAATATCCTGTTGAATGTAGAAGACGTGACTTTCAAATTACTAACTCGAAATACTCTTTTTAAAAACGTTTATTTTACAAAATGATAGTTCTACGAACTACGACAAAACAATGTGAAATCTAGTAACTGACTAACTTATCTACAACAAGTAATTTTATATAATATAATATTTATGCTGACTGCGGGGTCTGCATCTTACACCGTGGAACAGCAACTCATCAGTTTACATGGGAATCGTTGATATAATTCGTGGCTACCGGTAGTCACGAAATTTTCTATAATCTCGGTAGATATCTGCGAATGATTTATCACTTGCTATTAATTCTCTTGTTGTTTGGGCTCTCAAATAGTGTGATTCAATCCGGGGAATAGAATTTATAAAATCTTTAACGCTCTGTCTAATTTGTGGGTCAATAGTTGGATGATGATTGTGTTTTCCTTTAAAATCGGCTTGAATAATACCTGAATCTGTTTTCATCGAAAGTGCTGTTTTTATCGCTTTATTGCTCAAATCAAGAGTGGATTTGAAAAATGGCTTATGGCTACTCTTATTTTGGATCCATTAATCTCAAAGTAAAAGGCATTGTTGAGGGCTCTAAAATTTTGTGTACTTGAATACCGATATTTAGGCTTTATTTGTTGCGAGTGGCGTACTATAAATTCTCTTTGCCTTTCAAGATCGCTGAGTGTCCAATATGCATCAAAGACCTGTTGTCATGACATCTCATCCACTTTATCTTTACATTTTAGGCGACATTTGTCTCCACAGGGTGGTCGAACTTTTCTTTCTAGTATTAGTTTCTTAGATTTTGACAGGGACTGGTAGGCTTTGCCAGAATTTCTCTGTAGTTTTGCGAGTTTCGACTTGCTGGTTTGCGTACTCTCTTTTTGCCCTTTTTTTCGATCTCAATACCAGTTTCAGGAATCATAACATTTTCTACTTGCTTACTATCATCTTCGGTATCCGACGAACTCGAATGCTGGTGCTGGACGAAGTCACCGATGATGATGAAGGTACGACCTTAGGTGGGAGCTCATTCTTATTTAACAATTGAAAATTAGGTTCTTCATCGGAGTCGTCAATATCACTATCATCGCTCTGAATCGGTGAAATATAGTAGTTAGGGGCAACAGAATTTTGTTTAGACGTGCTAGGGATAGATGTATTAACCCGTGTCAAGACAGCATAAGTTTCTTTGGATGAAACTTTATCACTTGATGACATCTTCAAGTTATCTTCCACGGTTGCATGTTGAGTAAAAGTGATAGGAGGAGCGATATTTTCTTTATCCCGTTCTTTTACCATATTTACTAAAAATCGTCCGCGTTGCATTGTTTTCCTGAAATATAAAATTATTATTTTACTAACTTACAGAGTCATGTGCCCCAAATCGATTTGGAAAGCCCATAAAAAACATATTTAATCTTTTTAGCTATGTTGTAAAAATATATTTGCTAGAAACCATCTAAAGGGACCCAACTTGAAAAATTGGTTGTAAAAAGTAACAAACTTTGTTAATATGAAGATGAATATTAAATTGTCCTAAGACCTAAAAACTCCAGTCGCCAATAACGAAATAAGATTAATATTGATAAAATTTTACAGAAGAAAGAGAGCACGAAATATGACTCAACTAAACAGACACAACTACAAAATCAAAAATGTTTCAACAATAGGGTAACAACTGAAAATAAAAACTTTACTTACCCTGCCAGCAATACAGGTTTAACTCTAAATATTGTATCCATTTAATCAGCACTACCCATCTAAAAGGCGACAATTCAAAATAATACTGCTTCAAATTTCAAGTAAACATGTACAACTCAAAATAACTCCAAACTTTTTACGGAGGAGACACGTGCACTTCGCTTGTAATTCTAATTGCAACTAGCGTTATTCCCGTTTAGGCGCGGGAGGAACTGGCCCGCTCGTTCAACAAAAGGGATTCTAGGCGCTATCTAGCGTTGATTTTTGCACTTATTTTTAAATCTGTTTTATTGGTCAGATGGTATCCATATAGGAAATTAAATGGTGAGCACACCGATTTTTGACTTAACTCTCTTTAGATCTAGGTGTGCGATATATCAAATGAATACATTTTTTGTGTTAATCTGAGTTTGCATTACTGTTTTTAAAAATTTGTGCGCAACTATTTTATTTTCGCACCAAAAATGCTTAGTACCAAACAATAGGTTAAAATTCATATTAGTATCCCACATCTGTTTCTGTTTGAACTATTTTATCCTCGAAATTATTGGAAGATACTTTGCTAATTTTATTCAATTTGTAAAAAATACAGAAATTAAGTCTGTTTATTAGATTTGGCGTATGGCCACCTTTATTGTAATATCCCAAGATTTTCGTTCGCTTTTTCGTTCTTTCTCCCACTTCGAATTAGCGAATCTCGTGATGAAAGAGATGACCGCTTTTACGTGAATCTTATCGAATGTGATTCAATGTTTTTGGCGTTGATAGTAGATTTTTAAATATTACAGTAATGGAGACGACAGAGGCAACGGCGCCGACTGTTAGACGTTGGAATTTAATTTGTGGGTCATTGAGAATTACGTGTCCAACTGTGTATTTATTATATTACTTAGGAATGGAGAGGGTAAAAATGGAGATGTAAAGTATTATAATCATTATTACGTGTATCGATATACATTCGAATTTGTGACAACCTGTATACCTATATAAAAAAATGAAAATATGAAATAATAAACATACCTATATTTTCTTTACCATTTTTTTAATTATCGAAATGAATCCTATAGCTGGCATGTAAAATATAAGAGATAAGAAGAATAATGTGATGTGGGTGCAACCAAGTTTATTGCAAAGAAGAATGGAAGGAGAATACGTTACTCTCTCCTGTCATTTTATTAATGATTCTAAGATATACAGTGCTTCTCAAAAGTCCCCTTCCCCCCTATTTTCTTTTGAATGGTGATACTTATTAGTGACAAATATCTTTAAAATATTTTAAACAATTTCTTTGATGGTATTTCTTTTAACAAAAATTAAAGTGGTATTACACTGTCATAGAAATTTTGTAAACGTGTTGTGAAACTGCGTATAATTTTTAAAGGACGTTCAGCTTTATTTTCAGGAGATTAGCTTGTGCAGCTGCGATAAGTGCTGCTGTCGTCACAATGTGTGTGGTGCTAAATAAGAAAAAAAACAAGATCCGGCCAACTTTGGGTAAGGCCTTGGGTAGCAAGACGTGATTTGAGAGGAATACACCAAAATTTAGTTCATGCGTTACGATCCGAAGATATAAAAAGTTACAAGAACTATTTAAGAATGGATGAGGAAACATTTAAGTTTATTGTTTCGAAAATAGCTCCATTAATATCCCGGCAGCAAACCCCCATTGTTTAAAATTCCTTTTAAACTTAGTGATTCTCTTTCTACAAATCTAACAATTCAGCTGTGACAAAGGAACCCGAAACGAATAGGAAAAAACGCTAGTTTTTTGTTAGCCCTAGCCAGCTGACGCTCATTTCACATTTCATAAACTCTTCCCTGAACCACCGTACATAAACAAATGTTTATTTTTTGTTTATTTACGGTGCCTCAACAGTCTAACAGTAAACATGTAGTTCGCCACCATAATTATTTAAAGTAGTGTTTTTAGTGAGTTAAGAAACCAAGCAAGTAAGACTAGATTTTTCTTCAGTGTATTCACTCGCATAAAATTGATGGCAATTGAACATTCAACAATATTTTTATATAATCAAATTAATTTCATTCTACATCGTTGCCGGCTCTCTTCCATCAGTGTTACTCGATTTGTGTGTTTTGTAATAACTTTATATTTAATTATTGATAGATTTGGAGGGAAAATCTATCAGCAAATTGTTTACTACGTGAAGTGATTTTAACATCCGGTCACTTCTGGTTTTTGTATACTTCTTCCAGGACAAGGGAGTCCCACTGAGCCCAATACGCCTTGAGTTTCGGTGAAAATCTTGACACTTCTTGGCAGGTAGGTCGCCGATTTTCTTCCTTCCATTGCCGAATCATTTTCAGGTGAGGATCATTCTCCTCTGATCTTCTCTGATCCAGATTGGTGATCATTCTTCATTGACTACTGTAATTCTTGAAACTGCAACTTCCTTAGATTTCGACTTGTTCCATTGTGAATAGTCTACAGGGCATGACCGTCCAGGCAAAGAGTTGGCTTTTCGGTGAATCACATCAGCTGGATGTTCACCCTTGTCTGATTTCCCCTGTGACTGCAGTTCTCGGGTTACAGGAGTCTTGGTGCGCTTAGACGGACTGCGTACGTGCTCTAGCTCGCCACACTAAAACTCAACTCCTCATGGTCGGTCCTTTATATATGAGTGCCTTTTTTACTAGATAATTCTAGATTGCGGCTTACACGAAAACAATTGGCTCTCGCATTTTCTAGGTAAGACTGGTCACAAAAACAATGTCTAGATAAGATAGTCACAATCGTAAACAATTCTAAGAAATCCCTACGCATCCGCCATAATTTCAACTTCCATACATGGCTTAGACAGAGTCGGATTCAGGGACTATACCAGTGTGCTGTGTCGTAACAGTACTATTATAATGCTTCTTCCTTTTTTTTATTTTCCACCTTTGATATACCACCTATGTCATTTTACCCTAGTACTACCCTAAAATGACATACTGCACAGTTTTTATTAATTTCGGTTACGAAACGTAAAAGTTTACGGTTTTGTGCCTTTAATAGCTAGAGTCATAAATTAAGAAAGCCATTAAACCCCAAATGGATGCTTGAATATTTGTTTCTCAAGTTTAGTTGCAGTTTTTGCTTAAGGTATGTCATTTTAGGCCAGTTTCCCTTACGAAGAAGTAGCCAGTCTTGTCATCAGCTGTGAAAAGTGCATTTATAAAGAAAAATATTGCGATATCTCAACTCAAATTTAATAATGGCTCAGAAGTGGATCATATGAGGACGAAAATATTGGATTAAAGCGGCTGAGTACTAGAAAAAGTGGCAATTAATGTTTTTTTTTAATTTTTAATAATAACCGAATTTGTTTTATTTTTGTTATATTACAATTTTTATTGTGTAATAAATCCCGTTTCGTTTAGTATAATAAATGTTCTAATATTATTTTTCATTGCTTAGATAAACATTGTTTAATCCGTCCGTAATTCACCTTAAAAGGCTGACTATTGCAGCATTTACCCTACGTGTCGTACGTAATGGTCGAGACAGTAAAATTCAATATTTTTACGTGACTTATCTCTATTTTTCACCATTTTCATCTTGTGAACTAAACTAGTAGAAAATGATTCGTTTACGAGCGTACAATATAAAAATTTCGCTCTTCAGCGTTCAAGAAATCTAAACGTTTAAATCATAAAGTAGGTCAACTTTCACTAACATCACCTTGTATATTATATTACACTTTCTTAAATTCGGTGGAATTTATATGATTTTAGTTTCGCAGACAGTTTGTTTTGTTTCAAACGGCACGTTACAATGTCTTTTTCAAAATTTTCGAATCATTTGTTTCGGAAAAATTTATTAGTGACCGTGTACCAGGTGCGGTCTGAAAGATCGAGCAGCATAAACTTGCAATCTTCGAAAAAGCCAAATTGGAATCGAGCAGTAACCGAAGCGGAAAAGATTGTTGGTTATCCTAATAGTTTCTTGAGTTTGCGATGGTTGTTAAGTGATGAAATTGCTAATGTGGCGCTACAATTACGGAAACTTGTTGGTTCTAATCATCCCTTGTTGAAAACTGCTAAGTAAGTATACTGTTAATTTAATAGACCAACCTACAGTCAACATATTTTTAATCCGTATTCTGGGGATCAAATTATTAGTGCACAGTATAGGCCCCTCTGGACAGTTGATTACCTACCACACACTTTATAGTTCGTAAGAAGTTGCGTTTTAACGATTCTACCACACTTTCCCTTTGAGGCTTTTCCAGTTTCTTCCGCTTTTCCATTCGAGAAAGTCGAAGACATCTTTTTTTTAGCTTAAGTTATTGCAAATTCTTTACAAATGCGTAGTTAAATTTGTCCGATAGAAATTTTCCGACATTGACAGTCTACCGCCAGAAATATATCAAATTGAGACTGTATTGAAAATATATTACTACGTACTTACACCACAGCCTGTTCTATATGCTGTGCTTACACCAGAAGCAAAAAGAGGCGACAATACGTTAGGTGGGGATGGAACAACAGAATACACAGTTGCGGCCAAAAAAATGGGACAGTTGTTGTTGCCTAGTGTGACTGTGACTTTTCTGTTTCCGGGAAAAATGGAATAGTTTTGTTGTATATTTAAATGATAATAACACTAAAGTGTAAATAATATTGTTTTTCATTATTAAATATATTAAAGGCTACTAAATAATTTTATTCCACTACTAGCTATGGAGTTGACAATTATTGCGTCTTCTAGCCAACTGAGAAGTTGAATTTCTCTATTAGTGATTAATGGCCGCATTTAAAAAAGCTCATCGATGAGAAATTTTGTGCTGAACGGTGTCAAACCGAACGATGAGTAATCGGAAAATGATCAATCGGACTCCATTTTTCCATCGGAAGATAAATGCGATTAGATGATTAGTTATCGCAATTAACGATTTGTTTATTGTTTGAATTTAAACTTTCAACGGTGATTTACTTTAAAATTTTGGATGAAATGGAGTAAAGCGATTTATGAACTGGGATTGGGAAGGAAGTTCCCCAGAACTCTCGCTAATTCCTACAAACATTGAATTCCTAGCCTATGTTCTACGTCTAAGAATCATTTAATAACTTACTTCTGTCGATTCTCTGGACATTCTAAAGTGTTAAAAAAATTGGGAATCCGTATAAATCGGAATTACTTGTTTAAAATAGTCCTCATTTCGCACTTGTATTGGCCTGGGTTCTATTATCAAAAGAGGTGATGGTCTAGCAAGATTATCCACAATATTTCCTACTATGTTCAGGTTTAGTGCGTCATCGTCAAAAAAAACTGTTCAATTATATCATCCATATTTATAATTCAAATTAGGGATACTGCACTTAACTTGAAACATAAATATTATTGAAAATTTTTTGCTCTAGTAAAAATCCAATGAAATCAGTTAATTTGAGGTCATTTGATTGCACACAACTAATCAGAACAACATTATACTGAAAATAGATCCAATGGGCTGTTTTCACTCTATCATGTTGCTATGGATACAATTTGATTATTTATTTCGGTTTTGACGTTTCAAATATTTAATATTTCAAAATGTCACGATTTGGTCATAATACTGACGAGAATATTAATGAAATTATAGAAGCTCTGTACTTCTTTTCTATAATTAGCAAAAAAAATTCTCTCCGAATAACCCTCGAACATTGATAAATGCTCAAAAATTATATAACAACTTTCTGAAACTTGTTGCTTATAGGCAACAGACCTCCGCCTGCGGCGTCGGCCTGTTTCCAAGCAACAAGCTTTCGAAATCTGTTATAAAATTTTTTCGAACAATAGGGATCGAGACCGAACTATAGAGGCAGCACTGTCGAAAGTAGAGCGCCCTGGTGTCAAATAAGAAAAACATTGTGTTGTAAACAGTATAATAAACAACCTACAAAATGCAAAAAATGAATAGATCTTTTTATTTTCTTTGCCAGGAAAAATTGTTGTTATGGAAGATGGGTGTAGGGGATTATGTGATTATTGACAAAATGAGCAATGCAAATTCCAGTATTTTTATTTGGTTCCCAATTCTCCCGATGTTTTCTGAAATGTAATTAAAAAACTTGAAGTGATTCGTTTTGTACAAATGTTTACTTTCTTCCCCTTAATAGTGTAATGTTTTTCTAATTTATTTATACTGTAAACGGGTGGGATAAATTTTAAACACACGGTAGGGCTACTTACTAATTTTATTTAAACACTTAACTAATCACTAACACTCAATTTATATATACTCAACTAGTCACTTAAATTTAATTTATATGTAAACAAACTTAATTATTATTAATTTATATAAACACTTTACTGAACGATATTTCGGTTTATTTTTGTTACACGAGATCACTTTATGAACTAACTCCTCTCGGTCCTTATTTATATTAATGCCTTTCTTACTAGAAAATTCCGGGCTGCGGCTTACACAGACACAAATAATTTTTCTGCCTTTTCTAGATAACTCTGGTCACAAAAACAATGTTTACATAAGATAAGTCGTAAATAGTTATAAAAAACAGTGCGTATCCGCCATAATTTTAACTTTTGTACCTGGCTTAGACTGAGTCGGTTTTAGGGACTGTACCAGGGTGCTGTTTCGTAACAATAGTATTTAATTATTTGAACTTATTATATAATATTAAAGTCAGCAAGCACATAATTAGTTTTTTATTTCATATAATCAATGAAATCGTACAGAAAACAACATTTTAATCACTCAATAATAATCTTTTATTTATGTAAAAAAACATTTAGAAATTTTCTAATAGCTGCCAATTGTAGTATCATACTGATTATACACAAAATAATAGTTAATAAAATGTTTTAATTAGAACATTTTACTTACATATGGGTTTTTACTGCATTTATCCATTTTTGACGTTTTAAGGTTATCCACGCAGTGTTCAATGGACATTCGGGAAAACTATGACATTTCAACTGCGTAGTATTTTTATACAGCATATTTGAACAGCCATGAATACAGAAAGATACTTTTGATGACATCACAAACATTTAATATCAGTTTTAAAAAATGAACATTTAAAAACGCTGATTATACAAAACTACTAATACTACTAATAGTGCTTACATCACATTGTTTGTGTTTTTTCACGGCAGATGGAATAAATGTCACGTTTCTCGGTCCCTATTATCAATGTCCTTGGGTTATTACTACTGACTATTTCACTCACCTACGAAATGAACCAATCAGAAGCTCTAGTCAAGTTCGGCTTACCGATAATACCAAACTTGACTCTTGACTCTGATTGGCCTATCAAGTTCGGTGTTTTCAGATTTGTTTACAGTGCATGTGACAGTTAAACGTCAAATATAAGTGATTACGCTGTGCACGCATTCAAAAATGAGTAGATTTGTGATGAATTCTATCGAATCAATCAACGAAAAAATCGATGAAAATGTACCGAAAAATACGAGGAAATCGAAGGAGTACATTTGGAAGCAATTTACCAGATTTTGCGATGAACGAAAATACCTATTAGATGAAGCAACGCCTGTCGAGAGACTAGCTATTATTTTGAAGGACTGGGGCTTCAACATGAGGAAAATCGATGGTTCTGATTACAAGGAATGTGTTGTGAAGACGATTTGGAATGTGAGTGCTAGATTATTGCAAGAAAAATTCTATAATGAATATGAACTTTTTTGCCAATTTCCTCTAATCCTGCCGAATTTCAGATTTTTTATCTTTCACTCTGTTTGTGAAATAGTCTAATAAAATTCCACTCGTGATTGAATTTATCTCATAAGTCTGTCTTTCATTTATGATCTCAACTGAATTGATTCGAGAAAACACCACTCGTCCTGCGGACTCGTGGTGTTTTCTCGAAACAATTCAGTTTCGTTCAAAAATGAATCGACAGACTTATCGCGAAAATTCAATCACTTGTGGTATTACTACTGAAAATGCAATCACTTGTGGTATTACTACTGATAATCAACAACATTACCATAACCTCAAAACGTCACACGTCAAAATTTTCAAATTTCGATGTGGGGATCGATGGAATATGTATTCAGAAAAAGTTATCGAGATTGGTTATCGTCACGTGACCTACTTCCGATCGTTAAGTCATCGTTTTTGTTCTCTGAATGCGGCCAATAATTGTTTCTATTATTAGCCTAGGTCAATAATGGACAAATTCAAATGTTTTGAGAATCCAGGGATAGTAGTTTAACAAAAACGTGTGCAACATAATTTTGTATAGCCAGGAGAATGTCTTTAACGTATTAGCTGTTTGATATTACGTAACACGATAAAATTATTTGAATAACATTGCCATTAGTTTATAATTCGCGCTCAACCAATAATGACTGATGACATCTCGTAACCACAACATGGGAATAATTACAAACGTTGGGTGCGTTCAGAAAACACAACTGTTGCCTAACCGTAGGGTGAATGCTCTATAATCGCACTTTGATCAGTGAGCGTAACTCAAGATGTTTGTTGAGCGGACGCCATTTTTGTAAGCAGTGCGCTCACGGAATACAACACGTTGCAGATTGTGATGTTTTTATATTAGTGCAATAAATACAGAAATAAAATACAACATAACATTATACGCTAGAAATGGTTCCTGCAAATCTTCTATTGCATCATCATTATATCTGTTTATATCAATTATATTACCATCAGCTAATATAATTTTAATTTTTCAATATTCACAATACATCCACAATGAACAAATTAAGAATTACAATCAGTACATTTAGCCGTAGAACCTTGTAAGCGGTCCATGCAGTTCATCATTCATTATTTTAGTAATTATACTTAACACTTTACGTAGCAGTTTCTCCACTTATTTTTTCTCTGATTTAATGTCTTTGACATTTCAATATTGACAAAGAGGGCGCGACCAAACATCAGCTAATGTGAATGCAATATTTCGATGACGATCCGAGTTTAACTTTTCTAAGCACTAATATTGCAATTGCATTGTATATGAAGCTTTATACCATAGATAAATACTTTCCAAAAAATTATCGTTCACAAGGCACACGTCAACCATTCGTTGCTAGTGAGCGCTCACTCAACGGTTGAGTTATAAGTTATGTTTTCTGAACGCACTCGTTATTTGAAAATAAGTTTTACTAGTGGAAATGTCAAACTGCATCCGATTACTTTATTTTTGTTTTATTAGTAGAAAGGCGAATTTGCATTCCTGTGCTACTCAATTTTCACAAGAAAAAATTTTAGTTTTAATTTTTGTCTTAAATTTGGCCAGTAATGGAAAAATTGTGTATACACCACGGTGGTGAAGACATTTATAGGCCTCGTACCTTATTCCGCTCGGGGCAAATCCCCTCGCTAAATAATCTTGTTGCTTGGTCAATAATAACAGTCTTCACCGCCTTGGTTTATAATATACTATTATTTTCAATAAAAAACCCGCCATTATGCTCTATGACTTCTCTTAATCTACTGGTCATCGATCTATATAATGTGGAACAATATTCTTCAGTTATTTCCTCCCAAGCATTATTTACAACTTTCAACAAACCTTCATGCTCTAAAGCAAACCCCATTCTTGATTCTTTGTGACTATTGTTTAATAATAGTTCTACTACGTGGCATTTCAATTCAGACTGTGCGACGGTCCGTACGACAGGATGCTGGAAAATTTGTTGCTGGAACAGCTTGAACTACTGTTTCAAATGGATTTGCTCTTAAACGGTCAATCAAAGCAGCATCCTGTTCAGCAGTTGACTTTCTCGAACGTTCTGAGCCTGGAGTTCTATTAATTCTTCCATCATTTCGTCATCTTCTTAAAATACTTGAAACTGAGCTCTTTCTTACATTGTAGAATGCCGCAGTTTGCCTCACTGACCACCCATCGCCAATTTTTGCGATTATTCCACCTTTCGTTGCTGAATTTATATGCGCCATAATTACTTTCAAATTTGGAATTGTCTGACAGATGTCAAATCTTATCTATCTTAATTAATTTTTAATTTTCGAGGGTAAATACATAAGAGATCATGCTTTTATCGATAAATACATGTTTAATTGTATGAAAGTTTTAATGTCATGGCAATAAATCGTGAATCAAGAGAGTGAAAAAATCACGAGAGCTTGCTCGAGTGATTTTTTCTACTTCTCTTGATTGATATCCTCGAACCAGTCAAGAAGTGGATGACGATCTTGTGGTAGGTCGTCAACCAACAAATCAAACGCTGTATACAAATCTTAGAGGGGAACAAACTGTTGTAATGGGTTCTACTTCTTGAAGAAGCTTTTATTAACTTTACTAAACTGACAAACGTAATTATTTATATTGTCAATCATACATCTTAAGTGAACTGTCAAAATCTTATTTCTAGGAGTACAAAACTATCCGACACACAACATAGAACACTAAGACACAAACTCTAGCTATATTCATCACGCCCCCTCAATTTTAATGTTGGAATTTTAATAATAAACATACATTCAAATTGTTAAATGAAATAGTAAAACTTTAGGATTCTACAAAAGACCTATTCTGTAATGATACTATTTCTAAAATTAACAAATTTTTCTTTTGATAAAGACTTCGTGAACATGTCGGCAATATTTTCAGAAGAACAAACAAACTTCAATATAAATACTTTTTTCAAACATAAATCATTTATAAAATGATATTTTATTTCAATATGTTGTCCCCTTTTTGAATTTTCTTAATTTTTAACTGTGGCAATGGCGCTTAGGTTGTCACATTGCAAAATAACTTCACTAAAATTTACAAACTCGCTCAAAATTCCTTTAAGATTCACCAGTTCTTGTGCTGCTAAGGACGCTGCCACATATTCGACTTCCATGGAGCTAATAGCAACGCAGTTCTGCTTCCTCGAAAACCATGAAATAGGGTTATTGTTGTGGAGCACTATAAACCCACTCACACTCTTTCTGGTTTGCTTGTCTCCAGCCCAATCTGCATCGCACATCCCGACTAATCCTGTCCTTCCTTTCGTCAGTCCAAATTCTTTGGTAGTGTTAAGATAACGTAACACTCTCTTCGCTGCATTCCAAGTACTAGTAGTTGGTTTATCAAGGTATCTGCTCAACAGTGATACACTTTGACATATATCAGGTCTCGTTGTTAGTGAAATATACATCAGACTACAAATCAATCTTCTATATGGAACATTTTCTATGATTTCCTCATCTGGAGATACATTGAAGTTGACTTCCATTGGAGTTGATATGGATTTGGTTTGTCCCATGTCAAATTCTTTCAAAAGTCTGTTTATAATTTTTGTTTGATGTATTTTCAGTCCACTTTCTGTAAATTTCATTTGCATGCCTAAGAACGTTTGAACTTGTAACATTCTTTTGACTTTAAATTCATCATAAAGACTTTGAATTAATAATTCTACAAGTTTTTCTTCTCCTATTATTAGAGCGTCGTCAACATATAAAACTAAGTAGACATTTTCTCTAACATATAAGCAGTAATCGTAGTCCGATCTTAACTTTTTGCTCATCAGGTAACCATAAACTCCATCCTCCACCGCAATAGCCAACCATTACAGCTTTCTTTGCTCTAGCATTCAACTTGTTACCTTTTGACAATACTGTGTACCAAGATCGACAACCAAAAACTCTCAGTTTACTCAAGTCATTTCTACTGTGCCAAATTTGGGATGGTGTCATTCCTCTTGGTAAAGCTCTTGTTGGTAGGCGATTCAACTCATAAACTGAACATTTTAGTGCCTCACACCACAAATATTTGGGTATTTGTGATTCAATTATTTTTGTCCTGATCTTATCAAGTAATGTTCTGTCCATCCTCTCAGCAGTCCCGTTTTCTTGTGGCGTATGGGGCATGGTATACTCTAATATTATCCCTTTTTTCTTGCAGTATGTTTTAAAAACATGGCTAATGAATTCTCCTCCATTATCTAGACGTATTGTTTTAACTTTTACTTCTCTATGTCTTTCTGCTTCTTCAATATAATCTATCAAATTTTCGTCTGCCTCATCTTTAGTTTTCAATGTCTTTACCACTACAAAATGTGAATAATCATCAATAATAGTTTGGAAGTACCTTGAGCCATCAAAAGCTGTTGGATTAAGTGGACCGCATATATCTGTGTGGATTAATTCACCAATTTGTGTGGCTCTTTTATCAGAATTCCTAAATGAACACCTTGCACCTTTGCCTTCCATGCAGGTTGAGCACACTTTAGTTTCTGTGGGCAACTGCAACTGTACCAAGACGTCATTTCCTGGATGACCCAGTCTTCTGTGCCATAAACTTTGTTCTACAGTCATATTGCACTGTTCAGGTTTATCTTTCCTTTCTGCTTTATCTAATATTAATAAGTACAATCCTTTATTGAACTCGCATGTCAACGAAAAATTCTTCACAGTTATGGTTGTTTTGTTCTTTTCTACAATAATCTTGTGTCCCTTTGATGTAAGTTTTGATGCTGAAAATAAGTTATGCTTCAAATCCTTAACTATCAATGCTTCTATCGATATCTTTTGTCCTTGACATTATGTTTTCAATATTCCCATTTTATTAGCTTGTAATGTCTCTCCGTTTGCAATATGAATTGTTACTGGTCTTTCTAAGTTTTTAATATTTATCATGTATTTCTCCAAGTCTTCTTTTAAGAAATTATTGCTCGCACCTGAGTCCAAAACCATTATTATTTTCCCATAATTTCTGAACATAAATTTGCTGCATACAGCTGAATTTCAGTCCCATTCTCTTCTGTAACATGGGCTGTTGTCTACTACTCTGTTCACTTCCTCTCGAGCCTCGCCTGTAATTTCTTCCTCCTCTGGGACATCTATTGTATCCACCTCTACATCTTTCTCTTTCAGGGCATGCTGCAAACCAATGCTGTTGACTCCCACATTGGTAGCAGCCACTAGAAGCTTTCAAACTAGATTCAATGTTGTTAAATTGTGTGTTGAGTTTGAGTTCTTCGTCTAGTAGTCTATGTTTCACAAAATCTAGTTTCACATTTTTTTTAGTTTCTAAAGCAGTCACTACATGGCTATATTTCGATGGTACAGATAAAAGTAAGTGGCATACTTTGTCTCCTTCATCTAATACTGATCCTCTCTCTTTCAGTTCTTTTATTGTGGTATCAAACCTCAAAAATAAATCTTCTAGTTTCTCAATTTCTTCGTTTTTCAGGTTAATCAATTTTCTCCACAATGCTAATTTAGTCAACGATGAGGTTCTTACAAAGACAGCCTTCAAATCTTCGATTTGTTCCTTTGCACTTGTGCTTTCTTTTATGATGTCTAGATGTTTATCAGAAATACCTGACACTATGATTGATTGCAGTTTCACATCCTTTTTGCTCCAGTTGTCTTTGTTGGTCTGACTTGCTGTTTCTGCTGGTGGTGTTTGATCTATGGCATCACGACATCCCTCTCTCCTACATATTGCCATTATTCTTAACAGCCAAATATTTAAATTGATCGCTTCTAAAACCGGAATCGTATACGAATTCATTTTGCTTGGTTCTTCAGCCTACTTTTTTACGTTTTCAGTTTGACCTTGCTTGTACTTGGTATCGATTTGTCGACCCTTTTCTCAGTCTGCTTACAGTCGTTATATTTAGTTCTTCTTGTGCTCTGGGCCCATAATCTGTTGTAATGGGTTCTACTGCAGTAAAAATGCACTTCAAGAAGCTTTCTTTTATTAACTTTACTAAACTGACAAACGTAATTATTTTTATTGTCAATCATACATCTTAAGTGAACTGTCAAAATCTTATTTCTAGGAGTACAAAACTATCCGACACACAACATAGAACACTAAGACAGAAACTCTAGCTATATTCACCACAAACACCAAAGAGATGATCATTTTGGATTTGAACGCAAAATTGCCTTCATTATTGTACTGTCTCAGTAAATAAAGTTATATCACAGGTGTCTTTTTCATATTTTGACTTAAATGAAAACAACATCCAAAAATTTTAGCTGATTAAAATTAGACTTTGTCAGATTTTATTATATTCAATTCGAAATCATATGATACTAATGTCGGCTGAATTTTGGGGATTCAGTTAATAACGCATCGGAATAAATGATCATAAGTCTCTTTTTGTGTTCATCTAATAAAAGTGCATATAACGCCGGATGTACTGTATCAAATTGTTCAGCCAATATGACAAACATTTGGTAAAAAACAGAAGTAATTTTAAAACCGCCATCGGTAAACCAATGTTTGGAGCGTTTTAAGATGTTTAAATTTTTCTTTCTACCAAATACGATTTCATCGCTAAGTACACTATCAAAGAGCATGAAATCTTCTTTTATTCCTGGTAGAACCTCATAAATCTTCTACTCTTCAGGAATTACCAATCCAATGCCGTTCCTGAGGTGGCGAACGCCTGCGTGCAAGAATAATTTTGTGCGCCCCTATATACTATGCTTAAATTTTGATGATAAGGCCAATTTTCATAATCATTTTTAGTTTGAGGTTTAAACTGAATAGTTTCCTTATAGTCTAAAGTCACTTTAGTGTAAGTGTTTGATTATGAAAATGGGCGTAATACAATAAAACAACGAAAAAATATGACAAAAATTTTTTTTTGACATCAAATAAAATAGACTATTAACATACAATATAGGCCATAAATAAAACACGTCCATTCGGAAATTAACAAAAAATCTAATATAACTCAATTCACTCAACTGAGTGATTTGAGTTAAAACTCTCAAACGGCGCTCAACGCAAACAAATCCGTTAACTTGAAAATGTGCAAGATCTGTCTAATACCTAAGTTCCTAATGATCAAATAACAAGGTAGTTTTAGAACATAACACGTCTTGCTTTTGCAGATGCAAGCTCATTGATCATTTCATTGTGATCGATGGCTTCACTTATTTTATTTTCGATTGAAATAACAGCTAAATCTGAAAGCCTTTCCTGGCACATCGAAGTTCTCAAATAAGTTTTTATAAGTTTTAGCTTTGAAAAACTCCTTTCGCCAGACGCAACAGAAATCGGCAGCGTCAAAAATATCCTTAATGCTATAGACAGGTTTGGAAACAAAGACTGCAAATTTTTCTTGGTTATATAATTCAGAATATCTATGGGTGAGTCTGAGGTATTGCGAGAGTCTTTGACAGGGTTAAGGATTTTGTATGATGAAATTTCATTGTACAAATCAAGACCATCCTTGCAAACATTTCCTTCATGGTGAATTTGCAAAGCCAAATCCAAATCTATGCACGATCGATTAATCTCATCAGAATTTAGGTTTTGAAAATCACTCAAAAATCCAAATAAATCATTGCATTGCTTCAATCTCTCGAAACCACTTTGTAGGGATTGAACTGTTGTATCCAAAATTTGGAAATAAAAACTGATCTTAAATTTTCGCTTTGGATCTATAACTGGATCGTCTGTACTTTCATATGAAAATTGACGCTTTCTCTTTCGTTCCATAATTGAAAGAAATGTTTGCTCTACATCATTTTTTCCAGCTTCGGCTTTAGCCTCATTCACAAAAACATCAAAATTTTCATATGACCTTTTTTCAGTGAAGTAGTTGATAAGACTTTTTATTTCTCTATGGCATTCATTAACAACTGTATTTGGATTCTGCATCATTTTACTCACTATATTGACCTTTGACAATACATCGTACCATATAATGATGGAACAAATAAATTTAAACGTTTTAATTTTTTTTAAAAGTACCTTTGCTGAATGTTTGGTATCCATGTCTCTTGAATTATCTTCCATCAAATCAAGTAAACTCCTACAAATCTCGAGAAGTTGAAATCTAAGAGGTTGAACGGCTCTGACTCTGCTTTCCCATCGAGTTTTACTCACTGACTCTAAAGAGAGATTTTGTAAATTTCACTTTAAAATATTCCACCTGTAGGGTGAAGCAGAAAAAAAATTGAACAGCTCCTGAATAATCTAAAAAGTCTCGTCTGATATTTTAGCTGCATCATTAACTATCAAATTTAATGTATGAGCACAACAAGGCAAAAAAATAGCTCTCGGGTTAACTTTTTTAAATTGAGCTTGAATGCCCACATGCTTCCCAGACATATTTGCGCCATTGTCATAACCCTGACCTCTCATATTAAGAAAATCAATTTCAAAAGTTGGTAGTATCTCATCTCTCAACAGATTGAAAAGCCCTTCTCCTGTACTATCCAAAACTTTAAAAAACCCGAGAAAGTGTTCTCTTATTTCAACCTCATTTGAAGAAAAATGAACAAAGCGAATTATAAAAGTCAACTGCTCAACATGACTAGCATCTGGAGTTTCATCCAAAATTATTGAATCATATTTTGCTTTCTTGAGGCAGTTCAAAATTTCTATGCGAATATTTTTTGATAATAGATGGATTAATTCATTTTGAAAGTGATTGCCTAAATAATGGGGCATGTTTTTTTTTCAACTCTTTAGACCTTTGAATATTGCTCAGGTGCTCCATCATAATCGGATCGAATTTGGCAATCGTTTCGACCAGTTTGAGAAAATTACCATTATTTGATTCGAAAAGATTAGAGCTGTCACCCCTGAATGCTAAATTCTGACTGGCCAAATATTGCACAATACAAATCATTCTTTTGATTATTGCACGCCATCGTCTTTTTTCATTTTCGTAATGATGTTGTTGCCCCTTATCAATTGTGCAATCTTTGCTCACACGCAATTTTAATTCGTGCCATTTTTGAGCCCCTTTCATATGTTCCATACTATTTTCATGTCGGGAAATATTAACTGAAAGGTGCCTCCAATTGGAGTACCCAGTGGTCAATTGATGAGACAAAGCGCTAAAAACTTTACAAAAAATGCAAAATACGCAATTAATTTTTATAGAATACACCAACCAATCCCTATTAACTATTTCGCCGTTTGGCAACTTCCTAAAATATTGCGTTACTGAAAATTTCCTACCAGACTCACCAACAGGAAAATTTTCTTTAATTTGAACAGCTCCCTTTGTCACGATTGATTGGATTAGATGATGACTCAAATTATTTGGCCATGTAGATGGATCAGCAATATCAATATCACTAATATCAGCAATGTCACTGTGCTCAGATCTTTCTTCATTCTCGCTTACCGGATGACCCAGTTCAGGAGTTGGATCAGGTGAAACAGGCGTTCCAGAACTTCCAGACGTGGATGGCTGTTGATCTTCGATAATAATCATCGGTTCTGCAACAACTTGTTCTTCTCTTGACAGAAGTGGATTCGCCAAAGAACTGCTGAGTTGAAGGAATTTTATCCCGCTCTGCCTCCAATTTCAATCAACGTTTTTTATTTTAGGCTCCAGACAATTTTTTTTTACTGCCGTCACTCATTTCTGAAGAGATAAAAAAAATAATTAGAAAAAAAGCTGACCGGAGTCAAAATATAATCAGAAAACTCTCGAATCGAAATATTACTTGATTCAATAACACGTTTTCTTTCATCTTCTCTTACCTTAAGATTTAAAATCAGCAACACAACGGCAACACGTAATATTATATTCAAATGAAATTATTATTAATCGTCAAAAATCACCGACGAATACTCGATGACTGAACTGACTGACTGAAACAAGCCACATTCTCCTGTTTTATATCACCGCTAAAATCTGGTGGATAAATCTGGAGCCGAAAAAAAGTTTTTTTTGGAGAACTTTTCAGAAAATAATATTTTTTGCACCTTCGACCTCTCTGAGGTACACGCCGCCGATAAATGCATAAAAAACAATAACATGTATATTATTTGTCGAGCGAGCCGCCAAAGGCGAGCGGCATCCTTTGAAGATACGCCGCCGCCCGTAAGCCGAGTGCCGACACGCCGTCAACAGATTTTTTGCATGTAAATTCCAGTGTAGAAGCAAAGTCTAGAAGTTACTTCTTATATTAGTTTACTGTTTCTTCCTGTAATCAAAGTTTACAGCTTTGCTATAATTTGATTTTTAATACCTTTAATGCCGATTTTTCTTCCAATTAAAAGTGCGTTTTTGCAAGAGGGCTGCTATTATTGATCAGATTTTCAGAGGTGATCCACGTGGTAGCTAACACTGCCGTACTTTTTTTATAATTGCACTTACTCCCCTCTTTCGTTCTTTCCAATCCATAAACGTAGCCGCTACGATTTTTTTAGGGTAATTTTCAAGACGTATTTTAACGTTCTGCGCAGGTCTTAAAGGCATTGGCGCATATCTCCGCTATTATTGTTTAGATTTTTATGGAACAAACGACATTATGATTGCTAGATGATTATCATATAAAGGAAGTGCAAAAAGATGTCATTAGGACACTAGCGCATATCTCTGCTATTATTGGTATATCGAACATCATAGTGACGTCACCAGCGCCCCAATTGAATCGCCCGCCAACGATCAGCACCATCTATATCAAACATCGTAGTGACGTCACAAGCCCCCCATTTGAATCGCCCGCCAACGATCAGCGCCATCTATATCGAACATAGTAGTGACGTCACAAGCGCCCCGAATCGCCCGCCAGCGACCGCCAACGATCAGCGCCATCCATATCGAACATCGTAGTGACGTCACAAGCGCCCTGAAAATTTTGAAACTTTAGGGCCGTATATATCTCCATGTCTTCCCGTTTTTGATATAAGAGAGTGTCCCCGAGCCGAAACCCTCGCACTTTCTCTGAAATTTTGTCAAAGTCCATACTTGAGGAATATTTCAAGTTTATTATAAAATTTTGAAAATTTGGGGCCATATATAAAAAAATTCAAGGCAAACGATGACGTCGTTGGAATTTCAGTTTTCCCAAAAATAAGGGTAGCCGCCCCCCAAAAAAACCACCCCCGAGCGGGAATTTTTTTTCAATGTGTTTTTTTGAAATTTCATAAGTCCTATATGCCCTATCCCGAAAATGAAGTCTCCATGTCTTCCTGTTTTGTATATAACAGAGTGTCCCCTAAGTCCATACCTGAGGAATATTTCAAGTTTATTATATAATTTTGAAAATTTAGGGCCGTATATAAAAAAGTTCAAGGAAAACGATGACATCGTTGGAATTTCATTTTTTCCAAAAATAAGGGTAGCCACCCCCCAAAAAAACCGCCCCCGAGGGTGAATTTTTTATTTAATGTGTTTTTTTCCTGTATGCCCTATACCGATAATGAAGTCTCCATGTCTTCTCGATACGTGTATATAAAAATGGTCCCCGGAGCCGAAACCCAACCCAAGTGGTGTCTGTAAATAAAAGTAATAACAATAATGTGTCAAAAGTAAAATCATTGATAAAAACTTACTATTAGTAAATGGAAGCTTCCTATTATATGCCAATTGTGGTTTAATAGTACCAAATTTTGACCCTTAGTTTTCTTCTACACCTTCATCTGAATCACTATCATCAAACATATATTTTTTCGTTGGGATTATTGTTCTTTTCACAACTGGCACCTCATCCTCATCAGACTCTAAATTGGAAGTTAATTCTGCTCTCCTCTATTTATTGAATACTTTTAACAGATTATCTAAAATTTAAAATAATTCTTATAACAAAAATAACTATTAAAACTAAGAAAGAAAACTACTACTACTTCTTTTAAATATTTAAAGTTTAAAAGTGATGGGTTGGTCATTTAAAATGTAATATCTAATTAGAATGTTACGTACTACCTAACCTATCCTTTATCTATGCGTACTACTTTCATACAAGCATTTTGCAACTGGGTATTTATCTTCTTCTTTTCTCAAATTCTGTTACTTATCAGCAAATCTAAGGTTCTTCTTTTTTCTAGAGTTGTGGTTGTATCTATTAGATATACAGCTACTTGACATTTTAAACTCTTAAATTTCAAACGAAAATCACATTTTGAACAATTAGGTAGGTAAAATATTTTTTAAAACTTAAATTTAAAGTAAAAGCTAAATTCGTTACAAAATGACGAAAACGGTACGTATTAATAACGTTACTCTTTAAACGTAAAAAACTGACTTAAAAATAACGTTTTAAAACCGTTGACAAACGTTACGTGGTTGCTTGGGATACAGTGCCTAACAATAATATGGTTTGGTATATCTAATCTACTTAAAGGGTAACAAATACATAACAATCTTCTTCTTCTCTTAGTTTTTTGGCCTCCACCTTTACAGTACTTGGCCAGAACTGGTTTTCGCTTTGTATTTTACGTTACATCTAAAATGTATACCATCGAAAATTTCTGGTTCAATTGCTAATATTGCTATTAGTCCGGGAAAGTAATGAAATAAAAGTCAAAAGTTTCCCATAACTCATTTTTCATTTTTAAATGAAAATATATTGACCCAGCATCACTCTCCTAGATTGTCTAATAATTTCCGCTGGAGCTTGCGACGCAGCTTGCAAGCACAGCTCAGACCACCTAAAATTCGAGTGATTTATGCTCGTGTCATTTCTGGATGTGTTCTTACAAAAAAATCGTAGAGATGATAATTGAAGCAAATCTTATGCTCTTGAAGGTGACGGAAATAGTTTTTTCAAAAAAAAATTTTCCGATCTCAAATTTTCCAAAAATTGAAAAAATTTACGAAAATTATATTTTTGGTTGGTAATTATAAATAAAATATTAATATCGAGGTCAAAACATAGAAAAACATAGAGGACAAACTTCTAAAAATTTACACTTTTTCAGATTTGGAAAATTCAAAATGGCGGCTGCGCAAATTGGAAACAATTTTTTTTTCCATCGCGTCTATATTTATGAACATTAATGATATTGAGAAACGGTTTGTTGCAATCGACACAGTGAAAGTTATATTTTTATAAATAACATAAACAAAATTTTTAAAAATTTACCAAAAAATAAAAAAATTTCCATCTAGTTTTTTCTCATTTTGGCGTTGAAAAATTTGTTTAAAATATGTTTCACGTTATAAATATGTGTGTCTTTGAAAGACGAGTATTTTGAAAAAAATTTTTTTAGATGCGACTTTTATAAGTTGAGATAAACAAATTCAAAATCTGTTAGATTCTGTGATAATATTGATTGAAATTTTCAAATTTCGATCACTTCGCTAGGTTGTCGAATCCCAACTCAAACACAAATTTTCATTTTTCTACCGTCAATTGGTCCATTCAAAAGATAATAGTAATCCTAGCTCGCTCGGCCAAACGGTGCGGCGGTAGCTGCTTGGCGTTGTGGTGGGGGGTCAGCGCTCGTTCGCAGTTGAACGAAGCTCAATACAAGCTTTTATTTTGGTTTTCTTTGTAAAAATTTTGCATTTGTGGTTTGCTAATAGTATGGCTATTATCAACCATTACATATTGCTAGAAATAAGGTACAATGATATTTATAATTTATATCTATAAATCCATTTATTATATATTTATATATTTTCCTCGTCATTATCATTAGCAATCAAATCTTCATCGATATTATTGCTACTATCAATTGCAAGTTCACAATCAACTAATTGAGTCATATCAAAATTTAGCTCATCACTCAGAGATTCATTATCATCTTCGTCATTGTCAAATAGCGTACTTACAATTTCGATGTTACAACAGTTTTTGCCTTCGCAATTTTTACAGAATATCGTACAATGTATGCCAACTTTTTTACAACCACACCTGGTAGTAGAGCACCCTGTGGTACAAGAACACGAAATAATGTGCAATAATTCGTCGGGTACAAGTACGTCGTCAGTCATGTTAGTAAGGGTCTTCTTGGGCGTTCGAAGAGAATGAGCGCTGGCCCCCCACTAGCCCCTACCAGAACACCAAGCAGCTGCCGCCGCACCGTTTGGCCGAGCGAGCTAGGATTACTGTTATCTTTTGAATGGACCAATTAACGGTAGAAAAATGAAAAATTGTGTTTAAGTTGAGTTGGGATTCAACAACCTAGCGAAGTGATCAAAATTTGAAAAGTTCAATTAATATTATGACAGTATCTAGCAGATTTTGAATTTGTTTATCTCAGCTTGTAAAAGTCGCATCTAAAAATTTTTTTTAAATACTCGTCTTTCAAAAACAAACATATTTATAACGTAAAAAGATATATTTAAGAAATTTTTCAACGCCAAAATGAGAAAAAACTAGATGTAAAAATTTTTATTTTCGGTAAATGTTCTAAAAAATTATGTAAAAAATTTTGTTTATGTTATTTATAAAAATATAACTTTCACTCTGTCGATTGCAACAAACCGTTTCTCAATATCGTTAATGTTCATAAATTTAGACGCGATTGAAAAAAACATTGTTTCCAATTTGCGCAGCCGCCATTTTGAATTTTCCAAATCTGAAAAAATGTAAATTTTTAGATGTTTGTCCTCTATGTTTATCTATGTTTTGACCTCGATATTAATATTTTATTTATAATTACCAACCAAAAATATAATTTTCGTAAATTTTTTCAATTTTTGGAAAATTTAAGATCGGAAATTTTTTTTTTTTTAAAACTATTTACGTCTCCTTCAAGAGCATAAGATTTGCTTCAATTTTCATCTCAACGATTTTTTTGTAAGAACACATCCAGGAATGACAGACAATCTAGGAGCGTGATGCTGGGTCAATATATTTTCATTTAAAAATGAAAAATCAGTTATGGGAAAGTTTTGATAGTTAACAGATTTTTCGACCTTACTTTTCCGGATTATATCCCATACAATCTTTCTTGCAGCATTGTCGATCTTAAATAATTTTTAATGATTTTTAACTTTTAAAAAGATCGCTCGCCAGAAACTACAGATACAGGCAATGTCAGAAGTGTTCTTAGTGAAATGCTTACGTTTGGAAGGGTGGAGATTAAATTATTGTTTTCAAGTATATATTGTAAAATACTTAAGGGGTCAGTATCATCAGGTAATGAAAACAACTTTAACGCTTTAATTTCATTAAACAAATCATTGCAGTCTATATCTTTATTATCTGATCTGATCTGTCAGTCGTTGGTTTTTTAAAAAGATCGATAGCATAAAAACTAAGCGAGTTATGGATAAAAAATCAATTACTTTTTTAAACTCGTACATGATATTTCAATTAATAAAAAGTTATCTGGGTAAAAAAAATTAAATATAACCAGTATCTTATAATAGGTTAATGTTGATAGTATAAAGTAAGGAACACTTACCATTTTATAAAAAATCAAACCGTTGAAATTGCGGTCAGCAGGTATGCAACACTTAATTTTTTTGAAAA
Organism: Galeruca laticollis; assembly: GCA_963921935.1. Lineage (NCBI taxonomy): Eukaryota > Metazoa > Arthropoda > Insecta > Coleoptera > Chrysomelidae > Galeruca > Galeruca laticollis. Next base: position 211,734,921 of record OY998176.1, read on the forward strand.
AAAAGTAGTAAACCTAATATTATACAACACAACACTTGGCTAAATAAAAATAATTTTAAATGTAAAAATTAATAGGATTACTTGCTTTTAGGCACTTGTTGCACGGTCCAGTGAACTAACCGGTTTAAAAACGCCTCTGGCGATGCATCGCTTTTATGGCGCTCCAGGCATTATTCATGTTTGAAAAGGAAAAATCAAGAAACTACCGCCTGACATGTTCTCACAACATAGCAATCGGCAGTAACTGGGTGATATACTAATAAAATTTCGTGTGAATTTATACCTAATCCTATTTAATTTCTCAACTTTTTTTTGAATAAAACTCAAAGTCAATGTCACAGCATTTTTAATAGTTGACAACAGTGCAGCTACTAGTTTCGGCCTACATACGGGTCATCTTCAGGCTGATCTAAAAATTCATTCTACTTCCGTGGGTAAAATTTCTGAAATATGAAGAACTTGAAAAATTCCTTCTCTCGTCATATATTGAAATAAAACCAGGTAATAGTTATGATAACTTATAAAAAGGATGTGACAAATGAATTTTTTTTTGATTATAATTGAAATTGGAATGCAGTAATACAGTTGAGCTCAAAGGGAGCAATCAACCATGATAATAAAAATATCTTATGAGGGGTGAGAGTTGAATTGCTTAAATTATGAGAGAAAGAAATCTTGTCTATATGACCGTTGATATCCTCAATTCTCAGAGGGATGAGTTCAACCAGTTTAGGATCGATTCCTAAAAGGAAGAGTCTGGGCAAGTCAACCTCAATTCCCATAGGGAAGAGTCCATGCAGGTAATATAGTTAGAGGGAAGAAATTAAAGGTGACAATCTCTGGAAAGAAAGTGCTTCACCATGTAAGAAATTCTTATAGACTAATATAAGAGATGAGCACCATGTTGTGAACAGGAAACTGAAGCACAAGGCCTCCATAATACTTAAATAAATAGTCAATTCCAAGCAATGCACACCAAACCAGAGTTAAAGGCACTTCACTCACAACATGTGACTTGTAATAATAGAGAACAACATGTTGTTCTCTATTATTACAAGTCACATGTTGTTCTCTATTATTACAAGTCACATGTTGTGAGTGAAGTGTAGCTTCGTTGTAACTTGTATTATATTGCAAACATTTGAAGAAAAAATTTAACAATTTATACCTATTAAGTGTGTTACAATCTTTCTGGCTAAATAAATATAATATTTCCATCAGTATGATAGATTAGTTAGCTTTGTGAACAAATAAAGGAATTTTGTTGAGTATGTTACATATTTGAATTAGTTTTCGTTAATAAAATAAACGATTAGTTTCTGCGCTGAATGATCGTCTCTCCGAGTTGTCCTCGCGCCGAATCGGTCTGTGCAGAGATGATCGCGCTGAGTTGTACTAGACCCGGTATTTTTATATACAGGACATCTCAAAATAGACGCCCCTCTTTCCGAATATGATTTAGGGGGCTTAAACGAGTTAAATTGTGAATAAAATAGACCAAAATGCACAAATAATTCTTGGAATCTATATAAACTGTATGATTCCTTTTCAGAGGTTTGTTTTTTAATGGGAAAAACAACATGCAAGCATGGGGTCTGATAGTTTTATTAGTTTCAAAAGCAGCTGGACATTCACCGGATATTCCAGACATGGAAGAAGATAAATCGGCTGGAGTACTTCACAGTCAAAGAGCTTTAGCCGAAGTCACAGAAATGATACGGACGAGCCATTTGGTACATAAAGGATTGGTCAATTTACAACCACCAATAAAAGTTGATGCACCAGGTAATAACAATAAATATTAGAAATTTAGTTAAAAAAATAATAAACCAGTTGGATGCGCAGTTTCTTAGAAAGGAGAAACCTCGCACATTGTTTTAGCAGGGTCGGGAGTTCCACAAAGATCCAATTTAAGAACTTTTCTATTTTTGATATTTTTTAATGATTTGCCTTTGCAAACTTCATCTGAACTCTTATTATATATATGCAGACGATTTTAAGATATTTCATAAAATTAAATATTTTAATGATTATTTGGATATTCAGGATGATCTGGATAAAGTTAGTGATTGGTCGTTACGAAATAAATTGCTTAATCTTAACGTTCAATAGAAATAAAAGACATCAGTGACTTAAAGTTTAATTTGCACATGAATAATATAATTAAGCTAGCCATAATGATGGGATTTTTAAAATGGAAATAAATAAATACATAAATAAATGAATAAATAAATAAATAAATAAGTGAATAAATGAATAAATAAATAAATAAATAAATAAATAAATAAATAAATAAATAAATAAATAAAAAAAAATAAAAAAAATAAATAAATAAATAAATAAATAAATAAATAAATAAATAAATTACGAACGAACGAATCTTGCCTATTCGAGATTATACAAAACGAACAGGTGATTGTACTATTGAAGTGGTAATTTTGGTGTCAAGTTTGAAAACGAATACGTCATTAATGACGTACATAACTTTTTATCTTGGATTTTTTTAGGTGACATGATATCAGGAAATAAAATAGCACTTCTTTCCGGTGATTTCCTCCTAAGTAACAGCTGTGTTGAATTAGCTAACTTAAAAAATCAAGAACTGGTCGAACTGATGAGCTCAGCAGTTCGAGATTTAGCCGAAGCAGAGTTTGTCGAACCAAGAGATATTCAAAACGCACCACTTCCCGCGAAACCGAGACCGTCAGCCAAAGCATACGAACAATTTGTAGACAGCACTATGGAACCATTAGTTGTTAGTGAAGCCTTGGGTAATGCTAGAGCTGAATGGACCTTACGACATGTTTTGAATGCTGGTAAGTGCAAGTGTTACTGAAGATAGTAAGTGGACCAGCGAGAAAAATCAACCTCCAAAAAAAGCCATAATTCCTAATACACATATTGTCCGCTATGGTATGTTGTGCACCAATCAGAGCGAATGACGTCACTTTTGACTAAACAGATAAACAAACGACTAATTTTCTATGATTTTATTAATTTAGTTGTTAATTACTACATCAAACACTTATTTTATCCACACTCAATATATTCATTGTGACCAATCATTTAGATTATTGTTAATTGCATCTAAACTACTTCTCCCTGACAAAAAATGTGAGGAAGCAAGTAGAACTAGTCAGTTTAGATTTAAAAACGGATTCAGAACCAGATAAGCCATATTTAGTCTACATACATTAATACAGAATTGTCAAGACCAAAGAAAATATGTCGTCATATGCTTAATAGATTATTAAAAAGCATTCGACGATGTTAAGTATATTCCTTTAATATCATATCTCAGAGATATTGGACTTGATGAGAAAGATACCAGGCTCTTCATTAATCTCTACTGGAACCAAAAAAAAAACAGAAATTTGACTAATCAACTCAGAGACATCAGAAGAGTTTGAAATTAAAAAAAGGAGTTCGACAGCGGTGCATCTTATCTCCAATGCTGTTCAACTTATATGTAGAAAAAGCATTCATTGAGTCAATATCTGATAGTCCCATCAGCATTAAAATGAATAGAATTCCCATCAACATTATACGATATGCTGATGATACAGTAATACTAGCAGATAAGGCAAATGATCTGCAAACACTACTCAATAAGATCACTGAAGCGAGTACAGTTAGGTTTAAAAATTGACATTAGTAAAACCTAATTCATGGTTGTCAGTAAAAACAAAACGAAAACTCGTATACATATGAATGGAAAAGACATATTACAAGTAATAGAATTTAAATATCTAGTATGTATAATTAATTAAACATAGGATCCAGATCAAGAGATATGATTGAAAAAGCTAGAACAATCTTTCTGAGACTTAAAAAATGTCTTACAGACAAAAGCCTATCAGTCTACGATACAGAATGACAAAATGTTTTGTCTGGTCCACTCTTCCCTACGGGTTGGAGGCATGAAAATTGAAGATAACCACCATAAATACGATCCGAAGCCTTTGAAATGTGGATACTGATAAGAATGGTAAAAATATCCTAGGTCGATCTTGTGAGAAATTAAAAAATACTTCGAAGATCGGCTCTGGCGGAACGAGAACTTTTTGAAAACATTAAGAGAAGAAAAATATCTTAAGTGGGACACATACTGCGTGGTGATCATTACACTGTCAACGTCTCATCCTTCAAGGAAAAATTGAAGGGGTAAACGAGGAATAGGAAGAAAAAATTATCCTGGCTAAGGAACATCCGCCAATGGACAAGGATTAAGGACTTCCAGGTATTATATAACGCTGCAATAAACATAAATTTGATAGGAAAAGACGATGGATCCCTACGCTGGGATCTGTGTGGCACTTTAAGAAGGAGAAGAACTACTTCTAACATAACAATAAGATCTAATTTTCACTTAACTAACTTCTAAGTTACATTTTTTATTTCATTAATTACATTATGGTGCTTTCCAGTGGTTCACCAATATTATCTTCAGTTTCACAGCTAGTTTATGTGACTTTCTTTAATATTAGATGTATTAATTTCTATTATTATATTATCTTTGTTTTCATTTGCAGCGTTTTTGCCCATCAATTCGAAGAATTGCCATACCCTTCTTACTATTAAAAATTGTTTTTCTGAAGTAATAAATCGTGTTTTTTTTTGGTTTTAGGCAGCTTATTAGGAAAATCGTGCCAGGGAACTTTGAAGCTGGCAGGACATTCATATGATTTGCAACAAAAAGGTTATTTATTTGGAAAGCATTTAGCCCTAGCTTGGCAAGCATGTTTAGACAGAGAGCCATTTTCACCAGGATCTACAGGGCCGTTTAGTTTAATAAGTGCTCCAGTACTATTTGCACTCCAACATAATCCGGACATGTACAGTTTAATTGAAAAAGGTAATTAAGACTAAATTATAGCGTTCTTACGACTAAAATTATTAATAACATCTGAAAAGTCAACAGTTGTGGCTAATTCATTTTCAATTGCCAACATTGCTAGATGGTTAAGACGAGTTTGGCCAGCTATGCTTCTTTGAGTTTTCAATGAATTTCCTAGCCTACTAAATGACCTCTCAGCCGTAGAAACCGAAACTGGGATGGTACAACAAAGTCTAATAGCCAAGCAAAGGCTCAAAAAAATGGCCTGAATGTTTTTCTCATATATTGAGTTCAGGAGTTTTAACGAAACCTTTTCCGATTGTAACACTGTTTCATAGAAATTCTTCATATGAAGAGTTTCTTCAAATAATCCTTCTGGATCAGAAAAGTCTGATGAAACGAGTAAGGTGCTTTTAAGTTTTAGTTATTAGTTGTCTAGATCCGTGAAAACTAAAACTGGAGCAAATAAGTTACAAATTTCTTCACAGCTTACAAATCTGATTTTCAAATCAGCCATGACGAAATCTAAAACAGGTAAGACAACAGAAGATTTTAAATCCTGTAAAGTTTCTTGCTGAAGTTGCTCGGGCTCATTTCAACGACATTGAGCTTTCTTTTGATAGAAAACTCTGGTACAATTCCAACTGCCTCAGGACCTGCAATTCATTTAATAAATCTTTAATCAACTGAGTTTCTATATTCAGAGAAATTCCTTTATTTTGTGTGATCACATTTCTTTGATCAATGGATGTCAAGATCATGTGCTAAAACGATTATATCAAGAGGCCTTTGAAAGATCCAAAGTACCTCTTGAGAATTAAAATAGTATTTCTGGCAGCAGGAGTCAATGTAGGTAAATTATTTAGCAGGAGCAGTTCCAGAATCTTGAGGATCGAAGGGTAATGTTTGATAATCGGGCGTGCAGCTTGAAGTTTTTCACTCCAGAGTTTCGGAAAGCTTTGTAAAGACAAAGGAACGAGCTGCTTTAACAATTCCCAACGACTAGGGCTACTGGAGAACAAAGAATAAAAAATTTGAATTTTTCCAAAAAATGTCACATCATGGCTCAGTTTTGCAGCATTGTATAACGAGAAAGCTACCAACCCTCTCAGTGCTCATTATAGATATGCGGGTTGTCTCACGTGGTACAACCCGTGCTCGCCATTCGACTAGCTTCGAGTCGAAGAAGGGGTGGATTCTTCAAAACAATTATTAAGTTTACAAAAAGGGCGACAGAGAAGTTTTTGCAAGCACCCAAGACTTCTTTAACTAGCCCACAACTCCTCAGTGGGTTAACAACACTCACTACTCACTCCAAAGGTTAAACTGATAGGTAAGTTATCATAAGAAAAATAAAAGTCAGCAAGTATCACCTGATTGAAGTTTTAATTAGTCACTTTGGACCAAAGGTCTCTTTTCAAAATATTTATTACAATATTACTACAATAATGTTCCAAATAATGTCTGAACACAACTGAAGGCTGTAGACTCAGAATGTAGATAGGCTGAAGGCCGAAATCTACATAAATCCAAAAATTGCTAATTATCAGTTACAGCTTAAGTAAATAACTGTCAAGCAGGTTCTATAAACTCTGAGCAGAGCTGAAGGCTTCAAACTCAGGGTGCAGAAGAGCTAAGGGCCCCAAACTACACCGATGTCTCAATTCTATAATTATAGAGAAACGACCAAATAGTTCATGTACAATATCTCAAAAATACAACGATAATATATATCAAAAATTAACAATGTACAGTTACAAGGGTTCACACTTCCGCAATTTATACCAATATCAATATAAATACAAATAATTGCATAAGCATAAAATTTGAATAGCAAACGAGCTTAGCGTTGCTAAAGAAAATATAATTCGAAATTATGTATGGTGCAAAATTATATACATAAAATCGTCAGAGTTTGAAAAATCCACTAAATAACGCAGTACACAGGTACGTACCGTAGTATCCTAGCGTATTTTAAACTATAAGCAAAGATTACAAATTTTAAATACAAAGTACAAAGTGTAAAGCGAAATTATAGTATTTGCCGCAAAAAGAGAAATAAAACTTTTTTAGCAAATACTTTATAGCTCCCAGAGCACATGCAAAATTTTTACGTTTCGAAATGTGTGTTTACACCTTGACGGCAAATGGAGGACTGACCACTTCGCGCATACCGTGCTTTGGATTCTCTCTGTCAACAAGCTTGCCAATCGTTAAATTTACACTCTGTTGGGAGAGAGTGTGCACCACAGGGATAAAAAATAGGAGACTGGTTTTTTTTTCAAGTATTCTTCATTGAACACCTTTAGTGTGCCCCCGCATGTCATATCCCTGAGCTCGACACTCTGCAAGGGGTACTCTAATATTTTTTTAAATGTACAGTATCTCTTCAATTTATGAGCTCACCTGTTTTCCCGCCAAAATTCATGAATTCAATGAATCTTTCACAAACTTCGATTGTCTTTTTTTCTTCATTTTGATAAACGTAACGCAAAACGAGTACATTGTGACCCTGGTGGGAAATATCAGGGGTTGTGTCAATAATAATCCCAAAGAATACAGACTCTTCCCTTTGATGCAAAATAGTTTTCAACACTTTTTCAACACAGAGAGCAATAAATTCACTTTGAGAGTAACATTAGAGATATTGGGCTTGACCTATCATACTTTTTTTATTCAATTGGTTTTCCTTTACTTTGGTTAGATGTTCACGAGTTACTTCTTCATATTTTGCTATCAATTCCTATACTCCTAAAAAGTTTCCATTGTGAACATCACCGAATTGTGTATTTTTCTCTTGGAAAGCTAAAACTACTTAAGAGTAATGTTGTGTCCAAGATTTGTTGTAGTATAGCTTTCCATCTTGTTGCTTCACAGTTAATAATTTGTTGAAGATTGTCAACTCCATGTCCTTTCAATGATATCTGAAGGCTTTTCCATTCTAGGTAGTGTTTTCTGTGCTCAGAGCTTTTTTCGTGCATCGATAATATCCTGTAAAGTCATTTATATGGTTGTTTTTTGCGAGTTTACTCTGAATTGAAATTGATTCATTTCACTGGAAAATGCTGCAAGGTAAACAATGAATACTGCTTTTTGACTCGCTCCACCTTAACCACTCGTGGAATTTGTTTACATGTTCTGTTGTTGGCTGTTTTCATGTACAACAATGTTTCATGGAAAACTTTCCCTGGGATGTCAGTTGGAAAGGATTTTGATCTGGCTTGAAAAGCTGAAAAACCAGCGTAAGATGATACTATTTTCTGTCGTATTTTGTCACTTATCACTGCAGACCAGGTATTAGGATCATCAAAAATACCGATTTTACTGTCATTATTAATATCCATACTAAGATCTGGATCAGCACATTTTTCATTACTTCCTTGACATACAGTAGAAATAATGGAAGACTACAGAATAATCTCTTCTGTAGTCTTCCATTATTTCTACTGTAAAGATTTGTTCAGCAGCCAAATTATTCTGTGAGATTTCATTATCTTTTTGCTCTGAAACCAGCTGTACACCAGAGCAAGAAGGTTAGATATGGCTGGATATATGGTTGGATCTGGCTTAATATCCCGTTGAACTTCTTTAAACTCTTCTTTTTCTTTGCTCTTTCAAATCCCCAGACTTATGTTTATAGCTTGACGACATATTATTCATGTTTTATGATATACTATGAAACAAAAACTAAGCATCAGCATATAAAAATTACTTTATTAGCCCTTAAGTTGCTTTTATCGTATTCTTTTTTGAATGTAGGTAGGTACTTTTGTACGCCATTTCCTCAAAAAAAGAATAAGATTCCTATTACCTGAGTTGAGTAGGTATTTGTTAAATACTATATCTAATTAAAAAAGAAAATCCTCTAATTTAAATATTGAAGGTTATTACTCTTACCCTTTTGTTGAAGAATAATTCACATATAAAAAATTGTTGAGAAATCACTTATCACTAAATGTTACAGTTTATAACACAAAACGAAATACATCAGTCGACGTCAAGCTGAGTCAACAGATGAACTGCACTGATGCGACGCGTCTTCGGACAAGAATCTTCGCAGAGTTAGAGGGTGGAAGGGGGGGGGGTAGAGGGAGTTGGTGGGGAGGTCCGTCAAACTAGCACACATAAAGGGCACCTAGCACAACAATTTTTATAGCTAGCACACCAACAGCTTACAATAAAAATACTTTTGAATTCGCTTAACGCTAGCCCCACCCCCCAGTTGGAATTTTTTCGCCAAAATGCTAGCACAGATAAAGGACACCTAGCACAATCTAGCACACCATTTTTTATAGCTAGCACACCGACAGCTTACAATAAAAATGCTTTGGAATTCGGGTGGGGCCAGGTTAACGCTAGCCCCCTCCGGTTGGAATTTTTTCGCCAAAATGCTAGCACAAATAAAAGACATCTAGCACAACCTAGCACAAACATTTTTATAGCTAGCACATCAACAATGCTTTTGAATTCAGGGTGTGGAGGGTGTCTGCAAAATAACGCTATGGTTACACGAATGAATGAAAATGTTGGATGTATTTGTCCCTAAACATCATATTCCTATAAAAATGGCCCCTAAACAGCATTATTGTTGTCAGCTGTTGCCGGATTGTGCGTGATATCTATATTTTCCCATCTAGCAGGGTATTTGATTAATTAATAATTAACTATTATTTAATTAATAATTATCTATTTATTTTCAATTAATGCTAAAAAACGAAAGAATACAAAAACCTTCACTTTTAAAAATAATTTTGTTAAAATATGTTTTTATGCTTTCTTACAATATGGGTATGAAATGGACATGCTAAGAATAGGAATGTGAGTTATAGTCCGTTGCTCCAATCCGTCTAAAATTTTGGTGTACTTGGGTTTTTTTAGTCCTTTATTATGACATTAAGGTCGAATTGTTCGACTGTGTTGCACCGATTGGTCCACTTTGACTTGTGTTATTTGCTGAGATCGGCGGATTGTTAGACTGGGTCTTAAAGAACTGAAAGGATGGAATAAAATTCTTGTACTTTCAATTTGACCCATGGACATTGGATATTTTTTACTACCTCAGAACTATTCTAAATAGATAAATTGTATAAAAGCCAGATGCTTGGGTAGGAACGGCAGGTCTGGAGGGCTGAGCATTATAAAAAACATACTTTTTCTTTCATACTACAAGCAAAATGTACTGTAAGCAAAACTGATGACATAGGTATTCTTATTTTTATAAAAACTAGGTATAATCCATCTGAAGTTCTCATCGAAATTTTTAAAAGGGTCGTTAAACCAAGTCTATCGTTAACATTTGAATTATTTTTATAATGCCGTTTTAATGGGTCTTAAGAGAGAATAAAATTCTTGTAGGTACATCCTATAAAAAATGGTGTGCTAGGTGTCCTTTATCTGTGCTGGCATTTTGACGAAAAAATTCCAACCGGTAGGGGGGGGGCTAGCGTTAACCTGGCCCCACCCGAATTCAAAAGCATTTTTATTGTGAGCTGTTGGTGTGCTAGCTATAAAAATTGTTGTGCTAGCTGCCCTTTATGTGTGCTCGCATTTTGGTAAAACAAATCTAACCGGGGGGGGGGTCACCTTGACGGACCTTTGGTGGGGCCCGTGCGTGCTGATATATACTAATTAGTATCTATTTTACTCTAAACTGCTTTTATAATGAAATATTTTGATTTATTTTGATAATAAAGCTATGATCCACTGCAAATACTTCTTGAATAAAAAAACCAGGGCCCCCTCCCCTCTGAGCCCGGACCTTGTTACTAGAGCTGCACGAGTCCCACCATTGCAGAGACCATGGCATAACCTGTGTGTTGAGTCTCATCAGCACAGGAACTGGTGTTAATACTCATAATAAGAGAAATATATTTTGAATATATAATGATGAATCCAAGAAATTTAATCGATTTGGCAAGTGAGGTATTCAATTTTAGATAGTATCAATTTTTGCTTTCTAGGTTTAGATGATATTGAACAAGTAGATTTCGAGGCCGTTCGAAAAGCAGTTATGAATGGACCAGCTTTGGATATGACCAAGAATTTACAGAAGGATCATTCTAAAGCAGCACTTGAAGTATTGAACGAACTACAAGAATCTGATGCAAGAACTGCGTTAAAAAATATAATTGTAGCGATTCAGGATTGATGTTTGTACACTATTTTCAAAAAGGAGCACAACAAATTGTATGTTATATCATAAGGACAACTAGAGATAAAGTTTGAAGAATGTACTTACAAGAAAATTTTGAAGATTTTTTCAACCTTGATTATTCCATTATATGGAGAAAGTTGAAAACAATGAAATGATACCAAAAAGTACACTTACATAAAGTCTTGATTCGACCAATAAGGAAATTTTCGAACTAAAATTTGAGTATATATCGCTATTAAATTCTGTAAATAAATGTATAATTAAAAAATTTTGTTTTATTACTCCAGCCCTCAATTTTAGCTATCAAGATTTTTGGCTGTAGCTCGTTTTTTATGTGTTGGTAAGTGGTCTAGTTGACAAGTTGAAAATAGAGATAAAGTTCGTAAAAGTACGTGCGATAGCTCATTAGATTCGGAATAATGTCTAGAAAATGTATCGAAACTGTTTTTCAGCACATAAACTACTCTAATTTCAAAAAATATTTCAACTATCTCTAAAAGAAGTGATACGCCTATGGATTACGAAAGCTTTATTATTTTAATACTCTCTCATTCATAAAAGTAAACTGTAGTAAAGATGGACTTGACTTGAAAGAAAAATGGATGAGGAACCTGAAAGAAACTGCAAAAAAGGGAAAGAAGAAGAATTTAATAAATTTGATGAATCATTTTTATTATAGAAAAAATTATGTATTGGCTTTTATTATGATTATTTTTTTTATTATACTAAAGTGATATAATAATAAAAAAAGATATAGAAAACGTTATCACAGAAGAAATTGAAAATCCTGAAGATATATTGGACGGTACCGAGCAAGAGAGTATAACTAATAATGATACTCTAATAGAAGGTTACGAGAAAAAACAAGTAAAACAGATGATCTGAATGCTGTAGAAGAACTCGAGATTCCAGATAAAATAGACGTAGTAATACTCGTAGATAACAGTAGTGTCGATTTCCATAATCAAGAGCCGCAGAAGCCGAAAACTACCAGAGACGTATGGCTACAACATCTTCATTGGCCAAATATTGAAAAAAAGTGTGGCAAAAGGAAACACGCAACTTTAATGCCGTTTGCCATCACTTCCAAAAATTGGAAAGACTATACAGATACAAAAGAATCTGAGAAAAAGGAAAAAGAAGCTGAGAAATTGAAACAAAAATCAATTAGAGGGAGAAAAAAAGAAGAAGCAACCACAAGAAGAACAGCGAAAAGAACTAAAGCACCACCAGCAACATAAGTTACTTGTTTACAGGCTGATATAATGTATACTGGCAATCGAGATGAAAATCCTAGTGTTTCCCAAGATATCACTGTAGGAACTTATGTTATAATAACGTATAACCAGAAATATTTTCCAGGTATAGTAGAAACTATTGACAATGATGAATATGAAGTCCGCGCTATGGCACCAGCTGGTCTTAATACCTTTAGATGGCCAGATTGTGTTGACCAGATATGGTACAAGAAGTCTTCAATTGCAGAAGTGATCGAAGCACCTAAGCTTATTAGACGTGGTTCCTACGAGTGTCCCGAAATTCGAAAATATTCTGAAAATATTAATCCGAGCAACATAAGGAATATACTATCTCTTCCCCAGAGGATGATATCAAAAATGGAGCAAAAATCAATGATTCACAAGAAATTACTATTGGAGCTTATGTCATAATAATGTATAACCAAAAATATTTTCCTGGAGTACTGGAAAATGCAGAAGATGATGAATATAAAGTTCGCGCTTTGACACCAGCAGGTCCCAATACTTTCAAATGGCCAGAACGTGTTGACCAAATATGGTACGAGAAAACTTCAATTGTGGAAATGATTGAAGCCCCCAAGCTTATAAGACGTGGTTGTTTCGAATGTCCAGAAATGCTGAAATTTGTCTGAAATAAAATTGTATCACCATATGTTGTGTTGTCGTTGATAATCATTGATTAAAAATTGTTCAACGTCTATTTTCTTCACAAGTTCATTCATTGGATCAGCCATGTTCTATCAATGGTGGCAGTCGTTCATTTACTGGGGTGTTATGCAACATTTTACATTTTATTTTTTTACTGTCTTAAACTGTCTACTTCTGTAACTATCGTATGCAACGTGTTCACTATTTCATTGAACATGAAGTTTTATTTTTCTGGAGCTGAAAATCAGTACGGATGGTTTATAAAAATACAGTGAAGTTCAAAAATGTCTTGAGTGTTCATTCACTGGTGCATTTACCCTACCCCGCGTAAAACGATCTGATTGGCTGTACATTATTTACTTGTAATGTATCCTCGCATGAAATCATGTTGCCAACTTAAAGAAACTAAAGAATGTGTGTTATTTTATCCTAGAATGTCATTTTAGGCCAGGTTCCTCTATATTTCACAAGTTGAAAATATAGAAGTAGAAAGGGGGTATATTATACATTTATAAACTTAACTATTCGAGAAAAAAATGTCGACCTTGTAGAAATAACTCGTAAAAGTTAATTTTTTAATACCTTACGTGGTTGGTAGACCCTAGATGGCAACGCTTCCCATGCGGTAGACTATCACCATCCTGTATATTTAGATATCCTTGAACACTGTAAAAAGTTTCAGCCTTATAGGTATAATACATTTACGAATTATGTGTTTACAGGTTTCAAAAGTTATTATAAATGTCATTCTATTTACATAGGTACGATTTATAATAACAAAATGACAAAGAATCAGCTTTGTAGGAATAATCACAAAAGTAGTATCTGTCACTTTATCAGCCTATATCTCAATAACTAACAAGGTTAGAGTATTATTGTATTTAGATATTTTAAACACTTCGTCTAATTTACGGGAAACCCTATAACTATCTGTGGGTTTGGTTTTATAACAAAGAATAGAATTATTCTACCGTAGACAAATTGGGCTAAGCCAGACATTACTAGCGTTTCTATGGTTACATTATCCGGAAGACTTTATACAAATATGTCAATTCTGCATTGCAGGTTTTGAAAGATACCATTTTTATACAACTTTTATTTGGAAAATATTATCGAAGATATTAATTAATAGAATTATGACAAGCTGCAGTAGTTCAGTTTCAGTTGATGTAAATAATTCTCCAAATTCAGATGGATCGAGGTAAGTGAGCGCGTATTTAGTTTTATAAATACCTACTTTCACTTCTAACTGTCTAGGATAAAAGCATAACTGAAAAAATTGTTAATATTTCACAACAAAAGGTTAATACTACTAATCTAATGTCCTTTTTACACTTTATAGATGTAAACGTGGAGTTGGGTTATGTTTTTATTATAGTCTTTCCTCCCTCTCGTCTCGTGTAATTTATTTTGCCTATCCTCTGTCAGCCAAATTTACCTCAGAAGAAAAGTAGAGCTGCTTTTATGTTTCGTAGGTATTTATCTATGTTCACATATTTTTTTCTCTCCCAAACAATGAATTTTTCAAGGGAAAATTATTCATTGAAAATGTGGCATGTTGCAACGCAACAAAGGATGTTCATACCATCAACTAATTTAAAGAGAGTATCATACCTAAAGTAAAAAGGAAATCATTCGGGAGTTACGGATAATTCCCAATTACCCTGTAAATGTTTATGCTTTAACACTTCTATTCTAAGTTTACTCAACTAATGAAACGATATTTTGAGTTAGATCTTAGAAGTATTGTTAGACGTTTTTTAAACAAAGTGTTAGAATATTGACATTCTCAATCACCTAGTATATTTACCGTGAAAATGCTATATACTTTGCAAGAAAAAAATTGAAATTGTAGGTTTATACTACGAGAATAATAATAAACCTGCAAGCTGCAAGAGCCACAGCTAGACTGTTTGCTGCTCATCCCGGAAGAACTGCCACACATAAGTAATTGAATTAATGTTTTTTGGATAAGTTACTAATAAAAACATCAACCACAACGAAACAAAGAGGCAGTGTTACTCGAAGTTTGCCTTGAAGGTAGATATGATTTCAAAAGTTGGTGGTGTCCTACCAATCCTACTTTGAAAAGTTAGTAGATGTACCACCTATTTCTTTTAAGTTTTTTAGGGAGCTCAGAATAATAATGTGATACTCAAAATTAATTTTTCTATTGGATATTTTATAAGGAACCCAATGTGACAGTCAAATCATTGATTTAGTGGAGTGCCGTAAGACAAAAACACAAAAAAACCTCGAAACCCATGAGTTCTACTGAATGGATTTTCATGGGACCTTTTTTATTACATTGTTAAAAGTTTAAATAAAAATATTTACCTACCAAAATTTGCCGATCTAAATTAAATCAATTTTAAGAACAATTAATTGAAAAATGAGAAAACTATGAATACAAAAAATGTGTAGTGAAGATTTCAATTTTATTTGCAATAAACTATATGTTTATAGTTACTTTAAAACTTATTTATAATTTTTTAGCAAAAAAAATACTAAGGCGTGTTATTTTAAATCGTCCCAGGAGTTCGTGAGGTGATGTGGTTTTCAAACAATTACAATAATTAAGCAAAGGGTCAGTGTCTATTTTTAAGTTAGCCCCAAGGCCCAAGCAAAATTTCGGGCCCCCAATATCCTATATGACTTTTCAATAAGAATTTTTCTGCTTACTTTTGGCACCTTCAGTAATGATAAAAAAATGTTGAATAAATAATAATATTTCCAAATAAATAAATAAAAAGATTTATTTGGCAAAAACATATTACTTAGTACAAAAAACTACTTTAACAAAATTTCTAACTAAAAATTAACAACACAACAAAAATAAAAAAAACTCCCCTTCTAAGGAACAACGAACAAAATAAATAATAATTAATAAAAATAAACAACTAATTAAATTTTTCTTACGTATTTTCTTTGAGAAAACTTATCTATTATATAATTTATTTTCAATTTATCGAGAATATCGCTTTCTACATTTAGAATAGCCAACGATGAAACATTTTCTTCATTTAACGAGTTTCTCAGATATGATTTTACCTGTTTTAACGTAGAAAATGTTCTCTCGCCGGATGCGTTACTAATAGGAACAGTTAAATATACAGTGCTATTCAAAAGTCACCTCCCCCCCTCGTATCTTTTGAACGGCTACACTTACATTAATAAAATTTGGAGGGTGGAAATAAACTGTTGTAAACTTCTCTACGAATGGTAACAGGTGACGTAATAGTAATAGATGACGTCACAGTGCCACTCTGGCCAATAATTTTAAATAGGACCTTATGGCAAGTGATATCTGGTTTGAAAGGCATTGACATTGGCTACATAGCCATATTAATTTTGTTTGGGTTTAAATTAATTTTGACGGATAAATTAAATAAACACCAAAATTATTGAAATTATTTTTATAAATTTAATTAATCGAATATCAACAATGGATTCTTATAGCAAGTGTTCGAAATGTGCTCCGTCTACTTCCTGACAGTAATACATCCTATTAGTAAACTGTTGTCGTACTCGTTCGAATGTGTCAGCTGAAATAGCATTGCATTCTTCAGTAATTCTTTCTTTCAAAACGCCAATGCTATCTGGTGCCGTAGTATAAACCTTGGATTTCAAGTACCCCCATAAAAAAATCTAATGGTGTCAGATCTGGTGACCGAGGCGGCCATTCTATAGGACTTCGCCGGCCGATCCATCTACCTCGATATTCTTGATCCAGGTAACGTCTTACTGCAACATAATAATGTGCAGGAGCACCATTTTGTTGAAATGTTATTTCCAGATGGCCGAACTCATCTTGATTATTATCTTCCAGAATTTCAAGAATTAACGGCACAATTGCATTTTGTAACATCTCCAGATACACTTCACCGCTTAAATTTGAATTTAGGAAAACAGGACCAACTATGTGGTTTCCCAAAATACCTGCCCAAACATTGACTATTTCTGGAAATTGGGTATGTTGTTCACGAAAGGTGTGAGGATTTGTGTCACTCCAATACCTTACAGTTTGTGTATTCACATTTCCATTGAGGCAAAAAGTACTTTCGTCACTAAAACAAATTGTTTTTGTGTAATGTGGGTTTTGACTAATTTTATTTGTCATACATTCACAGAATTCGTGTCTTCTGTCGGGGTCGTCATCCGAAAGGTGGTGCACAATTTTTAACTTGTATGGATGAAATTTATTTTTAGCCAACACTCTCTGTACTGTATTTTTACTTACTTCACAGATAGACGCAACTTTAGTTGAAGAAGAAGTAGGGTTTACTACCATTTCAGCAACTATATCAATTTTTTCATCATCACTAAATGTTGTCGACTTGATCGTTTGGCATTTTGAACACTACCTGTTGCTTCAAACTTCTGAAGAAGCTCCCTCAATTAAGTTCTCGAGATATGGCGATCTGGGTATCTCTCATTAAATAAACGTTCCGCTTCATGGAGATTCTTTCTAGATTCACCAATTATTAAGATAGCTGCTACTTTGTCGGGTACCATTTTGCCTATGTAAACTCTTAAACGTCTCGTTAAACAATAATAAAATTAAATATTTAAGCTATTTAGAAAAACTTTGCAAAGCAACAAATACTATTAAATTAAAAACGTCAATTTTTTTGACAACTAACCAGAGGCGGACTGAAAAATCTTCAATATTTAAATGTGAAATAATAATTTTCGTATTTATTTAATTTATCCGTCAATATTAATTTAAAACCAAACAAAATTAATAGGGCTATGTAGCCAATGCCTTTCAAACGAGATATCACTTGCCATAAGGTCCTATTTAAAATTATTGGCCAGAGTGGCACTGTGACGTCATCTATTACTATTACGTCACCTGTTACCATTCGTAGAGAAGTTTACAACACTTTATTTTCACCCTCCAAATTTTATTAATGTAAGTGTAGCCGTTCAAAAGATACGAGGGGAGGGAATAGCACTGTATATACAACAATACTTCAACGTTAGAGAAGGTTGACAAAATATTGTAATCAATTAAAAAATTTAACATTTCATAGGGGTCATTAGAGGAAATATCATTTGATTTACAAAGCGCTTTAAACTGTACAATTTCATCTACTAAATCTTCAGTAGCATCCACATCCATATTGTAATATTTTTTTATATTTTTTATACTTCGTTAAATTTTTCATTTGAGGGTTCATTAAAAAATACACCAAAAATATGCTTGCTTTCTCATTCTTAATTCAAAAATCAATTTGTCACATACAGGAAAAAAAGTATTTATTTTAAAGTTCTCAGCACCTCTTAAAGTAATATCTTGTGCAGGGCCATCATCAAAGCAGTGTTTCCTCTTACGAACCCTTAAAATATCATTTTTGTAAACATTATGATTTGGCTGAATTTTTTTGGATTCCTCTTCAACTTCATCAAACTGTTCTCTGAAACCATCGACAAATTCGATCAAACCACTATATAGTGTACAAGTCGCAGTTAAATTGGCTTGATTATCTTGTAGAGATTTTCTGGTGGAGTTTATTCTGTCTAGGATTCTTTTCCAAATCACTGTCATCAAGGCAAATTCAAATGTATTCATTTTGTGAAGTAAATCTCCAGCTTCTGTTCTGGTAGACTGTTTTTGGTTTGCATCGTCATTTAGCTTTACTAACGCTGTTTTTATTTCACTAAAACCAAGCGCAATAGATTTAATAGCATCAGCTCGTGCTGACAATATTCTGTCACATATTTTCTTAACCAATGGTAATTTAGTTTTTGAAACAGATAGACATTTTTGAAGTAATTCCCATCTGTGCGTCGAAACCCAAAAAAAATTATATAAACATTGTATATTTTCAAAATATCTAGAAGCTTCCGAACAACTTTCGGCAGCACTATTACCGACCAAGTTTAAACAATGACTGGAACATGGTACAAAATGTGAATTATTTGTCTTCTCTTTAATTTTTACCTGCAATCCGTTATATTTTACGGACATATTTGATGCGTTGTCATAACTTTGGCCTCTGCAGTAATTGATATTGATATTAAGGTCACTTAATTTGGTTTGTAAAACATTCGATAGACTTTCTGCAGTATTAGAAAATATTTCCAAAAAACCTAAAAACCTTTCTACTGGTTGACCATTTGGTAAAATATATCTTATAATAACAGTTACTTGATCGATATGTGAAATATCAGGCGTTGAATCGACGATAATTGAAAAATATTTTGCCACTTGCAATTCGGTGATAATAACATTTTTTACCTTATTTGCAAGAATGTGAATAAATTCGTTGCAAATGGTCGAAGAAAGATAATTAACATGCCCACTTCCAATGTCACTATATTTCTGGAGGTGTCCGGCTAAAAACGGGTCAAACTCACTAAGAAATTCCAACGAGCCTAAATAGTTACCATTCCCTTTTGTAAAAAGTTTAGTCGTGGAACCAAAAATGGTAATCCACTTTTTGATAGAAACTTAATGGTAGCAAACACTCTTAATAAAACATTTTTCCAGTAGTTTTGTTCCTGAAAGTAACTTTTTCTTATTTCTGTATCTATCCTTCCCTCTATTCGACTTCTATTAATCATTGTGCCGACGGAGGTTACGTGTTCAGAAGACCTTTCGTTTTTTAAGTACTGAGTCGCATTTTTTCAGTCAGTGTAGCCATCGGCACTTAGCTTGATATCTTTTTTCGAAAAAAATTTGCAATTATAACAATAAACACGGCCCGATTTGGGACTGTAAACCAACCACTCACGAAGGACTTTTTCGCCATTTTCTTTAAATTTATAGAATGTCAAACTTTGTAAGCTTCTAGATTTTCTACCATCCAATTGTTTTAGACACCCACTTATTTTGTCAATATTTTGTTCAGGTCTGTTTTTAAGAAAATATTCTTGAAATTTCGAGGTTATATTTTGAGGCCAGTCTGCTAGATCACAAGGAAATAGTGGAGAAGTTTCTTTGTCAATTTCCAATGAATCACTTACGAAGACGTTATCATCATCGTCCGCGACATTGTGTTCTTGTAACTCGATGGTATTATTAATATTGCCGGTTGAAGCATTTATTTCCTCATCTTTTAATGGCGGTTCAGGATGAAGATCTTGTCGATTTTATAGTTCTTTTCTGAGGAATTCCGACATTGCGTTTTTTTGTTTTTCTCTTTCATTTTCCCTTAGTAATGCCTTTTTACGCTTATTATTAAAAAGGTCTTTATTAAAATATTTTGTTTCCCAACAATTACAGAGAGCATAAAGAAATGTAAGTGCCGGTGGTCTGGCTTTCTTCATGCTGTCGGCGTACGTCATGAATGAAGTTTTAAGGCTCCTTGCGGTAGCAGTATTATCCAAAAAATTTTGTTAATTTAACTAACTTTGTCCCCGGCGTAGCTATGGTTCCTAGAATCTTTCGACTGAGTTTTCCCTGAAAAGCAGCTGAAAAACAGGGTCTCAATAATTGATAGGGGCCTTTTTCAGCTTCTCACTACCACTTTGATATTTGTAACTCATATTTTTCTTTCTTTTACCCTTTAAAAATTAAAAACTTACTAATGTTGACTAATTTAAATTTTTGGGTAATGCAATAATAGTGTCAATTAATACAGTGTGTTTGAAATTGGTAGCGAACATAATATTACGACTTCGAAAACTGTTGAGATAGTAAAAGACAGTACAATAATTAAGTTTTTCATTGAATGCCGTTTACTTTGCGATTTTACCACTGTTGGTATTTGAGATATTTTGAAAGAACTAAAATGAAGAATTTTCAAAACACAAAGGTATTAAAATTTTGCTCTAATTTTTTTTCACGTAAAATTCCTATAGTAAATATACAAAAATAATATATTAATTAATAATTATACTTTAAAACTTACCTTAAGTTGAATTTCAGGGTTCGGACGATGGTAAATAGAAATTATTACAATTTAAAATGAGACTTTGGAGTTCCACTGATATTGATAGCTTGCCAATATCACTTGGAAACTGAGAACAGAACAAAAATCTAAATACGATAGAAGGCAACAAACAGTTTTTTACGTAATTTCGTCGTCTCTTCGGCAAAAGATAAAGCTTTTTTGGTTATAGCGGCATAAACAAAAACGCTCTAAAAGAGTGCCGATTGCCGATGTTTTATGTTTTTAAATCTAGTTAAAATTATAGGAATAGCCTTATATATACCAATAAAAGCCTAATTTTCTTTATCAGATACGGTTTTCTTTTGATGTTTAAATTCAAATTAACTAAATTGTTTATAATTTTTTCAAGGCCTTTTTCCGGGCCCCACTTTATACCGGGCCCAAGGCCCGGACCTTATGTGTCTTTTGGTAAAATAGGCCCTAGGGCGGGTACAGCTGCGGCTCTATTATTCACTGTCATCTGCCATTTGGCTGGTGAATGAATTCACCTGTAATCGAGTGAGTGCCAATGAACTACTAATACACATGGAATGGCCCCTGAATATCTATTAAATTCACAGCTTATGCGGCCAACATTAGAGTGAAAGGTTGGTTGTTATTGGTCTACGGTGAAAGGTCCAAGAGTGAGAAGAGCGCAAAATACAATATAGTTTTCCGTCGACCACTATGAAATATGGCACATTTCATACAGTTTTCTCTTAGTGAAAATTTAAAATTGCACATGAAGGTCATACCCGTGTGCATTGAAAACATTGAGAAATCTGATTGGCCGACAGCTGTGTGTAATTATTTTGCACACGGGTCGGTGATTATCGATGTCTACCTGACATTTTGAGTTTTACTTTTGAGCTGTTAGCAAGTGAAAGAGCGAATTGGAGAGAATTAGTGAATTTTCTGTAATTGCGAGTTTGATATGCATAAAATTCAAAACTTTGTATCAACTAAAGGACATAAAATGGTCAACAACGGTTTTGAAGCACCAGTTTATTTTTAAAATTGTAGTAACCTTACCATAAACTTTAATTAATAAAATAAATACTAACTCTGCTTTTTTTGTGGTCCTCGAAAAAATATCGTGTACAACGTGTGTTGAAAATTCGATTTCACACTCGTTTGCTCAAGCCACTCGCCTACGGCTCGTGACTCAATTCTGCAAACTCGGGTGAAATCTTTCAGTTTCAACACTTGTTATACAATATGCTATTAATGGGATAATTCATCGTGAATTTGTATAGCAATAATCTTTTAAACAATGAAATTTGGTAATCCAACACTAAAATACACAAATCCAACATACACTGTCACGTTTACAAATATCAACACTCCCTTTTTCTGCCCGGACTAGCGCTATCCCACTCTAGAATTAATCAAGTGTGATTGAGGCCATTCCATTTGTATTAGTAGTTCATCGGTGAGCGCTCCTTTATATCTGGTGCATTGGGCGGTCGCCTAACCGTGCCCTACCCTAAAGCAGCTAGTGTTAATGCAGTTATATTTCATACTTCCGTTTCAACTAATTTTATAAATATTGCGAAAATATAAAACATATTTATTTTCTTTCAGGAGTAAAAGTTGTCAATCTGTGTGTACAACAAATTCTAGTTGTTACCTTCAAAAAAGAAAAGCAAAGAACCCGTTAATGTATCCAATCCGACCGAGTTATTCGAAAACGTCTAATAGTGTGACAAATTCGGTACGCCAAAGAGTTCTGTCTGCTAAATTATTAAAGCTGAGATCTATACAGAGTCAGTTAAACGATGCTAACTTTCATTTATCGGTAAGTTTTTCGTTTATGTTCATATCAATAACATAAGTCAAATACATTTTTTTGTTATTGAATGAATAGGTATATTTTCGGATTGTCCTAAAAGTACATGCTCACATAAGTTTGAAGATATCGATGGTTTAAAGCGCAGATATTGTATGTCCAATTCTGTTTGTTTTCCAGAATCACAAAAATAGGTTTTGATTTGCATTCAAGTAGAGTTCGTAATATTTTCACAAAAAGAACTGATATGTTTTAGTTGAGTTTGAATGTTTGTAATTAGAATATAATGCAAACTACTAATTATTATTACAATTTTTAATAAAAATCGGTATAAAATGTAAACTTGTATGGGCATACAATATTATGATTTTTCTATATAGTGGACATACTACATATGGGCGTAATAAAAAAACTGTAAAAGTACACGTCATTTCGAGTTTTTAATGAAGAAAAAAGAACATTTACATACTACAAAGAAGCGTAATGTAATTATAAACATTTCGAGTTTTTATTGAAAAAAACATTTACATTTTGAGTAATAAAAAATTTAATTATACACATTTCGAGTTTTTACTGAAGAAAGAAAACATTTACATACGTAAAAACATAATATAAATAATGTATTTATATACACATTTCGAGTGTTTATTGAAGGAAAAAATTAACACAAAATTAAATCCAAAGTAGAATCGACATTATTATGTTTCTTCAGACTCCTCGTCTGAAAAAACTTCAAGTGTGAACATGCTCTTTTGCTTTCTTTGAGCTTGGTAATGCGTTAAAATAGCTTTTGTAAGCGTCGGGAATAATTTGCTCCCTTTTTCGCCTCTGAAATTGATAATCTATTGTCACATTTTTGTGTCAGGGTTTTCAATACGGGAGTTTTCTTACATTTTTTGGTTTAGAATTTATTATCGGTTAATGAATATTTATATTGAATGATAAATGGTTTAGATTTATCAAATCTTAGCCATTTAATGTGAAGCCATTTAACTTGTTCCTTCAAAGTATTCAGTTTAGTATTTTGCATAACAACTGACGCCAGGACCTGTAGAAAAGCAAAGCTTATGGACCTGATAGGGATGGGGTTTTTTTCTTGCCATTTCAATTAGTAATCCCCATTCTTCGGTTGTAAAAATTTATCGCTGTTTACGGGCTCTTTCAATGGTAGCGTGAATTGAATCTGCCTCATGATACGAATGGCCGGATTCCATAAATTTTAGATTTAGAATTTGTAAGTGTTTAATTTCACTCACGTCGTACAACATTGCAGCTGCTGCAAATTGGTTGCGGTTCTGCCCTCCGCAAGTGTCTGAAAAGCTAGACACATGGAAGATAGTCTCAGGTAGGTTTTGCAAATATTTTAACAGGCATGTGCCAATTTCTGAAGATTCCTTGGAGCCGTGACTCTCATCCCAAAGGAAACAGTGGCCACTCTGATCAAAAAAATCGTATATTGTGAAATTAAAAACAGAAAGTTTCCGTTTGTAATAAATTTTACAATCAGCGGTAAAGGGAACCGATAGAATAGCTTCCAGATCAAAAGAAATTACTCGAAAGCTTGAGTTTCCTAACGCTGCTTTTTTATCCGCATCTTTCATTTCCATTGTTTCATTTTTTCTCTTTTTGTGTAGTTGTCTTCCAAATCAGTTTTGTCTATAGAACTATAATAGAGATTGCATGAGGAGCATTGATCCTTCTTAGGGACATGGGATGAAAGCTGTGGATCATAACAATTAAATATTTTTCTGTAAACACTAATGGAAACCGGCGATATTTTCTCCTCTGTACAAGAAGTTTCAACATATGAACGATACATAACAGAAATATTTAAATCAGCAGCTAAATATAATTTCTTTGTATCACGTCGGCTGTAGTGGGCTTCCATACGAGGAAAACTATCTATATGTTTTTTGACATGATTTTGCGAATCAATGGGTGTAATGTTAACAGGATTTTTTCCTTTTCGTCCATCGGTACCTATATAGGCGCCATTAACACCACGTTTTTTCAAAGCTAGGTCAATGACTTGAAAACTTATGCTAAATGTTGCGCAAAACTATTTTAGGCACACTCGCGTACTTTTACCCTCTTCATCATGTTGTAGTGAATATACGCGGGATATAGTCTTTGTGACTTGGATTTCTGGGTTTCGTTTTCTGTGACGGCAAACGCTAGTTTCTGTAACCAATGAACATAAGAGTTCTTTTTGACGATCACTGTCAGAAAGTCCCCAATATTCTTGATGCAAAATTTGCTGCCTATCCAATGATACTTTATCAGAACATTTGAATCGGCACTTTGAACAATCAATGTATCGTGGTTCTTTTTCTGGCATAACTTTATTTTTCCTGGTTTGATAACTCTGACCAGAAGCTCTTTTAATTTTTCGATCATTCCTTTTCCATGCATTGGTATCTGCTAGTCTTTTCCGAGTTCTTTTCAGAACTTCAGGTACTAAAGTTTTACTGGATGTTGATGCTACTGGAGGAATTTCTGAAGGATTTTCTTCAATACGTTCGTCTAGGTTATAGTTACTTGTTGAGCTGTTTTCTTCGTCGTCTGGAACATACTCCTCCGAAGTCGATAAGCTTTTATCTGCTTTTCATCAGTGGCTAATACCTCAATATTCTCTTTCTCGAGAGCATTCTGTAACAAACTGCTTTCGTGGAGTTACAAATATTGTATGTCCGTACTTACTATATTTGTGCTTCGTACTATTTTGACATAAGTGTGCATTGGCATACCCTACTAACCTATGGATATACCTAGTATTTTTTCACTATGTTGATTACCCTTACTTCTCGTTATTCGGGACATACAATATTTGCACAAACTCTAGATCTGTCTTATTACGTTCAAAATATCACTTTACCCTAACATTGGACAAAAGTGGACATACAATATCTGTGCTTTAAACCATCGATATTGTTACGAAATTACACACTGGTGTAGTCAACGAGGGAAATTTTTTGTGACTGTTTATAGAGGGTCGATTGTTTTATGGAAGCCGCAATCTATAAATTTCAGAAATCCGAATGTTCATGGGTGTCTCCAGTAGTGCTCGTTAAGAAAAAGGATGGAATTACGAGATTATGCGTGGATTATCGCCAGCTAAACAATGTAACGAAGAAAGATAACTATCGACTGCCTCGAATCGACGATACGCTAGACACGTGGGCCATCATCAAACTGTTTTCCACCTTGGATCTGAAGTCTGGTTGTAGAAATGGACCCAAAAGGCAAAGAGAAGACTGCTTTACCACCGAATCTGGATTATGGCCATTCAACGGCATGCCATTCGGGCTCTGTAATGCGCCCGCGACATTTAAAAGACTCATGGAAAATGTCTTGAGTTAGTTATCTTGGAAAACATGCCTGATCTATTTATAGTAGGACTGGGGGCGATTTTTAACGAATACCTGAAGAATTTGGAAGATATATTCAAACGACTTTGAGCTGTCTAGCGCGTGGTAATTAAACCTGAAGAAATGTCAGCTATTCAAAAATCCAGTCAACTATCTGGGTCATATGTGAGCAATGAAGGAGTGTCAGTGGATCCAGAGAAAACTGCTTGGCCAGCAGTGGCCGAAACCAACCGACAAACATCAAATTAGGAGCTTCCTTGGACTTTGCACGTACTATCGAAGATTTATCAGTAAGTTTGGAGATATTTCTGAGCCACTAACTTGACTCACAGAAGAAGCTTTCTATTGGGATCAAACCTGTCAAACGGTTTTTGAAATTCTGAAGTAACATTTAACCACGGCGCCGATTTTAGAATATCTATTACCAGAGGTAGACTTCATTCTTGACACTGGTGCAAGGTAAGTAGGAATTGGAGGAGTGCTCTCACAGATCCAAGAAGGAGAAGAAAAAGTGCCGGGGTATTTCAGTAAAGTCCTATACAAACCAGAACGAAACCACTGCGTCACGAGAAGAGAACTTTTGGCCGTACTGAAGTCCGTGCAACACTTTTAAAAGTATCTCTATGGAAGGAAGTTCTTAATCCGGACTGCACACGCAGCTTTCAAGTGGTTGATGCAGTTCAAGAATCCCAAGGGTCAGATCGCTAGATGGATTGAACCACTTCAAGAGTCCGATCTCAACATCGAACATCGAGCTGGTGTGAGTCACCGAAATGTCGACTCCCTGTCTAGAACATGCCCAGCAGACTGTTCCAATTGCAACACGGCGGAGTCTAAGGAAGTTACAGTTTCAAGAACTACAGTAGTCAACAAAGAATGGCCACCCACCAGGATCAGAGTAGATCAGGAGAATGATCTTCATCTAAAGATGATCGGTCAATGGAAACCAAAAAATTGGCAATCTAGAAATATCAGGAATCCGAATGTTCCAGAAAACGTTTTAATATATAAGCAACTACCTGCGAACCGTGAGTTAACTCTACATTTTAATCAAGTCGTGAGCAGAACAAGTGAACAATAAAAGTGAACTGAGTTTAATATAAATAGAGAACAGTGTATTTTTAATATAAATTAGAAGTTAAGTGTGTACGTAAATTAAATATAAGTCAATAGTTAAGTGTACAAATAAATTAAGTAAGTAGATATACCGTGTGTATAAATGTATCCCATCCGTCGTGTCATTAAAACTATTTAAATATATAAGAAAAGCATTACATTATCTTAGAAGCATAATGTTACGAATTAGCACACTGGTATAGTCCCTGAATCCGACTCTGCCTAAGCCATGTATGAAAGTTAAAATTATGGCGGGTGCGCAGGGATTTCTTAGAATTGTTAACAATTGTGACTATCTTATCTAGACATTGTTTTTGTGACCAGTCTTATCTAGAAAATGCGAGAGCCAATTGTTTTTGTGTAAGCCGTAATCTAGAATTATCTAGTAAAAAAGGCACTCATTTATATAAAGGACCGACCAGCGGAGGAGCTGGTTTAGTTTATAAAGTGATCTCGACAAATAAACAAGAATACACCGAAATAGCGAACAGTAAAGTGTGATATAAATTAATAATTGAGGTTGTGTGTATATAAATTAAATTTAAGTGAATAGTTAAGTGTATATAAATTAAGTGTTAGTAAGTAGTTTAGTGTTTGAATAAATTCGTAAGTAGCCATACAGTGTGTTTAAAGTTTATCCCACCCGTTTACTGTTTAAATAAATGAGAAAAACATTACAATAATATTTAGAAGACGAAGATGTGATGAAATTATTAAGAACAATAAAATTTATTAAAAACACGCTTCTATGTGTTTTTTTTGTATCTGTAGATTTATCTTAATTGTCTTTTGAGAATAAAATATATCAAATGAAGTCAAAATCCGACATACAGAAATTAGACTCGTGCTATCAATCAAATAAATATTTTTTTTCAAGGAGCTGGCCAGAGAGAATCAGTTTCTGAAGACTCTTCAAAAACGACAGGACAAAGCTCTATCGAAGTAAGTTTACAACACACACAAGTTTTTATAATTAATATTCTCATAATTTATTGTTATACAGTGTTTCTCAAAAGTCCCCTCCCCCCTCTTTTCTTTTGAACGGTGTTACTTAGACTGATGAAATTTGGAGCGTGAAAATGAACTATTGTAAGCTTCTCTACTAGTGGTAACAGGTGACGTAATAGGCATCGGTGACGTCACCAGGCAACTGAAACCAATAATATTAAATGGGGCCTTATGGCAAGTGACACCTCGTTTGAAAGGTATTTAGAATACCCATTCAATAGTACTATTTTTTTTGGATTAACGATGTTTTTGATGGTTAAAATAAATAAACACTAAAATTTGAGTTTCGCTTTTAAATAATAAAGATTCAAAGGTCCGCTTATGGTTAATGGTTTTTTAATTGACGTTTTACATGCGATAATATCTTGAATTTTTCGTTTAATTATTGTTTAACGAAACGTTCAAGTATTTACATAAACAAAATGGTACGTACTCTAGCTGGCAAAGTGACAGCTATCTTAATTATTGGTGAAAGCGGAAATAATTTTCATGTGACGGAAAGCATTTTTAATGAGAGATATCCCGATCGCCC